>CM055728.1:4165890-4397624 GCA_029465975.1 Dallia pectoralis
CTATATTAAACACAGTGGATATTTTACTTTACCTTGTGAAAAACCTTATGTCATCATCAGATCCTGCAACCGCTCCAAGCAGAACTTGCTGCTGATAGTAATCTCCTTAATTAGATTTTGGAGCCTTGCTATCTCTGCATGAAGTTCTTCATTGTGGTCAAGGGACATATCCAGCGCAGCAGGTTCAGCAATGTCGCAGTAATCATGGTCAGGAGGGTTGTCCAATTCCACAGACAGATCATGCATGCTTTCTGTGTTTGGAAACTCCGTGCTTTCCCAAACTCCGGGCCATGGGGCTGGAAGACTGAAATTGTTCCATTGAAATAGAACTGGAACAGCTCCGTTCTTCAGACGCCTGCGGCCAGCTGGATTAGGAGGCTCTATCACATCTTCACTTTGAAAGTGTCGTCTCCAGACTCATGTGTTTGTTGTCAAAAAGTGTTTTCGCCTAATGTTAATCACCCTCCGTTTATGTAATTCATTATCTTTGGGAAAAGAAAAAAACTAACAGAAGATTGCATCTTGCAGGTACTGTACATTGCGGCACACAGCAGTGGTGGCTGGAGGAGCTGTCAAAACATCTTTGTAAGGACACTTTCGTACGTTTACACGTCATCAGGTTTTTAGTCAAGACGAAGTATTAAAACTGAAATCACATTTATTAGAATAAACAACAAAACAGCGACGAAAATGTATACTTTTTTAAGTTTTGACCACAATCATTCAATAGTTAGCACTACATTCTACAGTAACCGTAAATGTACATGAATCCTGAGATTTTACCCGGAAATGCGCCATGCTCGCCTGTGCATAACGCCAATTAATTAGGCACGTGGAGTCGGCGCCAGATGGCGACGTGAATAGCAGCATCATTTGGAGCTCTGAGTAATTTAGGTACCACTGTTATTTAACTAGGCGGTGTCTCCTTATTCATAGAGGACAATAGTGATTGAAGGATGCTAATTACTTTATAATATTAACGCTGTATTCTAGCTGGGTTTATAAAAAGTTAAAAAGGTGAGCTTTCCCAGAACACATGGTATATTACCTACCTCGTGAAAGTTTTGCCTGAATCGGCAAGTGGAACACGAGCTATTTTCAGAAGCACGATGCAGAAAAGGGTATCTAGTAAGGACAATAGTAAGTTTGGACTACTGATGGAGGAGGAACCAGAAGCCTTTGATGGTCTTTGCACCCCTTTGCCTGACACACCTTTAAAAAGTCCTAACCCTGAAAAAAGTGCGGTCTACCAGGGAAGAGAAGAGGAATGATGGGGTGGAGGGAGAGGTTTCCAATTCGGACCTCCTTAAAGCTATCACTGCGTGATCAACACGCTTTGTGGCTTTAGAACAAAATATATCCAAGAACACAGAGACTATTTCCAAAATATGGGGCGAGCTAAAAGGGGTTAAAATTAAAGTAGAAAAGTCTAAAGAAGATGGAAACACGTGTCGTGGAGTTGGAAAAGAAAACTGAAGAGGCTGAAAGGTGGAACCTACGACTTTACAATCTTCCTGAACATGAAATGTCAGACAAGAAGTTCTTGGAATTTTGGCCATAATTACACCGGAAGACAAAAGAAACCTGGAATTCTTGGTGGACACTGTGCATAGGATTGGACACTCTCGAGACGACAAGACGACGCGGCCAATCATAATACAGTTGACCATGCGCACATTCAGGAATAAGATATGGAGGGCGTCACGCGCCGCAGACGTGCTGAAAGAGAAAAAGCTCCATGTAAAAGAAGATTTGACAATTCAGGAAAGCTTAGAGAGAAGATGTGGCCTCTGATTAGCAATGCACGCAAAGAAGGGGAAAAAGCTGGTTACAGAGGATCAAACGCATATATTGAAGGAAAAATTATTATTCTTTGAAGTCTTTGGAAAGCTCCAGATGAGTATGCCGGTCTAAGTCTAATTCAATTGGAAAGTTAAGTAAGACATAAATCAACACTGTCTAGTTGGTTATATAATTCTTTGGTTAAAGTGTGGTACTTGATATTGTTCAGAACTCTTATAAAGAACTCTTATAAAGTGTTATACTCAGGTAAATTCTCAGTTATATATGTGATATACTTAGGTACTTTTTCATTTACATATAGTTATACCTGTTCTGTTTAATAATGTCAGAATTTAAGTTTAGATCATTGAAAGCACAATGGGCGATCAAGCATATTTTTTCAGATTCATCAAATCATTCAGCAGGTGTTGCTAAATTACTTAATAGGTTTAAAGGTGATATTTTGGAGACTTTTCTTTTTTCAGAGGAGGGTAGATGGATCATAATTGTATTTAAATTGGACAACTCACATTTTATTGCTTGCAATGTGTATGGACCCAATGGCATTGAACATGCTCAGATTATGTTTGATGGACTATCAGTAAAGTTGAAAGTGGTCCAGAACAAATATAAAGAGGCATTTTTGATTTTTGGAGGAGACCTAAATGATGCAGTTAAGGGACCGCTTGCAACCAAGAACATCTCAACAGCGTAATTTTAAGGCTTCTTCCTTTATTTGTGATGAACTGTTGTTATCTGATTGTTGGCGATTCTTTAACCCAGACAGACTGGATTATACCTGGAGTAATGCTAATAGATCTCTCCAGTCTAGAATTGACCTTTGGTTGATTTCCCCTGTTTGTTTACAATATGTTTCAGAGATCTCACATTGTTATGCCCCCTTTTCTGATCATAAGATGATAACCCTTAAAATGACTGGCTCCAAAGAAAATAATAACAGTATTCGTTGCTATTGGAAATTGAACACTAAGTTATTGAAAGATGAGTTATTCAATAACAATGACATATAACCCTTCTTAATGTGGATTCCAAAATACTCTCTAAGGTTTACGCTAAACGTTTGAAACAAGGCCTTAAGGAAATAATAAATGAGACCCAGACTGGCTTCATGGCAGATCGACATATTAGTTCAAATATTAGGCTGATTTTAGATCTTATAGATTTTCTGATATTCTGAATATGTGAACTCTGAACTCTTATTGTATTTCTGGAGTTTTTATAAGGCATTTGATACAATAGAACATCAGTTTATTTTTCAGGCACTTCAGGTCTTTGGTTTTGGAGAGGGTTTTATTGTAGCAATGTATATAAAGATATCAATAGTTCTGTAAGTCTTTACCAACACTTGTAAAAGATTTTCAGTAATAAGACAAGGGTGTCCGATTTCGCCATTTCTTTTTATGAAGGAATATCAATATTTAATAAAGGAATAATATTTAATAAGGAACTAAGAATTACTCAATTGGCGGATGACACAGCCTTGTTTCTACAAGATAAATTTCAAATTGAGAAAGCGGTGAGTTTAATCACAACCTTTTCTCATGCATCGTGTCTTAAACTGAACTTATCCAAGTCTCAGATTTTTTTTTATATGATACTGAAGATACTTTTTTGTATGGAATCCCAGTAAAAAAATGATTAAATACCTTGGTACTTATATTTTCAATAACAATATAGATAGGCAGCAGCAACATTTCTCTCCAAAAATCAAAAAGACTAAAACAATCTTGAACATGTGGCTTCAAAGAGATATATCAATTTTAGGAAGGATACTTTTAACGAAAGCAGAAGCTATTTCTAGGTTTGTTTACCTTGCCCTTTCTCTCTGTGTACATGAATCCACATGTAAAGAAATTAACAATATGGTTTCTAACTTTGTATGGAAGAACAAACACCCTCACCTGAAAAGAGTCTGAAGGAGGTTTTGGGTTGCTGGACTTTGTGGATATGAATAATAAAAGATTAAGTGGCTGAAAAAATGTATGGAATCTCCAGAATCTTTATGGTTTTTTATTCCTCATAACATTTTCAAGAGAATTGGGGGTCTACAATTTTTGTTAACATGTAATTACAACTCCTCCCCGGGAATCATCACCTTAACGGGGTGGAGTGGTTTGTGTGCCCCTATGAACCTGAGGGCTGGGTTGTCTGGAGCTTCATGCTCCTGGTAGGGTTTCCCAAGGCAAAGTGGTCTCAGGCGAGGGGCCAGACTAAGAATGGTTCACCAAGACCCCATGAAAAATCGAGGGAAAAGGATCGAGACCCTGCCTGGAGGAAGCCCAGGGCCCCGTCTGGAGCCAGGCCCAGACGGCGGGCTAAGCGGCGTCTGGTGGCCGGGTTTGCCACGGAGCCCGGCCGGGCACAGCCCGAACGAGATACGTGGCATCTCTCTCCTCTCCATCCTGTGGGCCCACCACTCACAGGAACAACCGCAGGGGTCGGGTGCGCTGTCATATGGGTGACAGTGAAGGTGGGGGTCTCGACGGATCAGACCCGGGCGGCAGAAGCTTGCTTTGGGGACGTGGAACGTCACCTCACTGGGGGAAGGAGCCAGAACTTGTGCGTGAGGTGGAGCGATACCAGTTGGATCTGGTGGGACTTACCTCTACGCACAACCGTGGCTCTGGAACCTTACCCCTGGATAGGGGTTGGACTCTGTTCTTCTCTGGAGTTGCCCAGGGTGAGAGGCGGCGGGCTGGTGTGGGGATACTCACGAGCCCACGTCTGAGCACGGCGGTGTTGGAGTTTACCCCGGTGGATGAGAGGTTTGCCTCCCTACGCCTAAAGGTGGTGGGGGGAAAACTCTGACTGTTGTTTGTGCTTATGCACCAAACAGCAGTTCGGAGTATTCAGCCTTCTTGGAGACCCTGAAGGGAGTCCTATATAGGGCTCCAGTAGGGGACTCCATCATTCTGCTGGGAGACTTCAACGCACATGTGGGCAACGATGGAGACACCTGGAGAGGCGTGATTGGGAGGAACGGCCTCCCTGATCTAAACCCGAGCGGTCGTTTGTTATTGGACTTCTGTGCTAGTCATGGATTGTCTATAACAAACACCATGTTCGAACATAAGGAGGCGCATAAGTGTACATGGTACCAGAGCACCCTAGGCCGAAGGTCAATGATCGATTTTGTGATCGTATCGGCTGATCTAAGGCCGCATGTTTTGGACACTCGGGTGAAGAGAGGGGCAGAGCTGTCAACTGATCACCATCTGGTAGTGAGTTGGATCAGAGGGTGGGGAAAGACTTTGGACAGACCAGGTAAGCCCAAACGGGTGGTGCGGGTGAACTGGGAACGTCTGGAGGAGGCCCCTGTCCGAAAGATCTTCAACTCACACCTCCGGCGGAGCTTTTCAGGCATCCCTGTGGAGGTTGGGGGCATTGAACCTGAGTGGGCAATGTTCAAAGCTTCTATTGCTGAAGCTGCGGCGGTGAGCTGTGGTCTCAAGGTCCTAGGTGCCTCAAGGGGTGGTAACCCTAGAACACCGTGGTGGACCACGGTGGTCAGGGAAGCTGTCCGACTGAAGAAGGAGGCCTTCAGGGATATGCTAGCCCTGGGGACTCCGGAGGCAGTTGCAGGGTACCGACAGGCCCGAAGGGCTGCAGCCGCTGCCGTGTCAGAGGCAAAGCAGCGGGTGTGGGAGAAGTTTGGAGAAGCTATGGAGAAGGACTTTCGGTCGGCACCAAAATGCTTCTGGAAAACCGTTCGGCACCTCAGAAGGGGAAAACGGGAACCATCCAAGCTGTGTACAGTAAGGATGGGACACTGTTGACCTCAACTGATGATGTGATCGGGCGCTGGAAAGAGCATTTTGAGGAGCTCCTGAATCCGACCTACACGCCCTCTAGTACAGAGGCAGAGCTGGAGGCTGATGGAGGGTCATCGTCAGTTTCCCTGGGGGAAGTCGCTGAGGTAGTCAAACAACTCCACAGTGGCAAAGCCCCAGGGACTGATGAGATTCGTCCAGAAATGCTAAAAGCTTTGGGTGGGGAAGGGCTGTCTTGGTTGACACGCCTCTTCAACATTGCATGGAAGTCTGGGACAGTGCCAGAGGAGTGGCAGACCGGGGTGGTGGTTCCCCTCTTTAAAAAGGGGGACCAGAGAGTGTGTGCCAATTACAGAGGTATCACACTCCTCAGCCTCCCTGGTAAAGTGTACTCCAAAGTGCTGGAAAGGAGGGTTCGGCCAATAGTCGAACCTCAGATTGAAGAGGAACAATGCGGTTTTCGTCCTGGCCGGGGAACCACGGACCAGCTCTTTACTCTCGCAAGGATCCTGGAGGGGGCCTGGGAGTATGCCCATCCAGTCTACATGTGTTTTGTGGATCTGGAGAAGGCGTATGACCGGGTACCCCGGGATCTTTGTGGGAGGTGCTGCGGGAGTATGGGGTGAGGGGGTCTCTTCTCAGGGCCATCCAATCTCTGTACGCTCAAAGCATGAGCTGTGTCCGTGTCCTCGGCAGTAAGTCGGATTCGTTCCCGGTGGGGGTTGGCCTCCGCCAGGGCTGCGCTTTGTCACCAATCCTGTTTGTAATATTCATGGACAGGATATCAAGGCGTAGTCATGGGGGAGGGGTTCCCGTTCGGTGGGCTGATGGTCACATCACTGCTTTTTGCGGATGATGTGGTCCTGATGGCCTCATCGGTCGGTGACCTTCAGCACTCACTGGATCGGTTCGCAGCCGAGTGTGAAGCGGCTGGGATGAGGGTTAGCACCTCTAAATCTGAGGCCATGACTCTCAGCAGGAAACCGGTGGAGTGCCTACTCCGGGTAGGGAATGAGTCCTTACTCCAAGTGAAGGAGTTCAAGTACCTCGGGGTCCTGTTCGCGAGTGAGGGAACAATGGAGCGGGAGTTTGGTCGGAGGATCGGAGCAGCGGGGGCGGTGTTGCATTCGCTTCACCGCACCGTTGTGACGAAAAGAGAGCTGAGCCGAAAGGCAAAGCTCTCGATCTACCGGTCAATCTTTGTTCCTACCCTCACCTATGGTCATGAAAGCTGGGTCATGACCGAAAGAACGAGATCGCGGGTACAAGCGGCCGAAATGGGTTTTCTCAGAAAGGTGGCTGGCCTCTCCCTTAGGGATAGGGTGAGAAGCTCAGTCATCCGAGAGGAACTCGGAGTAGAGCCGCTGCTCCTTTGCATAGAAAGGAGCCAGTTGAGGTGGTTCGGGCATCTTGTAAGAATGCCACCTGGGCGCCTCCCTAGAGAGGTGTTCCAGGCACGTCCAGCTGGGAGGAGACCTCGGGGAAGACCCAGGACTAGGTGGAGAGATTATATCTCCACACTGGCCTGGGAACGCCTCGGGATTCCCCAGTCAGAGCTGGCTAATGTTGCCCGGGAAAGGGAAGTTTGGGGTCCCCTGCTAGAGCTGCTACCCCCGCGACCCGACCCCGGATAAGCGGTTGAAGATGAGATGAGATGAGATGTAATTACAATATTAGTAAACTGTTTTATCAGCAAGCCCTTATGGCATGGAAATTATGCTTTGTTCATAACTTTTCACCACACAAATGTCACGAGTGAATGACGCCAGGCACAGGAACGGATAGCGTTCTCGATTACTTATTTATTCAAGACTGGAAAAGTCCAATGAACGCCGTAGAGTGTTTTAATACGCTGTATACTCAATAACAGCAAGATGCGTCGCAGTGCATAACGAATGAAATAATGACTCCTCACTCATAGAGTCATATAGTGTAGATCTCACAACGAGACTCTTCAAAAGGGTACATGCACACGTAACACTTAACAATTCCACACAGAGACCAGACCACACACAGGGAACTTAAGTACTCTAATGAGAAGATGGACACCAGGTGTTGTGATGACGAGACTGAACAAGGTGTGCAGGGGGGTGGGGGCGGAGATTCAGTGATGACTAATAAGCCGGGCAACAGGACCGCCGAACACTGCCTGCAAGTGGAGCTGCCACATCCTCAGCTGGCGTTCTGACAGCAAAGCTATTATCTGGAACAACGAACATGTCACTATAAGAAACAAAAGTATTTTTATGGAAAGAGATATCATTTTTGTAATTCTCCTTTGTTATGAGAATTTTTTAAGAGTCAAAGTCTTTCCTGTTACATATAAGGAATACAAGTCTGTGATTAGTGCTATACCTTCAGGTGTATGTCAGCTCATGAAATGTCATATGGTATTTCATGATGCACTTCGACTAAAACCCCAGCTTGTAATTAATGGTATTGATATATTTAGTTTTAAGTGCACCAATAAACATATAAGAGAACATTTTAATAGCAAAAAAGAATCACACCAAGAGGGGAAATCTTTTTGGAACAACTAACTGATATAGAATGGAAAAAGGCTTGGCTCTGCCCCTTTAAATTTTGTATCTCTAACAATGTAAGAGAAGTGCATCTAAAAATGTTGCACAATATGTACCCGTCCAACATAATGGTGTCAAGTGTCATATAATGTGCACATGTAAATGTGACTATGGCTTTAAGGGCATTCTGTTACGTATGCAAGCAGCGTTACCGGGAATGAATAATCAATGTCATGATCTTGACTGGTAAGTTTCATATCCACAAAGCTAAGTTTTCTAAGTCTTTAATTAAGTCTCTTGAATTGTTAAGAGAATAAGAAAAGTTTTTCTACTGTTCAATATTATGTTTAATTATTTTCAAATTGCTAGTAATAATCCAAGTGCTAGGATATTCTTTTTGTCACCACAATGTGTGTATGTGCATTATTTTTATGGTTTGATGTATATTGTATGTGTAAATTCTGACAATGTTGTTGAATTAAAAAATAAAAAAAAATAAAAAAAAATGAATTAGGCACGTGTCCCTTCGACTAACGAAGATGAGCTGTAATATTATTGTATCGACCCTGGTTGTGGTGCCGCTACTCACTGCACCGAAATGGAATATCTCTGTGGGCTAGTGGGTAGTGCGCTTGGCCATGGAGCTGAAAGTCAGTGGTTTGATTCCCCCCTGGTGCTACATTATGCAAATAATATAGGTAACAATTTTTACATTTTTTATTTGTTTCATAAAACATGAACACAATTTCTGATATTTAACTATGTGCATTTAACAAATGCCAATGCTACTAGGGACAGCAACAATACCAGTCCTGCGGTGAAGCCTATTTTCTTGCAGGCCCTCTAAATGGTGATTCTTCTATTGTTGAGAATAGCTGGTTTTAAAAGATATACCTCACTTTGCAGCTGGCTAAATTAGTCTACATTTAGTCTAGCCAGCTAGACCCATTTTAACTATACAGAAGCACCCCACAGAAATAAACATACTGTACTGAAAACAATTTGTCTAAGAAGTTTTTATTCGTAAACACAGCGATATACCGTTCAAGATTTTTGTGTACTTTGAACACCAGACATTGTGGTCGCTTTTTGCTCTCTCGCTCTCTCGCTTTCTACTGCTCTCTTCTTTTAACTTTCTTTTGCCTTTACTTCCAAGTTTCTAACAGTTTTATTGGCTGCCTTAACTTAGTTATTCTTACATTGCTTTATTTTAATTTTGAATGTTTTTAATTGTATTTTTTAAATTTTAGATGTTTTAAGTCCTGACTTGGAAAAAGCAAACAAATTTGCGCTGCGGTCGTCCCTGTATTATGGAGGAGTTACGACAGGTGTTGGAGGAACGGATCAGCCGTCTGGAAGATTTAGTGACCCGAGCGCTCCTCCAGTCTGACTATGGGTCCTATCCAGAAAGTGAGTCTACAAACACCATTTCTAACAGAGCGCAACAGGCAGACTTAAGGCTAGGGAGCCCAAAAGATTTCTCAAGGCTTGATAAAACGCAGACACAACTGATGATACAGGAAAGTGAACAATACATTGACTCTGTAGCAGCTACTTTAGGTGTTGAGGTACCAAATGTTAACGGACAGACACAGATTG
The DNA here is from genome assembly GCA_029465975.1 of Dallia pectoralis. Classification (NCBI taxonomy): domain Eukaryota; kingdom Metazoa; phylum Chordata; class Actinopteri; order Esociformes; family Umbridae; genus Dallia; species Dallia pectoralis. The sequence continues at coordinate 4,175,585 of CM055728.1, forward strand.
TTATTCATGGTACTACATCAATTCTAGAGCACTCTGTCATGGACCTGGCTAACACGCTCCCCTGGACATGTCCTAACGCTACTGGATTAACCACAGAAGCCTCCAAACCAGACTTCCATAATGACACATCTTGTCATGCTAGACCAAAGGCATCAACTCCAGCCGGGACCTGGTCTGACGTAGTACGCCGCACAGGGAAATCCAGCAAGAAATTAAACAAGAGAGCACCTATGCTCACCCCACCACCTGAACTCTTACTGCAAAACAGGCATGACCCACTGGCTCGGAACAAAATGGGTGTAGATGAACCTGGGGAAGCTAAGCACAACACTAACAGCATTAAAGCTAAAAACCAAATAAATAGCCCCAAAATCACTGCTAGGATGAATTCTAGAGGAAGCTCAGCTAAACTCAGATTTGACGAGCCCACATTTGATAAACTTGACACAACTATGATTGGGGACGATATAACCAAGCATATCAGAATGACAAAGACTGAAAACTTAACCGTGTCTGACACATCGGTGAGAGAGCTAACAGAAATGTTGCCAACTATTCTCTCTACACACCCAGGCAACATGAGTATTATCATCCACACTGGGTCTACTGACATTTTACATAGGAAAACTGGCTCTGAGACCCTGAAACAAGATTTCTCTCTGCTTCTGGAAAAAGTAAGCTACTCTCAAGCGCAAGGTGTTTTCATCTCAGGACCCATTCCAACCTTGGGGAAAGGAATTGAATCTTTTAGCAGACTTCTTGGGCTGAATTCATGGCTGATGTCGACGTGTCTCAACTACGAGATAAAGTTAATTGACAATTTCAATCTTTTTTGGAACTGTAAAGACCGTTTTAGACTTGATGGGGTTCATCCTATGGGTACATCATGGGATGCCGGCTGCTTGGTGTCAACCTACGTACCGCTCTTGGAATGCCATCTCTAAACAAGATAAGCATGAAGGACAGTGCGCATAGAGAGAGGATCCACACCCCTCACCTGACCTGCTAACCCAAATAACTCACTGCTTCCAGAAGTTGTCCTTGTCCCGAGCTGTGGCGCAACGACCCACCTCTCCCACTTCACCACACTCACCCTCTGCCACCACACCCCTCATTCCCCCCTCTATCACACCACCCTCCCCTTCACCACCACCCAACCTATGCCCCACTCCTCCCCCCTGTTTTAAACAAATGCTTAGACAACTTCCACATCGTTCACAACCTTTTCCTTTATTTCCACAGAGCACACAATATACTCTGTGATGTGCTTCGGGTCCCTGCTGCTGTAAACGTAGACATCCTGAATGTCCACAGAAAATGCTAGGAACCAGTATCTCAATTCCTGTGTTAATTAGAAAAAGAAGGAATGGATTGAAAGCCACTTATGAAGTAAACAAGTCAAATCTGTTATCTGTAACATGTCAATCTGCTAGTGCGAGGAACCCTACTATCTCTATCAAGATGGCTTTACTAAATATTAGATCGCTCGCCAACAAATCATTATTGGTAAATGACATTATAATATCCTACAACTTAGATTTTCTGTTTCTCATGGAAACCTGGTTAAATGAGGTCAGTAGCGCTACTGTGCTTAACGAGACAGCACCCACTAATTTTGGTTATATGAATACATGTCAAAATGCTGCTCTATTCAAAGATACATTCCAGTGCAAAGAAATTGCTCTTGGAAACTATACTACCTTTGAATACCTTTGTTTTACATTGAAGGGTGCTCGCAAAATTTTGTTTTTAACCATTTACAGACCTCCGAGATTCTGCAACATTTATTGATGACTCTGCTAAACTACTCTCTGTTATATCTGTTGATTACAACTTCTTTATTGTAACAGGGGACTTTAACATCCACATAGATAATGATACTGACAAAAATGCCAAATTACTTTTTGCTCTACTTGACACCTTTGACCTCATTCAACATGTGAAAGAGCGTACTCACACCCGAGGTCTCACTCTTTCCTCTGTCATGGTTAAATACTTGGCCCTGTCTGATCATTTCTGTGTATTTTTTGAAGCATTGATTACCCCGGATGTTCAAGTCAACTCAGTTTCTGTTAAAAAAGGTACATTAATGAGAGAACCAATGCTCAATTTATGGAGGCCATAGCTGCTTCACCAACAATAAGTGCAGAGTCAGTTGACGAACTCCTGGATAATTTTAATGAAAAAATATTGAATGTCATGAATCGTGTTGCACCAGTAAGGGTAAAGAGAACTCAAAGAAAACAGAAACCTCCATGGAGAAGCACCATAATGGTTAACACCCTTAAAAGAGATAGAAAAATCTGAACGTAAGTGGAAAAATCTGAACGTAAGTGGAGAAAAACTAAGCTTCAAATCCACTATGACATCTATAAACAAAACCTTGGTAAATTCAGCCTTGAGTTACGCAGGGCTAGACAGCAACATTTATCAGGAATGATCAACAACAATATCAACAATACCCGCACTCTGTTTGCCATGGTCGACAAACTCACCAACCCCCCAAAGCAGATAGCACCAGAACTTTTGTCTAGTGCAAAATGTAATGAATTTGCTAGTTTCTTCAGTGAAAAATCCAAAGTATTAGGCAGACCATCAAAACTACACAGTCAAACAATGACCCTGAATTGCCACTACAACCACCAAGAAATAATGTGTTTGTTATGTCATAATTTGACAGAATTGACCCAAAAACCCTAGAAGAAACAGTTGGACATCTTAAAGCTTCCACGTGTTGTCTTGACACACTACCAACAGACTTTAAAAAAAAAATGTTTAACTCCATAACAATCGATCTGCAACAAATAGTTAATAGCTCTTTACAATGACGGATTTTCCCAACGTCACTAAAAACAGCTGCTATTAAACCGCTATTAAAAAAGAGAACACTGGATGCAACTATTTTGAACAACTATAGACCAGTCTTAAATCTACCTTTTATAGCCATAATTATTGAGAAGGTGGTCTTCAATCAACTCAGCAAATTTGTGAACTCAAACGGTCTCTAAGACAAATCCCAATCAGGCTTCTGACCTCACCATAGTACTGAAACGGCACTGCTAAAAGTTTTAAATGATATACGACTGAACACTGACTCAGGTAAAATGACAGTTTTGGTTCTACTAGATCTCAGTGCTGCATTTGACACAGTAGATCATATAACACTTCTGGACAGGCTGGAAAATTGGGTAGGACTCTCCGGGACAGTCCTTAATTGGTTCAGGTGTTATTTAGATGGGCGGAGTTACTTTGTCACCATAGGCAATCATGAATCTAATCTAAAGGTGGCTATGACATGTGGAATTCCCCAGGGATCAATTCTCGGACCACTTCTGTTCAATCTCTATATGCTACCCCTGGGCAAGATTTTACAGAACAACAACATTAACTACCATAGTTATGCAGATGATACTCAAATATATATGGCTCTCGAACCAGCGGACTGTAGCTCTATTGACTCACTGTATCAATGTATAGAGCACATCAATGACTGGATGAACCAAAATTGTCTACAATTAGTGGAGCGGCTAAGTGATATAATCGTTCAGTTTATGATACAAGCGTGAAAATTGACATGAGCAGTCTCCATGGGTCACTTGACAAGAAAATTGTCAGAGCCACTTGAAATTTCAAGATGGCGGCCATTTTTCAACATGGGCGACAACTTAGTGGAGCAGTTAAGTGATATAGTGGTTTATTTGGTAATACAAGCATGAAAATTGGCATGAGCAGTCTCTGATGGTCACTAGACAATAAGCCACCCACAGCTACTTGAAATGTCAAGATGGCGGCCATTTTTCAAGATGGCCACCACCTTAGGTGGAGCAATTAGGCTTAAGAAATCATTTAGTTGGTGATACACGCATGAACATGTCTATGTGCCGTCTCAAAGGGTCATTTGAAAAGAAACCGCCCACAGCAACATAAAATTTCAAGATGGCGGCAAAGAGACTCTGTCAAGAGAGGTAGTTTGACTGTCTTTTGTCTTACTCCTCACCCATGACCTGTCCAGTTTGGTAAAGCCTGTCAGGAGTTACCTCCCACCGGCATAGCTCTCAGGGTTCATTGAGGTACACAAGCTCTCTTACCACGACAAGGTAACAGTCACAAGGGAGGTTTTATTAAAAAAATTTAACCAACAGTTATTAAACATGTCAAATTAATACTGAGAGTCGGGGGAAACAAAAATAAGATTAATAAATTAGCACAGTTTTAGCACATTTGTGGTGCTGAACGGACAGTGCACAGTGCACCAAACAAATATTGAGCAATGACTAATAATGAATGATAATAAGAACAGATCCAGAGGCAACAGCAATATGGAACCATGACAAACAGAAAGTATCTCAAACAATACTAAGGAACTAAACTGAAAATGTCACAGTGATAGTCTGGTGACAAAATAAAACATGATGTGGCGAGGGGAAGCCATAGGCCTACACCGGAAAACATAGAGGACTAACACTGGCAAAAGAAACATGCAAATAGGTTCTAACAGGGGCAACTACATAGGCATGTGCAACTAAGTCCATATCTGAAGCACTTACACCTTCCAGTACATGCCTTGTTGCACCCACATTTAGTCAACTCCCAACAACTCTCTGCAATAGGTGGAAGTGGAGTCCAGAAGACATTCCACTTTTCGTCCTTTTTAACCCACCCCCAGTTGGATGGGCTTGGCATTTGTGGATGTCGCTTCAATGCCTGTCCCACACAACCCTTAGAAACTGCTCATACCAATTTGGATGCTTATGTCACTAACTAAACAATTATATCGCTTAACTGCTCCATTTATGTGGTGGTAATCTTGAAAAAAATGACCGCCATCTTTACATTTCAAGTACCTGTGGGTGGCTTATTTTCTAGTGACCATCCTTATTGTCTAGTGCCAATTGTCATGCTTGTATCACCAAATAAACCACTATATCACTTAACTGCTCCACTAAGGTGTCGGCCATCTTGAAAAATGGCCGCCATCTTGAAATTTCAAGTGGCTCGGACAATTTTCTTGTCAAGTGACCAATGGAGACTGCTGGTGCCAATTTTCACGCTTGTATCATAAACTGCTCCACTAAATTAAACCAAAATAAAACAGAGATTATTGTGTTTGGCAATAAAAATAAAATAACTAATATTAGAAAATAACTCGATTCTCGAGCCCTAAAAACCAGGGACAAAGTGTGTAATCTAGGTATAATGACTCAGATCTCACGTTCACCAGTCATATCAAAGCGGTCACCAAAACCGCGTTCTATCATCTTAAAAATATAGCCAGAATCAAGGACCTGGTGTCGAAAAAATACCAAGAGAGGCTTATCCATGCATTTATCTCCAGTAGGGTTGACTACTGTAATGGGCTCTTAACTGGACTTCCCAAAAAAACTGTAAAACAGCTGCAGCTCATTCAGAATGCTGCTGCTAGAATGTTAACAAAAACTAAGAGAACAGAACACATCACGCCGTTCTTAAATCTTTGCACTGGCTTCCAGTTAGTTACAGAATAGATTTTAAAGTTTTGCCAGTAGTCTATAAATCTCTGAACAGAATGGGCCCTGAATACATTTCTGACATGTTTGAGGATTATAAACCAAGCAGGGCACTCAGATCAATGAACTCAGGACAGCTAGTGGAGCACAGAGTCAAAACTAAACATGGTGAAGCTGCATTCAGCAGTTACGCTGCATGCAACTGGAATAAATTACCAGAAGATCTTAGACGTGCCCATTTCACTTTTCACAAGCATATTACTGAGCGCTTAAATTTTATCACAAAGCCCTGGAAGTTTGGAAAACATCCAGGCCAGGTCCTGGAGACCTGAGATCTCCGTAAGTCCGGGAGGTGTTGAGAACATCCTGGCCAAGTTCTAGAGACCTACTGAAAAAGGTTCTAGAGACCTACTGACCAGGGAATTTTGTCACGGGTTCTAGAGACCTGAAAAATGTTTTAAAGCCAGGCTAAAAACATTTCTCTTTTCGCAAGCATATGACTGAGATCTTAAACTTTATCATACTGTTAATGAAAACCTGTAATGTATACATAAAAGATCTGAAAAGGACCTTTGGCCAGCGGAGCCGTGTTTTAATGACCTGGAGGTTCTAAAGACTTACACAGGCAGGTTCAGAACACCTGTGAGCTCAAAAGTACCTAAATGTTCTAGAGAAAGACTTATTGGCCAGGTTCTAAAGACCTGGAAAGGTTCTAAAGACCTTTTGAATAAATAAGTAGGGCACTTGTTCGATTCCCCCCATTGGTGTGTGATTGGCAGCGAGCGCCATCGGAAAGGCGTGTCTCCGTCAGGGACTTTGGACAAGTGAAGCGTGAGGACACTCTCTCCCGTTTGGTGGGGGTAATGTAGCGACCCTGGTGGTGAACAGGTTTTTTTTGTAGATGGCTCTGCCCAGCGTTCTCCCACAGGGTTGCATATGCCGTCACTTCAGCATTACAGATTGTTATAAAATGAATGTATTTTCTGTTAAAATTTTAATTTTCTTTTCCTCATTGAATTGATCATTTGATGGATAAAATGCATGTATTTTATCATTTTATTATTATTTTCCTCAAGCACATTGAATTGCGTCTATGTATGAATTGTGCTATATAAATAAACGAGCTTGCTTGCTTGCTTTACTGTTGTTTTTACAGTAAAATGTGGTCGTTTATACAAAGCAATAATGCTAAAGTTACCAAACTTTCTTGTATTTAAATTATCGTTACTTATCTGTTAATTCTACAGTTTATTCATGTTATAATATTAACCGTTTTTTACTGTTGCAACTTAACATTCTTTCACCCTTCCAGTAATGATTCACTCTCACTGTAGTCTTTAAAAAAACATGTATGTAAAGATATATACTATTATTATACCTTATTTCATTCTACTACTAAAAATATATTCTGGTGGTTTACAATAAAGTCATGAAGATAATTACAATGAAATAATGCATCGGTTTGTGTACAAGAACCAAGCTCTAGCTGAAATGGCATCTGCGAAATACGTGGTGACACAAGGTACCTGAACAATTATTGTGGGTCACCAATAACACTCTGCGTCATTTATTTGTTTGAGTTTGCAAGTGGTTACTAAATGGCATGATGGACCAGAAGAAAGGGAAACAAGAGTATTTATGGTTTGTATATGCAGACTTGAAAGATTATTATTAAAATTAGATTTTAAATGATTATTTAAAATCTATATTTTTGTCATGTCATTTAACTTTCCACCTTTCCTGAACACATGCAATGGAATAGCAACACAAAAACAGCAAAAATAAACCTATTCAGACAGAAAATAACACGTAGAAATAACACGTAGAAAAAGATCTACCATACATTAGATGTAGCAACAGTTACATTTTTGTAGGTAAGGTGCATCAGTTGCAGTGAAATTGTATAATATTATACTAGGTATTTTTATCCTTATTATCTTGAATCTAAATATGAAATAAAGATGTATGTACTTCTCTTGGTAATATGAATAGTGTTTTATTTTATAAATCGCTTATTTAATTACACGATTGCAGATTAATATTAAAAATGAACTCTTATTTTGAAAAGGAAGTCGACCAAGGTTTTGTCTTTGGAATTGGCCAATGACAGGCATTCTACATTTAAGCCCATCCTTTTTGCAAACGTAAACATTAAGATATTAATTATATTACAATATATTTTATACGATATAATCAAATCTATCAGTTTACCTGTTACCCTGTTATTAAAATTAAACAAGAACATGAAAATACCGTTGCGATTGCACCGTTTTAAATCGAAACCTAAACAGACCAAGAAAAGTGTTTTCTGTTTATCGGTGTTAAGGTTTGAACAGCATAAAAGGGAAAAGACTTGAAATAAGATTTAGGGCATGACGTATGTACATCAAACGGTCTACTGTCTTCATCCACATACGAAAATTAAAATGATAAGGAAGTAACGATTAATCCTATGTCTCTAGTTTCATTGGTCGACTATGCGAAACTTCTGACTTCATCACGCTCCAGCTAATTGGTCGGGTAGGCGGGCCTTCTGGGTGATTGGCTGTTACGTCTAGTGACGAACAAGCATTTGTATTTTTTGTTGTGTGCCAACGTACAAGAAAATGATTGTGTGAATTCGTGAAGACCCAGATAATAATTTTGGTGTAGCGTAGCATGTCTCAGCAATTTGGATATGAAGTCATACTCGCTGTCAATTGATGTTTGAAGAGTGCTGGTACAGCAATTGTGCAAGCTATCTTGGCTGTCCGCCGGTAGCTAGCTAGCTAGTTGGACCCAATTTGCTAGCTCGCTGGTGAGGTGACACTTTTTTTTCCAGTTCACCACGACGTCAATGCCAAGATGGCAGTGGTCAACAATAATCAAGGGACAGAAGTCGGGGAGAAGACTGCTTCTCGTAGACAAAATCAAGGTAAAAACGAAATTGTATCCAGTTGCTCGGTAAGATGATTTTGTCAGCTGATTGCAATGTGTTCATTTCAAATACCCAAATTCAGGTGTTGTATCCAATGCCTGGCTCGTTGCTGCTTTGCTAGATAACTTTACTGTAACTCATTGATAAATTAATGTATTTAATTTAGTCAGAGTAGTGCCTGTATTTGAGATTGTACAACTCTGGTGACAGTTAAATTCATACGTCAGCTACCCATTTCCAAACATGGGAGTCTTAGTGTTGTTAGTTTGGTGATGTGGAACTTTTCTCCCTCTTGCCTGGCTGTCAGGTGAGGGAGGGGTCGGGAACTACAACTGATCTCTCCTGTTTGATTGTACTGCCCTGTTCTCATTTAAACGACTTTACTTTCCACACAAAGTAACACTAATGAAATCTAAAAATAGTTATACAAAAGGTAAATACTCTTTTCACGTGATTAGCTAAAAAAAACAACTAAAAAACTAAAATGATTACGGTGACCGTACATTTTAAGCACACGTACATATAAACACACTTGCAACTTCTGAGTCAAAGTAAAAAAATGGCCGAATGTTCTTTTGCTGTCGGATGTTTCATCCAAAGAAGCCCTTTGTTACATAAAAAAACCATTTCATGTAAGAAAATCAGATTTGTATAAAATATTGTCAAAGCATATCAGAATCAGCCTTTATTGCCAAGTATGTTTACACATACGAGGAACTTGCTTTGAAATGTTGGTGCATAACAGTGCAGAAGTAAAAATTAACATAAATAACCATGAAAGTAGCAGTGAATGGAATTAAAGTGCTTGTCAGGAATGTGCCATACAGTGAAGCAATCTGCCAGTCAGTAGTGCATTAATGTAACACATTAAGTAAGAGGGTGTTGGGGTTCTGTGTGTGTGGTGTGTCAGTTAGCTGGATTTGATTGTTAACGATTTGGCATCATCCTGGATAGTTTGGTTCTACGAAGCTCATCATGTACTCGTTGTCATAGCAACAGGTGCGTAAGTTTGAACCTGCTCCAGAGCAGGCTTATTTCATGTAAACAGGAGTCAAAGCAATGTATCATTACTCAATGTAATGAATGTATTATTACTCAATGTTTAACAGTTGAAATTACTGTACCAGTCATTTGGATTATAGGTCTACTTAATTTAATGCAGCAACAAATAACTTTACATTTTGGTAAATTAATTTACCAGTAATGAAGGTGTTGCCACTACTGATCCCTGTCTGTTGGTTTAAGGAAGAGCTGCCCCCAGGGATGCCCTCCACAATTTAACCCAAGGGCCAGCTCTTCTGCAGGGGTCTACGATCACCACCTGTTTTTTTCTTCTGCTCAGCCTTTTTCAATATTTGCACAAAGTTACTTATCTGTATTTTGTATAGCATTTTGTATATTACTCATCCATATACCCCCTCAGCACCTTAGTATAATTTATATTGTTCTATTCATATGTTTCACGTATGCACCTTCCTGCCAAAGTAAATTCCTTGTCTGTACACACATTCATGGCAATTAAACACTTTTCTGATTCTTGCTTTCTGTTATAAACAGACAAACACATGCATTTACCTGTGTTTTAAAGATACTTAGGTGACTAAGAACAATACAAGTAGTAAAGACTACCATTTTGTAGAATGTTCTTGTATTTCACTTTTACTTGTTCACATGTTCTAGTCGGTCCATGAGTAATCCCCTAATATATATGTGTGTGTTGGTTGGTTTGTATGAATTAACGTGGGCAGAAATCGTATTTTACTCAGTGGGAATTGTGGAAGAAATGTACTGTCCTGTGGTGGCTCTGACATTTAGAAAATATGAAATGAAATTATGACATTATTAAGATACAATACCGTAACAATTGAAAGAACCATTACATGGTGACCACTAAATGCATTTAATTTGTCTGCTATTTTTTGCCAGCCCTCCTGGCTTTTGCAGACTTTGCAGTGTTCCCTTGCATTTTAATTAAACATTCAAGTTCTGCATAAACTTCCATGAATATCTTTAGCTCTGCTGAGGAGAAAAAGTGGTGGTGATCTTTGTTCATGTTGAGTAGCCAATAGCAGTGTCGCTGATCAAGGTTCCAACTATTGATACATGTCGTCTTTTAAACGAACCCGTGGTCACGCAATTATCTCAATACAGCTACACTCATCGTAAACGGCAGGTGTGTTCAGAGAACTGAATTAGCCAGCTGATGATTAGCTGGATGATGTCATCTTGAATGTGTCATTTGATCTCGGATGTGTTAAGCAACGTACGGAGAACGGACCCTTGATGGCCCGTAGCCTTCTGCAGGTGGGCAGTGCTTGCAACAGTTTGTATCCAGGATGGGAGGGGTCAGCCACTATCTTTCCTACACGCTTAACGGTCTGCAGCCATAACCTATTCAGCAGATCTAATGACAAACTGCAGCCTGCCATGGTCCATGGCGGAGGCTGCAGTGAACCAAATGGGGATGGAAGAGGTGTTTTGCCTGATGATGATGCCCAGGAAGCGAAAGGACTCTGCAATGGTGACTGCACAGTAGGGGTGCACGATATATCGACTCAATACCTTTATTGCGATATCACGTTGCGCAATATCAATATCGAAAATGTCGCAAGAAGTGCGATATTTATTTATAAATTTATTTTGCGGAGAGACGCGGCTTTGGCTTGGCTTTGTGGCTTAGTTGTGTTCGATTTAAGCGCACGCTTGAAAACTATATATAATGATCACGTTGCATTGGTCAGTTGCCCTGTCACATGCAAGTGTGAGCGCACGGTCCACTAAACGAATAGACCCTATGGAACACGTGACGTATGTGTTAACTCCGACAACGTGAGTGAAGAGAAATAGAGACACCCGGACAAAGCGAGAAAAGTCGAGTTAGAGAAGCTAAAGAAATGTTTAAGCCAACTAATGTCGCTCAATCTATTGTACTCTGCAAAAGCTGTGGTATGGTGATACACCGGGCAAGAGGAAATACAACCAACCTATTTTCCCATCATAAAAACCACCACAAGACACTATAGGATGCATGAGTGCAAAGTAAACGCCACAATCGATTTTTTTTATATATATTAATCTTTTTTGAGGCATTTTCCCATAACTTTTGTGTTTTTACATATGTTTAATAATATCGAAATTAATATCGATATCGCAATATTCATGATAAATATCGCAATATCACATTTTGTCAATATCGTGCAACCCTATTGCACAATCACACAGGGTGATGGGGGTTAGTAGTGCTGGCGTCTTCCTAAAATCCACAACCATCTCCACAGTCTTTAGAGCGTTAAGCTCCAGATTGTTCTGGCTGCACCAATACACAAGGTGGTCAATCTCCACCCTGTAGGCGGTCTCATCCCCACCAGAGCCCAATGAGGGTGGTCTCATCAGCAAACTTTAGGAGCTTGACAGATTGATGACTAGATGTGCAGCTGTTGGTGTACACTGAGAAGGTCAGTGGGGAAAGGACGCAGCCTTGAGGGGATCCAGTGCTGATGGACTGGGAGTCAGAGACGTGTTTCCTCAAACTCACGTTCTGCCTCTGGTCAAACAGGAAGTCTGTGATCCACATGCTGATCAGCACAGTGCTTCAGGGGGAAGCTGCTTTGCAGGTTTTGTGTCATAATCAGTCTCTTAATGTCTTTCTCCAGCACAGAGAGAGAAGACAGGGGGCCACTGGGTTGGGCATTTTGGGACTTGCCCCTACCCCTTCTGTGGTAGGAAAGGTGGGCTGGAGCTGGGGGATGACGTCAGGACTGTCCCATTGCTTTTCAAAGCGACAGTAGAACTCATTCAGCTCATTGTCCATCCAATGGTCCTTGGGGAGTGGAGGTGGGGGCTTTTGGTTTGTAATTTAAGCCTGTTTTATTGACGGCGTACCCTCTCCGAACCCTCTCCGACCCCTCTGCGTCGACGCGAACCCCTCTCCGACCCCTACGCCGTAGCTCGACGTGCACCTCCAAAAAATTGTAACTACACGTCGAGGCAACGCAGACCACAAGGGCTGTGATTGGTCAGATTATACATCTGGCGGTGAAATGCAACACAACCCGACGCAGAACCATAAAACGGCCACGACGCCGTAGGAGTGACGGCGTAGCTACGCCGTGGAGTTGACGCAGAAGCATAATGAGGCCTTTACTGCTGCCAGACTGAGGTAGAGTCCTTCGCAGATGACTGATGTTGTAATCTCTTGGAGTACAGTCGTTTAGCTTCTTTCACAGCCTTGCCAAACCTGTATTTTGACTTTTAGTCTGTCGTTATAGCCACTCCTGAATGCTTTGTCTTTTCCCACCTTTGTTGTCTGAGTTTAGGATTAAACCAAGGTTTGTCATTATTATAACTCACCGTGGAGCTTGATGGAATACTACAGTCCTTGCAGAAGCTGTGTAATCCAGACTGGTGATGGCTGTCTTGTAGGGCTGGGCAATATGGCTAAAAACTGTATCACGATGTAAGTGTTTCATATTGGTCGATATCGATAATTATTGATATTTTTTATGACATATTTTAAATAAGGACCAGGAAAAAATGTATTACATTTAAACATTTTTATTTAAAATTTAACCTTCCTCTGATTATAATCCCTTAGTTATAAAGACAAAAATGTCAACACAACCATAGAAAACACTCAACACTTACAAATAATGTAAACAGAAGTCTTAAATTACAATGAACACTTAACAATTATCTCTTAACGTTAAGGTGCAAAATTAAAGAATACGTAAGAGTTCCCTTATCAAGTGTAATAACATAGTGCAAAGTCTTAAATATAAACATAAAGAAACCTGAAAAATATTTTCTGCAAGTTTAGTGCTAGGAAGTTCACAAACTGATTCACCTTCTGGTGAATAATACTAGTCTTGGTGGGGACGACGGTCTTGCATAATTTGCAGACGTCATTGGTCTGACTACGGTCAGACTTATTGAATACAAACTGCCATACTGGCGAGCCGACTTTTCCTGTTTTATAAACAATTTCCTCGCTCGCTGCCGGTTCTGTTATTGAAGAATCCAACACGAGAGAACGGCGCAACCAAACGGTTACATGCCCCCACCCTTCGGAAGCCCCCCCTGTGTCCTGACACTGTTACATGATTGGCAGTTAGTGTGTCACTCCCTACGTTGCTAGGTTACCAGAGTGCCTTTGTTCATGCAACCAAACTTTCTTTGCAAGCTCTGGTTTCTTCCGACGAAGGAAAATAATTTATCGAACGTTTTATCGAGCGCCTTTATCGCGATACATATCGTTATCGTTTTATCGCCCAGCCCTACTGTCTTGAAAACATCCCAGTCAGTGCTTTCTAAGCATGCCTGAAGATCTGCAGCAGCATTACTGGTTCACTGCTTTGATGTCCTCACAACAGATCTACAGACCTTGAATTTTTGCCTGTATGCCGGAATCAGGTGGATCATGATGTGGTCAGCGTGACCCAGTGCGGCGTGATAAGCACCAATGACTGTAGTGTAACAGTGATCCAGAATATTATCTTCCCTGGTTGAGCATTTATTGAATTGTTTGTATTTGAGGAGTTTGTGGCTGTGGTTTCCTTTGTTACAATCCCAGAAGACGATATCTAAGAAGTCCGGGTTAGTCCGCTCCACACCCAGTATCTGGTCGGCCAGCATGCCTTCTGCACGTTGGCCTAAGGTGGGATGTAAACGGAGACCATAATGAATGAGGCAAACTCACAGGGTCTGCAGTTTGTCAAGAGATTCTAGATCAGGAGAACAGTGCTGTTGAATCACTTTTCCATCATTACACCAGCTGTTGTTAGTGTAAGCGTTCCGTGGCGTGATCCGCTCTGAAGATTTGAAAGCCTGCCAGCTGTATCGCAGAGTCCGGGATTAATCCACACATCCACGTCTTTGTGAAAACATAAAACTGAAGATGAACAAAAGTTACTGTCCTTCCCCACCTGTAGCTAAAGTTTATACTGTTTGTTTGTAAGCCGCACCAGCGTTTTACTTCGTGAACAAAGGTAAGGGCACCTTTCACCAGAATGTCAAATAATTCCAGTGATGTGAGTAGAAACGTAGGGGATAAATCGGCTGGAGTTGTTCTCCTGATGTCTTATGAGCTTTTTTTCTGGTGAAAGAGCTCTGGGTATTGCAGCACAAAATGACGTTTACAAACAAAACAAGACAGAAAATTACGCACCAACACGCCAAGGCAGCCATCCGCGGCTCCGTCGTAATGTGTACCATCAGAATATACAATTTCAGTTTTAATCATATTTCTACTCTTGTTTTTTATGTTAATGATTAGTGTTCTCAATAAGACATATGTTAGAGAATTACTTGAATTATAATTATTGTTGTTTTTGAAATCAAAATATGATTTTTAGTAGGGATGCACGATGATATCGGCACGACATCGGTATCAGCCGATAAAAGCTTAAATTAATAATTATCGGCATCGGCAGATATGAATATTTCTGCGGATGAGCATTGCCGATAGTGTGGCGTGTTTACTATGCGCGCGTGACGACCGTGAACGTAGCATGAACGCCAGCAACTTAAATTTGTCGGCTGTGTGGAGGCTGTGTGGAGGTATATAGAGATCTGTAAAACAGATAACAAACTTGCTATTTGCAGTAGTTGTAAAGCAGAAGTGATGCGAGGAGGCGTAACACAACACTCGTTCAACACTACAAATATGATTACGCATCTTAAGAGCCGTCATCCCGAGCAGCACCAAGATTTATGAAAAGTAAGGAAAAAACGCAGACAAAAACTCATAAGCTGCATCTACTTCAGTGACAAAGCTAGAAAATACAGCAGCAAACATCCAAAGGTAAAAGTGCTTAACGACTAAATCATTGAATGTATTGCTCATGTTAACCAGCCGTTCAGCGTGGTGAAAGATGTTGGCTTCAGTAGGCTGATGATGTACCTATAGTCGCTTTATGCTATTAGCCGTGGTATGCTATTAGCCGTGGTATGCTATAGCCATGTTATGCTATTAACCGTCACTACTGGTGTCGCATTACCTGAACTCCAGAGTGTTGTCGACAATCACGTCATAAGCTTTACCAGTCCTGTTAGCATGTTGAGCCCCACTGCCCAGTGGATAGACTACACTCACCGAAGTGCTCCGGTTCTCATACAGCAGTTGCAATTGCATTCGCATTTGATATTAAGTTTAGGAAATGGAAAAGAGAACGAGTGCATTTTGTAAAAATTTGAAAAAGCTTTTTTTTAACTATATGTTATAGTTAGTGCAGTTTTGGGTGTTACACTTTTACGTTGGTCCCGAACTACTCTGTTTACCGAGCGCTACAGTATTTTCTATCCGTTTTTCCGACTCTGCAGTCAGCCCGTAGAAAGACTGCTGCGCTGTATCCCCGGAGCTGGCGAATGTGTGAATATAAAACTATCTTTACCGCGGTTCCACAACAACAACACTATGCTGCCCGCGCATGCGCCTGCCTATTAATCAGCTTTATATTTTTGAATATCGGCCGATGCCGATTATGTAAAAAAGTTTTAAAAACGCCATCAATCGGTCGACCCCTACAGTTTATATTATCATACTGTTAAATTGACAATAAATTTGTATATCTATTCTGTTTTTAATTAAATGTTTTACCTGGTGGGCTTAAAGGGGACGCTAGCCAAAATATCCCTCTGTCTGGGGTGGATGTAAATAAGTATAGCTTATTACTTTTTGTGTTTTGGCAAAAATCATAATAGAGATTAATTTGGTCGTAATTGAGATCATGATTATTTAACACAATTACTAATTGACTTTGGTAACACCATGCAATCATTTAATTTTAAAAACAACTTGTATTTTTACACTGAATTTCTTTGAATATCTGACTGAAATATAACTGAAAACCACTAAACATTTATTCCATTTATTAAAATAATAAAAAAGAAATCTAAATAAATTATATTAAGTATGTTCTAGTGCACTGCCACAGCCTACTCAAAACTCATTTTATATTTAACATTTTGTTGAACTAGACTTATATTCAACATATTCCAGTCAGTTACTCATGGGGTTGTGGACTTTCGGCCTTCACTCCATGTGTGGTTTTAGTAGGCCACCTGTTATCTCTTGTTTGGTTTAGATTTCATGATGCACACTAGTTTTTGTTTGGGTTATCAGGAATTCTATTTAATTTGTTTTTCAAATTTCTTAGCATTATTTAATGTTCTGTGTCTATGCCGGTGAGTGTTACTATATCGCTGCTTTGTTTAATTTAGTAGTCACCACCGTGCGCACTTTATTTTCCATTTAGTGTTTAGCTTTCCGTTTGGTGTTGGTCTTGTTTTGTTTAATAAAGAACATGACTCCGGCTCTGCATGTGGATCATTTCCCTGCACTTTACCTAGCATTTTGTGATGGTAACAGTCATCTCTCAAGGGTTTTATCCAAACACTGTTAGGGGACACGTAGTCTTCAAATTGAAATCTGCGTTGATCTATTGAATTGTTAGACTGATACGTCTCCATGGTGCAGCTTGACCACATGCCCGTTGTAGTGGCTAAGTATTCGGCTAGACACATCATTTGCAACTTTCTCACGGCACTTGTTATACAGGGCAGGCAGTGCAAATGGTGTCACGATGGCATTGTGTACCGGCTGTCCAAAGTGTTTGGCAGTTTGTTGAATTTGACGTCTTTAGCTTTCTAGTTGACCGATAATTATTCTTTTTATAATTGTTGGAGGCCATAATCAGAATTGAAATAGAAAATGTAATGAAATGCACAGCCCTACTATGGACCGCTTTTGGCGAGTTATTTCCCTTACTCTGTGCTGGTGTTGAACATTAAAACAATTGCAGGGGTGAGGTAGCCTCGCTCTTTCTCTACTCACCCAGATGCACTCTCAGAAATTTGGTACTGACTTTTTTTACATTAATCCATACTCGCGAGTACCAATGTATTTCAGTCGGTACTTTTAAAAGTAACGAATTCTGTACCCAGCCCTAGTTGCCAGTTTATGTTATGAAACATTTCTTGTTGAGGGTTTTAATGTTCTTTTGAGAACTAGTATTTGAAGAACTCATTCGGAATTACTAAGGAGTATTCTAAACTTGGAAAATAGTATTCAGACAAGACCTAGTTATCACCCTTTACAACCACTGTTGTAATACTTTTTACTTTGTCGATTACTGTTTTCTGCTCTTTGTATGACTTTTTAAATTCTATCCATGTCTATATAATGGAAGTTTCCCTGGTCCTTTTCACCAACTCCTTTTTGTTGTGTGAAGCGCTTTTAGACATTTCTTTTGTTTATGAACAAGGCTGTATAAGATCTGACATTTCACATTGGATTTGCTGGCATTGGCAAATGATGACGAAGCCTAACAGAATTTTTCTTTTTGGAAGTCTCTGTCGTGGTAAGCCAAAATCCATACCGTAGGCAATTAATTAAAATGTGTTAAATGTGTATATTTTTTAACCTTTCATACCATCCACCCCTACTGTTGAGCTACGTAAACTTACAGTATCTGAACTTTGGAAATATGAATTTCTGATATTAAATCATAATACATTCATTTACACAATAAATTCATGTATTAGGTAAAATCTCAGTAAAATGTTGTATTGGAAATTAAGCAATATACATTTGTGCTGTCTTTAACACCAGAAGCGCGGAGGCTCAGATACCCACCCCTTTTGCGATTTGGGTCAAAAGACCCAATGCGTTGGTTTGAATGGGAGAATGTTGCTGACACACAATGACCAGCAGATGGCGCATCTTGTTCATCTTTGCGTCAGAAGGACCGGACTGGCTGTAAAATCATGGTGGCGAATGAAGTGAAACCAAAGTGTCAAATGAATATAGATGACCTAAAAGTGTCCACTATTATTTAATAAGAGCACATAGATTTAGGCTTTTATGGTACCACATTCCCACTCTAGTTATTTTAAATTAAACCAAATGAATCTCGAAAAAAAATCTAAAATATTGAGAGAAATAACAATTGAACATTATAAAAACACTGAAGTAATGGATTATATAACTAACTGTAAAAGTAATTGTAACCAAAAAGACCAGCATTCCAAGGGATTTTTGTTGCGCCACTGTCAACTGTCTGATTTATTGTGCTCATTGCATTCAGGCTCAATTATTTCATTCCTATGTTGCCCATAAATAAGTCAATTAATTTGGTTTAATGTAAAGTAACTAGTGTGTGTTTGAGCGAAACAATTTTCTATGGCCTTACACAATCGAATTCTAATAGCTTTTTGAGCTATCAATAGTTTGTTCACGTCGCATGGGGAAGGAAAGTAAATTCACCCGCAGTTTGTCAGTGGTTACTTAAAAACATGTTTTTTTATTTATTAAGTTCCTCTAATACAAAAGAATGCCTGTATTCATATGTAAATTGCGATGACACTTTATCCATTCAAAGTATGCGTAGTTTTGTGGGATCCCCCACCCGGCTGTGAGAGGCGTGGATCCCTGGAACTCCGAAGTTCATGTTTCCAGGGCAGCAATTCAAAGCATGGGTGATTCCAACCGTACCAAACATGACTCCGTGGGTGCGCAGTCTTTGTGCAGCATAATTTAAAACATTACCATAGCACTCTGGGACCCGTTTCTCCCTTGGGCAGTTTCCGATTTACTCCTTTCCAATGCATAATTCTGTGTAAACTCACCTTTCCAATGATACCAACCACGCCGCTGTACGACGCACTAGTTTGTAGAACATCAGCCGTTCAGAAAAGTTGGCCACATTGGAAATTAGAGTTGCCACACTAAATTATTTTTAGTCCCATCATGGGCAACCAGCCACAATACGACAAGCACATATATTTAGGTCTTTATGGTGCCATAATACCACACAAATAATTTTAAATTAACGAATATGTACTTGACTTATTGTAGATATGATTGAGTTAACGTGAATGATATGAAGTATTTAATTCATGTGACGCACACATGAGAAATTTATGGTGTACCCACACAGACACAACCTAAAAGTATTTATCATCATCTGTAATGCCCGTTCAAATTAATAATGAGCAAAATGTACATCTCGCATTCAATACTAAATACATTGTTGTAATAATATATAACTTTAGTTTAGCAAATTATGATGATAAAATTAATTAATATCATAACATGAATTTACAGACTCGTGAATTGTCGGCATTTGACGGGAAGCTCAGCCTGAATACAACATGCTTTGGTTGGGGACTAATCCGAGACGCATTCATATAACTCTCATTTTGGCCCAGATAACACTAACTATTTCATATGAAGCCATTATCCCATATAATCAAGTATGTGAGCGTTTTCACTGTATTTTATTAATGTGACGCACACATGGTGAGAAATGTATGTTATGTAAATACATTTGCTTTAAACCAACATAATACGTGGAAATAGAACAGAAAACGACAAAACGCAGTTGTGTTATACAGCATTCTAACATATACCCACACAAAGACATGGTCTAAATGTATTTATCATCTCCCTTTCTTGAAGAAAATTCAGGCCAGTTCCATTGTTTCTCTCTAGCGCGCATTCACATGTACATAATAAAGACATTGCCCCCACATAAAATAGCCTGAAGTTAGTACCCGGCAGCTATTATCATTAGGGCCGCAACAAAGAATCGATAAAATCGCTAAAAATCGATAATTAAAAAAAGTTTGCAACGAATTTCATTATCGACACGCCACTCAGTCGTGGAGATAAAAGCAGTTGAGTGCGGTGCGGAGCTAAAACGTTGTTTTGATGGCGGAGTCGGCAAAATCAGTTCGACCGAAGTCATCCAAAGTGTGCATTTCACACTTAGTAAATACATCAAAAAAGTGTGTTAATTGCAAGATATGCAAAAGCGACATGACATGGCACGGGAGCACCACGGTGATGATACAGCACCTTAAACGGAAACACGTTGGAGTCCTTGATGCGGAGAGTTTGTGTGTGCGTCTGTGAGTGAGAGTTTTGTGACTGTGTACGTCTGTGAGTGTAATGTAGAGAATACGTTCTGAGGTTCAAACAAATCATTTTAAGTTTTCTGAATTGTATTTTTCTTTATAAGTCCTTAATAAAAATAAACATTGTTGTGCACTTTTTTATTATTCATTAGCTCAGGGATGTTCAAGGAGCAACCTGTTTGTGCACTTTCTGAAAAATTTTTGCACTGTGAATTGCACTGTCAGTTCTGTTTTTCAGTAAAGGGTTGGATATTGATGCTTTTTAGTTTTTATCCGATTCATCGATTAATCGAAAAAATTATTGACAGATTAATCGATTATAAAAATAATCGTTAGTTGCAGCCCTAATTATCTTATTATACTGAGACTTTGGAACTGACTGACTGAGTTTGGAGAACATTTGAGAACATAACTATTTGGTTTTGTGCAAATCGGTCTAGTTTTTCTCATGGTTGAGTGATTTCGCAAACTCAGATAATGGAGTCTATTGTTTGGGGTGTGGGGCAAACGGATTGCATTGTAAATGGAGGGGATTTGCATGTGAATGAAGCCTAAAGACCGAAGACCAACGTTTCTAAACTTGCTGAATTAGATTAGATTTAGAAACAATGTCTAGCAGCACTATAGGAGAGCCAACAAACTGTCCACGCCAGGTGGCGTTGCGGTTATTAATTAAAATAAGTACTGACTATAATTCAGTTCTTTCACGTCGGGTGGGGAAGGAAGTAAATCCGCATCAGCAGTTTTGTCAATGTCAGCCCACAAGTAAATGGTTACTTTTAAATTAAATTCTCTAGTACAAAACTATGCTTGTATTCCTATGTGAATTGCAATGACACTTTATATCCGATTCACTCCATTCAAAGTATGCGTAATTCTGTGGGATTCCCCCTATCCTTCTGTAAGAGGCGTGGTTCTGTGGGAAACATTAATTAGTGTACCATAGTGAATCAGGATAAAACAAAAACACGGTTTGGATATTGGATTCATGATGTACTGGCTCATTATATAAATTTTTTCATTTTTTTTACTAAAAAGGTACTGCAGCTTTAACATAACAGGGCTCGACATTAAGGCTTGTCCGCTTGTCCGGGACAAGTGGATTTTTTGTGGGACAAGTGGAAGAGAAAATTACTTGTCCCACTGGACAAGTAAAATTTCAAACAAAATAAAATGCCATGTTACTTCACGTTATGCGCCGCTCATTATGTCTATTTTACTAATTTAATTTACCGATTTGAAACTGCCCCACAATCCGTCGAAACAGCCTCTAACTCAGAATGCTTTGATTGGCCAATCAGGAGTCGGTCCAAGTTTTTACATTTTTACCTGCGTCAGTGGTCGCAACCGCCACGCCATTTAAACAACAAAAGAAGATGTTTCTTCAGGCTCCGCAGCCCGGCCAAGCGCCAGGAAAAGCGCCTAAAACAATTCACCTCACACCAACAGAATTAAAACGAGACAGAAAGTTCGTAAACAAATGGAAGGATGGGTTGTTTATGAAGAAGGAGTTATGCTCTGCGGGGTCTGTCGAGAGCAACCCACCCTGGCTGACAAGTAAGTGACGTTTTACATTGCACTGGGTCTTGCAGCTGTTTGATTCACTGAAATTACTATGAATAGGTGTGTAACGATAAGTTTACATGTATTCGTAATATTGAACCGTTTGGTACTTGGCTTTCGGTTCTGTTTTCGGTGCGCATTTTGGACCATTTTTATTGCCGACCAAAATGTCGTTATTTCAATTTTCAAATACAGCCGCGTCGTGTGTGGCAAGCGCGCTCATAATGTCCAACATTAAATAGCAAACATAATGTAAGTTAAGCGGAACGAAACTGAGCTAACGTAACGTTACTCTATTGTGTGGTTGACGGACACAAGTGTATCGTATCAAACGAACCGTGAATTTTGTGAACCGTTACACCCCTAATTAAGAAAAGTTATGTTCTACCTGCCATTTCCCTACTTAAGCAAGTCACAATTTCCAAACCCTGATAATGTACATACTGTAACTTAGATGATGCAGAGTTCCTCTTTCAAGTAATGACACCCCTGTTCAAGTGTTGAGCATTAAATTAACTGCACCGTCTGTATGTTACCAAAGTATTTTGGGACGGACCTGCAAAACAGTAACTTGCATAACAACGTGTTTAAATCTGCAGAAATGTTGTATGTAACAAATATATATATTTTTAATAATGCCTAAATTGTTACCTATATATATATATATATATAGGTATCCTTAAACAGGAGGAAGACAAATGAAACGTAGTGGCTGTCATCAGAATGAGAGAACGATGAAATATAATCTTATATTTTCCTATCTTTTCAGATGAGAGATGTGAACGGTTCAGGAGTTTGGTGACACTCATGAAAATTTACTTGGTCCTGCCAGTCAGCACAGCTGTGTGTGAGAAAGGGTTCTCAACCATGAAACGCATTAAGTCTGACTGGAGGACCAGCCTCAGCTCAGTCCAGCTTCAGAGGCTGCTATTTCTGTCAGTAGAGGGCCCAAAGTTGCAAAACTTTGATGCTGGATTGGTGGTGGAGAGGTGGTGGACCTGCAACAAAAGGCAGCGGCGCCCAGGATTTAACCCCTGGGAATCAAGGAGGTGTCGGTCCGAAGATACAGAGGATGAATAGTGTTCCAGTTATGTTGCCTATATGACTTACCCTGCATAAAGGTCAGATAGTTTTATTTTTTACACCAAGAGTCACCACTACCTCTGGTGATAGACTGCATTCCAGCATGCAAAGTATTACTTTGTATTATTGAGACAAAGTCCTTTCTACTGTTTCAAATGAATTGTATTGATTTTGATAGTGTGTTTATACTTTGTATGCTTTCAATTTTCAAAAATAAAAATGTAATTTATACATCTTTACCCGGACAAGTGACTTTTGTGCATGGACAAGTGAAACATAAATTTACTTGTCCGAAGGACAAGTGCCTCAAAAAGTTAACGTCAAGCCCTGCATAACACGCTGCTAGTCGGCTCCACTCTCCGGCACATTTAGCAGCACGCTGAAACGTGAAGTTTATCAGGTCTCAGAAAGCCGAACCACTTCCATACCACTGAATTAGTCTTTCCTCTCTTATCAACTGTCTGTTTCTCCTCACTTATGGAAGCTCGTTCTGTCACGTTTGAATTGCGGTCATGGGCGCTCATTTTGTAGCTTAAACTTGATGCGTTGGAGATCAGCAAAAATATTGAAATATCGAAAATGCTTGGTTTCTTTTTTGACGCCTCAAGTTAGTGTCGGGTCTCTCGCGGCCTGTGAAAATCTCGTGTCACGTTCAATTACGCCTACGTCCTGTGGAAAACGTTTTTTGATTGCAATGTTCAATTAACCGACAATTAATTTAATTTTATCGAGTAAATTCTTATCGACAATTAATCGACAGTCGATTAACCGTTTACATCCCTAGTTGGTATAATATCATGTTACATGATATTCACTTGCAGGAAATACAACTTGGTTTCGGTGTTTCAAGCGCCACCTGGTGACAGACAACAAGATATACTGGTGAAAAAAATACAAGCACAATGGCGGATAGCCACTTAGCATATAACTTCTGCAAAATAGCTTTAAATTAGCATTTCCAGTGATTGTTTTAACAAGAAAAAAAACAGGGGGATAAAGCATGCATATCTAGGAGCATTCCTAAAGGGATATTTCTGTAAGTTAATAGAGTGCCGCAGAACGATTTTTTTACGTGCCTCTGGGTTAAATGACCCACTTCTGGCGTTTCTAGTGTTAAATCACTACCCTGTGTCTTCCTACATTATTTGTACTAATAAATAAGTTATTAAAAACGTTTTAAATATTTTTTTATATTCACTATGCATTATGCCTTTCTAGAACAATGCAAGTGACTACATATCTTTTGATATATTGTTGTTGTATATGTTTGGTTAGTTATGTATAGGCTATTTTATCAAGCATACCTGCTTTTTTGCCCATGTACAGCAAGTCATACGTCCGTCTTTTCATCTGCGCGTATTGGTTAAGGTAACATTTTACATCTACTTCATTAAGATCAAAACAAAAACATATTTTTTATGAATTTATCTGTGAAGATTGTTTTTTTTTATAGATTGAGCTATTCACTGGTCATAAGATGTATACAGTTTGTCTAAAAAAGTTTATTGCCACCTGTCGTGATTTTCAGAAAATGGTAAGTTACAGGATTGACGTATGTGAAGACCAGATGATAAAATCCTTTCAGGCGCCATTTGCATGGATTCACCAATGGTTTATTATCTGATGCTTTGTTGTTATTTTTTCTGTTTTTGCTACAGTGAACAGAAATCTGAAGTACATCAGTTTGGCCATCCTTGTTGTCCAAAACGCCTCTCTCATTCTAAGCATCCGCTATGTTCGCACTTTGCCTGGTGATCGTTTCTTCACCACCTCTGCCGTGGTCATGGCAGAGGTGCTCAAAGTACTCACCTGTCTTCTCATCATTATGTTTCAGAAAAAAGGTGATCCTCCCATATTGAATATTAATGTGTTTACTACAGTAAAATTTCTGGCCTGCATTTTCACCGGTCTCTCACAATAAATGTGTCCTTTCCCTTACCCAGGAAATGTAATGGAGTTCGTTGGTTTGCTGTTTGACTCTGTCGTCATCCAATACAAGGATACACTTAAACTGGCTATCCCATCCCTCATCTATACCTTGCAGAACAACCTCCAGTATGTGGCTATTTCGAATTTACCAGCTGCTACATTTCAGGTTTGTCTGGCTGCACATTTCACTTCCCTTTGATGATATGACAACTTGCTTTCCCGCAAGCAGTTACCTTTCAAGTTCTACATCAATACAAAACTAAATGGAAAAAGTCTATTTAAAAACAAAAAAATAAGTCAATAATACAATCAATCAATTCCAATTTATTACGATTTGCCAAAAACAAGAAGGGAATGTCTGAGAATGCTTTTGTATTTAAACCGCACAAAATATTGCTTTAGGCCCCACCAAAGATTGCTTTAGGTTGAAGGGCTTTTTGGAAGTCGTATCAGCTGCTATAAAGTCAGTATCACTATGTCCTTGGCTTGGCTTGGCTTGTCACAAATCAGTCGCAAAAAAAAATAGGGTTTGATGCTTATTGACCTGTAACTAAGCTACAAGATCCACTCTGACTTATTTCATGAGCAGCATAAACTGCCAAAACATGATGCTGTTGGTCCTCATAGTGCCGCAAAAACATTGCCGACGCGCTGAGGAATGGATTCTACCAATCTCCTGAAGGTGGCGCTGCTACTCTATTATGGCAAAAATCATAATCACGATTATTTTGATCATATTTGAGATACTAATTATTAAACACAATTACTTATTGACTTAAACACCATGCATTTATGTACTAATAAATTACTTTTACTATTTTTAATAGTGGATTTCCCTCAATATAATTTAACTAGAAAAAGTGTAAATAATAATAGAACCACTAAACGTGTATTCCATTTATAAAATTATATTCTTTGAACTTAAAAATAATTTATATTAAGTTTTAGCAAGCAAGCAAACACGTTTATTTATATAGCATAATTCATACATAGAAGCCATTCAATATGGTTTAAAAGAGAAAAAATTGAAATAATACGATGTATGCATTTAAAATTCATAGCAGCATGTTTACTGGCATCATGTACAACATTATTCTCCGTATCACTATCTATGTGGATGTTAAAGTTCCCCGTTACAATATAGAAGTTAGTAGTTCAGCTAAGTAATCAATAAAATTTGATGAGTATCTTGGAGGTCTGTAAATGTTTAAAAAAAAGTAATTTACCAAGAATGAGTAATAAGTAAAGCCATCTTAATAGAGAAAATAGGGTTTCTCGCACTAGCAGGTTGACATTTTACAGATACAAATAAAAAAAATGCAGGTAGCACTAAACAATTTAAACACCGGTTACTGGTAACACCAGTAACTGTCATCTTTTTAAGGTCTTTAGCCAGGAAAACACTTTTAGGGGACAGGTTGTCTTCAAATTGAAATCAGCGTCAAAGTAATGAATTGTAAGGCCTAATATCCACTGAATCCTGCAACTGCGCATTACGGCTCAGACGGATTTGTTCCATCTTCCACAATGTGTCATAGTCCACCGGGAGTGTGTCAGAAACAGAGCACTGTGAAGTGTAATCACATGATCGACAACTAAAAATGAGGTACTTTGCCTAATCTTTGATTTTCGGGGTTCTACCATGTGCAAGACGTACAAATTTTACCTTTTTCATCTGGTTTAACTGTCATACTTTGTTGTATTGTTGCATACAAACAAAGTAAATACACTTAACTCTAGTTATGAACAACAAGGATAAACGATTTCTAACTGTCGTCAAAAATACATTGATCCTCAAATATTTTTTACCTATATTTCACAAACATTGCCTGTGAGCAGGAGCAAAACAGCCCGGGGGAAGTGAGTTTGGCCATTTTAGGGAGGCGCTAAAGCGCACAGTTGTGAAGAAAAATTATGCACTGTTTTTAAAAAGACAAACATAAATGCCGCACAATATCAGTTTTACCTCGATCACCTTGATGATTGCGGAAGGCGTAATCATAATTGAAACCGAAAATTCTATTCATTGCAGAGCTCTATCCTGTAGTGTCTGGCACCAAGTCATTACAGTGTTGTTATATTATCAAGGCCTGTGAGTTGTGAGGTGGAAACCATTCCCATTTGCATTACCCAATTGCACTGTGTGTTGTAACACATTCTTCCTGTAACCATCATTAAAAAAAATTGTGGCTTGTGCAACATCTATCGGTTCAGAGCAGATGGAATAGCCTTTATTGGTGTTATTTCAATGAGCCTTGGGAGCCCCTCAGACTACTTTTGCTGAACACTCAGCACTGCTGACTAGGAGCACCCCACCACCCTTGTTGTTACAGAGATGCTCTGATCTAGTTGTCTGGCCATAACCTTTTGGCCCTTATAAAAGTTGCTCAGGGGTCCGTTCTCCGTACGTCGCTAACTCAGTTAGCCGGATTTGATTGTTGTCGATTTGGCATAATCCTGGTTAGTTCGGTTCTCCAAAGCTCATCCTGTACGTGTTGTTATAGCAACGGGTGGGTAAGCTTTAACCTGCTCCGGAGCAGGCTTATTTCATGTAAACACGATTAGATCGCTGCTTTATAGGCGGAGGTGACGTGGGAAGTCATTCACAGCCATGTCCTGTCCGTTTATACGATTAGAACAATTCACAGAGCTTTTTTGAAATAATCCCGTATTGCGAGAGACAATAATACCCTTTAATAAATAATAATAATAATTCCGTATTGTGTGTTAGACAAGACCCTTTATCGCAGAGCAAAACTCACATTTGTTATAACCAATACACCGATACCATTTGTTGGACATATAATGTCCAACAAATTAATTATGTATTGACACCCTCATGGGAAAACCGATCTCAATAAGGCTTTAACAACGCCAAACACCGTTTGCATATTATAATATTATTTGCGAGTGGCTCGTTCCTTAACATTATTGGAGATGTGGAAAACGTGGGCAATAACTCATGGCAACATATTTGTACATTCATACACAGTTTTGACTTTCACAAGTCAAAGCAATTTGTCATAACTCAATGTTTAGTAGTTGAAATTTCTGTACCAGTCATTTGGATTATAGGTATACTTAGGAGGAGAAGCAGCATGTTTTGAGAATGATCAGATGCTGGGCGAGTAGCACTTTAAATTAGTGTAAGGGGCTCACCTGAGGCTCTGTTTAATCGGTCTCATTTGGCATCGTCGGAATCCTACAAAGAAATCGCTCGCTTTATAAGTAAATTAATTTACTTATCTGTATTTTGTATAGCATTTTGTATATTACTTATCCATATACCCCTCAGCCCCTTAGTATAATTTGTATTGTTCTATTCATATGTTTTATTTATGCACCTTCCTGCCAAAGTAAGTTCATTGTCTGTTAACACATTCATGGCGATTAAACACTTTACTGATTCTTGATTGCTGTTATAAACAGACTAACACATGCAATTACCTGTGTTTTTAAAGAGACTTAGGTGAAGAACAATACACGTAGTAAAAACAACCATTGTAGAATTTTCTTGTACTTCACTTTTACTTGTTCCCATGTTCTAGTCGGTCCATGTGTAATCCCCTAATATATGTGTGTGTGTGTGTGTGTGTGTGTGTGTTGGAGTTTGTATGAATTAATGTGGGCAGAAATCGTATTTTACGCAGCGGGAATTATGGAATGAATGTACTGTCCTGTGGTGGCTCTGACATATAGAAAATATCAAATGAAATTGTGACATTATTAAAATACAATCCCGTAACAATTGATAAAACCATATGGTGACCACTAACGCATTTAATTTTTCTGCTACTTTTATCCAGCCCTCTCCTGGCTTTTACATACTTTGCGGTGTTTCCTTCCGTTTTAATTAAATAATCAAGTTCCGCATAACCTTCCATCGATATCTCTTGTTCTGCTGTGGAGAAAAAGTGGGCATGATCTTTGGCCATGAGTAGCCAATAGGTGTGTCGCTGGTCAAGTTTTCTACTATCGATACATGTCGCCTTTTAAACGAACTCGTGGACGCGCATTTATTTCAGGTGACTCGTTCCAGCTATACTCATCGTAAACAGCAGGTGTGTTCGGAGAATCGAATTAGCCGGATGCTGTCATCTTGGATGTCTCATTTTATCTCGGATGTATTAAGCGACGTACGGAGAACGGACCCCAGGTCTTTACTACTGCAAATTTCTCCTGCATCCAACAGGTCGACAATTAGATCTGTTGTTCACTTGTCATCTAATTTACTCAGACCTTGACATGTGCCCTCACATTTTATTTGCTTTACCTTTAAGTGTTCATAATGTTTTTTTGCTTATCAGTGTAGATATTTCATTAGTCAGTGATTTCCAGCTACAATAGTAATTAACCATGCCTCTACTGTATTTCTGTTTATTTTAATGTTATTTTAATGGACAAAAAATATTTAAGAGAAGCAAAATCTTAATTGTGAGATGTGTTTTTTCAAGTTATTGTGAAGATATTAGTTTAATAAAGGGTGGGTTAGAACGGTAAGTAAGTCTAGTATAGGGAATACTAGAACAACACTAAATTGGTAGTGAGATTGCCTAGATCTGTGGTATCATGTATGCTTATCACACTAGCTCCACAAATTCAACCGGTGGCCAAAATTAT
Organism: Dallia pectoralis; assembly: GCA_029465975.1. Lineage (NCBI taxonomy): Eukaryota > Metazoa > Chordata > Actinopteri > Esociformes > Umbridae > Dallia > Dallia pectoralis. Next base: position 4,205,096 of record CM055728.1, read on the forward strand.
TCAACACCAATGTTTGTTTTCTAATCGCATTAAGAGCACTTGGGCCATTTCAATGTTTTTGCATGATCATCCGACTAATTGGTCAATCAATGCAATTGACAGAATACAAGACTGCAGCATAACCAGAACGCGATTAGGACAATTGGGTGGGCTATGGCCACACCAATCATCTGGCAGCAACCTGATTGGCAACACAACCAGGAGAACTTTGCTGCTGTGACTGAGCCAGGTAGAGTGTGACTCCAGGCAAGTTAGAGAGCACTCCTAGAATTCACAAGGATACCTAAGCATATGAATTTTCTCTGTGTTATAACTAAGATGTGCCCTTCAACATTGTTTTGCACAGAAGACAACAGAAGATTCAATACTCGGGCTAAACTAAGTAGATATTTGCAGTGTTAAAACTCAGCATTGAGACACACCTAGGCCAAACTACACTTAATGATAGAACCGAAGCCACTCCTTTGTTATCTTCGGTGTGTGCTTAGGGTCTTTGTCCTGTTGAAAGATTAACCCACTGCCCCAGTCTGAGGTCCAGAGCGCTCTGGAGCAGATTTTCAGCAAGGATGTCTCTGTACATTGCTACATTAATCTCTCCCTCTTGCCTACTGAAAAACATTCACAGCATTATGCTGCCACCACCATGCTTCACTGTTGGTATGGTATTGGCTAGGTGATGAGCAGTGCCTGGTTTCCTCCAGACATAACGCTTGGCATGTAGGCCAATAAGTTCAAGTTATGTTTCATTAGACCATATTATCTGGTTTCTCGTGGTCTGTGATCCTTCAGGTGCCTTTTGGCAAACACAGACTGGCTGTCATGTGCCTTTTCCTGAGAAATGGCTTTTGTCTGGCTGCTCTACCATACATGGCTTATTTATAGAGTTCTGCAGATATAGTTGTCCTTCACGAAGGTTCTTCTCTTCACAGAGCAACAAGGATCTCTGTCGGAGTGACCATTGGGTTCTTGGACACATCCCTGGCTAAGTCCCTTCCCCCTGAGCGCTCAGTTTAGCTGGGCAGCCAACACTAGGAAGAGTCCTGTGCTCGATTGCTCTTCCTTCATCCTTAAACTACCTGGATGTCGGTCACAGTATTTTGAATCTGAATTTGGAGATCTGAATTTGGATTGTGAGAACTGAATGTGAAGATATATAACAGTAGAATTTTCAGTGAAATTTAAATGTGATTGAACTTCAGTTTCAAACTAATAAATTCAATTTCAAATTATGTGATTCAAATTCAGTTTTTCAATGCATGTATTCAAGTTTAGCAATTCAAATTCAAATATAAATGATTCAAATTCAGTTTCTGGTGGCACATATTTCAGCCCATAACTTTTCTGTATCCTTTCTGGACCCCTCTCTCTCTGAGTTCTACATCCAATTTCTTAGACTTCATGCCTTGGTTTGTGCTCTGACATACCCTGTAAACTCTGGGGCCTTATATAGACAGATGTGTGCCTTTCCAAATCAGGTCCAATCAACTGAATTTAACACAGATGGAGTCCAATCAAGTTGTAGCCTGTTGCATAACAACATTTGGAAAAAGTTATTGGGATTGGGATGTTTCCGCAATGCAAACAGTTTTTTGTGCTGGTCATGGCTGCACCACGGCTACCCGAAAGGTCATGAACGACATTGATAAAAAGCAGCAACTACCGTGCAGCCGTCTACATCGACCTGTCCAAGGCATTTGATTCTGTTAACCAGCATGTTCTCATCAGCCGACTCAATAGCCTGGGCTGTTCCCGACTGCCTCGTCTGGTTCTCTAACTGTCTCTCAGACAGGGTCCATCGTGTTAAATTAGAGGGTCTGCTGTTGGAACCCATGGCTGTCTCCATGGGTGTGCCACATGGCTCGATTCTCGGGCTGACTATTCTCCCTCAAGATCAACGATGTGGCTCTCGCTGTTGGAGACTCTTAGATCTGCAGATGATGCTATCCTGTACACATCAGGCCCTTCGCTAGATACTGTGCTCTCAAATCTTCAGGAGTTTTAATGCCATTCAGCATTCTTTTTTAAACCTACAGTTCTTGCTAAACTCTGGTAAAACGAAGTGCATGCTTTTCAACCGATCTCTGCCCATACCTGCCCGCCTACATAGCATTGCCACACTAGATGGGTCTGAACTAGAAAGTTTTGATACATACAAATATATAGGTGTCATTAGACAGCTCTCTCTCCCTCCTTCCAGCCGCACAAAGTCTAAAATTAAGTCCAGATTTGGCTTCCTTTTCCGCAACAGGGCCTCATGCAGCTGAACTTGCCTTGGTGAAAATGACTATTATGCCAATTTACGACTTCGGCGATGTCATCTATAGAACTGCCACAAACTCTCTTGAAAAAATGGGATGTGGTTTACCATAGTATCATACGCTTTGTTATCAATGCCCCATACAACACCCACAACTGCAAGCTTTACATTTTAGTAGGCTGGCGGTCCTTAATCACTGTGTGTTTAACTCATTGGTACCAACTTATTCACAAGTCTCTGCTAGGCAAAGTCCCGCTGTAAGCTCTCTAGTTACCATTGCTCTACCTACCTGCAGTCTACGCTCATGTAGGAATATTGTTTTAGTCACTCCGAAAGCCTGCACAACATTCGGCTGCAAATCCTTCCAGTTTGCAGTCGCCTATGACGAACGAATTACAAAAAAACCCAAAGCTTGAAACCCTTATATCACTAGCTGCCTTTAAACTACTCGCGTCTGAACACCTCTCTGATCTCTGTACATGTTAACTATCTTTAACCTCGTGTCACTTATGCCATTCCCTTTTTGCACAGTGGAACTCTTTCACCTGCACTGCTGTCATAACTGTTAACATTCTTGAAATACTCTGTTTGCTCAGGTATTCTCAAAAGCTCTTTTCCCCATAACCTCGGTCATATAATCCATGCGCTCATTTGACCTACCTGCTAGACACACTTTAATCTTTGTACACACTCATTGTATTTTTAAAATATATTTGATAATGCTTTATCAATGCTGCTCAACGGAACTACATATACCTCATCCTGTATAACTTGACCCTGTATTGTCTTGTTGAGCCCCATTGCTATTTGCACTCTTGTGTTCTGTGTATTTTTTGTGTAACTGTATGTTGTCCTGCAAATTTTTTCGCTTATCTTGGCCAAGTCGGCGTTGCAAATGAGAAATTGTTCTCAATCGGCCTACCTGGTTAAAAAAAAAATAAAAAAATAACATAAGAATATCAGGGAAGATAATCTAGTGATAACTAAGTGTAGAAAAGACATGCATTGCTTTCAATTGTGATTAGTCTACAGTCCTTTTCAGTGCCCCAGACACTTGTTGTGTAATCCTTTTTCATGATACCACCACTTTCAGCGCTTTTTTTGGTTTGGCTTTTTTGTATGAAGTTTTAAAAACCAAATCCTAAGGACAAGTCTTAGGTCAAGTCTGAAGTGACTGTGTGTGCGACTTGAGTCCAGGGGCCTCATTTTAAACGCTGCGTACTCTCAAAATAACACGTACGCCGCTCTCTACGCTCTCTAATAGTTGGGATTTATAAAAAGCAAACTTGCCTGGAAAATGTACGGTCCTTCACGCAAGCTCTGACCCATGCGTGTGCACAGAAACATGTGAAATGAGAAATGGCGACATCGTCGGCAGATGGATGAAATGCATGAAACTGTGTGAAAATGCAGACCATTGTGTAAAATAAATAGAAATATTTCCTGTCATTAATAATATGAAGAATTTACAAAGCCATTCTTAAACTTAACAGCCTACACAACACCGGTTTGATCGATCTGCGAAATTATTTAAAATAAGATAATAACGTAAATTCAAATCAGACCAATGTCGTCTGCAAATTATGCAAGACCGTCGTCCCCACCAAGACTGGTAATAGACCAACCAGCTAGTGTTCCTAGCACTAAACCTGCAGTGAAAATATACTTGAATAGTTCAAGAATGTTTAGAGTAAGAAAAACTTGAAAAGTTACTTTTTCCTTTTTTATGCTGGTTTTATATTTCGATCAATGGTATTGTACTAAACTTGCAGAAAATAGTCCTTCTCAGGTTTCTCTGTTTATATTTAAGACTTTGCATTGTTTATTACACTTGATAAGGAAACTCTTACGTATTCTTTAATTTTGCACCTTAACGTTAAGAGATAATTGTTGAGTGTTTTGTATGGTTGTGTTGACATTTTTGTCTTTATTACTAAATGGGATTATAATCAGAGGAATGTTAAGTTTAAAATAAAAATGTTTTAATGTAAGTGTTTTTATTATTTTAAATATGTCATAAAAAATATCAATACTTATCGATATCGACCAATATGAAACACTTATATCGTGATACAGTTTTCTGCCATATCGCCCAGCCCTATCTCGGACTATTTATGGGCGTGATATGAAGCAGCAAAAGCTCCACCACATTTAGAGTTCATTGTGATTTATTAAGCAAAACGGCTTTGGACGTGCATGCGCACGGTTTTATAAATCCAAATATTTTTGTACGTATGTACATCCTACATCCACTTCTGACGGAAATCGTACGCAAAGTTTTATACATGAGGCCCCTGGTCTCAAACACCATCTCTGCTCTGTAGACATATGTAAATAGTCCATTAAAAATCAGCTGTTGCCAGCTACAATTTTGATTTACAGCATTAACAATGTTTAAAACTTATCTCTGACCAATATTGTTTAGCTTTTCTTTTGAAAACTTTTTACTTCTTACTTTTGAACAGTGTGAATAGTAGGGATGCACGATATTCGTGTTTTTTTGCCGATATCCGATATGCCGATCATTTTAAACTCGTTTTGGCTGATACCGATGCTGATATACTTAGAAAAATAAATGAAATTCCCGTGCCACATTTTATTTTTAAGTTCAGACTTCAAACGTCAGTCCATTTTCAAATAATTTACGTAATTCACGTAGCACGACATGCATTCGTTCTCTTTCTCTTTTCTATTAAACATATTGTCAAATGCGAATGCAATTGCAACAGCTGTGTGAGAACTGGAGCACTTTGGTGAGTGTAGTCTATCCACTGGGCAGTGGGGCTCAACATGCTAACAGGACTGGTAAAGCTAATGTGACTGGCGACACTCGGCTAACACGGCTAATAGCATAACGCGGCTATAGCTATGTCATTAGCCTGCTGAAGCCAACATGTTCCACCATGCTGAACGGCTGGTTAACAATACATTCAATGATTTAGTCTTTAAACTATTACCTTTGGATATTCGCTGCTGTATTTTCTAGCTTTGTCACTGAAGTAGATGCAGCTTATGGGTATTTGCCGGCGTTTTTTACTTCTTACTTTTCATAAAGTCTTGGTGCTACTTAGGATGACGGCTCTTAAGATGCGTAATCATATGTGTAGTGTTGAACGAGTGTTGTTTTACACCTCCTCGCATCACTTGTGCTTTACAACTACCAGTGTTGGTCATCTTACTTAAAAAAAGTAATTAGTTACAGTTACAAATTACTTCTCCCAAAAAGTAATTGAGTTAGTAACTCAGTTGCCACATTGTAAAAGTAATTAGTTACTCAGCAAAGCAACTGTGACATAATTTTGTTTATGTTCTAAACGCTATTACGTTCTATAACATTTAACGTCAAAGATGTTTATATTAACTGATTGAAGAATAAAACACTATATACAGTATTTTAGAACATTTGGTATTTATTTGAACTCAATAGATTGCAGCTGCCATATGATATGCATATGATAAAAACGATATGATTAAGACACAAAAACCTGGGTAAAAAGAAACAAAGGAAAATCTTTGCATGAGGCAGACGTGGATAACGTCTTTTTTCCTCGGCAATGTGGGCATAGCGTGCATGTAACATAAACATTCTTGCCTTTGACTTCAATGAGCGAGAAGTAGTGCCGGTACTTCCAGTTTGATACCGCTATTTTTGAACTTCCCCGGCTCGTTGCTATTGTCGCTGACGCTGTCTTGTTTAGTGGTAGTCAGAGTGTGTGCAGCGAGACAGCGTGAGCAAGGCACCGCCCACCCAGCCAATCATCATCGCATTTGCAACGGCGTCATCATCCCCACCCCAGCTGCAGTTGTTGTGTAGCCAAAGCATGACACCTCGCGCTTCATTCAACCAGATTGTAGTAACGCGACACTTTCAATCTCAGTAAAGATAACGGCGTTGTAACGATGGAAACAGTAATTAATTAGATTACTCCGTTACTGAAAAAGTAACTCCGTTAGTAACGCCGTTATACTTAAACGCTGTTACTCCCAACACTGACAACTACTGCAAATAGCATGTTTGTTATCTGTTTTACAGATCTCTATATATCTCCACACAGCCTACATGTAAGAAGTTTAAGTTGCTGGCGTTCATGCTACGTTCATGGTCGCCACACGCGCATAGTAAACACGCCACACTATCGGCAATGCTCATCGGCAGAAATATTATTATCTGCCGATATAGATCATTTTAAGCTTTTATCGGTCAATACCGATGTTGTGCCGATATCATCGTGCATCCCTAGTAAATAGTGTGCTTGAGAGTCAGTTGAAATTACTTGGTTCTGAAGGAAGTGTCAATTTAATTCATGTGTGCCAGTCTGTGGACTTTGTTTTGGGATACTTTGTTTTAGCAAATGTGTTTAACAAAAAAAAAATGTATTCTATACAAACCAAACAAAAAAATAATCTGTCCTAACGTTTGCAATGGTTGTTTCTGCAGGTGACCTACCAGCTGAAAATCCTGACAACAGCCCTTTTCTCTGTGATGATGCTGCGCAAGAGCCTATCAAGGATTCAGTGGCTGTCTCTGCTCCTGCTGTTCACAGGTGTTGCTATTGTACAAATGGAGCAAGAAGGAAAACGGAAAGAGACAACCGTCACTGGACCCATTCAGAACTATGCAAAAGGACTGGTGGCAGTGATAGTGTCCTGCCTGTCTTCTGGCTTTGCTGGGGTGTACTTTGAAAAAATCCTTAAAGGCAGCTCAGCTTCTGTGTGGATTAGGAACATCCAGCTGGGAATATTTGGCACTGTGCTAGGTCTGTTGGGGATGTGGTGGAATGATGGCCTCGCCATTAAAGAGAAGGGATTCCTTTTTGGTTACACACCAATGGTGTGGGGAGTCATCTTTAACCAGGCCTTTGGGGGCTTACTGGTAGCAGTGGTAGTAAAGTATGCAGACAACATCTTGAAGGGCTTTGCCACATCGTTTTCCATCATTGTCTCAACAGTAGTCTCTGTCTACCTCTTTGGGTTCCATGTGGACCTAATTTTCACTCTGGGGGCTGGCTTGGTCATTGGAGCCGTCTATATGTACAGTTTGCCCAAAGCAGCTGCTCCCTCCTCTACTCCTATCCACCCGTCTTCCAGCCACAATTTGTCAGACGACGCTGGAGACTCTGAGGTGGATGCTTTTCTACCGAAGTCAGTCCTGGTGAAATGAGCTGCACTCCTTTCTCACAATGTCTCTCTTTACTATTTTAATGACTTTTCCCTGGACTAAAACAAACTATGCCTTCCATCTTTGTCTGTCTTTCATCTACTTGTATTCAATATAGTAACTTTTTGTGTGTCTGTGTGTGTGTGTATGTGTGTGTACACAAAATGAAGACCTAGATTGTGCACCTCAGACAACTTAGCAGTTCTTTCTGCCTATAATGGAATCAGTAGCCCGCGATTCCGATCTTCTATTTCTGCAGTAGTCGGCTAAGTTTGAATACTTTTTCAAAGATTATGATTCTCTTCAAGTTAAGCATGTTCAAATACCTTTGCCTTCTAACTTTGCTATAACATTTGCCATAAAAATCTGTTTAATCAAACAAAAAGCTACCACATATCCTGATGACTAACTAATATATAGTTATAAAGGACATAAAATATGTTTTTAATTTGAATGTCTTTTTGAGAGACCCAGTTACTTTGATACCAGAATTTAGGCTATGACAGAGTATACTCTTCACAATATGTGGTTTAAAATATAATCGGCAGCATCGGTCTAAGGATGTCTGTGAAGCTAGAAACTGGAAAGAGGTTTGATGTGTTACTGACTGAATTTCTTTACCTGCTCTCTTATGACCTCCTCTGGTGCACTTTCATTTCTGTGGTAGACCTAGCTAATCTAATCATATTCTAAGGAGAGTAGTTTACAGTGGGTCCACCTGAGCTAACAAATGGTCATCCAGTGCCATTTTCTTGTTAATTCTGAAAGTATAATTTTTTGTTAAATGTTGGAAGGGTATGAAATTATATATTTTTACTTCAAACTTTTGTGGAAGTGAGAGATTTTTGAAAATGTGCTGTGTCGTTATGGGCATATTAATACATTAAACACACATTGTCCTGTATAAGATGTCTTTGGTAAAGATATCTATTGGTGTGATTGAATGTTTTTTGAAAATGTTTGTCAAAAACACAGTGAATTGTACATAAAATCGAGAAGCCATTTTTCCCCGGTAGAAGTATGCTTTATCATATTAAATGGAGATGTTTCTTTAAATCTTGGTTGAATGCTGTTGTTGCCAGGGAATATTTAGCACACTTTCAATTTTGCAATATGTTTTTTAATCATGAAGCTGACATGGGTAATGTCTTCCGGCAGCTAAAATACTTTTTTTTGTTCATCTAATTTTTATTTTGGTTTTGAAGTGGGTTGTAGTAAATTCAGTAGCTGCTGGTTGTCTTTTGACCTAACTATAATAATCTTTTTTCAAAAATACGAATACTATGTATACCTATGAAAAGACATTTTGAGATCTGTATGAATCAGTTTTTTTATGAAAAGTACTTGATTGTGTATACCAAAAAATATGTCAGATGTAACGTTAACAAATTTCTTTAAACGTAATTGTAGCACTTGTCTTACATTCATGGCTTTCTGTAAAAGTCTCAATCTTGTGTACCTGCCCACATATATAGTGTAGTGATCATATTTTACTCCAAAATGTTCATGCTGGACATATCATGTTGTAATAATTATTGCACAATGACTTTTGCAGGAGGTTAATTTTAGGTTGTTGGTCATACCGTTATCATCTGTTTAATTTTGGGATGTACACTACCTTTCAAAAGTTGAGACAGCAAAATGTCCTTGTTTTTTAAAAGGTATTTTTGTCCATTAAAATACCAAATTGATCAGAAATACAGCGCAAACGTTGTCGATGTTGGTAAATAACTATTTTAGCTTGATAGGGGTGGTTTTCAGTGGAATATCAACATAGCCCCATTATCAGCAACCAACACTTCTCTGTTGCGATGGTGCGTTTCAAATTTTGCAATTTTAAAGGGATATTAATCATTAAAAATCTATAGTGATTTATATTAACACTGGCTAGAAACTGTTGTGCTGATTAAAGAAACAATAAAACTGGCCTTTAGACTTTTTGGTGGTATGAACACATACTTATTAAATGTTCTGAAACAAACAACAATTTCTGTAACTTGTCAGTCCATGTGAGAATTTGTCAAGAAACTGATCTCGGGCAACAATGTGTACCTCTCTTTACCGAACAAGTGCAAGCTGTCTCTAACCAGAATAGAAAGAGGTGTGGGAGGCCCCGGTACACAATCTAGCAGTAGGATAAAATAATTAGGGTCTAGTTTGAGAAACCGACACCTCACAGGTCTTCAACTGTGGGCTTTATTAACTCCTTTTCGCAAAATGTATGTCTCAACTTTAAGTGAAGAGGCAATTCTGGGATGCTGGCCTTCTAGAAACTTTTGAACAGTAGTGTATGTCTGCATTGATTGCTGAATGAAGAAATGCTGGAGGACCGCAACTTCGTACTGTTCCACATCACTGCTTAGAAATGAATGCATTCCTCTGTTTTGCAATGAAATTAATTTATTATGGAAACAAAATGTAGTTAATGTGGTTCCTTTTTTCATCTGCACTTTGCATAAATGGCTCTTTATTTGTACATAATACTTTTTTTACACTTTGATATGGGAGCTGGTTTACCTCCTGTTATGGATTTTGTCCTTGTAAGTGCAAAATCCTGTGCCAGTAAATGCTAATTTTTGGTTAGCACCAGCAGAAATGTCAACACTTTTATCCAGCGGACTATCAGGTCTTCATTAAACTACTGTTCCTTCCACTGACGTAGCTCTGCTTGTAGTGATCTAAATGTTGAATGTTGCATTTGTTTTACACTTTACTAGACTACATTTTAACCAGTAACACCAACTTAACTTTCCTTTCTGCATGCTACACAGGGTAACAAAAATGTACAAATCTCTTCTTGATATTGACTGGTGTTTTGTCTTTTTTTGCCAGGACCCCTGGGAAGGAAAAAGGATGCTAAAAAAGCAATCCACAATTGGAAGAATAGCATACTGCTTCTCATGCCAAGTTTTTTTTTAATAAAATAATTATAACAAGTGCCTTCTAGATGGTGTCTGGGACTTTTGCTATTCACAATATATATTTTAAAAATTTAGATTTTGGGTTGGATGTGTAACATACTGTGTATTGGTGTAACATAAAATAAAGTCAATTTAGACAACCATTAAATTCACATTGTGATGGCACATGGCAAAAATCTGCATAAATGCCAAACGTGCAAATCAAATGGCATTAGTATACATTTAATTGTTCCAGTGTATACTAAATAAACGAACAGAAACAATGAGTAATAGGTTTGGCCTACACATGGACTGTATTGATATATTTCAGCTGTTCCTGTGTTATAAATATTGTAAAATACTTTTGTCATTCATCACCGTAGGTAAAACAAGAGATGGTAGTTTTGGCACCATGTTAATGTTCAAATGTGTATTTATATATGCCTATAATTGTAAGTTAGATATCTGTTTTAAGTACCACAGTACCATGCATGGATGGTGTGTCCGGCAACAATGTTGTAGCACGAGTAAGGAGATTGTTACTTATTATTATTCGGCACGTTTGGCACAAGTGACAATCGCAGACATGTCCAGACCAATCCAGAGCATGTTCTGTTATATATGCATGTATGCGTATGTATATACACTGAACAAAATTATGAACGCAACACTTGTTTTTGCCCCCATTTTTCATGAGCTGAACTCAAAGATCTAAGACTATTTCTATGTACACAGAAGGCCTATGTCTCCCAAATATTGTTTACAAATCTGTCTAAATTTGTGTCAGTGAACATTTCACCTTCGCCGAAATAATTCATCCACCTCAAAGGTGTGGCATATCAAGATGCTGATTAGACAGCATAATTATTGCACAGGTGTGCCTTAGGCTGGCCACTATAAAAGGCCTCTATAAAATGTGCAGTTTTATCACACAGCACAATGCCACAGATGTCACAAGTTTTGAGGGAGCGTGCAATTGGCATCCTGGCTGCAGGAATGTCCACCAGAGCTGCTGCTTGTGAATTTCATGTTAATTTCTCTGCCATAAGCCGTCTCCAAAGCCGTTTCAGAGAATTCATCATATTCAGTAAAAGACAGAACAATATGTACGCACTGAAAAGGATTCCCTACAAACTCAATTGACTGGCTTCAGTCCTGTATGAATTCACAGAGTCTGTTGCATGTGACAACACAAGCTTTACACAAAGATGGCCTGAATGGCAGAGTGGAAAGAAAGATGCTTCTTTTAATAAAAGGGCCACATGGAGTCACATTTTTCCACTTTTTCACTTGGAAGTTTATAATGTCTTGTGGCAAAAACATTTACAGTTAGACAAAGATTGAACTTTTTGGACTGAACTGCAAGCAGTATGTTTGGCGAAAAACCAAACACAGCATACCACCCAAAACACACAATACCTACTGTGACGCATGGTGGTGGTCATTATGTTGTGGGAGTGTTTCTCCTTAGCATGGACTGGGCAGTTAGTCAGAATTAAAGAGAAAATGGATGCTGCCAAGTACATCCCAATTCCTGAGGTTAATAAGTGGCCCCCTGGAAGACAGTAGAAGATGGGCAGGTGGTTCACCTTCCAGCACAACAATGACCCACCGCCATAAAAACTACGCAGTGGCTTAAGGATAAAAAGGTGAAGGTCCTTGAGTGGCCAAGTCAGAGCCCTGACTTGTTGCATTAGTTGAATTTTGTAAGGCAGAATGTCTTAATAAAGCTGGAATCAAAAATATATATATTTTTTAATATATATTTTTTATTTGCATTTTTTAAAATAAACAAACAGACATACAGGGCTCAGATGCAGCTATTGCCAGTTGTTACAGTCACATTTAGTACAGCGGGACGAGGAAAGGTTGTTAATATAGGAACACAATTAGTTTACTGTATTTTAGTTTTTTCAAAATGTGATATGCAGTGTTGGGAGTAACGGCGTTTAAGTATAACGGCGTTACTAACGGAGTTACTTTTTCAGTAACGGAGTAATCTAATTAATTACTGTTTCCATCGTTACAACGCCGTTATCTTTACTGAGATTGAAAGTGTCGCGTTACTACAATTTGGTTGAACGAAGCGCGAGGTGTCATGCTTTGGCTACACAACAACTGCAGCTGGGGTGGGGATGATGACGCCGTTGCAAATGCGATGATGATTGGCTGGGTGGGCGGTGCCTTGCTCACGCTGTCTCGCTGCACACACTCTGACTACCACTAAACAAGACAGCGTCAGCGACAATAGCAACGAGCCGGGGAAGTTCAAAAATAGCGGTATCAAACTGGAAGTACCGGCACTACTTCTCGCTCATTGAAGTCAAAGGCAAGAATGTTTATGTTACATGCACGCTATGCCCACATTGCCGAGGAAAAAAGACGTTATCCACGTCTGCCTCATGCAAAGATTTTCCTTTGTTTCTTTTTACCCAGGTTTTTGTGTCTTAATCATATCGTTTTTATCATATGCATATCATATGGCAGCTGCAATCTATTGAGTTCAAATAAATACCAAATGTTCTAAAATACTGTATATAGTGTTTTATTCTTCAATCAGTTAATATAAACATCTTTGACGTTAAATGTTATAGAACGTAATAGCGTTTAGAAAATAAACAAAATTATGTCACAGTTGCTTTGCTGAGTAACTAATTACTTTTACAATGTGGCAACTGCTATGGAGAAGGACTTTCGGTCGGCACCAAAATGCTTCTGGAAAACCGTTCGGCACCTCAGAAGGGGAAAACGGGGAACCATCCAAGCTGTGTACAGTAAGGATGGGACACTGTTGACCTCAACTGATGATGTGATCGGGCGCTGGAAAGAGCATTTTGAGGAGCTCCTGAATCCGACCTACACGCCCTCTAGTACAGAGGCAGAGCTGGAGGCTGATGGAGGGTCATCGTCAGTTTCCCTGGGGGAAGTCGCTGAGGTAGTCAAACAACTCCACAGTGGCAAAGCCCCAGGGACTGATGAGATTCGTCCAGAAATGCTAAAAGCTTTGGGTGGGGAAGGGCTGTCTTGGTTGACACGCCTCTTCAACATTGCATGGAAGTCTGGGACAGTGCCAGAGGAGTGGCAGACCGGGGTGGTGGTTCCCCTCTTTAAAAAGGGGGACCAGAGAGTGTGTGCCAATTACAGAGGTATCACACTCCTCAGCCTCCCTGGTAAAGTGTACTCCAAAGTGGTGGAAAGGAGGGTTCGGCCAATAGTCGAACCTCAGATTGAAGAGGAACAATGCGGTTTTCGTCCTGGCCGGGAACCACGGACCAGCTCTTTACTCTCGCAAGGATCCTGGAGGGGGCCTGGGAGTATGCCCATCCAGTCTACATGTGTTTTGTGGATCTGGAGAAGGCGTATGACCGGGTACCCCGGGATCTTTGTGGGAGGTGCTGCGGGAGTATGGGGTGAGGGGGTCTCTTCTCAGGGCCATCCAATCTCTGTACGCTTAAAGCATGAGCTGTGTCCGTGTCCTCGGCAGTAAGTCGGATTCGTTCCCGGTGGGGGTTGGCCTCCGCCAGGGCTGCGCTTTGTCACCAATCCTGTTTGTAATATTCATGGACAGGATATCAAGGCGTAGTCATGGGGGAGGGGTTCCCGTTCGGTGGGCTGATGGTCACATCACTGCTTTTTGCGGATGATGTGGTCCTGATGGCCTCATCGGTCGGTGACCTTCAGCACTCACTGGATCGGTTCGCAGCCGAGTGTGAAGCGGCTGGGATGAGGGTTAGCACCTCTAAATCTGAGGCCATGACTCTCAGCAGGAAACCGGTGGAGTGCCTACTCCGGGTAGGGAATGAGTCCTTACTCCAAGTGAAGGAGTTCAAGTACCTCGGGGTCCTGTTCGCGAGTGAGGGAACAATGGAGCGGGAGTTTGGTCGGAGGATCGGAGCAGCGGGGGCGGTGTTGCATTCGCTTCACCGCACCGTTGTGACGAAAAGAGAGCTGAGCCGAAAGGCAAAGCTCTCGATCTACCGGTCAATCTTTGTTCCTACCCTCACCTATGGTCATGAAAGCTGGGTCATGACCGAAAGAACGAGATCGCGGGTACAAGCGGCCGAAATGGGTTTTCTCAGAAAGGTGGCTGGCCTCTCCCTTAGGGATAGGGTGAGAAGCTCAGTCATCCGAGAGGAACTCGGAGTAGAGCCGCTGCTCCTTTGCATAGAAAGGAGCCAGTTGAGGTGGTTCGGGCATCTTGTAAGAATGCCACCTGGGCGCCTCCCTAGAGAGGTGTTCCAGGCACGTCCAGCTGGGAGGAGACCTCGGGGAAGACCCAGGACTAGGTGGAGAGATTATATCTCCACACTGGCCTGGGAACGCCTCGGGATTCCCCAGTCAGAGCTGGCTAATGTTGCCCGGGAAAGGGAAGTTTGGGGTCCCCTGCTAGAGCTGCTACCCCCGCGACCCGACCCCGGATAAGCGGTTGAAGATGAGATGAGATGAGATGATGTGGCAACTGAGTTAACCATCCATACCCGAAAGGAGGGAGGAGAGGGAGACTTCCATTCCTTTAATATCAGTCTCTTGGCGACTATCAATCCCAGTTCCAATGGCTGCCGCATTACAGTTGAAATTGCCCTTGTTGCTTGTGAGCAGCCAAAAATAGCAAGTCCAGGCTCGGGCTGAAGGGGCCTCTGATATGCTTTGGAGTACGAGTCAAATATTTTAGACTGAAAGTCCGCCAGCGAAGAGCAGAACCAAAAAGCATGGGACAATGTACTCTCTGACATGTTACATCTGTCTGAATGGATATATTTGATGTAATCTGACCTTGGAATAATGTAAGCGATGGACAATCTTAAATTGAATTAATTGGTGTCTGCTGTTTATGGAGCAGGAATGAATATTAGACAGACAAGTGTTCCACATGGATTCAGATAGTTCCACACCTAACTCTTCTTTCCAAGCGTCCCTCGTTTTCACAGTGTGCGCAGCAGTACAGTCATCAAATATAAGTACAATTCTCGAGGTGAGATGCTTGGAGAAAGGAGGGCTCTTACAAATATCCAAAATGTCATGCTCCAGGGGTAGATTTTGAAAATCTTCGATTCTTGACTGGGTGTAATGTCTAACCTGCAAATACCGAAATAAATGGGAATTGGAGAGATTATATTTTCCTTTCAGTTGGTTAAATGATGCAAATTTCAGTTAATGTACAGATTATTATGATACATCATGCCAGGGAGGCAAAAAACTATGACTAAAGCATATAGGTGTTTGTACCGATGTATCTGGTAGCTTCAAAAAGCCCCTGACCTGGTTCAAAATTCTTACTGACTGTTTTACCACAAAGCCTACATTCTTATAGTGCACTGGCTTTTCAAACTTGGAAAATAACATAGCTGGCAATGAAGGGTTATTCACAGAGTTGGCCTCCATCTTAGGGAGGGGTTGCAAGAGTCTGATTATCCAAGGATCCCTGTTGCAAGAACACCAACTAACTCTGCACACCTGTTCGGGAGGAGTCATCCGTCACACCTGCACTTGATCACTGATCACAGAGGGGACTTAAGAGACAACCAGACCATCATTTCCTGCCGGATCGTTAAGTCACACAATTACTTGCCACCACGTGTTTTCGCCACCTGCCACCTGGATTACCGGATCATCACTTCGCTCTGAGAGACCTCACCCTTCGGAAGGATTCACGGACAAGTCCCTGTACTCACCTGTCTTCTCTTGCTACGTTTTCCCGGACTGTTCATAATAAATCTCTCTCTGTGCAACTGTTCACCTGTTTCCAGTCTGCTTTTGGGTTCACGCCTGCCTAAGCCCTGACAAGACCAAGGTAGGTGAAATGATCCTTAACTATTTTGAATGGGATATTTTGTAAGAAACCTGGAGAATAAATACTGGAAAGAGGCACAAACTCACTCTTTGACCAGTTGATCATGTATCCTGATATTTTACCAAAAGACTCAATCAACTCGAGGAGTGGGGGGAACTGATTCTTCTGCGTTGTACAGATATAATATTACGTCGTCAGGATATAGACTGATAAGCGTTTCCACTCCTCCGACCTGGAGCCCTTTCACCTGCGGGTGCTCTCTTATTGCTACAGCAAGAGGCTCCAGTGCAATAGCAAAGAGTGCCGGAGATGATGGACAGCCTTGCTGAACCGAGCGTTGCAAAAAAAAAGGGGCTGACCGATCACCGTTCGTCAGAACAGCACGGTTTTGCATAAATCAATTTCACCCAAGAGATAAAAGTTACACCGAATCCGAACCTGCGCAGTGACTCAAACATATAAGGCCACTCGACCTGATCAAAAGCCTTGTGTGCGTCAAGGGATAAGATAGAAGCGCCCTTAGTGTCACTAAAATCAGAGTAAATAGTATTGAGCAGCCGCCTGACATTAGAAAAGGAGAGTGTGCCGGGGGTAAACCCGGTCGAGATGAATGATAGAAGCCAGATATTTGTTCAACCTAGTGGCCAAGATTTTAGTTATTACTTTACGATTGAAGTTTTGAAGCGCAATTGGGCTAAAACTTGCAGGGTCAGTTTCATCCCTGCCCTTTTTTAAATTAGAGAAATGTTTGCTTCATAAAGGGTTTAAAGGGTTTTTGGCAGTTTTCCATTCTTTTTTGAATCGTGCATCATCCTAAGCATAAGTGGTGCAAGAATATCACAATCTCTTATAGAATTCTGAGCAGTAACCATCAGGCCCAGCGGCCTTGCCTGATGGAAATGACTTTATGGCATTAACGACTTCCTGCAATGTAAAATCTGAATCAAAACCTTTTGCGGCAGCATCACTCAATTTGGGCAATGAAATAGACTCAAAAAAATCATTCAGATTCATTTGTGAAGCATTGGGTTTGGAGGAATAAAGCTCAGAATAGAATTCACTAAAACGATGGTTTATATCAGAAGGATTGGTTAGAAGAGTGCCTGGTTTAGACTTAATGCTGCGAATTGCTCTTGAAGTCTGGGCACTTTTAAGCTGTTGTGCTAACAGTTTACTAGGTTTATCTCCAAGCTCAAAGTGTTTCTGCTTCAATTTCAAAAGTAAGTTCTTAACTTGACCACTCATATCATTGTATTCCTATTCAAGCTTCAATATATCTTTATAGTGATCCGGTGATTTCGATTTTGGTAAGTTCTTTCCAAAATAGGAAGAGCGTTGTTAATTTCAAGTAGTCCTCTCTCTCTCCTTTTTAATGGCTGAGGTGTGGGAGATTATATCACCACGCAAAACGACTTTTAATGCTTCCCATAGGGTCAAGTCGGACACTTCACCATTATCATTCAATTCTATAAAATCTTTCAATTTAGAGGATGTATTCTTAACAAAATTGTCATCGCTATCATCGAATCACTATCGTCTGGAAGCAGATCAAAAACCTTTCTAAAATAATTTGGCTCATCAGTGTTCGGACCGTATCTATTAAGCAGGGTTAATGAGAACGAGTTTATCGTACCAGAGACCAATAAATATCTACCAAGAGGATCGCTGTTAACAGAGGTTACCTGGAATGGGATATTTTTTTTAACAATATTGCCACACCACGGGCATGCGAAGTAAATAGTGATTGATATATCTGAGATACCCAATTACATTTCAACCTGTGTTGCATAGCTGTTTTGATATGGGTCTCTTGTAAAAAAAATGATATCCGCAGAAAGAGATTTCAGGTGTTTCCAAACTTTCCCCCTTTTGACTGGACTACCAAGCCCTTTCACGTTCCATGAAATCCGTTGTAAATCCTTGCCTCCTACATGCATTTTACCTTGTACTTGAGTCGTTTTGAAACTTTTTTAAAAATACAAATGCTGTTGTGATATCGAATGTAAGTGAATAAAACATGCGCATCTGAGCCAAACAGGAACAACAATACAGTCCCACAACCATCCTCACTTCCGCGTCCCCCGAACCTGACGCGTATCTTGCCCTCCTGTACAAAACAGGAGCTGCTGGACAAATAGTAGGCCAACCCAGGTAGCGTGCTCCACCACAACGTAAATATGAGCTTAAGAATTGAAAGCTAGTAACACACTTGAAAAACTAATTAAAAAAAAACTTTAAAATAAACTGTCCTGTGCCCTGATGTATTAATAATTTTAGATGTCTGGGCAGTCAGTTATTGACACAAAATCCGAAGAATGTTCAACAGTGTGGCGCATTTAGCATGGAAAAGCGAACATTCTCACCTTGGATAAAACTAAAAAAAAAATGACCATCGCATGTTTTTTTTTAAACTATCTGCCAAAGGGCTACGTTCCTTCAATGAACGAGCCACTTCAGCTGCCGCTGGGTCGCTAAAAACCTCCGGAGTACTCCTCTGCTCACCCCAATAGATATGAAACCTGGCCGGGTAGCGCAGGTGATGCTTAACTCCCCCGTCTCTCAGGGCTTTCATCACGTCTCGGAAGGCACGGCGCTGGTCCATCACTTCACTAGTATAGTCAGGGAAGATCAGAACTTTGTTTCCCTTGTACTCCATTGATTGCGCCCTGCTGAGGCGTAGAATCTGCTCCTGAAAATGACAAATGCGAGCCATGATGGTGCCCTGCTTGCCACCCGCCGCTGATTTGGGCTGCAGAGAGCGATGCGCACGATCCACTTTCACTGGGTGCGGAAAGTGCTGCTTACCTAGCAGTTCAGGAAAAAGTTTGTAAACAAAATCCGGTGGTTTTCCTTACTCTGAATCTTTTATACCAACAATCTCTGCGGGACGCGTTTCTAAATCTAGTAGTTTGGCTTGAAGTTGGCTGGCGTACTTTGCTAAGTCTTCACATTTGGTTTCGAGCACTTCCACACGCTCATCGAGTGCACTAGTCATTTGCTCTTGATTGACCACGTGGTTTTGCAGGTCAGTCTGCACAGAGAGCACCGACTGAAACTTGGTGTCAAAGGCATCAAAGCGTTCAAGTCTCCCCAGAATCGTCTCTGACATTTCTTTGCACATTTCCTTGCACATCTCGTACATGTGGGTTTCGTCCGTGGACATAATATCTGAAGTGATAGCCGGAAGTTTGCAGAGGGCTCGCCAGAGCGGCCATTGTTAGCACTGGCCCCGCTAGCATTAGCACTGCTGATGTATCCGTCTATGGTTTTGGACTTCCCAGGAGGGTTTCTTTGTCGCGACATTTTCAGATTAGCGAGGCTCAGCGGATGGGATAGGCGAGCGAGCAAAAAATATCAGCTTTTGGACAGTTTTATCGTGGTGTTCGGTGATTTTGTATAAGTTGCGGTGGAGAGCACAAGCTAAACACGTCTACATCCTACGCATGCGCACTAGCGCCCCCGGAAACAAAAATATATTTGATTGAGTTTTGATTTCAGGTTGTAACACAAAGTGACTATTTCAGAGGGCTATGGTGACTGCACTCATTTGACTATGTGTTTGCCTTGCTATGACTTATGTTCTTAACTGAATACAGCATTCTGTCCACAGGGTCGTCCCTGTCTAAAGTCCAGCTGACTGTGTTGCTAACCTGGATTGTGACCAAAGAAGACTATGGCCACAGCCCATCTATATTTATTGACCTCCTGTCTTTAAAATGTCATGTAATCTTAATATCAGAAGACTGTATCTTAGTTTCTTACCCTTAGTATGCAGACTTGTTTTTGTTTGCTTGTCATTATTGATTGATCATACAGAGAATACAAAGTACTTCACACTTAAGTTTTAAAAGAAAATATTTCTTTAACATTTGGAAATATTCGGCAGTTTTATTTTGATTGTTAGTCATACATGATTGGTTAGTTAATGCCCTCACACACATTGTTCTAACTACCAAGTGTCTGGAACAGTAAACTGTAAGCATTAAGTGGCACACTTCCCTTTAACAACCCACACATACTTGAATGCAATGAAACGATGAGCTGGCACCGGAAGTAGGAAGTAAATTGTTCGAGGTCCTCAAGAAAACAACTTGCTAGTTGGTCAAGACTTTTCGAGCAATAGGATTTCACCTACCCAGACGTTTTTGAAGTATATGGTTAGTGAGTACTGCTAACTGTATTGAAATGTATCTGTGCGAACATAATGATCCTAATGCAGTGTCGCGTGATTCAGCTAACATGCTGCTAGCTCCACCATTGTTAATACGTGTGGTTTAGTAATGTCTGGTCCTGGATGACACAGTAACGTGTTTGCTGTACTGTGGCTATTATCAGAACGACAAACATTACTTAAAACAACTAGGTATTAACAGAAAATTCTTAAGACAAATATTGATATTGTACTCTTTGGACTACCTAATATGGAGCGTTTCTAAACTTACTTAGGCGCCATAGGAGACTGAAAGCCCCTGGGTATATACATCTAAAGCACATTGGTCATTTTCTCCCTGGAAGAAAAAGCCCAGTGGCCGGGTGTGTAAGATAGGGACCAAGAGCAAACTAGTCCGACATGTTTTAATTTAAAACACGTGCATTCGTTTTTAAAAAGTTTAACTTTTAACTAAACCATTTGCCGATTTTGTAAAAAACGTTTTTATTTATAATTAAGAAATAGCGACTTGATTCCTCATGCACCTGAGTTTTTCCTTAAAAAGATATTGAACGCACCAATCGTGCCCAATAGCTTGTGAATGGGTTTGCCTTTCATAGGTTTTGTTCACTCAGCCTCCCATCGAAACCAGTTTAGTTATTAAACGTCTTGGTTAATAGAAGAGAAACACCTAATAAAGTGCTTGGTGTTTTCGTGGTTGTAGTATTGTCACTAGATGGCACTGGGACTCCATCTATTTCAAGCCAGTTTTATCCTTTGGGAGGATTTGTTAATTGTGTTAATTTGTGCAATTCAATTGATTACATTTATTGGTTCCATATTTCTTTAACGTTGTACAGAAACCTCAATGTATTGTCTTATAAAGGTAATATGTCGGTCTACTACTTGTTATTGATTTTTTTGGGTCTCTATTAGCTGCGACCAGGTTTGCGGTTACGCTTTCTGGTTCAAAACAGGAATCCAAATACAACATGAATAATATTAATAGAACTAGGCTTACATTTCTCTTGACAATTTAGTCATCTAGCATGCTCCAACATGCCCCAATGCTTGTGTATTAATGTTATGTTATAGGCAGAAAAATTGTGCCTGAATTAATTGACACTAAACCACCATAATACAATGTTCATGGCTTTGGTTTTGTCATTTGATTTTGTTTAAGTAATCTGAAACTTCCAAAGTTTAGCTTCATTTTCCCCCCATTCTGGTTGTTAGAGTTTCTTGAAATTCTAAATATTTTTCTAAGGAGCTGATGAAAGAATGTGCACAATTTCTGCTATTCTGAACATTGATCTGATTGATAAGAAAGAATGCTGATAACTTGTGATAATGCAGGGTATATGATAGGCAATGGAATGCATTATCAGGTGCGCCTATTTTCCATCTCTCACCATGTAGGCTATTGCGTATTGAAGCAGTGTTCGTTGTGCTAGGGAGTAAATTATTGTGTAATTATGCAGAGCAGATGGACATGCAAGACAAATGCAGCATTTGCCTGACTGGTTACTGAGTTCTTGTCTATACATGTTAGTGCCACAGCTAACTTTGAAATCGCCTTAAAGCTACAGCGTATTAGGCAACTGGTTGCAGTAATAACATGAAAAAATAATTTCTCAATATCTCAGAAAATGTGAATGTACGATTCAGTTGTAGGGGCGGCAGTGACTCAGTGGGTTGAGTCGGTTGTCTATCGGTCGGTTGGTGGTTCGATCCCCGGTTCCTCCTGGGAAATGGTCGAGGTGTCCATGAGCATGACACCTAACCCCTAAGTCGCCTTGCATGGTAGACACGGTCGTCAGTGTATGAATAAGTGAATGAATGGGTGAATGTGACGCAGGATCTGTAAAGCTCTTTGGATAAAAGCGCTATATAAAAGTGCAGCATTTACCATTTACCATTTATGAAAGAATTGGTCAGTGGTTTCACAAGACTAAAGCCCTCAGTATTTATTGCAAAGAAGCATGAAACTCACTACCCGGAAAATATAATCATTCATTCGCATGTAGCATTAAAAATGTGATGTTTGCGTAGCGTTATTATGCTTTATTTAAGAGACAGTGAAATTAGGGAAGATAGAAGAGAATGTGCTACAAAGAGCCCACCCAACAGCGGTATGCGTGAGCCTATAGGCTGGGTCCTAGACTACTGGACCACCCCAGCCCACGCCATTTATTTTAGACACAAGAAGTTCATAAAACTCAGGTGTAATGTTGGCTGAAATTTGGTTGGATGGATTGGGGGTTTAAGTGAGCTAGCCCACTAATAAAATCATGAATAACAGATATATTATGGTCATTTATGTTTTATTTATGTTGTCTTCAGATAAATATGAGTCTCCAGTGGACTGCCGTGGCTACGTTCCTCTATGCTGAGGTGTTCTTTGTTTTACTTCTGTGTGTTCCCTTCATCTCCGCCAAGAGGTAAGCTATCCAGTTAAAGTGCATCCGGAAAGTATTCACAGCGCTTCACTTATTCTACATTTTGTTATGTTACAGCCTTATTTTAAAATGGATTCAATTCATTTTTTCCCCTGAAAATTCTACAAACAATATCCTAGAATTGCAAAGTGTTTTTTTTCTTCTAATTAGGGCTGCAACTAACGATTATTTTTATAATCGATTAATCTGTCAATTATTTTTTCAATGAATTGGATAAAAACTAAAAAGCATTAATATCCAACCCTTTAGTGAAAAACAGAACTGACAGTGCAATTCAGAGACAAGACCGCAGCTTGCTGTGGTGTACATGATGGATTTCCCATCAAGAAGCCTCATGGTTTGCTGTTTTTTTTCTGCAATCAAAAAGATAGTATGAGTATGTGTAATAGCAGAAAGTTCACCTAAAGCTTGTTCCTCAAATTATTACAATCATTGTAGTAAGTGCAAGTTAAGTTAAGATTTCACTATCAACCATAACAATGATGGAAAATCAATATTTATTCAATGTTGGCTTGCTGTCTGGGTATAGTCTTGCAAACTATACCATCCTAGCTAGCTAGGCTGCTATTGTCAACAAGCTAACACTAACTTGCCATGCTTGTCAAGCTTGATCACGAGTTAACAGCAGCACCAGAAGAGCTACTGGAGGGACGTGAGGTTCCTCAATTCAAAACAGAGCAAACGTAGGATTCTGTAGTGACTTACCCTGCTGTTGAACTCCCTTCCTCCGCATCAAGGACTCCAACGTGTTTCCGCTTCTGCTGCATCATCACCGTGGTGCTCCCGTGCCATGTCATGTCGCTTTTGCATATCTTGCAATTAACACACTTTTTTGATGTATTTAGTGTGAAATGCTCCCACACCTTGGATGACTTCGGTCGAACTGATTTTGCCAACTCCGCCATCAAAACAACGTTACGGCTCCGCACTCAACTCAATTGCTTTTTATCTCCGCGACTGAGTGGCGTGTCGATAATGAAATTTGTTGCAAACTTTTTTAATTATCGATTTTATCGATACGTTGTTGCAGCCCTACTTCTAATAGAAGGAAAATATAATATGTACATAAGTACTCACAACCATTGCTCAATACTTTGTTGAAACAACTTTGGCAGTCTTTTTGAGTATGATTCTACAAGCTTGGCACGCCTATTTTGGGCAGTTTATCCCATTCTTCTATGCAGGACCTCTCAAGCTCCATCAGGTTGGATGGGGAGCGTCGGTGCACAGCCATTTTCAGATCTCTCCAGAGATGTTCAGTCGGGTTCAAGATGAATCTTCGCTCCAGTCTGAGGTCCAGAGCACTCTGGAACAGGTTTTCATCAAGAATGTCTCTGTACATTGCAGCATTTATCTCTCTCGGCCCTGACAAGTTTCCCAGTTCCTGCCACTGAAAAACATCCACCGCCATGCTTCACTGTAGGGATGGTATTGGCTAGGGGATGAGCGGTGCCTGGTTTCCTCCAGACATGATGCTTGGCATTCAGCCCGAAGAGTTCAAACTTTCTTTCATCAGACCAGAGCACCTGGTTTCTCGTGGTCTGAGTCCTTTAGGTGCCTTTTGGCAAACTCCAGACAGGCTGTCATATGCTTTTTTACTGGGAATTAGGTTCCATCTGGCTGCTCTACCATACTGGCCTGATTGGTGTAGTTCTGAAAGATTCTTCTCTCTTCACAGAGCAATACTACTGTCTGAGTGAACTTCGGGTTCTTGGACACCTCGCTAACTAAAGCCCTTCTCCCCTGATTGCTCAGTTTGGCCGGGTGGCCAACTCTAGGAAGTGTTCTGGTGTATTCAAACATCTTCCATTTACGGATGATGGAGGCCACTGTGTTTATTGGGACCTTCAATACGGCATACATTTTTCTGTACTCTACCGTGTCCAATCAACTGTATTTACAACAGGTGGACTCCAATCAAGTTGAAGAAACATAATACTGATGATCAGTGGAAACAGTATGCACCTGAGCCCAATTTTGAGTGTCATGGCAAAGGCTGTGAATACTTATGTACATGTTTTTTATTTTTTCAAAGATTTCCCCCAAAGTTTATTAACGATATGGATTTAGTGTATTGCAGTGGTGTCACGAAGAGGAGAGGGTGGATCGCACCGGGTGACGCCCTCGCCGGGGCTGTCACCCAAATACAATATATGACTGTGTAACTCTAAAATTTGTTGTGCAGTGTCTCAGCCCAACAGAAGAAATATATTATTTAATAAATGTCCCTGTTAGTTATAACAACACCAACATTTTCATTGGCCCAGCTAACATGTCCTCTATCAATATACTGGTATATTCTGTCATATCTATTAATCAATATGTCAAGTGACTTGTCCAATCTGTAGCTGAGATTGCTTAAATAGGATCTACGTTGTAATGACAACAGAATATGCAGTGCGACCCAATGACTGCGTACGGGTAATGCATTAAAGCTGAGCGAAGTTGTCAATATTCCCAGAAGTAGGTTTAGTAACTCTATGGCCAAGTGGAATATCATATTTGTTTTGACCAGATGCTGTTTGACTCGTGAGCAAATTTTACTCAGCACAATCAACCATTTATTCTTGGTTAATCACTTCACCATCTGGCATATACATTACACTTTACCTGTAGATTTTATGATACCAACAGGTGCCTTTTATGCTATCTGGTATCAAAATGTAAAGCAGCTAAACGGAACATGCAATAGTTACATTATGGGATGAAGTTACCTGGCTAGTTAAACTCACTAAGCCAAATGTTTAGGGGTGAGACAATACAGTTCTCACACAATTCGATACGATATTCAATACAAGGTTCACGGTTCGATATTTTTCGATTCAATAACAAAAATTGGAAAGTCTTTATTTTTATATAATTGTTTCAAATTATATACATTTTAAATGTCTCTTTAGGAATAATTCTAATATAAAATAAAAAGTTCACTCAGAAGGCACAAACCTAAAATCAATCTAGCAAATGCCTTGTGTAACAAAACATATTTATTTTTATAAACTTGTTGCAATTAAATAAGACTGTTAATGTCTCTTTAAAATAAAAAGTTCACGCAGATTGCACAAGACTAGAAGAAATCTAACAAATTCATGTAACAAAACGTATATGTCCCCTCAAAGGGAGATCCGTTCGCTGCTTAACTGCCCTGCAAAGCTTACAAATAGTATTGTTCCTGTCCACTACTCACTTATCATTCTCAGACTTCACCGGAAAGCCAAAATGCTTCCATACTGGCGAACGCAGTGAACATATCATCCTCAATTTTGAATGTTTCGCTACCACCTGCAGCAATCTTTCATCTGGTCTGAGCTCGAGCAAAGGCATTGGCACAAAAGACGAGGATCGCGCCCCCTGCTGTATATTGTAAAATAATAATTGAATTTATTAAATGGTGATTTACACATACGAATTGAATTCAATGTAACATATTTTTCCGATTAGTTGCGAATTTGCCCTCGATCTGAATTGTAAAATACTCCTATCGTGATCGATCGAAATTCGATTATTTTTCCCACCCCTACAAATGTTTGTCATTATAATTAGCTGTCGCTTTTTATAGAATACAAATAAAAAAATAGCATCAGTGAACCTTCTGCTCCTCACTCAGACACACTACCCACTGCTCCCATTTGGTGGGGCGAGTGGCCCAACCTGGGTTGCTATAGTACTGTAGCCAACAGTGTAACTCTGTGTAGAAAGATTTCCGAATACATTTTGATGTCAGCATTTCATTAATTTAAGAGATGTTACATTTAAGCACTTTACAAATATGTTATTCTATATTTTCTCCATGGGGGAAGTCAGGATGGGGTGGCACCTTGAATTACTGCACTGGCTGACACCAACCCTAGTGATGCCACTGGGATATTGTGTGTAGAATCTTGAGAGAAAATGTTTAATTCATTGGCCAATAAGGCTGTCACAACAAAATATGGATAAAGTGAAGCGCTGTGAACACTTTCAGGATGCACTGTATGTGTCATGTTCAGTTGACCTCAACGTGCAAAAAATATGAAAAGAATCATACTCTACTGATTAATCGTTGGGAAAATTAGTAGATTATTAGTCGCCTATTCGTTTGAATAATGGTTAGAATAGTCGATTATCAAAATAAACATTTATTGCAGTCCTAATCATAGACTTGGACTTGAATTTGAGACTCGGATTTGAGTCACACTTAAGTCGCGTACACACTGTGACTTGAGACTTGACTTGAGATTCGTTCTCAAAATACTTCAGACTTGACTCCTACATGAGATGAGGGACTTGTGAACATTTTTTTTTTACAGGAAATGTCTGATGTGCTGATTCTTATTCTCATTCAACTTTCATTTGCTAGATGTTATGAAAGATGAATGAGCGTTTGTTTGCTTGCCATACTTGTGGTAGTCGATTAACGTAATTTATATCTCACAGCAGATTTGATCCAAAGAGAAGTTCCACAAACTAACCTTTAAGAGGGCACACCTGTTAATAGCAATGCAGTAACTGACTGCCTTGTAAAGCTATTTGAAGAATGTAATGAGTGTAACGCTGTCATCATGGCAAAGAGTGGCTACTTTGAGGAGTCTAGAGTCACATTTTGTTGGTTACTTTGTGATTCCATATTTATTTAATAGTTTGGTTGTTTTTACTATAATTCTACAATGTAGTAGTAATAAACTTAAATAGTAAAACTTAAATAGCCTTGAATGAGTTGGTGGCCAAATGTTTGTTTGGTACTGTATGATACTTTTAAAATTATTTTTGTGTGATGTGTGACTTATGAAAAGTAATATTATTGATTTGCACTTTACATAAAAAGTAACATTATTGTAATTTATTTAATGTTAACATTTACAAACGTTGCCATGGAAACTAACAAGGATTGGATGATTTTTCCATCCTTAGTCTTTAGTATGTAATTGCGGGTATATAACTTTGTAATTCATTTTATGTATCGATGTTTATATAATGAACACAGATATGACTGATTTCCAGTAGGTGCTGCAATTGGTCTTATGTTTTCCCCTTGTTAATTTTTAAATGGGATTAATTTTGCCTTCTAGGTGGAGTAAGATTTTTAAATCTCGCCTGGTGCAAACGATTGTATTATATGGAAACACCTTCTTCATGGTAACCATTGCCATTCTGGTCTTTTTACTAATTGGTAAGTATACACACATTGTCAATTTTTGCATTTAGGTGTCTTTGCAAATTGTGGCAAAAAAAAGTGGCAGACACAAATCACGCTCTACTTTAATCTTCATAGTTATTCAATGCTGTTGTAATTTTTTTTGTAGATGCATTTAGGGAGGTGAGAAAGTACAGTGTGACCGAGACTGTTGACTTGACCAACTACCCAGTGGCTGTGGATCACATTCACATGAAGCTGTTCAGGGCCCAGCGGAATGAGTACATTGCTGGCTTTGCCTTGCTTTTGTGTGTGTGAGTATCCCTGCTTGTTCACTCCTGTTACTCCCTTGCCTGGAACACTCTTCCTTTTGACTTGATCAGTGGTTCTTAAAATTCTTCCGGTGGTCTTAGCATTTTGAGCCACCCATTAACTATCTTACCCGAATCAAGTAGCTAGTTTGATTCGGCATGCTTATTCAGGAACAAATCGAATTCATGGAACCGCTTTGGTTTCCCAGGAGATATTCGAACCTCTGCTCTAGGGGGGTTGATATTTATTTATACTTTGCACTAGCATCTGTTTTCTTACCTTTGCCCTTTAGGTATAATTTTTAACTGTTTTTCTTTACAGTATAAAATACAAATGGTGGTAATTTTATTGTATAACTGAAATGCCTGTTTTTTTGTTCTAATAGTTATGTGTTTGTGGTGTGCAATGGTTAACTAAAGATATTTCTACTTTTTTTTTAAGTTTTGACATTTTGCTACAAACAATTCATACACACAAATACGAACACATGAAACAATATATTGCTAAAATATGTTTATGTAAATATATATGTATGGTGCAGATGTCTAGTTAGAGTTTAGAGTGAATGTGCATTTTTGGGCAATGTACCAGGGGCATGTTCCTGCTTCTCTGGGGAAGAAACTGGCGAGAGGGTTTGGTCTCGATTTACCTCCGCTTTCTTCCAGTTCGGAGAGTCTGAATAGTAAATTTCCAGGATGGGAATGATCGGCCTCAATTTTTGCTGCCAGCCTTAGTGTTCTGGAGGTGTTAAAGAAGGAAGGTGGCACCCAGTGATACGCTCATCAGGCGAGGCAATCAGGAGAGTAGTTAACGATGGTTGCTGCTTTTTGTCTTTGATGTCGTTGAATACGTTTAGGGTGGCCGTGGTGCAGCCATGACCAGCATGAAATCCAGATTGCATAGCAGAAAGGATACAGTGGGATTTGAGATGATAGACAAAGTGTTTGTCGACCAGCTTTTCAAAAACCGGTTAGGTTGGATATTGGTCTGTATAATATTAGCAGATTATTTTTGAAAAAACGGGTCCAGATTATCCAGCCCTGCTGATTTATACGGGTCCAGCTTTTGCAACTTTTTCAGGACATAGGTTGTCTGGATATAGGTAAAGAAGTGTGGGGAGGGGCATGGGCACGTGGCTGTTGGAGTTGTAGAGTAGTTAGCTTGGGGGCAAGTATTCAGATGAAAATGAAGATTTAACAGTGTCCCTTAGGGCTGCACGATATTGGAAAAAATTTACATTGGGATATTTTTTTTCCCCAACGATATATATTGCGATATTGCGAGCCATCAATCCAGGCTAAAGCCAATAATTACCATTCCATCAGACCATACCGTCAGACTCATGTAGGGCTCTGTTGTCCTGCTGGACCATAAGTCTGTTGTAGCTGCATAGTATTCCACATGTGACAGCTCTGCTTCAATTTTAGATCTGCAGTTTCCATACAGCTCTATTATGTGCGGGATGGTATAAAATACCGCGTGTTAAGCTTTCGGATAATTTTCTTAAATCCCTCTTTGGTGACGGTGTTTAATGGCAACATATCTTTAGCGATATAAAAGGTTATTGTTACGTTGTGGTGCCGTTTTAAGTGATCAGACAAATTGGTGGTGTTTCCTTGTTTTGAGGCCACAACTTTATAACACTCCAGGCAAAGTACCTGTTTATGGTCAACATCCTCATTTTTGTAGCCGTTCATGTATAATATTTATTATTATACATAATAATTACATCTCCCGACTCGTTGGTTGTCTAAATACATCCATCGTTTATTTAGCTAAGCATGTAAACGATCAGGAACAACGAAAACATAACCTTTAACGTTAGTGAATATTTTAGACAATGAAACGGTGAGTTCATGAGTTCGCTACGTGACCGTGGATTTAAGAGACACGAGAGAAGCTCCGGAACGCGCACGTTGCTATCGGTTGCTACGACAACAAAAACAAATTATTGCTAGTGCTCTTAATACATTTATGGGTGCTACCCTTCTTCACATCGCATGTTCCGACGATGTGACTATCGCGCATGTGCACATCGCAATGTCGATGTTAAAACAGAATATCGTTCAGCCCTAGTGTCCCTGAACTTTTTGGATAGCTGGGTTGCAATCAGTTCACATATGGGGGGTGCCCATAGCAGTTATAGCCTTATTTTGAGAGATGGATTTTTTAAAGTAGAAGCTCAAACTGTTTGGATACAGACAGGATGACAGGATGTTCTGAGCTCTGTAATTTATCTCTGCAATAGTTTGCTACTCCACCACCCTTAGTAATCCAGGATTCGGTCAAGACTAGGATGCCAGGGTTGGCTGAGTGTGCAAGAGAAGTAAGTCGAGTTTAGGTAGAAGACTTAAACCCAAGACATTTTGCAATCGCAGACGTCAGTGAAGGAGATCACCAGGGGCTTGGTGATTTCAGGGCCAGGGTTGAGCTCTACATCTCCTGATGAGCAGAGGAGGAGTAGGATCAGTGTGTCATACCACTTTAAGAACTGGTCATTTGGAGCGGTGAGTAGAGTTGTATAATAGAATGGGCATTTAGTAGTTAACTAAATGCAGGGCCGTATGGGCAGCCGAGGATAGAACAGTATGGGTGTTCAATGGAGGAAAACCTAAGTATAAGGTAATCGAGGATGTTGCATCTCTGGTTAGATTGGAAATGCCAGAGGTACTTGTCTCTGTAGGTAGTGAGGTGAAAGATTTATCAGAATTGTCGCAGAGGGGGTTAAGGAATCTACAGGGAAGTAGGTTGGTAAGAGTAAGCAAAAACAACAGAAGACAAGATGTATTGCAGTGTAAATAGATCAGGGAAGGCACAGGTAATGGCTGTGATCGACATTGGGGCCTAGCTGACAGGCATACACAGTACTGTGAAAGTTGTTGTTGTCCTCAGGCAGACAGCGTGCTGCATCGGCAAGCCGGTCGGCAGTGCCTTACCCTGGGTTACCTATTTTTTTGGTGTGTTCGAAGATGCATGTTGTGTGCAGCCTATTGGCGTGCGGAAAATAGCCGCAACTGTCATGCTACAAGGATAATATAGTAATATTTTTTGAAACACAAATGAACACTTCATTGTGTAAGGTACCGGTACCAGTAAACATCCCAGGTACTGGTAAACATTGGACATCGCCTGCCACACAAAGCCTGCATGAATGGGGGCATATAGAGACTGTTTGGGGAAATATTCAAGCGATTCTACAACCCACGGACTTGCAAATTGGCTGCTTTTGACTGGGACCTCAGACTGAATATAGCAAGCTTTGAATGGAGAAAATCTGATAATCCTATCCTGGAGAGGTTACTAATCTACCACACTATTTTAAATTAAACCGAATTAATTTGAGAATCTTGACAGGAAATTGTATTTTTTTTAACCACTGCTGCCCGGTTTGGGTGTTTAGGCTTACAATCATTTAGACAGCTGCGCCTACGAACCCTGTCGACATGTGAGCAAGCAACTGGTGATTCGATTTATATTTAGGCTTGTTGGATGCCATTCATGATTGTAGACCTATATCTCAGGATTCATGTTACATGCTGCGTTACCTCACAAACACGTCTAGCTAGAGGAGGAGCATATACAGCGTTAATCCACCCCCAGGAACACAACTAACAGGAACATCGGATCAATTAGGCTTTCGAGTGTCACCTAATCTGTCAAATTGTTTTATTTTATTAAGTGGTCCTAAATTGTGAAAGTACTATGCACTAGGGGTGTGCCAAAAAATCGATTCACAGAAGAATCTAGATTCTCATTTGCAACGATTCAAAATCGATCTCAAATGTCCCAGAATCGATTTAATAAATAAATAAAATCAGCTGGCTGTTCGCCTCCATTTTTGAAACTAGCCTTTACGGGACGTCCGAACGTCACCACGCAGCCGTTGGACATGACACACAGTGTGCAAGCTTTGCAAAACGAAGACCAAGTACTTCGGCAGGACAACAAATGCGCGGGCTCATATTAATAGGCATCACCCGGAGCTCAGCGACACGGAGCAGAGTCAGCCACCAGCTGCAGACCAACGCACACTGCAGTGCTTCACGAAACTTCCTGCCAACTCCGAGAGGGCGAAAAAAAAAAACTTGTTCTATCGCCTGCTTCATTCCAGTGGTGTAGTGGTGCGTATACCCACCTCTGAGGAGAGGGATTTACAGTATACCCACCTCCAAAAAGATGACTGACCGTATAGGCCTACCCAACTCTAATTAATCAGACTCAGTAGCCATCAATCTACAGGGCTTGTATTTCGGTCCGGGATTGCGCATAATTTAAACAATTCCCACAAGGTTAGTTTTTATAGTGCGAGAAATTCCCGCACAAACATATCTGCTTCATCTCAGACCAAGGTAAAGTTGGTTGGATATTCGATATTGGATATTCAACAGATAGTCGGAGGCCAAGATCAGGTCCGGTTTTCCCGCAAGCAGACACAATACACCCCGTTGATGGACCGAGAGAAACCTCCGTCTGCTTATAGTTAGGGACCGTCTATAAAGTACAAGTCTCAACAATATTAATTCAATAGCTGTTTAACCATTTGGCCTTGAAACTTCAGATTCAGATTGTTTTATAGAGTACACCCACATTTTTCACAGCTTTGTTGGAAATGGTGTAAGACGTTTAATAAACATTTAAAAATTGTAAAAATCTATCTTTTTTTATAGCAAGCTAATAATGAGTAGCAATTGAGAACCAGACAATGTTTTTGATAAAAGGCACTTCCCTGAGAATTGAACTTAATACATGTGAAAAAGACACTTTAATGTCTCCGTTTGCCATTCTGTATAGTAAAGCAGATGAAAGGAAAGATCATGATCAGAAACCCGATTTAGAAATCATTATGGATAAAATCGAAAATCGTTTTGGATCGAAAATTGATTTTGAATCGAATCGTGGCCTCAAAAATCGGAATCGAATTGAATCGTGAGATGGTCAAAGATTCCCACCCCTACTATGCACACAAATATACACAATTAAATGCTGAAGTGCTTTTGAACTGTAAAGCCAAAATTGCTTCCTGTGCAAATAATTAAATCTCAAAAGATTTATGGATTTTAGGTTTTTGTTTCCATTATGCATTATTTAATTGAGAAAGTGGTTTTTCCCCACAAGTAGATTTTTATTTGTGGTGATAGGGGACTTTGCGCTGCCCCCAAAATGTTTTTGGGGTCGCCACCAGACAAGCCACTACTTGACAATACCTTTACTCATTCTGCTTATCAGTCCACTCTTTAGCGATTCCCGAGTGGGGGAAAATAAGGCCTACACAAGATTTCAGGGTTTACACAGCTGTTTTATTATTTGACATTTTTAGGTGACTGCTTCAACTACTTTTTAAGTTTCCACCATTTGTTTGAGCATTTTTTATGACAGGCTATTGGAAAAACGGCAGATTGGACAGCCTCAGGAGGGTGTCTGCACAGTCAACAAAACATCTCTAAAAAGTAGAGCAATAATTTTTCAAATTTGCTGTACAGCCACACAACTGACAGGATAGAAGAGCAATAAAAGAACGCTCAAGCGCGGGGGAAATCGGCTGAGCAAATCGCTGCACGCAAATTAAATATTTTTTTGCAGTTAAACAGTTCTAATAGTTAAAATATCTATAACTCAATAAATTGTATGGGAAGCACTGGTGTTAGTAACATTGCAATATTTTATTTATACACTGGCAAAATGTTTAAAGCTGCAGAAAATGTTTTCTTCTCTCCTTTTGCAAATGGTTCTGCTTCAAATTTGCATTTTCAAATTAACTGAATTTTAAATCTTGTATCTTTCAGATTGTTAAGACGTTTAGCCACCCTGCTCTCGCAACAGGCCACTATGATGGCTTCCAATGAGGCCTTCAAGAAGCAGGCCGAGGGGGCCAGTGACGCTGCGAAGAAGTACATGACAGAAAATGAGAAACTGCAGCAGGTAAGCGGGAGTCAGATGCTGTCATTCAGAATATATCTTTTTTATTTTCCGTTCTTCCGAAAAAAAATTGTTCAGCAGATAGCTTTTTAATTACCGGGTATAGTATTAAATGTTAGAATAAAGTAACAAACATTTTTGGCAAGCAATAACAGATGTTGACATTTTCACATTGGAATTAATTTCATGGGTAGTTGGGGAATAATGTAGAGTAAGGCATTTGTGAGATTTTTTTCCAATGTAGAGTTGAAATGGATGTTCGTTTGGAGAAATAATCAACACTGAATTGAAAAAAAAACCCATCAGTCTTAAATACTACACAGAACTGTGTACTAGAAACTACTGTAGGATAATACACAAGTTAACCATCTCACTTGACTGTTTGTGTAGAGGGAGTTCAACTAAAGTGTTAACAAAGGGGTCTGTATCTTCAAAGATCTTTCCCAATAGTCAGTGATCCCTTTCTTGGGGTTACGTATTAAGATATTCCTTAGTTATAAAGGGTTATACTGATCAATGGGCTACGCAGCAGCTTGGCAAGGCAAGTTAATTTTACATTTGCAAACATGCAAGCAAATGTTTTTTATGGATAATGCCTGTGCATGCTTATGCCAAACAAGTGTCATTTTTAAAATGAATTTAGCAGTTCATTGGTAGTAACTTGTATTTGTTACTTTTGGTTGTTAGTATTAGTGATTCAGCAGTTACCTAATGTTTGTTATTGCTAGTTAGGATTCCTCCATCAGGAGGAAACCTGTTATTGTTAGTATTTTTAGGATATCGCCGTCAGGAGGAAAGCTATTGTTAGTATTCTTATTATACTTATCTCCCTAACTTGCGTATCTTTGAAAAAGATTTGGCACATTGATACAACAGGACACAAGGACATGAAATCTCAAATATGGGACACATGCACCCATAGCTGGCGCTGTAAATCATGGCCAAAGTCTACGCGTTAGCCCCGCCGCTCTGTATGACCAATGTGGCTGAAACTTTTTCATTATGAACAAAAAAGCCTATTGGACCAATAAAGTCTGCCATGATGGATTTTTTTTTCAATTTGATAAAATGGAATTCTAAACAAAATGGCAGAAAGGGGCGTGTTTATGTCAAGTTCCATATTGCCTCAATTTATTTGTGTCCATGAACATCCCCGCTAAGCACAAACCCCACCTGTGGACGTCAGGCCCTCATACCACCCTCATTGAGTCTGTTTCTGACCGTTTGAGCAGACACATGCACATTTGAGGCCTGCTGGAGGTCATTTTGCAGGACTTTGGCAGTGCTCCTCATGCTCATCCTGGATGAGCTGCACTACCTGAGCCACCACTAGAGTACCACTAGAGTAAAAGCACCGCCAGCATTCAAAAGTGAGCAAAACATCAGTCAGGAAGCATAGGAACTGAGAAGTGGTCTGTGCCAATGGTGTGACGGAACTTCACAGATGGGTGACGTCGCAACCAGGAAATCATAAAGCACCCCTAATTACTGGCACCTACAGTTTCTGACGGGCTGGAGCAAGTGCCAAGGGCATGCTGGGAGTATGGTACAGGTTCTTGTTCCCCTCAGGGAACTAAGGTTAGATACGTAACCAGAGACGTTCCCTATCAGGGAACTTTGAGCTGCGTGAAAACGCTATGGGAACGCCAATACCCACTTCGCCATACGAGCAAGTGTCCGCCATGTGAAGTCAGAGCGCACATTTGGACGAAAGCACCTGCGCTCCTGGCGTGGAGCTAAAGTCAAGCTGGTAAAACCTCACGAACGTGTGCGGTGAGGACCTGCCTGCCGCAACACAAACATCATGTAGTAAAACCTTGCCTGACAAAAGGGCTTTTGAAACCGCCATACTCCTGGTCGAGTGGGCTCGAACAGCCAACGGTGAAGGCTGACCAGCCTACTCGTAGGCAAGTGAGATGGCCTTAACCACCCACTTGCTCATACTCTGTTTAGGCACAGGACTTCTTGGGTGGTCCGATGCACACAAACAATTGTTCGGATATCCTCCACAGGGCAGTTCTGTGGACGTAGCAGAGGAGGTTATGCTTCTTCTGGTCTGACGGGAGGAGGACAAAAGGCTTGCAGCACAATAGGCCCAACAGTATTAGTTAGGACCTTAGGAACATAACCGGGTGTAGGTAGTAGAAACGCCTTGACCATTCCGGGTGAGAATTCCAAACATGAGGGTGTCACCGAAAGTGCTTACATATCACCAATCCTTTTCAGGGAAGAGATGGCAAGTAATAAACTTATCCGGGACCTCAATGGGCTCGAACGGAGCACGGGAGAGACCTTCCAGCACAATTTCCAGGTCCCAGGATGGCCCCCTCGTGCCGGCTGCTGGCCTCAGCCTCTGGGTGCCACGAAGGAAGCGTGGTACCAGTGGGTGTCTCCCCAGAGAAACTCCATTTAAAGGGACATGGCATGCGGACAAAGCCGCCATGTACACCTTCAGTGTGGACAGGGATAGACCTGTAGAGAAACGCTCTTGCAGGAAACTCCAGCACTGCAAACACCGGGCAGTTAACTGGGTCTAACTGCCGTTCTCCGCACCAAGAGGTGAACAATTTCCACCTTGCGGCATACGCCTTCCTTGTGGCTGGAGCTCTGGAGTGAAGGATGGTCTCAACGACCTCAGTCGAGAGACCTGAATCTAAGAGGCGGCCCCCTCAGAGGCCAGGCCCATAGTTTCCACAGCTCTGGGCGGGGGTGAAGGATGACCCCATGCGCCTGGGAAAGCAAGTCCCTCCTGATCGGAATCTCCAGAGGAGAAATATTAGGTCCGCAAATCACACTCGGGCCGGCCAGTACGGTGCTATGAGTAGTAGACTGACCCGTTCCTGACGGACCCTCCAGAACTCCTGGGAGCAGAGCAACCGGGGGAAAAGCGCACAGGCGTGACCTCGGCCATGCCTGTACCATGGCAACCACCCCTAGAGGGGCTGGATGAGTTGGCGAGAACCACAGTGGACAGTGTGATGTCTCTCTGGAAGCAAATAGGTCTACCTCGGGCCCGACCGAAATTCGACTGTAGGAGCTCCACCACCTCGGGATGGAGCCTCCATTCCCCGAGCCTCGGCCCCTGCCTCGACAGAGTGTCTGCCCCCTGATTTAGGCACCCCGGGATATAAATGGCCCTTAAAGAAAGAAGCTTCCGGTGGGACCATAGAAGGACCTGGCGGGCCAGATTGTAAAGTGGGCGTGAGAGAAGACCCCCCTGATGGTTGACGTATACACCACAGATGTGTTGTCCGATCGGACAAGAACATGATGATCCCTTAGTTCTGGGAGGAAGTGCTTCAAAGCCTGGTAAACTACCCGCATCTCTAGCCAATTTATTTGCCATGATAGCTGACGTCCCGCCATTGCCCTTGGGCTGGGTGACCACTCATGATCCCCGAAAGCGAAACTCAGGAACTTCCTGTGTTGTGGAAGGATGGAGATATGGAAATAGGCGTCCTTCAGATCTATCGTGACAAACCAGTCCTCGGATGATCTGTTTGAGAGTGAGCATTTTGAAGCTGAGTCTCCCTACTGTCTGATTTAACAGATGCAGGTCTAGGATAGGACGCAACCCCCCCATCCTTCTTGGGAACAACGAAGTACCGGCTGTACCAACCCGACTCCCTGCTGGGTGGAAGAACTCGTTCTATAGCCCCCTTTAGCAGGAGAGTCTGTACCTCTTGTGCTAATACCCGAGCCTGTCCGGGGCCTACCACTGTCGGCAGGACCCCATTGAAACAAGGCGGATGAGCCCTGAATTGGATGGCATAACCGCTCTCGATTATCCGCAGGACCCACTGAGATATATTTGGCAGGGTTTTCCACTCTGCCAAGTGGCAGAGTGGAAAACCCTCGGGTGACAGAGGCGCGTCCAAAAGGAAGGTTTTCTCCCTGTCTCTCATGTTGGAGAGGCTCAACCAGAGATGCCTCTCCGTAGCCACCAAGGCTGCCATACACCGACCGGAGATTAATAATGTTCTGTCATTGTATCTGTTAATTGTTAGTATTTGTCTGTAATTGTTGTTGTATTTATCCTTAATTGTTGTTGTATTTGTGAGTTCATGGTCCCATGGCACACTTGCAAATGAGACCTTGGTCTCAACGTGTCTCCCTGGATAAAAAAATAAATTGGCTGTGTAATCCAGGATAGTCTAGGATGGTATTCTATGTGTTCCACCACCTATAAACAGTTGTTAAAACAATTTTTTTCAGAAACTGAGGGATGCAGGCATTGCAATCCCAGAGGTTGGCAAAAAATCCACTGCAGTTGGAGTGGAGGAGGAGAACAAGACATTAAAGGCCAAGATGCAGTCTCTGAAGGATGAGCTGGACGCCACAAAGAAGGGTAACTAGTAGTTTTTACTTAAGTGGGGGTAAAGGTGATTCTCTAAGGTGGTAATGGGCGAGAATTCTCTAATCTGAGAATTCTCTATGCTTTTGTAAAAAACACCCAAAAGGTTACGATTTACTGAAATACTACTGGTAGTACTGGGAGTTTCCTCTACTAATTATGATGCA
Organism: Dallia pectoralis; assembly: GCA_029465975.1. NCBI lineage: Eukaryota > Metazoa > Chordata > Actinopteri > Esociformes > Umbridae > Dallia > Dallia pectoralis. The sequence continues at coordinate 4,243,670 of CM055728.1, forward strand.
TCTTACCTGCCCAGTCCTCCAGAAGTCTGACAGTGATGTGAAGGCCATAAAGAAGCAAGCTGAGAACTTGACTCTAGAGTATGACCGTCTTCTCAGTGAACATTCCAAGCTACAGGTCAGTAAAACAAATGCAAACACTGAGTTCTGATGAGGACTACTATAGTAGTGTTGATTAGCCAGGGATTTCCAGAAGAGAAAAATGTGTCATGATTACGTGCTGTGAAACAAGGTTGAACTAGTGAACATTTAGTTTTACACTTGCACAGTCATCGAACCATTGGCATGCTGTTATAAGTATTGATGTTATCAGTAAGTGCATTCAACTGCACACATACACACTCACCTAATAGGGTTAGTCTAAATAAGCCAACTCAACAGCATCTGTGAATAGTCATGGATGTTACTCTTAAGTTTTAGATGCTGTAACATGCAACTGCACTATCCCTTCGTTCTTGTTTAGCCTTTTATGTTCCACTAAAGTGTTGGCAAGAGCAGTGTCTGATGGCCTGGTAATACTATTAGGTGGTGTAACACTACAGCGCATTGGATGCATTTTGAAGCTTTGCTCACCTGGATTTGATCTGTTTTTCCCATTATTCCAAGTAGATCCTCTCAAGCTCTATCAGATCAAATAGGATGCGTTAGTGAGTCGGCCCTCCTGCCTATAAAGCATCCCGATAGGATGATGCCCCCACCACCACGCTTCACCTTAGGTGTTCGTTTGATGTGCTCAGTTGATAAGCGGAACCTTGTTTTTGTGCCTGGCATTCTATCCTTGGAGTTTGATTTCAGAGTCAGGTTTATTCACCAAGTCTGTTTACACACACAAGGATTTATTTCTGAACCCTAGCTGTAGCATTTAGAAAACACATTTTTAGATGTATACAAACAGTGCTGACAGAGCAAAACCACACAACACGAACAGTCCGACCGTGCCGATTTGGCATATGTAATGGGTAAATAATGAATGTGTTATATCTTTCTGAATAGTGCAAAGGAGTAGTGTATAGATGTGAGTAGATTGCAAAAAAGAAAGCGCAATGCTTAGGTTCAAGTATCACATTGTGCAATAGAGCTATATCAAGTTGTATATACAATTTTGCAAAAGAAGCGCAAAGTCCAGTTATAGTACAGGATGCCCTTTCGTATCAGGGGGGTCGTCTACTGCTAGAGGCATATTCTTTAGACTCACTGCTGTCTGGGAAGAAGCTTTCTTGTGGCAAGGTGTTTTGGTCTTGATAGACTGTAGCCGTCTGCCAGAGGGGAGAGTTAGTCTGATCCCCGGATGGGAGGAGTCTGTCTCAACCTTTGCTGCCCACCTCAGTGACCTGGCATTTAACAGATTGGCTGCAGCGTTACCAGTAGGTTATGGAGGTCAAAATGGACTCAATAAGGGCTGTGTAGGCATTAATCATCATGCTGCCACAGTCAGTACTGTCTTTGTTGTGCTTTTTTAATGAGAGCGTTGCGCTTTCTTAGTGTTCAGCTCCCACTTGAGGTCCTGGGTGAAGGTGTTGCCCATGAAGCAGAAGGACTCCGCTGTGTGCCTTCCCCGGACAATGGGTCAAAGGTCTGCTGGGCTTCTCCTATTTTCACTGTCTTTAGAGCATTGAGTTCCAAGTTGTTGAGACTGCACCAGGACACCAGCTGGTCACTTCCCCCCTTTAGGCGATCTTGTCCACATCAGAGATTAGAGCAATGAGGTTGCTGTCATCTGCAAATTTCAGAAGTTTGACAGTGGTGACTGGAAGTGCAGTTGTTGGTGTACAAAGAGAAGAGAAGACAGGACTCAACCTTGAGGGGAGCCAGTGCTGATGGTCAGGGTGTCCGGCAGGTGTTTCCCTTACCTTCCTGTTGGAAAGAAAGTCTGTGATCCACTTACATGTTGACACCGGCACTCCCATGGTGGATAGCTTGTCCTGGAGGAGGAGGAGGAGGGTGTTGAAAGCAGAGCTGAAGACTTCATAACCACACATCTGCTGTCATTTTGCCCCGTAATCCTTGGTTTCTTGGGGACTGGGATGATGGGGAATGATTTGAAGCCGGCCCTGGACGCTGCATGACTCCAATGATTTATTGAAAATGTCTGTGAGCACAGCAGATAGCTGGTCAGCACAGTGCTTGAAGGTGGAGGCAGTGACTCTATCAGGACCAGCTGGCTTTCTTGGGTTTTGACTTTTGAATAGCCTGTTAACGTCCTTTTCCAGTATAGAAAGTCCCATAGTAGTTTTAGGAAATGTGCTTATTGGTGCCATTGTAGTCTCAGGGGAGGTGTCGATTGGGATAGTTGGTTTGTTGGTGAGCCCTGGTGATCGGGGACTGTTGGATGGTGGCATGACACAGCTAAAGGGGGTGTGCAGACAGGACTGCTCCTTTGTCTTTCAAATCTGAAAGTGTGAGTGATTTGCATTTGTTATTTGTTAGCTGTTTAATCCCCCTCAGACCAAAGCAGTGTCATTCGCTGAGAGCTGTTATTCCAGTTTGTCCCCATACAAGCACTTGGGTTACTTAACTGCCTTTGAGAAGTTGTTGTTAGCACCTCTGAATAGGTCCCTGTCACCCCTGTCACCCCAGACGCCTAAGATCAGCTGTGCACCTGGTTTTGCCATCGTTATAGCGAACCCTAGTTTGAGCTGAGATGCAACTCTCCTCACAGAATCTGATGTATGAAGTCAAGATTATCTGTGTCAGCACTGAAGATGTCCCAATCAGTTCAGTCCAGACAATCATGTTGAGCCTCTCTGGCTTCACTGCTCCACTTTTTTAAAGAAAAAATATGATATGCTCTAAGAGTCCATTATTTTGCAAAGCACATTCCTTTTACTCAGGATTCATTTCTGTCCAGTGTCCATTATAAAGGCCTGTGCTGAAGTACTCCGGAGATTGTCCTTCTGTCGTGTTCTGCAAAGAACCTCTAAAGCTCTATTAAAGACCATTAGTTGGGGTGCGCTACCAACTCTAGGAAGTGACTTGAATGTTCCTAAATTGTCTTTTATCAGTGCCAGACCTTTTTTGCGCTTGTCTTTATCATGTCCAATCAATTAGATGCAGGTGGACTCCAATCATATTGTAGATATATCTCCAAGATTGTCTAGAGGACTGGATGACACATCTGAGCTAATTTTGGAATGTCATGGTGGGGTTTCAATATATTTCCATGTGTTTTCTAAACATTGTTTTTACTTTGTTATTATGGGGTTTTGAGTAGCTTGATGGCAAAAACATATAATTATTTCTGTATTAAGTATATAACCAAAACATCTGGAAATGACGGTGTTGGAATACATTCAGTTTGGCAATAAAGTATGAGTTTACATGTTGACTTGTTGATACTTAATAAATGTAAAATGTCTGATTTCTGAATCTCTTCTTCTGCAGGCTAGCACTGATGCACAATCACAGGACAAAAAATCTAACTAATGGTTTCTTACCCTGACCATTCACTTTGACCATTCACAACAGCCTCAACTACTGCTTGCGAAGTCACTGGGTGGCAGATGTACAGAGGACTTCATATTGATTGTTTATTTGCCTTGCTACTCTCAATTGTTGTGGAGCACAATATATGGAAATCCTTTTGGCTATTGTTTGCTCTGTGAAGTCATTGTTCTTTATATATGTTTAAGCCCTTTTCATTCAATTCACAATTAAAGGAAAGAACAAATTATCCCCTGCCTCTGGATTTGAGAATGAAATTTACACTCTTCTAACTCAATGACTCAATCTTATTTTCTTCTTCTTCAAAAACAACACTTTATTTATACAGCATTGCAATACATATTCATTACAGTATAATATTCTGTTTAAGAACGTTTCTGTGCTAACACATTTTAAGCGGTTTATTTACGAGGAACCTGTCCTTGGTTATGCAGATTTTAATGTTTGTTTGTTAGCTGGGTCTTGGATACTAAAATATGTACACTTGCGAACACAAATTGATAAGAAATGTTTTTGTCAATAAATATACACTTTAAATAACATTAACGTGTCATATGCTTTATTACCAATCTGTATTTGCATATGAACTATCGTCACTTAATTCTTAGGATGTACTTTCTTACTTGCGTGTTACACTTTTTGTGATGAACTGCCCAGACTGTGTTTTTGCGATACAACAATACAACCGAGAAACCTCGGCATTTCCCTCGTCCCGGATCTCTCCTTTGAACATAAAATTTATTTTAAGGATGACATTTTTTCATTATAAGATTGCAAAAGTCTGAAATAATTGATCAATAAATGATGCAGAAAAATTAATCCATGCTTTTGTTTCCTCAAGATTAGATTAGATTCTACTTCCCGGTTATCCTGTTAAATCAAAAATCAACTCCCTTTAGTGCTTAACACAGCTCATAGAATCTTAACTTTACCGCATTACCCTTGTAATGGTAATGGCTCATTGTCGTTCTCCATTGCAGTCAATGCCAGTGCTAGTAAACTCTGAGTCCTACTACACGTTCCCAGAGTTGTTGATTGATGTCCCTTGGTTGATGCTTGGTAAAGTAGGTGGATTGATTTCCGTTCAGGGCCACATTTGTACTGGACCCCCTCAGTCTCAGGATATATGCTGCTATGCTTGTATTTTGTTCCGTTCACACTGAGGACATGTGTCCATTGACCACACCCTGTGACCTACCAGCCCTCAACATGTGTAGCTAACCGATTCTAAGGCCCTCCTGGTTGTGTTGCAGTCCAAGTAGCTGGCAATGCCTGACAGTTCCAGCTTCCAATCTGCCTAGCCCTCCCAATACCCGATTGTCCATGTCAGACTGGTCATGTATGGTCAAGACCTGGACAGTTTTACAAGGCTCTCAGCATTTAAAATGTATTTAATAATCATTAAACTATTTAAAGTTCACCCCGCACAGCCAGAAGAGGACTGCCCACTCCTTACAGCCTTGTTCCTTAGGTTTCCCTAAATTTGACCCATCAGGGAGTTTTTCCCTAGCCGCTATATATCAACTTTTTAATGTGTGTCTGTCGGGTTTCAGGTTGGGTGTTTGTAAAAGCACTTTGTGACAAGGACTTTATAAATAAATTTGATATATTTATTGATGGTATGAGTGCTGCAGGTTTCGAGGAATTGCATTTCATTAATGGCATCATGAGTTCACAGATATACTGAAAGAACATGCTACCATCTCTCCAAAACCCTGGGTCGCCATGACCTCTTGCAACATGATAATGACCCAAAATACATCCAAGGCAACTTCTCAGGAAGAACAGGTGAAAGTGATTCAGTGGCCAAGTATGTCACCTAACCTCAACCTGATAGAACTCCTATGAGGATTTCTGAAAAGACATGCCAAGCATCATTCTCCATCCAGCATTCATAGCTCATTCTCCAAGAATAAAGAAAGATGGACGTGGCAGATTGTCACCAACTTGTTCATACTATTGTGTCCTTGGAAGTCATGGAAGGTATAAAAATATTACATGTTGTATATATGGAAATTATATTAGAATTAAATATGAACACAATGCATGGACTATTTCACACTTTCTGCTGCTGTGTGACAATAAAATTATTGAAGATAAATTAAACTCCTTCAAATTCCTAATCTGGCTCTGAGATGATGACATTGATACCAAACTGCTTGCTGATAATAAAAAAATAAGTTGTAGCACTTCTGTAACTAACATCTGCAACTGGTTGTTCTTTAATTGCAATTTAATGTTTGATCAATTATGGAAGAACAGACATGTTTGAACATGAGCAGAGATGTTTACCTGTCATTGAAATATGACCTCATCTTACAATGTCATCAACAGCTGCTGTACTCTTCCGGCATCCTTGCAATACCTGATCTCAATGGAGATCCCAGCAACATTAGATGTTTTCTCTGCTCTGGGGGTGTTCAGGGTTTGCTGTGGTGTTGGCAGCTGTCTTTCTCAGATATATCATGGGACTGAAGGCCTGTTTGCACTGGACTCCTGACAGAAATAACTCAGATCTGCTTAGAGGACAGAGGCTATACATAGCCAACAAACGCTAGCATGCTTAAATATCTTGCTAGATATGGCAGTTAAATTTCACTGGTAAACTGTACATTTGTCATTAAAACTGCCTGAACTATATTATCATTCCCCTTGACCCTTCTTGCAGTGCTGTTGACAAAGAATAGATTTCAATGAATTCTTGTACTGTTGCTGGTTGTGAAACATTATCAATTTCTGCGAATTTGCCCCACTGAAGCTAATGTATGAAGTCACAGCATCAGTGTTCTCATCCAGATTATTAGTAGCAGACCTGAAAGTCAGTGCGTTCCAGATACTCACACAGGACTACTGTTCCTTCACTGCTCGACTTTGACCTGACAACAGGCTTAAAAAAATATTTTTGCCTGTATGCTTGTATTAGACAGAGCATGACGTGATCCAAGAGTCCCAGGGCAGCGTGGGGCACAGCATGGTAGGCATAATTAAAAAAAAAAGATTCCAGGTCAGAACCGTCTTGTACAGTTCTGTAGTATGACTGTAACATCATTGCCCCAGCCATTGTTGATGTAGAAACATATTCCTCCTCTTCGTTTTGGCCATGAGTTCTGTGTATTTTTGATTGCAATTGTGTTATTCATAATGGGGTAAGTGGATTTTTTGCATAAAATCCCAGCATTTCATACGTTGTGACTTGCCCACATAGTTTTCAATCCATTTATTAATACAATACAATATCATTGTATGTTGAATTTAAGATTGATGTTACTTACATGATACAAAGCACACATTGTTATTGTGTCTTTCAAATTGATACCTTTTGCCAAAGTATGCAGTAAATGATCATATGCATTGGTACACCTTTTTCAATCCCTATGAGTAGGTTTTGGGAAAATAAAACACAAAATAATTTCCTGTGAAAGGAGATATTGTTGTGTACAAAATAATCTAGTATATTGTATTCCATCAGTACAGATGTTGTATCACAATTTATACTACTTAGTTAAGATAGCCATAACAACTATATTCAAATGTTAACTTTTTTCATTAAGTGTTACCTAGCAACTTGCATAGTTGGTTAGTGTTTGATCTAATGATGTAGGCCTGTAAACAGTACAGTACAGTGGGTTTTAATTGTTCTGTTTATTTGTTTATTTGTATACGACCTAATACAGATAAAAAAAATATAGTGTAATTATTTTTAATAATGGATAGCTTTTGTTTAGTTATAATGCAAACCAAAGATTTGCCCTTGGAGTTTAATGTATTACATTAACATGTCCCATTTTAAGTACTACTACTTTTGATCTATTTATCATTACTACAATACATTTCTGCACAGAACTAATAAACCCACAGTTTTTTGTATATAAGCCAACTAAAAGAACCAATACAGGCATTTAGTGTAAACATGTAAAGTGAAATGATATGCCAAAAAATGACATTTTAATGAATGTCCAATCAGTGGGAGCACACTGCTTAGTACAATGAAGCCAGATGTGTAAGTAACATGTACAAAATCTATTCTTAATAAAAAAAACTTTTAACAGGTATATACAAAAGTTTGTATATACTTTTTTTTAGAATATTAAAGTTACACTGACATCTCACCCAGTGAAATACTTTCAATTGTGTGTTTTAATGAATAATCAGAATTGCATTCTTAATTACACATTTAAAACATTACACACAACGTTCAATATATATTATGTGTTGTATGTATACACCAAGAAATCTCTGATTTTACAGTATATAAAACAAAACAAACAGTTTTATTATCCAATTACAATTGAAAAGGTACTCGCAAGAAGTTTTTCACTCTGCAAATGTCGTTTTTAGCCTTGTATTATCATATTTTACATTATAAGGATTTCTTTTGTCAAAATAAATCATGTTTTACATATCATGATGAATGATAGAAATCCCACATGGTTATCTTCAAAATAGTTTCTTAGAGTCTACGGAAATATTTTGGCTCGTTAGAGTTAAAAATGGCCTCGCTCTAGCAATGTTTGTCATCTTCTGTTCTTTTACAGGTGTGTTATGACGGTATAATACTTTTTTTCATTACGTGACGGAACATTTCTTATCAACTTGTCCCAGTCACTGGCAAATGGTACAGCAGCTATTTGGTTGAACCATTGTTGTATGTAGATAAAATAATGTCATATTAAATGCTACATAAAGTAACAGTATACTTTTGTTTCTTTTCTGCCACAGAGGAAGACTATTTTAAATTTGACATTTCACAATACCATAAATCTGTTATTCAACACTTTATAATTTCAAAATTAGTAACTTTATGAACAGATCATGTTATAATTATACATTTTACCAGACAGATTACTGCACTGTGTTTGCTTTTATTTCATCACAGCACCACTTATCTTCGTCCAACGTTTCATCTTCTGTTTCAAATACAGTAAAAAACAAGTTATATCAGGATCGTTGTACAATGTTGGTTACACTCAATGACAATGTTAATGCTTTATGAGTATTAGCAGTATGTTTTGCTTTCTACCTGTTTCCAAACATTTGGGCAAATATTAAATAGGTAATGTACAATTAATGGCAACCAAACCATTATCTTTGCAAGAGCTAGAAAATTACATTTGGCTCTCTAGTTAGTTCTAAAACTACAATCTGAGATTTGTTACAATGAAAGACTCATTACAGTGGTTCAATGATCAGAGATGGTGGCTTTGACAGTTTGACAACTATAGCATTGCTTCAGTCAGGATATTAAAATCATTTGGAAATATTCTGTATTTTCTTTACCAATTCAGTTAAAAGGTCATTAGATTGTTAATATATAAATTTCAACATATAACATTCAATTGTAAATCATTGCCCAGTAAGAAATATTTGTTTTACTGTGCCAACATCTGTAGTTATCTGAAAAAAATATTTAAAGCCTTTTATCGGAGCAGTGTTTACATCTAAAATCCCTCTAAACCACATGATATGCCTTGCAGTAATGTGTACTTTTAAGGAATCCCACTTCAGTCATAAAGATAACATGTACAATTTCTGCTCTGCTGGATGAAGTGGGGTGGCTCTGACCTAATGAATTTAAAGCCAGTTTGGGAGTTATTCATGATGAACATGCCAGAATTTAAAGTAATCAATTTACCATTATGAATTTATTTTTGATAGGTTCAGAGAACATGTCTTACATTTAAAATTCATTGTAAATAATTAGTGAGTTAATACTTTTAATTGTGTCAAATGTATTGATACTCTATCAAGGGAAATCAAAGCCCAACATTTTCTTGTCTTTGGAGGGTTGTCAAAGGCTCTCCTTTAAGGTTATTGCCTACATAACACTTTCAAAGATGATAATCTTGCTGTCTTCAGTGTTTGGAGAGAGAGAGGTCAGGCTCTTGATATCAGTATCAGGTGACATATATTCAAGGTGATGGGGACCCCATTGCGGTTTTGTCAGCTTTTCCCAACGCTGGAAGAGAAAAAAACAGGTTCCTTTTAGTCCCATACCTCCTATTGTATTAATTCTGATAAGAATGCAAAAAATAAATAGATATATACATTTACATAAGTAGGCACAGTAAGCACACCACATTTACTTCTGTACATGTCTTTGATTACGTTCACAAGGTGTAGACTTGAGTTGTGATAGCGAAACAAGTAGTTTTGGTGCCAATTGAATGGTTCAAGATAAACTGCTTTAGGGTTTATCAGTGCTAATTTGGCAAATTACAATTAATGTATACAGGTGCTGGTCATATAATTTGAATATCATCAAAAAGTTAATTTATTTAAGTAATTCCATTCAAAAAGTGAAACTTGTATAATGTATACATTCATTCCACACAGACTGATATATTTCAAGTGTTCATTCCTTTTAATTTTGATGATTATAACTGACAACTAATGAAAACCCCAAAATCACTATCTCAGAAAATTAGAATATTGTGAAAAGGTTCAATATTGAAGACACCTGGTGCCACACTATTAACTCAGCTAATTAACTCAAAACACCTGCAAAAACCTTTAAATGGTCTCTCAATCTAGTTCTGTAGGCTATACAATCATGGGGAAAACTGCTGACTTGACAGCTGTCCAAAAGATGACCATTAACACCTTGCACAAGCTACCAGTACCTGGTTTAAGGACCATGGTATCCCTGTTCTTAATTGCCCAGCAAACTCCCCTGACCTTAACCCTATAGAAAATCTATGGGGTATTGTGAAGAGGAAGATGCGATACGCCAGACCCAACAATGCAAAAGAGCTGAGGCCACTATCAGAGCAACCTGGGCTCTCATAACACCTGAGCAGTGCCACAGACTGATCAACTCCATGCCCCGCTGCAGTAATTCAGGCAAAAGGAGCATAAACTACCGTATTTTCCGGACTATAAGTCGCACTTTTTTATAGTTTGGCTGGTCCTGCGACTTATAGTCAGGTGCGACTTAAATATTAACATTAACTTAAATACAACTGAAAACGGATGCAAACTTGCGCGTTTATTATTTCCAGCGTTCTGTAGAAAAAAACCATAAACAACTCCGCACAATTGCATCGTGAAAACGGTTTGCCAAGTGCAACCAGCGGTAGAAAATATAAAACAATCTCTCAAACGTTCATCACTTTACAACTCTCTTTTTGTTCGCTCCTCTCTCAACTCTCTCTCAACTCTGACCTACGCCGGTGACTCTACTTCCGGCGCAGCGTATCACTTTATCGAACCAAATTAAAGTTATTTCTCTGTAAATAAAATAAAACATTATCACAGTGTTTCACTTATTAAATTCTCTACATTATTATAACTATTATAACTGCATATAGTGAAGTAACTCAGTGATAATACTGTTGCGCACATTCACTCTGTCGCCATGGAGACGCATCAAGAAACTTCCGCGCCAGCTACAGTAATAAAGTACGCAGCCGAAAACGGTCATCGAGCAGCAGAAATAAAGTTTGGAGTGAGTGAGAAACTTGTGAGGGACTGGCGAAAGGCAGAGGTAACTTTAACCGTGACGAAGAAAACAAAGAAAGCTAATCGCGGGCTGAAAGCCAGATGTCCAGCGCTGGAGGAACGAGTCCACAGATGGGTGCTTGAACAACGTGCTGCCGGGAGAGGCTTGTCAACGGTGAAGTTACGTCTCCACGCCCAGGCCGTCTTGTTCAGAAGTGACACAGAGGATGAAGAATTCGATGGATTTATTGATTTTGAATGACATCGGGAGCTTGGTGAACTTGCTTACCGGGGAACTCGCTTGTTGGACTCGCTGGCTTGTTATGTTAATTTAACCTATTCAGCCGAATGTTCTATATGCTAGTTGAAAAACAGTTTTATGTGTTACGTTAACATACCGGACACCCATTCAGCCTGTTGTTCTGTGATTAAATGTTCCAGAATAAATGTCTTTTTTTGGTCTTGGATTTTGTGAAATACATTAAATAAATGCGACTTATAGTCCGGTGCGACTTATTTATGTTTTTCCCTCGTCATGACGCATATTTTGACTGATGCGACTTATATTCCGGAGCGACTTATAGTCCGGAAAATACGGTAAGTATTAAGTGCTAAACATGCTCATACTTTTTATGTTCATACTTTTCAGTTGGCCAACATTTATAAAACTCCTTTTTTGTATTGGTATTAAGTAATATTCTAATTTTCATTAGTTGTCCGTTTTAATCATCACAATTAAATGAAATAAATATTTGAAATATATCAGTCTGTGTGTACTGAATGAATATAATATCTAAGTTTCATTCTTTTAATGGAATTACTGAAATAAATCAACTTTTTGATGATATTCTAATTATATGACCAGCACCTGTATATTCATAGTTGATAAACACAACATTTTTATTAAATTAGAAAATGTAATGAAATTGAACATAGCCTAAATACGTGAAACCTAGTTAATTTGGTCTACCTCATGAGAGTTTTAGATACATTGTTAATTAATGATAATTATGCAGACTGTAACTAAGAGTAACTAACACAATACGGTTTAACCTCTTCTTGACAGGGCTCCTGACCTCAATTTCCGCCTAAAATTATCCACCCCAATCTAAATGGATATTGCTCTCGAACAGAACCATGTAGGAATATTTGGTAAAAAGTATTTAGGAGAAAACAGTCTGAATTTTGTGGAAATGTTCAATTAATTAAGGATAATGTAACACACAATATCTGGCTTGAGCTAAAACTAAAAAAAACAACATATGTTTTTTTATGTTTCAGTGATTTTGAAAATGTATATCTCAGATTCTGAATGTCTGGTGAACCTCAATTAACAACCGAGATACAGCTATTTTAGTGAGAGGTGGTATTTTTTCCCTTCAGTCTCTGGTCTCAGTGCATTAGCTCCTACACTGTACTTCATTTCCCATAGGGCTTTGCTCCCATTCGTCTGCATAGGGAACTGACGTACCTTCGATAATGAAGTGTTTTCAACATGGAGGCTGCTATTGTGAGTGAAATAGATCGTGTTGAAAGTTGTTAACATATATTCTTGCCTGAAAATCGATTATTATGGAATACTATGGATCATAAACGATGCTATTAATATCCCTGGGAATATAGGAAATGAAAAACGATCAACTTTGACTGATGTAAGTACAATATTATAGTGTTTTATCGCTTTGGTTAAAAGTATGATGACATCAGCGCCATTAGCAGTCCTTTCAATTGCTAATAAAACGGTCTGTGTTTTAGCTATTTTAAAACGGAAAACGTTGTTAGAGAGGGGAGATTCTAACCTTTATGCACAATATAGCATGTAGTATATTATTAAACGGACGTTTTTGAATTTGCGATCTTTGTGTAGAGGTTGTAATGGTTGTTTAGGGTACTGCAAGTGTCCCGCCGGCAGGACGCCTGTCAAGAAGTGGTTTCAAAAATGTTATGTTAGAATCGTGTGAAACCAAGTTGGTTTGATATCTAGCACTTATGGTTAAATAGATACTATTTTTAAGTTAATGGCCATGTATTCAAACTACACTAATTACAATTATTGTAGGCTTGGGATAACTTAAACAATTTGTTTTGGTATCTCTAGCTTGAACTTTTGAACTCAGGACAGCCTAGACCAAAGTTGGTTACATCTCTAGCTTGCATGGTACAGAAGAGACTTAACTTAACACTACTTTTATATTCATAACAAATATGCAGTACGGATACAGTACATTCACACACAAAAAAAAACATGCATATGAAGACTAACTTTTAAGTAGCTAAATCACAATTACAAATGCATCCTTAGAGTTCATACTAGCTAGACTATAAAATTGCATGTGTCAGCTATGAAAGATGTCCACTTACAACTAACAAAGATAGAAATGTAATGTAAATGTAGTCAATGTAAAACCCAGCTGCGACGGAATCTACGAGCGCCTTACGGCTGTAGTCAACCAAAGAAACTAAACTAAAACGACTAAAAATAAAAAAAGGTTGTGATGTTTTGCATTTTGATTGAACATTTATTAAACAATTGTCATAGAGCTTTTATAAAACAACAACGAAAAAACATAAATAATACATAAAACTATAATAATAATAAACATTTTAGAAAATTAAGTGATTGTTATTAACTGCAAAGTGAGGAGCTCTGTCCTAGGTCTATAGTGACAGTCACAATCGCGCACCTGACCATACCACACTAGAGGTCTGCTACCCGACCCGAGCCCGACGGGTCCCGAAAAATTTTCGGTTCGGGTTAATGTTTAATGAACAGCCTCGGTTTCGGATCGGGTTTGTAAGTAAGAAAAACTAAAAAGGCTATATATAGTTTGCGTGCCGTCACCGTGTGCTTTGCCTGCTTGCTGTGTGTTGTTGTGGTGACCGGCACGCGAGACGAGACAGAGAAAGTACTTGCATGGGCTTCAGTTTAAATCCCATGCAGACCTCTACACCACACGCTACAAAAAGCAGCAGTGCAGCCATCCGCGTGCGGTTCCCGAGTGTTCTACGCGGTGCGCTAAACTGTGGCGCTGTTACAAAACAGCCTAAATTAAAGCATTTAAAGTTGGTGATAAAACATAGGCTAATTATATTTAGAATACCGTAATATATAACTGCTTATAAAGGAATAAATGTCAAGGAGTAAATCAATGAAAATGTCTTTATTGGTGTAAAAAAAAATATATATGCAACTGGTCGACCAATGAGAATGTCAGTCAACCAAGACGGCTTCGACCAATTAGTCGACTAAATGACTTAAGTTGACAGCCCTACTGGGAATGCGTAAAAAAACTGTGAAAATCAATAATAGTGTGGGCGTCGGAGGGCTCCAATGTGATGTGTTTTGACTTTGCCCTGTCACTGGTGGCAGTGGAAGGTGGTGTGTCCTTTCCTGCCACAAAAGGTGCACACCTAAGACTGCGTGGGCTCCCTAGGCGAGGCGCCTCTGACCTCCATAGGCTCCAGAGCGATAGCTGGGCTAGGTGGAATCCCTCAGGTGGCTGCGAGCAGCCAGTAGATTATCAAGCAGAAAGGCTACCTCAACCAGCTGCTCGAAGGACAGGGCGGCAAATCCTGACTTTTAGTTAGCATTATCTGTATTCCAGTTTTGTTTTTGTCTCCAGCCCTGTTGCACCGTGTGTTTTGTGTTAGTTTACTGCCTGTCTTCCTGGACATGAATAAACCTGTGTCTAGGTTATGTGTCTGCTGCTAATGCTGAACATGACAGAATGCTCCCATCAGAAGAGCCAGGGACCATGCCCTTCACTACCCTTCTCCAAACAGAAATACACAACCTCTCCAGAAACCCAACCGGTATGATGGCAATCATGAACAACTTTCTCTCGGCTGATCTGGTACCCACAGTCCTCTCCTTATTGACAGGTGCAGCCCTTGAATGGCCGGGGGAGCTCTGGAGTTCGGGAACACTCCACTGTGGATCTACTGAGAAGTTCCTTACCATGTTCATAGGAAAGTTTAAATACAAAGCCTTATCACATCCCAAGTCAGGACCGTCGGTTTGCATCCAGCCCATCAGTTCATCGGTTCAGTCGGAGCCAGAGCTGATGATTCCCCGCCAGCCAGAGCCAGAACCGCTGAAACACGGCCAGCAGCCATTGCCGATGAAGCCCAGCCAGCCAGAGCTGGCGAAGCCCGACCACCAGAACCTCTTATCCCGATCACCACCTCAGACTGCCACACTATATCCTCCTGTATTCACGCGCTATCCGCCAGCTTTAACACACTCACTTAAATCCTCCTCCAGAACCACCATGTTCCAGCGCAGGCCTGCACACCCTTAATCCCCCAGTTTCCCGCCAGTGGCACTCCCCATGGTTTTACCCGAGTTACCAAGGTTCTCTCCTCTAGGTCGTCCTGTGTTGCCTTTATCAATGTCCTCTCCCAGGTATGTTTTATTCTGTCCACCCTTTCATTGTTCTCCTCTGGTCCCTTTTGTTGCCCCCCTCTTTCCCGTTGCCCTGAAGTGGAACCGTTAGGGGGGGGTACTGTAAGGTATCAGCCTTGATCTGTCGATGTATTGCCCTGTACTGCCCCCTGTACTGGCCCTTCTGTGTCCATGTTAGTATTTAGTTGTAGTTATTATTCCTGCCTTTTAGTCCTGATACGTTTCACTTGTATCTTGTCATTTGCCCTTATATATGTCAGTTGTTCAACCACAACATTTTATTTGCACTACTACTCAAGGCATCAGTGCACAACAAGTATGCATCACCCTGGATTCAATTCTAGCCCACAGATTTTTTATATAATATAGAATTTTTATAGAAATATATAATAATATATTTCATATTTCCACATTTCCACAAAATGTAAAACAAATAAGAGAATGAAATTACCAAACCTGACACACATGCCAGGCTTATTTTGACACATATTGGAGCACAGCTTTATACGTCCAAATCATACTGACCAGTGGCGGCTCCTGGTCTTTCAAACAAGGGAAGCTCATTTTCGGCCTACATTATAAACTTGTCCATTTATTTAAAAGTAAATTCTGCCCTACGTTCCTTTTCGAGAAAATGCACTGTGACCCTGTCGTACCAACTATGAATGAATGAATGAATGAACGATCTAAAAAAATATATTAAACTTGGTAAAACTGAAACAAGGAATGTGGTGTATAATTGTGTGAAATGTATTATGCAAATTGACTAGCAATTTCGCCAAGGAAATATCAAGAAATAAGTTGCTGCAGTTTGTCTTTCGACTACACTTAAAAATCCGCGACGGGACTGAGCGCGAAATAGCTTCAGCGACTTCTTATAGTACAGATTCGCTGTCAGTCAAAAGGAGATGCAGTCTTTCGACAGATCCTCCAATCATCACGCGGAAGCCCGGCGTCCGGGCCATCCCACTTCTCTATTCATCCCAGAGACGCCGGGCTCCGTGGGCGGGACATAATCGCAGCATTTATCCAATGACCGTCTAGATTCGAGACTCGTTTTCGAGATGAACGTGTTCTAACGCATTTTTAGTCAATAAATTGTTTACACAATAGTACATGTTTGACCATTATTATTTTTTACACTATAGGGGAAGCCGAGCTTCCCTTGCAGTCTTAAAGAAATCCCCACTGATACTGACCTCTTTGAAGGTTCCTGTGGACCTGCAGAGCTTGTATAGCACACTGACAGGGATACAGAGCATTGACATCAGAGCCATACACCAACCAATCACCTCGCCCCACCATGGGTACATATACGTATTGTTGTATGTAAGAGGCTTGTAATTAAGTAGGTGAAAGAGGAAGATGCCCTGTGAAAAGAAAGAAACTCATCAGAGAGAACAAAGCTGTGAAATTTCCGATGGATCCTTTAGTTCATGCTAAGAATGTAGGTATGTGTGAAAGAATATAAATAAAAATATTGTACATTACAGACCATGCAAACACATGGAGTAATAAATGACCAGCACCACTTCATCCAAGGAAAAGGGCGGTAACCAATCATACGAGCAATGTCATCCATGAATCTGTCGGCACCTGTGAAATTAATGTGACATTAGTTGTGCAGCATATTTCTTATAATGCATTTTAAGGTCCTTAAGTAGGAAATATATTAAATGAAAACTTTCTAAGGCCCTCACATTTTGTGACAAATTGTTTCAAATTCAGGACCACAGTGTTTAAAAAGAATCACACCATATACACTGAGCACACATTTAAATGAATAATGCAAAATTGAAATACATTATTAAATAGACAATCTTAACAGGTGTGTTTGATAGTGTCTTTTTTAAGTGCTGTTGGATTCTAAAATAATAATAATAAACACTACATGTATAAAAACAGCCACACTCATTGTCATTGCAAAGACAAAACATTGCAACAATCAAGCCTGCTAGTATTTCATTAGGCTGTTGTGTTTGTCAGAAAAAACAACCCGTTTGGACATAGAATGGCTGTAATAGGATTGTGGATGTTTATAATACAATACTGTGTAGGGAGTTGGATGATAGAATCTAAATGATAAAATAGTACTTGCTTCTTACCATATACCCAGCTGACAACTATGCATTC
Source organism: Dallia pectoralis (assembly GCA_029465975.1). Classification (NCBI taxonomy): domain Eukaryota; kingdom Metazoa; phylum Chordata; class Actinopteri; order Esociformes; family Umbridae; genus Dallia; species Dallia pectoralis. The sequence goes on from CM055728.1 coordinate 4,261,083, forward strand.
CCAGAATGCTTGCCATAACAGAGTCATACCACTGGCAGAGTAATAATCAAAAAGCTGGAACACATACATCCCTCCCTGAATGCACACACCAGAGACAAAAATTAATGATCTACAGTATTTATGATTAGCACCTAATATGGAGATGTTACACCATTGCTGTTAAACAGTGGTACCATACCTGTGTAACCATGGAGAGATCTATAATAAAGCACATTAAACAGCAGATTCCCACAGAGATTTCACGTCTGTAGCGCAGGTAATTCTTCCCAGGAAAAAGATCTAGAATACCAGTTACAAAACCTTCCACTCCAACAAACTAGATAAATAAAATAGAAGAGAAAAAGTCAGTGTACTCAAAAAGTTTTGTCTTGTATCTAAAACGGAAACCACATACAATTAGATCTGTGGACAGTAGTGTTAAGTTGCTCCTACCTGACTGTCGAGACCCAGCAAGAGCAGCATAAAGAAGAAGAGTGCAGCCCAGACTGGGGGCACTGGCATCAGGGACACAGCTTTAGGATATGCAATAAAGGCCAAACCAGGACCTGTCGAAAAGAGGCAGGTACCAGACTCAATGCTATCATTTTAAGTCTATAAAGACTAATCCCTCGACACTGACAAACATATATAGAGTACTGCACAGAGGGTGATAGAGAATGTATGGAACATTGGGCACTGTGCAAAAGCTGACAATGTTGATATTGTTTTTGTCTCTCTAATTCAAGTGAATGCTGTGCATTCCATCAAAGCAACAGAAGTGAAAGTAAGACGACAAATATGTTATTGGAGTAGCTAGATATTTTATATGTATGTGAATGTCAATTAACTTATCTAACAAAAATGTCAAATGTGTTAATGGGGCTTTTTTTCTTTGAAATACTTAATTTATACTTGATGCCTTTTGCTATTTTTTTTAGATAAGTTGGAGATATACTTTATATATATATGTATTTAAGTCAGGTTATTGGCACATGGCTAGGTTTGTTGTCTGTAAATACTAGTAACGTCAATCAACCAAGATTATTTAGCATATATAAAACTTGTTTAGCCCTGACAATGCAAGTTAAAATCAGAGACATCCAGTTTCTTGATCTTCTGCATGCAATACATTTTAATACAGATCATGAAACTTAAGGTCATGAAACGTATTTGCACTATCAATCAAATTTGTCTGTATTTGGTTGTGACCACTTTAGAGATAAGGGTTTATAAAAACACTGTATTTAAGTAAAAGCGAACAGCAATATAGTTATTTGCTTTTGCAATACACCTTTTACTAGATAATTGCCATTTTGGATATGCTCGATATCTATATATTGATGTCTTTAAATCACACTTTGGTTGTCCCTAAAATTACTACGCTAAATGTTTTTTAATATAATGTTTTGCTTTGTACCCATTACCTTAGGATTTGGTTAGATAAATATATTTTAAAACGCTAAAAATGGAATGCCATTCAACATGGCCTATAATACATTTTAGATTATTTATGAATTATATTTCTATTGCCAAAAGTGATTGCTTTCCTTAATGTACAATGTTGTACAAAGTCAATATCCTCGTTCACTTTTGTTGCCTTACGGCATAAATAAGAAACAAGTACAATCAAACTTTTTCCAGCATTATTTACACAATGTAACCCACAATCTTTAAGTGAAATTTATTCTGAGAAAGTCTTAAAATTAACTAAAATTAAAACTGCAAAACACTGAACACTAATAGGGAACAACCCTCCTGAGATAATAATTGGTGTAAACCACAGTTTGCTGTAGCAGAAATGATCAAGCTCAGTCAAATTGCATGGTGAACGCTTGGACTGCACTCTTCAAATAATTTAAAGATTCTTAATGGGATTTGGCCTCTCAAAAACATTCAACTTCTTGTCCATCAGCCAATCTACGGTTGCTTTGGCAATTTTCATTGTGGATTCTTTGCATTGAATTGCATTACTTTGCAGTGGAGCACTCCGTGAACAGCTGATTTTTTCTTAACTAATCAAAGTCACTACAATTGATTATCGATAAAAGCCAATTAGCTTGATTTTTTAATCTGGATGGTGGTTGGTTATTTATCAGTAAGTTTGCAATTGCGATTAAGGGGGGTGTTCACTTATCCAAATTTGGAATTTTACTTTTAAACTTTTTCGTGAGTAAAAAAGTAATAATACATGGATATTGTGAGTTACTGGGTGCAAATAAATATTTCAGGTTGTAAGGCAACATCATCTAAACATTTTAAAATGGTTTGTTTTATTTCCATTTTCAATGCATTTTTATTGTTGGGCTCACAGCTTAGCTATAACGGAACCTGGTCTTAGTTGATTTCTATGTGTAAATATAGGTAAATTAATATCCTTCTATATTTACATATTATGGAGATTTTTACTTGATGAGTGATTTATGTAAATGAGAATTCATCTATACTACCAGAGATAGAGCAGAGGTGACCAACCAATTCTACAAATCTATGCAGGTTTTAGTTTTTTCCTGGGAATTGAATTGAGATTCATGCAATTGATTGTCGCCATTGTGGCTTTTAACTGGGGTAAATAGTCTTAAATGACACACAGTAAACAAATACAATATTTCAACTAATCATTTTTATTGTGTTTGTTTTTGGTATGGTTATATTTGGGATTTTTGGCCTATGCTCTGGCAATATTGTCATATTCCTGCTATTAGATTTTCTGTAGCTCTCTCTGCTGAGATTGATACGTTTTGTCATTGTTTTTTATTTGGACTAAGATGGATTAAAGTGTAAATGTCGTCATTAGATAACAGATGTTTACCTTCAACAGTAGTCAGCTCCAGGACCCCTCTTGAAAGCAAGATGTGCACATCTCAAGAGGCAATGTTCCTGGTTAAATAATCCTAAAATTAATCCTTTAAAAATGTAAATATATAGATAACTGAACTGATGTCAATCACAAGTCATATAGGATGGTACTGAGAAAAATTAACTGAAACCCTGTTCAAAGGATGAAAAGATTTGTAAAGTAGAAAATGTATTTCCTAGCAAAATTTGCAAAAAACTTGCAAATAATAAGGTCTGATGAAAGGCCAAACGTAGAATCAATAGACTTGCTCACATATGCAAGCAAGTCTATTGATTGCATATGTGAGCAAGTCTATTGATTCTACGTTTGACCTTGCTCACATATGCAATCAATAGACTTGCTTGCATATGTGAGAATCAATAGACTTGCTCACATATGCCAAAAAACAAGCCCAGTACAGTGCACATACAGTGAGATCCAAAACTTGTTTTTCTTGTTTTATCTCATCTCTTTGGATTTAAAATGAAACAATGACCTATTGTAAGAGTATTCTTAAGTACTTTTGCTGGAGCTAAAAAAACAAAACATTTAGCATACTAAAAGAACATACTGAAAGAAAAACATATTATTCAAGGCCGTGTTCTAAGCTCTCGTATGACATCAAAGATGACCATTTATCTTTAATAATGATAACATGGTAGGGTTAACCTATAGAATATAGGGAAATTCTGGGATTTTTGGTATTCCATTCCAAAATGCCCTATTCTGGCCACTCCTTCAATGTATTGAACATTTTAGTTAATACTTCGTACAATACTATTTTAATCCATATCAGGTGAAGAATTATAGAACCGTTTTGGTATTTTAGGAAACCAAAGTAAACATTCACAAAATGTAGTAAGAAGCCCAATATACCAACCATCCCTGGAGCTTCCACAATCCTTCTACATTCCTCTGGGTATTAATAGATTTAACTAATGCTACACAAAAAAATGATCAGATATCAGATAATCTAAAGATTTTTATTAGACTGATTAGACCATTTAAAATGGCACATTTTGCAAATGAGCCTCAAATGTATATATAGGTCTATATATGTATAAATAACTTTTCCTTAGATGTCACTGTCTTAAAAAGCGTCATGAGTCTGTAATGGATATACTGACATGGGCTCAGGAATACTTTGGTAAACCTTTGTCAGTCAACACCATGCGCCGCGGCACCCACAGATGCAGGTTAAAGCTTTACTATTCAAAGCAGAACCATACATCAACACTGTCTAGAAGCGCAGACGACTTCTCTGGGCTCTGCCTCATCTAAAATGGATAGTAGCACTGTGGAATTGTGTTTTTTGGTCCGAAATAGTTTTTGGACAGAGCTGCTGTCGTGTTCTCTGGGCCAAAGAGAAAAAGGACAATTTAAGCTGTTACCCGCGTCAAGTCCAAAAACAAGCATCTGTCATGGTATGGGTGTGTGTTAGTGCCCATGTATGGGTAACTTGTAAATCTGTGAAGGCATCATAATGCAGAAAAATATGTACACATTTTGGAGCAACATATGCTGCCATCCAGACATCATCTTTTGCAGGGAATTCCTGGCATAGGAGGTGGAATTTTTTTACTTTCCCAAAACCTAAAACCAAAGGGGAAAAATGCCGGGCGTGGACGGAGGCTCACTGACATACTTTAAAATACTTGTAAGTACCCCAATCCGATCGCGGCTCTCCCGGTATTAGGTCTAAGGACCGAACATTAGGGGTCTTGCCGGAGATCTCCAAGGAAAAGGTTGTTATGCGAACTTAATCAGTTCATTAACTGTAGTCATCATGTGCTCACTATAGGTATACTTTATTTGGGCAGCGAGATGTATTACAGAACACACATGCTCTAATGCTTTATACTTTATATTGGTCTCCGCATACGGTTTTTATTTGCTTTTTTAGGGACAACTACCGATGATATGTAAGCAGTAGCCTGGCGCGCTTAAAATATAAGCGGTAGAATGTTAGCATTGTAAAGTGGTCAAGCAAATGGCTTATTCCACAAGATGTGGGGATAAGCTGCTTGATTTACAATTATTAGATTATATTCACTTACCCTGTTGTGCATGAACATAGCTGTTCCTCAATTTGTGTGTTTCCCACTTGAATGGTTAGCGTATGCAGCTGCTGCTTGCGCTGGGACCTAGGCTTTAGCTTCAATTTTAAAGACGTTATTCTCTAATCGGTTGCATATTATGTCGTGGATATATCCCTAGAATGCATACTACAGCCCCTTTAGTCTTGCCCTTTCAGATATTTCACCTGTTCGCCAAAAATGACTAAATATCTCATTGGGAATGTCTGACAACGGTGCATACACACTGCAATAGACGTGCCAGGCTCGAAAGCTTGACGGGCGTAGCAACAGTAACTAAGGAGGGCATGGCTTAGCGAAGGGTCAATTCCACACACACACATAAAGAACGTTGTTCAGTCGATAATCGATTTGGCATGGGGATAAAACAGCAAATATGTTTAATACTGCAAAAAAGAAAAGACTGTGCAGCTACAATAAAAATTGGGAAGAAAAAAATACATGGATTAAGCCCGTCAGCAGTGACGCAACAAAAGCCTTCTGTACTTTATGTCGCAGGGAATTTTCAGTTGCCCATGGAGGTGAGAATGACTTCAATAAACATGCTTCCGCAGAAATGCACAAGAAGGCCACATTAGCTAAAGGTGCAAGCGATATCTGTGGATTCTTCGGGGTAACTACTGTGGAAACTGACAAAATAGCGGCAAGCGAAGCCTAAAAATCATACACTGTAGGCTAATTTCACACAAAACCAGCCCACCTTTTGTCCCGCATTTCATAGTGACAAAGTTGGCAACCCTAACACACACACACACACACACTGCCTGTGTTTTGTTTTTTGTCTAGTTGGTATGTATGAATGACCGTTGTGTTCTTTTTTTTGGTTTAACTAAGTGAGTACCTTTCATTGGGGTTTATGTTTTTCCGCCTGGAAGTCACATCTTGTTTATTTTTCCCAATACCGCATCAAAGTGTAATGACTAGTGGAACTAGTCATCCACTTTTCGTTCTTATTGTGTTGTGCTCACTTTTTCCTTTAGGTCAAGGGCATAGGTTTAAGGGAGGACGCTGGGGACATGTCCCCACCATTACTTTAACATGACAAAATTGTCCCCACCAATATTTTGGGGAACTCCGTTGTGTGTTTTTTTGTTACCAGAGGATATTTTCAACACCGCAGCATCTATTTTCAACGCGCGGTAAGTGCTGTTTCATTCTCAGCGAAGTGATTTTGATGTTTATTAACTTATTACTATTTTACAAGAACGATGTTGAAGAGAGCATGCAGATATGATGTTTATACTTCTGTTATAGCCTGTAGTGTAGAAGTAACGTTAGCGTGCTGTTTGAGGGAGAACGTTTCACAGGCATAGAGGGCTCTGGTCTTGTTGTTGTTATTTGACTAAACTATTATTATGTTACAGTATTATTTTAAACGTAGAGTGCCTTAAAAATAATTATCACAACACTGGTAAGGCTTATTGAGATTTTCTCATTCTCTTAATTATCATTATAGAAATAAAAACAATTCAGAAATGAATATTTTTTCCTAAAATAGCAACAGTGTTTACAAAGGCAAGAGCTCTATAGCCTGTAAACTCAATAATATCTCTCTGGAAATAAATGTAAAAATATCAAATAATCAATCAAAATCCAACTACATCTCATAGTTGAAATCATGATCACAGTATTGTATACTGTAGACACACAAACACCTCTGTCTATATAGATTTTTGTTTCTCACTCTTACCCCTGCCATGGCCACCATCATCCTATTCCCCAATTAATGTTTTTCTCAGATAAATGTACTTTTTTTAATCTGGTATCTTTTTTTTTTTCTACCTGCAGATCTTGGTGAGCAGCAGCCAGTTGGAAGCATCTCCCTGACTCCCTCTTATTTTCTTGGAGCAGTCAGCCTTGGCAGGTCAGTGTGCAAGTTCCAAACACTATCAGCAATATTTACGTAATTGTCAAGGTCACATAACAATTGTTTAATCAGTTTATATATCTCCTATATGTTTGTTGTTTTAATGTCTACAGTCAACTCCAGTATCAGCAGCAACAACAACAACAGCAAAGGCAGCATACTCAGTCAAAGACTTTTTGCTGTATTTTTGTAATTCAGTTTTTGCCATCAAAATAGCCACACATCCTGACATGGCATTGTATAAAACTTTATTGTACTTGATTTTACTATAACGTTTTCTATAGTTTTTACTATAACAGTCGTTCTTTATTATTCTGTAGAACAGAGAAGAAAAAGCCATCAGGTTGGGACAACTTTTTAAACCTTTCTAATCCGAGAGTTATTATTATGTGGACAGAAAATCTTTTTTAACTTTCAAACTTAAAATTGTCTTTTCTATTCTGTTTCTTTTTTTAAACTGCATCACAGCATTTGCTGCTGTATCAATACATAATCATCCGTATCGATATGCGAATCAGCAAGGAATGCTTCACTATATTTTGCTGAATTGAAATTTTGAGCACCGCTATTTAAAGCCTTGTTCAATGTGCCCCTTTTATACTTTGAGCACCTGCCCCTCTTAAGGTCTCTGCACGGCCCTGCGCTGCAGGGACATGTCCCCACCTTTACTTTAACATGACAATGTTGTCCCCACCAATATTTTAGCAAACTCCGTTATGAGTTTGTGCTGCTATTTGGAACAATTCCATCCACCAGCGCCAGGACGACTAGGATTACAGCAAAACCTGTCTTAAAATAGTATTAACTGGTGATAGTATGTGTTACTCAGGATATTGTTAGGGCTAAACCTATATCTTATTTAATCTATAGTATGTGTTACTCGGGATATTGTTACAGCTAAACCTATATCTTATTTAATCTATAGTATGTATTACTCAGGATATTGTTACAGCTAAACCTAGTTTCTGTAATCTAACCTAGCTATATTAGGAGTGTGCAGCGCGGATAGTCACATAGAAGTTGCACTATGATGACAGAATGCTACGTTACCAAGTCACTGAATGGTAATTAGCCTACCCTAAGTCTGTAATTAGCCTACCTTAAATCTTGGGTATTAGTTTTTTGGTGCATTTTTGAGATTATACAGCTATACTAGCCCTTTAGGAACAATATACAGGATGGTGGGTTAAATATAAGGAGATTCAATTAGACATTGTCATTCTGTATTGCAAACAGTCTGAAATAACAAAGAAAATTTAGGCTCTGGTATCTTACAACAAAATAGTTTCAAATACAGTTAAGAATTAATAAAAAATAATATTATGTAATTAAGAGTCGTATAAATGTATTTATTCCTAAACTATGTTGCATTTCCATACTCGTTAACATAAATATTACACTATTTAATCTGGGCAAAATAAAGACATGCTTGTCTTTTACCCTAACCCTGCACATATTTCTCTCCACATGGAGATGCTAGTTTAACTTCGGAGTACAAAAGCAACAGGCTATAGTCTCAACTAAATGCAAAAAGAATCACATTATTCTCAGTAATAGTTCACTTGCCTAAGGGTGGGGGGATGTCCCCACCAAAGCTAAGACCAAACCTACGCCCTTGGTTGGCGTTGCCCACATGGTCTGAAATAAGCATCACCAATAATAATAATAATATAATTCACTGATGACGAATAGATACAATGTTGTATTCATTGTTGTTTAGAAACTATAATATGTTCTAGGCGAAGTGTAAAAAATAAATATAAAATATATATTTTTTGACAGTTTCGATATGTCAGTGTTGGCGTAAATCTGTTGGTGCTGACAGAATCAAACAACACAGACTAAACATTACCTGTCAGATTTCTGAAGACATACAGGCTGTATATGATTTATAAATTCCAAAATACAAAACAGTTGTCAATTTTTTTTGTCACTTAATCAAACAAGACGAGGTTCCTTCCTGCCCACTTCACTAAAGCACAGATCTGCCATGTCAGAAAAAAGCAATATCTGCTGGCATTTAATTCATACATTTTTTATTTTGCCTTTTTGGGATTGGTGATTGTAATGTTATTCTTGTGCTTTTTAAACAAGCCTTGTCTCTGGGTTCAGTTAATAGGGCTTGGGACTGTGCTTACATTTTCAGGCCAGGTGAGAACTCCAATGCATTTACAGTTGGGTCCAGTCAAAATTGTACAATTACATGTTTTTTAATGGATTTGAAATGAAACAACCAAGACGCTGAGTTGCTTTCGCAGTATGTTTTGTGTCATTGCCCATCTGTAAAGTGAAGCGCAATTCGATCAACTTTGCACAAATTGGAGTGGCTTTGTTAGTTATTTTTGGCCGAATCTAATTTAGCTTGCCATTCTTGATGCTTATGAATGGTTTGCGCCTTCTGGGGAATCCTTTGTTTTTTCTCTTCTGAAGTATTCTCTACATTGTACACTTGGATAATGATATGCCTACCCTTTGGAGTGTGTTATTCACTTGGCTGGATGTTGTGAAGAGGTTTTTCTTTACTTTCGAAAGGATCCTATGACTATCCACCACTGGTGTCTTCCATGAACGTGCAAGTCTTTTTGTGTTGCATATTTATTTTATTTAACCTTAATTTAACCAGGTAGGCTGATTGAGAACTAATTCCCATTTGCTTGCAGATACCTGGCCAAAATACACAACAGTTACACAGTTACACAATAAATACACATAGTATGAAAATGCAAAAAGTAGTGGGATTCTATGTGAAAATACAGATCAAGTGGAAAGCCAATATGCATTTGATTCAAGATCAGGTATAAGTAGGACATAGCACACCAGTGTGCTCTTTTTTTCTCAGAATGTACCAAACTGTTAATTTGGCCATTCCTAATGTTCCTGCTATCTCACTGATGGATTTTTTCCTGCCTGTTTTACTAGCGTTGAGAGCTCCTTTGACTTGTTGAGGGTTCACAGCAACAGATTCCAAATGCAAAAACCACATCAGCAGACAACAACCTGGCCATCAACGCCAAGAAAACCAAAGAACTGATTGTGGATTACAGGAAGACAAATAGCTGTATACATGCCCCAGTTCTCTTCAATGAGACCACGGTGGAACGTGTGGCCAGCAAAAAATTCCAAACTCCAACGACCTCTCCTGGTCTGTCAACACCACAACCCTGGTCAAAAAGGCGCAACTGCGCCTGTACTTTTTAGGGACTATAGAAGGCCGATCTATCGACCAAAATCCTGGTAAATTTTCACCGCTGTACGCTCGAGAGCATTCTAACCAACTGTGACAGTTTGGTACAATGGTTGCTCTGTGCCCAACCAGAAGCCCTTAGAGTGCATCATTGGTTCCCAGCGCTCTGCCATCAAAAACATCCAGCTCAAACGCTGTTTGTAGAGGGCGCGTGGCATTATATATATATAAACAGTTTGTCCCTCTGCCATCAGGCAAACATTACAGATCTTTACTCACACACACCAGCAGGATTGGGAACAGTTTCTTCGCAACTGCTGTTAACATGCGGAACTCTGAAGCCCTTCAGTAACGTTGCCTACACACTGCTGACTTATTTACTTGATCTGCCATTTGCACAATACATTCTGTTTGTACTCCTCATTGCTACCTCTTGTCCTACACACTGCAAGCCTATTTATTTTATTTGCCATTTACACTATGCTTACTGTTTGTACTATCGATTTACCACTTGCACAGCTGTTCTCCACTTGTATTGCCCTCTGCACATTTGCAATTTGATACATTGTTGAACTGAATATCAGCACATTTACTTATCCATGTCAATTGCACAACCTTACACTGAACTCCATATATTTTTTTGCACTACTTTAATGCACTTTTGGTTGGATGCATACTGCATTTCATTGTGCAGAACTTGTATTGTCCAATGACAAGTTGAATATTATCTTATACAGAACACACAAGACCGCAGGCAGGGGCAAAGATTAATATGTTAGTACAACAACAACAACACAAAGGACACAACAAATATAATGCTGGAGTGGTCTCGAGATTAGTCTGTAAATGTATTTGAGTGGCCCAGCCAGTCGAACTAAATCCTGACTGCGCAATTCTGTGACAAGCAAAAGATCACAGCTACCAATCCAATCTGAAAAAGCTGTAGAGGACCTATAAAGAAAAAATGTAAAACACTGCCAAAATCCAGGCGTGCAAAGCTGATAGGGGCATTCCCAAAAAGACTTGTAGATGTGATTGCTGTAATAGGCACTTCTACAAAATACTGAGTAAAGTGAAGGGTCATAAATTAGACACAAAATATTAAAAAGCACCATGGTTGCACCTCTATCCATACAATTTAATTCTGCAGTTCTAGTTAACAACATGTATACTTTTTTATTTTAATATCAAATGGATACAAATGTGCATCCTACAAATGCAGCTTCCATTGACCCACTAAAAACGCTGTACTTTCTCTAGTGGCATTATTAAACATGACAATATCCTCCATGACAACATCATGTGTTAAAGTTTAGGTTGGATGTTTTGGCATGTTATGTAAATTTCAATAATAAAGTCTACTTTTCAGTGAAAACCCTCTGTATGTTCTAGACTGGGGCAAGAAAAGTGGTTTGTTGTGTATGTGTTACATAATGTCAGTGTGGCGGTTTTTAATAGGTGGTCCCTTGCATTGTGTTTTCATCTGTCAAGTTTTGATTTTAAGATTACCGATTTTCCAAGTACCTCTACCTCTGCGCCAGTGTCCTGCTTCCAGAAAGTTTTATTCTGGACATGTATAAACATAGTTTGGGGGAGATTAGAATGTTTGACCCAAGCCTACAACTAGGTATTAACATGACTATTATAATTATGGGCGTCCACCCACTGCATAGAAACGTCTGCTAGTTGAACTCACTTATCTAATGCCTCCTTTGCCACCACCGAAGTCTTAATTGCCTGAGATTTTAACATTGACTGCAAAAATCATTTTGGTGAGATGTTCGCGTCAAACTGAATTTGAAGCAGTTAATTGATGACATGTTCAATTTAAAATTCTAAAGGCTATTTCCTCTATTTATTTTGGTATATTCCTTATTCAAACTTTCATTTATGTTAGCATGGAAAACAAGGAAATATTTTGGTGACCCCAAACTATTGAATGGTAGTGACATAGTATGACAATATACAATATGACATAGTATAGTCCCAATTTTTGTGATATTATTAATAATAAACTAATCTAATATTGGTTCATCCATAAACTGCTCTTGGGCCTCTTGGGCAGGAAGTGTTTGGAAACAAGATTTCTTTACTGTGTTATTCTACATATACTACGTATGCCCACATGACCTGATAAAATTATATACAATTATGCATACTGAAAAACAAGTGTGTGTACTGTGCATGTGCTTTTATTTGGATCTATCAGTCTAGTCACATAGCAAAAAAGGTGTGCTTGTAATGTCGATTAAACCTTGCATGGTGGATGTACTACGCCTAATATTCACCAAATTTGCACCGTAACAGCTTTTTTGAGATTACTGTGCACAAGTTAAAGTAAATGCTTATAAAATGTTATATTTATTCACAAAAGTTTTATTCCAATCTGATATTCCTGTTCAATCATAAAGGTCTCATATACAAAAAAAAAACTAAGAGAATATTGAAGGAACCAGACAGAGTTATTGCAGCACCAAAAATTGCTAGCAATCCGCAGCTAGGTTGTTTGGGCTGGTTGTAGGTAAAAATAGGTTAATTGACTAAATACGGAACATTCTAACCTAACCTCATGACAATACAGACAAATATTGTGGAATAAGGGATTGAATGGCAGCTTTGCTCCGATGCACATACGCATGTCAGACATGTACGTACAAATACACAAACACATACTGTTAATCTTCGGATTCACAATTGTTTACACTCACACAAACCATGACCCACGCACAAGTTGGTACACACACACAAACAAATGTAAAGACACATGCTTCTAAACACAAACATACAGTTGAAGATGTTATAACATTGAGGTACAAATGACTTACAGTTAACCTAAACTGACTACAAAAATGCTTGTTATTTATTTCCTGTTATAGTGAATGACACTTTAAAGAAGAAAATCTATCTTCACAGTTCTGTAAACAAGTGATATACTAATATGACTATCCTTATAGGCTGAACAAGTTTTAAACATTCATTGGCGGTATTTTCAATCTGGACAGTTTGCTGATTAACAATGCCCTGCGAAACTGCAGTACAAGATTCTAAACTGAGAATTATGCTTTGAGGACTAGAATCAGGCTGAATACATGGATGATTAAGTTACATTTGTCTTTCAAAAACCTAATGAGGCGACCTATGTGACGTTTAATATGACAACACTTCCAAGAAATAGTAACAAATATGACCAAAGCTTTCAGTAATGCTCTTTGTATCATGGTTGGTTTTGACACACCACCAGAATAAAAGATAATGTTGGTAGTGTATGTACATGTTCTGCATACCTGATTCAGCCACTTGGGAGATATCCACTCCCTGCTCATTAGCCATAAAGCCCAAAATGGCAAACACCACAAAGCCAGCAAAGAAACTGGTGCCACTGTTGATTAAAGCTAGCATGAATGCATCCCTAAACAGAAAAAAGCAAAAGGGTAAAATATGATACTTAAAAAACAGTTACATAAGATCAACAAAATACCATTCAGCTGTGATATCACTTACTTGTAGCAGTCATTGTGGAATCTGTTATAGCTCCCGAGAGCAGTGAGAGCTCCAAGCCCAATAGCATAAGAAAAAAAAATTTGTGTGCCAGCATCAATCCATACCTAGCAAACAGAAAATAAATTAAAAGTGTTCAGTTTAATTGAAATAATAGCAACATTATTAGAGATATAAAGAAGAGCTCCATTTACACTGATAAAGCATAACATTATGAACACTGACAGGTGAAGTGAATAACACTGATAAACTCTTTGTCAGTCACTGGGTGGGATATATTAGGAGGCAAGTGAACATTTTGTCCATGAAGGGTATGTGTTAGAAGCAGGGAAAATAGGCAAGTATAAGGATCTGAGCGACTTTGACAAGAGCTAGAGAGTAATGACTAAATTACTGGGTCAGAGCATCTCCAAAACTGGACCACGGAACAATGGAAGACAAGTCCAACACCTTGAACTTGTTGTGTTCCTCAAACCATTCCTGAACAACTTTTGCTTTGTGGCAGTGCACATTATCCTGCTGAAAAAGGCCAATGCCATCAACAAATTCCATTTCCATAAACGTACATGGTCTGCAACAATGCTTAGGTAGGTGGTAGGTGTCAAAATAACATCCACATGAATGGAAGGTTCTGCCAGCTTGCCTTCTACCCATAGTGCATCCTGGTTCTGTGTGTTCTCCAAGCGGGAAAATTTGATTTATCAGACCAGGCCATTGGCCTCCAAATTACCCAGATTGGAGAAGGTGGTAGCTCAGTGGTAGAGTGCATGCTTTGAATGTATGATGTCCTGGGTCCAATCCCCAGCTTCTCCCCAGGTTGCTGTTGGAAATTGTACTCAATAGCTTAGCTTAGCTTGTTAAATAAAGGTAGAATAAAAAATCCCAATCGAACATCTCTGGGATGTGCTGGACAAAACCTTCTGACCCATGGAGGTGCCACCTCACAACTTACAGGACATAAAGGGTCTGCTGCTAATGTCATGGTGCCAGAAACCACAGGACACGTTTAGAAGTCTAGTGAAGTCCATGCCTCAAAGGGTCAGGGCTGTATTGGCAGCAAAAGTGAGACCAACACAAAATTAGACAGGTGGTTATAATGTTATTGCTTAATTGGTGTACACTACCATTCAAAAGTGTTGGGGTCACTAAGCAATGTCCTTGTTTTCCATGAAATGAGATTGAATAAAAAACAGATAAATGATTAGGAAATATAGTCATTTACAAGGTTAGAAATATTTATTTCAAATTGAAAAAATAATTGTGTCCTTCAAACTTTGCTTTTGAACAACAATTACAGCCTTGCAGACATTTGGCATTCTTGTTGTCAGTTTGTTTTTTAATCTTAAGAGAATTGACCCTATGGTTCCTGAAGCACCTCCCAAAAGTTTGAATGGCTTGATTGAATTTTTTTACATACCATACGGTCAAGCAGCACCCAGAAGAGTTCAATAGGGTTGAGATCTGATGACAGTGCTGGTCACTCCATTAAAGACAGAATACCAGCTGACTGCATCTTCCTTAAATAGTTATTGCATAGCTGTGTAGCCCAGTTGTTGGAGGAAATTGGTTCCAAACAAGTGCTGTCAAAAGGTTGCAAAATGGAGTGATAGCTTTCCTTCTTCAACATCCATTTTACCCTGTATAAATCTCACTTTACCACCACTAAAGCACCCAGTTGAATTCAAGCACTCCTCCAGCATCTTTTTGTCATGTGCTGTACTTCTTTGTGATTCAAACTCAAACTTGAATATCTCTCCATATAACACTTTTCTAACATTCTTCTGTTCAGTGATGTATTGTTTTCTATTTTAAGCAGTCTGAAATATGGATTTGCTCGGGTCTTCACAGTTGACTTTGAGACTGATGTTTTGCCGGTACTATTTAATGAAGCAGCCAATCGAGTACCTCTGAGGGGTCAGTTTCTCAAACTAGACAGTAATGTATTTGTCCTCATGCTTAGTTGAGCACCAAGGCAATCTCTTGCATGCAAAAGCCTTAATTTCTTAAAGCAACAATAGACAGACGAGTTTCGGAAGAAAGTTATTTGTTTCTGTTCATTTTGAGCCTGTAATTGATCCCACATCTGCTAATGCTCCAGATACACAACTAGTCTAATGAAGACATTTTGTTTGTTTTTCTGAGGTCACTTAAACAAGGACATGTTAAAGTAACCGCAGACTTTTGAACATTACTTTAGTTAGGATTGTAGACAGTGACTCTATTAATGCCCCTCACCTGTGCCTCACCAAGCTTGGACCAGTCAGGCTTGATGTAATAGATGATTCCATCATAGGCACCAGGAAGAGTGACCCCTCTCACCAGGAGTATGATCAGGACAACGTACGGGAATGTGGCAGTAAAATACACAATCTGTACAGAAAATGAAGACATGGGAATATAAGGAATTATCAGGATAATATTTCAATAGCATGCTGTATTTTAATGTACATTCTTAGACCTACCTATTTATTAGATATATTCTCATTTTACTTTGCCTTCCATTATGAATTGTAAGAATCTTCCCTATACAATAGTCCAGTTTTTCGTAGCAATTACCTTTGTCAAAGGTGTTTGACAAGCACAGTAGTCGTTGTCATAGAGACAGTCAGATGAGACATAAAACTTCTTATAAGGCTGCCTAACTGGCACCATTACAAGCTCAGATAAAATGGAAGTCTTGATTTAGTCAGCAGTAAGTTTCAGAGTAAACTTTTAACTAGAGACGGTATTGTGCTGTTACAAATCTTATTGAATGCTGGTAATCATTACACACATTTTTATTTCTTCTTAGATAGACTGAACATCTGCCTACCCTGTTTCATTTAAAAACAATTTAGATGTAAGAATTCCATATAAATCGACCAGCGTTGGAGATAAACACTGTTATTTGCTTGAATGTCGCTACTATTAAAGTACAGGAAAGATTTTGGATTTTGTACCCAGCCCTAGTCATGTCACATTGCAGTCATCTTACCCATGCCCATTAAACTTAGTTAATAAAGTTAGACAATGTGCTTTTATTTAATCCATACCTAACCCTCATGGGAGAAAGGTACAGTATCTCATAAAAGTGAGTACACCCCTCACATTTTGTAAGTATTTGATTATATCTTTTCATGTGACAACACTAAAGAAATTACGCTTTGCTACAGTGTAAAGTATTGACTGTACAGCTTGTATATCATATCAGTGTACATTTGCTGTACCCTCAGAATAACTCAACACACAGCCATTAATGTCTAAACCGCTGGCAACAAAAGTGGATACACCCCTACGTGATTAATGACGTTACTAGTGAGGCTACAGGACAGAAACACCAATCCGCCTCGCCAATCAGTTTTACCAATCCACGTTACTACAGTACAGTCTTATAGTGATGTGCTATTGACCAAACAAGTAACCGAGGAGTTAACCGATGGTTTATCTAAATAGATAGAAACAGCCGACCAATAAACACAGTAGAAGACGAGGGACTGAAATTAATCATTCAAATTGTATCGGGATACCCATCATACAATCTACCCTCTAAGAATACCATTGTTTTGACAATACACAAGAGGAGGATGGACCTGCTAGAGAAAGCAAAGGATGTCACTCTTACTGGAGATCACCTGACATCTGCAAACTTTTCACTTCATTCTGTTTGTCATTCATATTACAAAGGCTGTAATATACTTCTTAAAATTAATCTGGCAACTTTACATATAATGCAATTATTTTGGCCTATAGGCTTACATTCTGAAATAATCTAGCTTTGACATTGATGGTTGCACCTCACACTTTGTCATTTTGTTTTTGAAATAATTGTCTTTTATTTGGACTATTGCCTGAAGTTCTAAGCTGATCCAGTATTTTTGATAACCTTCAGGTTATCAAAATTGATTTAAATTGAATTAAATTGATTTATTTCAGTGTTTTTCATGATGATAACAAGCTTGGGGAAAATGTGATTAATCACAGCATATTATGCGATTAATTAGTTAATATTTTTTAATCGATTCCCGGCCCTAGTAAATATATATATATATATACATACACATACACATATATATATATACATACATACATACAAACACTCACCTAAAGGATTATTAGAAACACCATACTAATACTGTGTTTGACCCCCTTTCGCCTTCAGAACTGCCTTAATTCAATGTGTCATTGATTCAACAAGGTGCTGAAAGCATTCTTTAGAAATGTTGGCCCATATTGATATGATAGCATCTTGCAGTTGGTGGAGATTTGTGGGATGCACATACAGGGCACGAAGCTCCCGTTCCACCACATCCCAAAGATGCTCTATTGGGTTGAGATCTGGTGACTGTGGGGGCCATTTCAGTACAGTGAACTCATTGTCATGTTCAAGAAACCAATTTGAAATAATTCGAGCTTTGTGACATGGTGCATTATCCTGCTGGAGGTAGCATCAGAGGATGGGTACATGGTGGTCATAAAGGGATGGACATGGTCAGAAACAATGCTCAGGTAGGCCGTGGCATTAAAACGATGCTCAATTGGCACTAAAGGGCCTAAAGTGTGCCAAGAAAACATCCCCCACACCATTACACCGCCACCCCCAGCCTGCATAGTGGTAACAAGGCATGATGGATCCATGTTCTCATTCTGTTTACGCCAAATTCTGACTCTACAATCTGAATGTCTCAACAGAAATCAAGACTACGCAGACCAGGCAACATTTTTCCAGTCTTTAAGTGTCCAATTTTGGTGATCTTGTGCAAATTGTAGCCTCTTTTTCCTATTTGTAGTGGAGATGAGTGGTACCCGGTGGGGTCTTCTGCTGTTGTAGCCCATCCGCCTCAAGGTTGTGCGTGTTGTGGCTTAACAAATGCTTTGCTGCAAACCTCGGTTGTAACAAGTGGTTATTCCAGTCAAAGTTCAGGCATGAAAATCACTCACCTTTTGCGGGGGGGGGGTTAGGTACCAGAGATTTAGTGAACTACGAACAGGTGCGCGAGTGCATGAAAATATTAGCGCAAATGGCCTTGCATCACCAGTTTCCTTCTCTGGGAAGGTAGGGGAATACCGTTTGCGAACGCAATGTTAGCCAGCTAAAGATCTGCCACGCTTGAATTTCGGTGCAGGATTGCGCATAATTTAAACCATTCCCGCAAGGTTAGTTTTTATAGTTCGAGAAATTCCCGCACAAATATATCTGCTTCATCTCAGACCGAGGTTCGATATTCGATATTGGATATTTAATGGATATTCGGAGCCCGAGATCTGGTCCGGTTTTCCCACACTCAGCCACACTACACCCTGGTGATCGACAGACAATAGACCTTTGTCTGCTTATAGTTAGGGACCGTCAATAAAGTACAAGTCTTAAAGTTATGAATTCAATAGCTGTTTAACCATTTGGCCTTGAAACTTCAAACCACTTTCAGAGTGTTTCATAGAGGACACCCACATTTTGCACTGCTTTGTGTTTTTTTAAGGACATTATGTAAGAGATGTTTAATAAACATTTAAAAATGGTAAAAATCTATTTTTTGTGAAATCACTTGGAAACCTCAATTTACTTTCATATTGTCTACAAAGGTCTTTCACATGTGGAATATTAGCAATTTTTGTCCGGGGGAGCATGCCCCCGGACCCCCCTATAGGGGTATAATATACTTCTCACCTTTTTCACCCTTGACCCGTTTTCATGCCTGAAAGTTGCTCTTCTATCAGCTTGAATCAGTCGGCCCATTCTCCTCTGACCTTTAGCATCAACAAGGCATTTTCGCCCACAGGTCTGCCGCATACTGGATGTTTTTCCCTTTTCACACTATTCTTTGTAAACCCTAGAAATGGTTGTGCGTGAAAATCTTTAGTAACTGAGCATATTGTGAAATACTCAGACCGGCCCGTCTTGCACCAACAATCATGCCACGCTCAAAATTGCTAAAATCACCTTTCTTTCCCATTCTGACATTCAGTTTGGAGTTCAGGAGATTGTCTTGACCAGGACCACACTCCTAAATGCATTGAAGCAACTGCCATGTTATTGGTTGCTTAGATAATTGCATTGATGATAAATTGAACAAGTTTTTCTAATAATCCTTTAGGTGAGTGTATATACTTACAGTAAATGTGATTTACAGCAGTGTCTGTTATACAACAGTTAGCTGTAGAAGATACCTAAAGATCTAATGCAGCTGCCCTTTCCTAAACCATGTTGCTAAAATACAGTATTATTTTTCTTCAACCAGGTAGGCCGATTGAGAACAAATTCTCATTTTCAACGGCGACCTAAGGAGAAGCTGGGGATTGAACCCAGGAAATCATACATACAAAGCATGCACTCTATCACTGAGCTACCAACTCCTCTATTTAATAAGTTATGGACAAGATTTTCGGAGGCTGCAGTAATGTTTTACTTACCTTGCCTGTGGACTTCACGCCTTTCCACACGCAGAAATACACCATGACCCACACCGCCATAAGACATAACATAAGCTCCCAGTTAATGGAACCTGGGTAGTTTAGCCCTTCAGAGATGTTCAGTACCTTGTTTCTATTGGAGGGGGAATCATAGAAAATATATATATATGAATACAACCAAAAATATTGTTGGCACCCACGTTAGGATGAAACAGAATGTCAAAGCAGAACATCATTGTGTAAATTATAGAAAGATATTGCTTCTGCTCATCGCAGGAGCTAGAGTTTGTAGATTAACTGGCTCTCCTTCTGGGACTCTCTTATGTAATGAAAATGAGCCTCACTCCTGACTGCTATCAATAGACACCACTATGCAGAGGTGAAAGTAACGAATTACAACTACTCACGTTACTGTAATTAAATAGTTTTTTTGTGTACTTGTACTTTTATGAGTATATTTTTAAGTCTGTAATTTTCCTTGTACATAAGTACAAATTAGCTAAGTAATGTACTTTCGCTACTTTAAAAATCACAGTCTTTACTAAGTACTTGTACAATTTGACCAGCATTTGGGGTATCCAATAGATATAACTGATCGTGGGCGGGCCAATAAAAACCTTTGTATTTGGACCGGGAAAAAAAGCCCTGTTTCTGGAGAGTTATTCGTCCTCACACGTCCTTGACTGTGAATGTGTATTTTAGTGTTATCAGAGAACTTTGGCGTTATGGAGATTCGAGACGCTGAATTCATTGAAAATTCAGAAGAAATACCGGATGACGAGTGCCCATGACCTGGAGGAGTTGTTCACATACAGAGGAAGGAAAGGAGACAGCGTGCAAATGCAATGCAAACTTTGTTTGCCATCTGCAGTGATTTCGGCTTACAAGTTTATACTGTTTATACATGTTTAAAAATCATTTAACATTCTTTAAACAGACACAATTCCTGTACTATGTGTTTATTAGTATTAAACACAAATTGCCTGCGTTTGATCCAGTCATATTTCTGATTTGATTATATGGATTTGATGTTTATTCAATAAATATCACAAGCTAAGAGGTCATTAGTACTTGAGTAGTTTTTGAGAGGGATACTTTGTACTTTTACTTAAGTACATTCTTAACACCAGTACTTTTACTTGCAATTGAGTATTATTTTAGCAACTACTTGTACTTGAGTACACATTTTCAGTACTCTTTCCACCTCTGCCACTATGCTAGCAGGCTGGCTAACAGCTTGTTGCCTAACCTGCACCGTATCTCATTGTGATTAAATGCGGTGCAGGTGAGGCAGCAGGCTATTAGCCCGAGTAGTTGGTATCGTTTTTTTCCTCCATTGAGGCTCTGACTAGGTTGTGCAATTTTACAAGGTGGTCTTCACCCTAGCAATCCAACTAAAGTAATGACTTCCTCCATTTTAGACAGGCAAAAAAAAGCAAAAAAAAGTATTTAGTCAGCCACCAATTGTGCAACTTCAACTATGAGAGACAAAATGTGAAGAAAAAAATCCAGAAAATCACATTGTATGAATTTATTAGCAAATTATGGTGGAAAATAAGTATTTGTTCACCTACAAACAAGCAAGATTTCTGGCTCACAGACTTCTTCTTTAAGAGGCTCCTCTGTCCTCCACTCGTTACCTGTATTAATGGCACTTGTTTGAACTTGTTATCAGTATAAAAGACACCTGTCCACAACCTCAAACAGTCACACTCCAAACTCCACTATGGCCAAGACCAAAGAGCTGTCAAAGGACACCAAAAACACATTTGTAGACCTGCACCAGGCCGGCAACATTTATCAGAAGTGATCAACAGGAATATCAACAATAACCGCACTCTGTTTGCCAGTATGGTCAAGCTTACAAACTCACTAAAGCAGATTGCTCCAGAACTCCACTGAGAAATGTAATAAATTGCTTGTTTGTAATAAATCATTCTTGAACCATATAAATACAGCTCAATTCACACAAATGTAATAAATTGCTTGTTTGTAATAAATCATTCTTGAACCATATAAATACAGCTCAATTCAATTGTCTACAATTAAACCTCATCACTAAACGGTTTGGACCATGAATACTTTTATGATGTTTGAAGATTATAAACTGAGTAGGGCCCTTAGGTCTA
Source organism: Dallia pectoralis (assembly GCA_029465975.1). Taxonomy (NCBI): domain Eukaryota; kingdom Metazoa; phylum Chordata; class Actinopteri; order Esociformes; family Umbridae; genus Dallia; species Dallia pectoralis. Next base: position 4,283,059 of record CM055728.1, read on the forward strand.
TGAACTCAGGTCGGCTACTACAGCCTAGTCCAAAATTAACATGGTGACGCTGCATTCAGCATGTATGCTGCATGCAACTGGAATAACAACTAGCAGAAGATCTTTGACGTGCCCAAACGTTTACATTTTTAAATCCAGGTTAAAAACATCACTCTTTTCACATGTTTATGACTGAGTGCTTAAACTTAGCCACACTGTTTTTATTTTATTTCTTTTTTATTTTGTTTCTATGAATTCTTGTATTTATTTTTTTGTTTTTATTCTATTCTCAATTTTTTTTTTTACTGATTGAATTTGATGTTTTCATTCTAGTATTTCTTGCTATTCGATTACACCAATGGGGAAAAGGTTTAAAGAACTTCAAAATATAACATTTTGGGGGTCTTGGCAGAACAGGTAAAACAGGCTGTGCAGTAAACAGTTTTGGGAAACTAATTAATCGAGACTGAATATAAAATGCATGTACATATCCCTACCAAGATGGCGGCACATGACACGCTAGGCTCTGCTCTAGCATTGCACCCTCAAATCACTTGGACACGGAGGTAAAAACGCTATAAATACTGTTTGTTTTCTCACACAAACCGCTCGTTTCGTGTCTTAGGCCATCAATGTGTACTTAGATTTATGAGTAATTAAATTATGTTTAATTTTGACTTCTCTGTGCATGCTCTTTGAGGTGGGGACTCCGTGACCATAGACCTGCATTATATGACTGGCAGACAAGAACGGTTTTACCTAAAAATATCAAAATTGAAACTACTGCGGAAAACAAAGACACCTACATCTTGGATGCCCTTGAGGTAAGCTAAAACATAGCAAAACTTTTTTTTCAAATTGAACTATTCCTTTAACACCGCCATTGCAGAATAATCCAGTTCTTTACATGAAAACATTCTGGTTGCTTTCGTGTTATGCTTTTGGTCAACGTTGATCTGTAAGTGAAGCGACCCCTATATACTTCAGAATTAATCCGGCTGCTTCTGTCTTCTGTCACGTCACGTTGACCTAATGTCATTGGAAGCCATGTCTGCCTGACTGTCACCCATACTTTTCTGTTCGTAATTATAATATATACCTTTAGAATTCTATAATTATCTTTTACAGTTCACCAATAAGTTATCTTTAGACTCTATTTGGTCACAATAAGCCAAGCTACTCATCCCAAACTTTTTTTTTGTTTGTTGCAAAACTGAATAAAAAGCAATCTTCATCAATGGCCTGGGATGGTCCAATAGTCTAGGCCGCTGCCTATAGGCGCACATATAGCGGTGCTGCGTGGGTTTGATTACGGTCTGCACCCTTTGCTCTAATCTATCTTCTCCGCTTTCATTGTCAAGTAAATAAAGCATTTGAAAAAATGTCCAAAAAAGATAAAAAGCAATGTCATCTGAAGTGGGTTTTCTTATCAGCAGTGATGAATACATTAACTTCTTTGAAAATCACCATTAGAGAACAAATAGCACACTACCTTAAATGGGTATTGTCCCCAAAACCTCAGTTGTCCTGAAAATGCATATAATTGCCCTGACCTAGTGCCTAACTGGACATTGCACATCTTTTGCACAACTTTATATATGTATATATAACTAGATATTACTATTATGCATTTGAAACTTGAATCTGGCCATTGCTCTTTCTTTTTTCTGCAATCTGCTCACACAACTAGACATTGCTCCTATGCATGGTTCAGATACATATTACACATTCTATATGTAACCAGAACCCACAGGTGTAGGTTTAGGGGGGGACGCTGGGTACATGTCCCCACCATTACTTTAACATGACAAAGTTGTCCCCACCAATATTTCAGCGAACTCCGTTATGAGTTTGTGCTGCTATTTGGATCAATTCCGTCCACCAGCGCCAGAAGGACTAGGATTACAGCTAAACCTGTCTTAAATAGTAATAACTGGTGATAGTATGTGTTGCTCAGGATATTGTTACAGCTAAATTTAGCTTCTGTAATCTATAGTATGTGTTACTTAGGATATTGTTACAGCTAAACCTATCTTCTGTAATCTATAGTATGTGTTACTTAGGATATTGTTACAGCTAAACGTAGTTTCTGTAATCTATAGTATGTGTTACTCATGATATTGTTACAGCTAAACCTATCTTCTGTAATCTATAGTATGTGTTACTCAGGATATTGTTACAGCTAAACCTAGTTTCTGTAATCTATAGTATGTGTTACTCAGGACATTGTTACAGCTAAACCTATCTTCTGTAATCTATAGTATGTGTTACTCAGGATATTGTTACAGCTAAACCTATCTTCTGTAATCTATAGTATGTGTTACTCAGGATATTGTTACAGCTAAACCTATCTTCTGTAATCTATAGTATGTGTTACTCAGGATATTGTTACAGCTAAACCTATAGTTTCTGTAATCTATAGTATGTGTTACTCAGGATATTGTTACAGCTAAACCTATCTTCTGTAATCTATAGTATGTGTTACTCAGGATATTGTTACAGCTAAACCTATCTTCTGTAATCTATAGTATGTGTTACTCAGGATATTGTTACAGCTAAACCTATCTTCTGTAATCTATAGTATGTGTTACTCAGGATATTGTTACAGCTAAACCTATCTTCTGTAATCTATAGTATGTGTTACTCAGGATATTATTACAGCTAAACGTAGCTTCTGTAATCTAACCTATCTAGGTTAGGAGTGTGCAGTGCGGATAGTCACATAGAAGTTGCACTATCATGACAGAATGCTACATTACCAAGTCACTGAATGGTAATTAGCCTACCTTAAGTCTGTAATTATCCTACCTTAAGTCTCGTGTATTCGTTTTTTTTGAGAGGGCATTTTTTAGATACATTTATACTAGCCCTTTAGGGACAGTATACAGGATGGTGGCTAAAATATAAGGAGATTCAATTAGACATTGTCATATTCTGTATTGCAAACAGTCTGAAATAACAAAATAAATTTAGGCTCTGGTATCTTTCAACAAAATAGTTTCAAATACAGTTAAGAATTATTAAAAAATAATAGTATGTAATTAGGAGTCTTATAAATGTATTTATTCCTAAACTATGGTGCATTTCCATACTCAGTAACATAAGTATTACACTATTTAATCTGGGCAAAAATAAGATATGCTTGAATCTGAATCTGACAAACAGCATTGCCATCTAAAAGTCAAACGGCAGGTACTACATAATAATTTTTGACTGCACATATTTCTCTCCAAATGGAGATGCTAGTTTAACTTCGGAGTACTATAAAAGCAACAGGCTATTGTCTCAACTAAATGCAAAAAGAATCACATTATTCTCAGTAAAAGTTAACTTGCCTTTAGGGTGGTGGGGGGGGATGTCCCCACCAAAGCTAAGACCAAACCTACGCCCTTACCAGAACATATGCCAACTAGGCAGAGTCTCTTCACTGTTGTGTTATGCTCTTTTTGCACTTAAAATGTGTGTTCTAGCTGCAGCTATAGGTCAGAATTTTTTTTTGTGTAACGGGTGTGCAGTATTTAGAACACACATTTTAAGATACACCACACAACATGACATATTGTGCAACAGAGCAATATCTAGTTATGTATACAGTTGTGCAAGAGAAGGGCAATGTCCACGTTGAATTATCAAATTTTGCAACAGAGCAATATCTAGTTATGTATACAGTTGTGCAAGAGAAGGGCAATGTCCAGTTATAGTGCAAGATGTTCACTGTGGGGGGGGGGGCTAAGGGCGGTCTAGTACAAGAGGCATATTCCTTAGAAGCTGTTCTTGTGGCGGGAGGTTTTAGTCTTGATAGACCGTAGCCGTCTGCCAGAGGGGGGTGTTGAGGGACGCCAGCTTGTTGCAGTCTGTCTTTATCCTTGACAGTGCCTGCAGCGTACCAGACTGTGATGGAGGAGGTCAGGATGGACTCAATTATGGCTGTGTAGGCATTTATCATCATGGACGTTGATTTGTACTTTTTGAGCTTCCACAGGCAGTACAGTCTTTGTTGGGCTTTTTTAGAGAGAGAGGTGATGTTCAGCTCCCACTTGAGGTCCTGGGTAAGACACCAGCCCCCCTGTAAGCAGTCCCATCCCCATCAGAGATTTGACCAATTAGGGTGGTGTCATCTGGAAATTTCTGAAGTTTGACAGAGTGGTGACTGGAAGGTGCAGTTGTTGGTGTACAGAGTGAGAAGAAGAGGGGACACAACCTAGAAGTGAGCAAGTGCTGATGGTCAGAGGGTCCGACAGGTGTTTCTCCAACCGCATGTGCTGCCTCCTGTTGTAGAGAAAGTCTGTGATCCATTTACATGTAGACATAGGCACTCCCATGATGGCTTTTCTTGGAAGAGGGTTGGGATTATGGTGTTAAAAACAGAGCTGAAGTCTGTTATGGATTATTTTAGATCACTCAGTATGGAATGATTAGTTAATGTTGGAGATAAGTTATCTCTAAGGACTGAAGGAACAACTGATGTAGGGGGTTGTGTTTTGGTTGCAATTACTCTGTCTTACATCCGTTGTCTAAGTCACAGGGCACAAAAGAAGGAATGTGACAAGTAGGTGGCTATAATGGTGATAATTGTGTGACTGTGAAACTGACCAACTGTCTTTCTGTATAATACTGACCAACTGTCTTTCTGTATAATACTGACCAACTGTCTTTTCTGTATAATACTGACCAACTGTCTTTCTGTATAATACTGACCAACTGTCTTTCTGTATAATACTGACCAGCTGTCTTTCTGTATAATACTGACCAGCTGTCTTTCTGTATAATACTGACCAACTGTCTTTCTGTATAATACTGACCAACTGTCTTTCTGTATAATACTGACCAACTGTCTTTCTGTATAATACTGACCAACTGTCTTTCTGTATAATACTGACCAACTGTCTTTCTGTATAATACTGACCAACTGTTTGATCTGGTTTGAGGTTCATGTCTTGTCGAAGGGACTGGATGTGGATTTCTCCGTCTTATAGTAGATGTAATGTTCTTTAAGATTCTATAATAAACATAATTGTGGAAGAGAATTGTTGTCCCTTGAATCCTAACTGTAAGAGTATAAAAGTGTTAAATAGTTTCCACCAAGTCCAAAAACAGAATTCTGGCATTGGTTCCTGGGTAGTCAAGATGTTGGAGAATGAAGTGGAGAGCCATGTTGATCATGTCGTCCACAGTCCTGTTCAATGGGTCTAGGGATCAGGGATTGTCTTGAGGTGTGACAGCACCAGGCGCTCAAAGGACTTCATAACCACAGAGGTCAGGGCAGCTGGCCTGTAGTAATTCAGCCCTGTGATTCCATTTCAGGTGGACAGTACAGTGAGATGTGGGATCAGATTCCATCACCCTTAGAGAGATCTGAGTTTCGATTCGCCCGGAGTAGTGAGAAGCCGGGCAGGCTCACCGCATAATTTGGCATGCAGTCACCTAGCCACATTTCCGTGAATCACATGGCAGAAAAACAGGAGAGATCACTTTTTAATTCCTCTGTCTGACACAGAGCTGCGCTTACCAAAGCACACGGCAGACGCAGCTTTGACTATAATTTCGGGTATTTTGACAGATGATACAAAAAACTCAGGGACTAGTGTTTAGCATAATCTCTTTTGAAAAAAACTAGCAGAGAATTGTCACAGTAAACTGATACAAACAAAAACAAACGCACAGCTTAGAGTCGTGGCTGCTAATGAAAGTGCAAACTTTAAACCATGAGCTTGTCCACGAATGTGCACCCACTTTCAAGAAATGTAGGTGTTATCTTTGAGCTTTAAAATTTGACAAAAGATTAATTATATTGTCAAATGTTGCTTTATCATTTGAGGACTAACTAAAATCCTTCCTCACTCAAAAGGAATTGGAGATTGTTATACATGCACATGCATATTAATTCTCTATATTCTGGAATTTGTCACTCATCATTACCACACTTGCAGTTGTCCAGAATGAGGCTGCTAGATTGTTGACTGGTACCAGGAAGAGGGATCATATATTCCCAATATTTGCCCCTTTTACAAGTTACCAGTCAAATATAGAAGTAGTTCGTTATTTGCTAATTACATTTGTAACCACTGGGCTATTGCATGTATCAGAGACACTAAGCAAAAAAAAACAGACCCCCATGTGATTCTAAAGAGAAATGTGAGAATATGGTCTGAAGAGTCATCCGGAATGGTTGACTTTTGGAGAAAACCAAGGAAGGCTTTCTGTTTTCATTCTGTGTGTGAATCTACCACTCTCTATTCTGGTCAGTTTGCGCTGTTCTGTGAAGGTAGTAGTCAGTGGTTAAAGTGGGATTTGGCAGGTGGGGGAACCCTCAAATTTTGTGTAGATGCAAGAGGGAAAAATGACTCACCGTGGGACAACATAATGAGTATTGTGGTATTGCAATACTTTTTGGGACAAGAGTGTGACAGTGGCACCAAGTATCACAATACTTATTCATTAGATATTTTAATGGTTTTAGTTTTGTCTATGTACATCTACACTGACATGATGATGATACTACAGTAAAATTGCTGAACTCCACAATATGGAAAACAACCTTGTCCAAAACTGACTCAAATTTAACACACCAAAATGGCTGAAGGCAACTATAACAGAAATAAATCTCAACCTAGATCAGGGGTGGCGAACCAGTCAGAGAGACTAAGATACACATTTTTTTACTGTGTTACATGGACAAAAATAATATTCAGAAAATAAAAGCTTAAAAACTATTTCAAAAGACATATTGTAGCAGCTGGCGGGGGGAATCGACCCCGCAACCTCTGGGTCTTCAGAACGGGCATTTAGTGGTAGAGGCGAGTAGTAGCTATTTGTTAAGTCGCGATTGCGCAATTTGAGTTAATTACATTGCTGCACAGTCCCAGAATATGGTACATCGGTAAGCGTGTTAGTGAAGGCGGGGCCACGGGGTGATATTACGTTTTGATTGCAGAAAAACTCATTCAAAAGGAACACCAGGCTTGCTGCATTTTGAACGCGTTTTTTTATCAATAGCCTTCCATCACTCTATCATTGATATTAATTAATCTATTTATTTAATAATTTATCTGAGGTGCCGGAACGCAGTCCCGGAACCGTTCCGGCCCACTTTAACCCCTGGTAGTAGTACACGGCATTGTACATGATCTTCTGTTTCTTTTGTCATGTCAAACAAGGACAGTTTTATTGCTTCTTTAATCAGGACAGCAGATTTCAGATGTTCCAAAATAATATTAAAAAGGTTTTCTAATGATCAATTAGCCTTTTAAAATGAAGAACTTGGATTAGCATTCCATTGGGTCACAGGGCTAATTTATGCTCATTATGGGCCTCTACATGCCTATGTAGATATTCCATTACAAAACAGTTTATTAGTTATGTACAACATTAACAATGTCTACACTTTATCTCTGATAAATTGTATGGTATTTTGATAAGACAACAAATCTGCTTTTTTGTAAAAAAAAATTGACTCTTAACATTGGAACGGTAGGTATACAAACATACACAAACATTTTATATTGGGATAAAGGAAGTAAAGAACTTACTCCCAGAATTCAATTATGGGAGAACGGCCATCTGCTAGCTCCTCACATGTCAAGTTGCCGTAGGAAGTGTTTCCGATGGTACCGTTCAGGCAGTCTTCATGGTGAAATATTTCGATGCAGCTGGGCGTGTTCCAGGTGTTGTCACAAGTAGACCATGGCAGGGTAGAGTTAAAGGACTTGATGAAGTAGTAGAAGGCCCATGCTAGGACCATGATGTAGTAGGTGTTACAGAAAAACACTATGACCATGGAGGCGTACCCAAGTCCTACAATGATCAAAGATTAATTAAGTGTATTGGTCTGAATTGAGGAGACAGAGCCTCCTCATACAAAATTAAAAAAAATTCTGTGAGAACATCGGAACTGTGTTGAAATGGAAAAAAAAGTTTTAAATCCTGGTAACAGAATATGTAAAAAAAAAATGCAGTTTACAATGTGAAGACAGACCAACATTTCTCGCAGGATCTGTAGATAGCAAAATTACAGGCCTAGCAGAGCATCCCCAGAAAAAATACTCCACGTGTGTTGCTGTCTATGGTGGAGGTCTGATGACATGTCTCCGATTTAGAATGTATGGTGCATTATGAAGTGCAAAATAAGGCAACAAAGGCCAGGTACAGTTGCGCAGTTGAGGAAATGCATATTAGATACTATGGATCAAAATTTCACTTGTTAAACTTAACCATCTGGTTTCTTCAGTACCCAAATGTTTAATACGTTTTATTATAAAGAATAGGTGATTTTACATTGGTTAACAGTCTACTCTACCAACCTTTTGGAGTGAGTTGCAGTCATCAGATTTGAAGTGAGTGTATGTTCAAAAATAAATAAAAATCACAAAGTAAAACATCTAATAATGTGTTTTTAATATAGTTCACAGTGAATTGTATTTTCAAATTACACATTTTTTGCTTTCCCGTACTGTCATGTCCCCCAAATGTTTTTAAATTGTGGTTGTACATAATGTTAATCTGTCCAAATAGATTTAGTATTAAAAAATAGGTGGATTATGTAAATAATATGCTGTAATTGAATAGTTAATTCCATATGGATAACAATTCACTTTTCAAATCCTTATTTCAAATCCAAATGGAAGCCAAAGATGCGAATGTCCAAATACTTTTGGAGTTCACTGTAAAAATCAATTAGGTTCGTCTTTTAGACTCTACCAGGTGGGTTTTATCACCCTGGTAAAATTAGAAAACGGGTTTCCAAAACTTAAATAAAAATGTATTTCTATATTTCTGTATAGGTTGCCGCCTCATGTTTAGGTTTGAGGACACTTTTACACATCAGAGCAGAATTTACACTGTCAATTGATTCACCAATGGAGGAATTACTGTGTAACAATCTAAGAAAAGTACCAGTTAATATTTTTTCATGGCTGCCATGCAAAATTCTGAAATGGGTAAATGTTTAGTACCTTTAAATAGAGGTGCAATGTTCCACACATTGATGCTGCCTGCCTTCATAAACTGTCCTAAGGCAATCTCCAGGAAAAAGATTGGTATCCCACCCACAATGGCAATAATCAGGTAGGGTATCAGAAACACTCCTGTGAGGGAGAACAGACCAATAAACAGATCAATGGAACATTTGAGCAATGCATTACTTAGTTTGCAAAATGAAAATTATAAAATGTCAAGTATGAAATATCCTATAGTACTAGTATACAATTTCATTTTAAGAGGCTGCAGCCTTATCCAAAAGTGAAGACAAAAAGTTACATATTCTGAAATAAATAAATGGGTCAATGACGTACGAGTCAAATTGGTCAAAAATGTAGTGTTTAGTGTACACAAATTCATATTAAACGATTTAATTGTGTTTTAGATTTGTATCAACTAGATGAATTGGCCGTGGCTTTAAAAAATCGAATGTGGTGCCGTGCCTTCTCTTAATACAAATACATTTTCCTTAAAATATGTTTGTTCTAAAATGTCAGTTGCCTTGGATTAAATTAAAAGACTTATTTTTCCTCTAAATCACAACAAGCTGATAGAAATGTTTTTAAAATTCCATTCACTCAAGCATACTGGATCAGTGAATGATATTTCAGCTACAGATATTTAATTTGGAATTTAAATAGAGTTATTACTAATATTGCTCGCACCACATGACGAGCAGTTGCTCCAATTGACATTAAGAGCTCATATAGTCATACATCTATTTAAAAAGGATCTATAAAATGATCAATTCCATAAAAAAATAATAGAAACCATATTTTCTAAACATTTTAAAAAAATATCACAAACATTGCAAACCAGCGCAGCACACATTTATAGCTTTGCTTTTAACAAACATTTAATTTAACTTGGCAATCATGTTTCAGAAGGGTATCTTAAATGTTCACGTGAAAGTTGTGTACATGGTGTTAACTGCAGGCTTTTCTTTATTCCCAGCTATTACTGAACCTTGCCCAATCTTGGCTGCTCAACTCAGACTGGCATAAGGTTGCTGGCCCAGGTTCTGAGATGACAGCATGAAATCTTTCTTACAGTAGAAAATGAAATGTGGAATTTGTGGTCACATGAATATATTTTCTTTTCTGGTGGAAGAAAATGTAATGTAATATAGCATCATGCCATAAACTTTATTATGGATGCATAACAGATGACAGCAGAGGAACATTTTAACGAAAAAATGAATTTCCTCCAGGTAATGAAATCTATCATAGAAAACACTTTGCAATGGTCGCACCACAAAATATTTGGTCACACCACATGATTTCAATGTTTGGTTAAAATTTACAAGCACATTATTGGCTACCTAAACAAAACATCCAAGCTTCCCAAAAAAGTCTCTATGAAATTTTATATAAAAACCATATCTCTAGAAAAAACAATTTTTAAAGTTATTTTTAGGTCATACCACATGATATCGTAATATTTTCTTCTTAATTTGAGAAGAAAGTGTATTTGAGAGAAATACACTTTCTGTATTTTGAAATATATTTATATTTTAAATGTAGTTATTTGAATGAAATATGAACATTATTCCAAAAAGCATGTAGGTTATTATTGTTTTGCTTTAAGTTACATAACATTTACCATCAATCTAGGCACTTATCTAGAAGTTAAAGTTAAACACCCCTGTGATATGACTTTTTGCCAAACAAAACTTGTTACCAATATTTCAACAAAGAAATCAACTAAGACCACTGTCTATATTAAAAATGAGCCCTGTCTTACAACAATAAAAAACACACATAATGGAAATATTAACAATCACAGATAAATAAAAAAACTAATTTAAAACGTTAGGTCAAAAAGGCACTAAAGCAAACTGAGGAATATAATTCACAAATTGCAAGCAGATAGACAGCATCAGTAAAGTAAGCCAACAGGAACTATGTCTCAGCTCAGAAGCCTATTGAAGGAGAACAGTTGAAATGAAATACTGCGCAGTTGTCTTGTCCCAACAGCACATGTTTTCTTTAGGTCTGTCATGTTTCTTCCCCATCCTATAATAAAAACACATGACCTGCCTTTGCCCCCAGTCCAACCAATAGTTTTACAACCACAGTCAGCATAATATGTTTTTCTGTTCGCATGCGATAAGATCACCACCTAGTAATATTTGACCATTCAGTAATCCTTACTATAGTGCACTATAGTTTGCCAACCAATTTATGCAGCATGTAATCGTGTACATTTTAACTTGTTACAAATATTTTAACAAAGAAATCATCTTAGACCACTGTCTATATTTAAAACGAGCCCTGTCTTACAACAATAAAAACACACATAATGGAAATAATCACAATCACAGATAAATAAAAAAATTAATTTAAAATGTTTGGTCAAAAAGGCACTAAAGCAAACTGAGGAATATAATTCACAAATTGCAAGCAGATAGACAGCATCAGTAAAGTAAGCCAACAGGAACTATGTCTCAGCTCAGAAGCCTAAGATATTGAAGGAGAACAGTTGAAATGAAATACTGCGCAGTTGTCTTGTCCCAACAGCACATGTTTTCTTTAGGTCTGTCATGTTTCTTCCCCATCCTATAATAAAAAAATGACCTGCCTTTGGCCCCAGTCAACCAATAGTTTTACAACTAAAGTCAGCATAATATGTTTTTCTTTCACAAGAGATAAGATCACCACCTAGTAATATTTGACCATTCAGTAATCCTTACTATAGTGCACTATAGTTTGCCAACCAATTTATGCAGCATGTAATCGTGTACATTTTAACTTGTTACAAATATTTTAACAAAGAAATCATCTTAGACCACTGTCTATATTTAAAACGAGCCCTGTCTTACAACAATAAAAACACACACGTAATGGAAATAATCACAATCACAGACAATGAAAAAAATTATTTTGAAATGTTTGGTCAAAAAGGCACTAAAGCAAACTGAGGAATATAATTCACAATTTGCAAGCAGATAGACAGCATCAGTAAAGTAAGCCAACAGTGACTATGTCTCAGCTCAGAAGCCTACAGATATTGAAGGAGAACAGTTGAAATGAAATACTGCGCAGTTGTCTTGTCTCAACAGCACATGTTTTCTTTAGGTCTGTCATGTTTCTTCCCCATCCTATAATTAAAAAAATGACCTACGTTTGGCCCCAGTCTAACCGATAGTTTTACAACTAAAGTCAGCATAATATGTTTGTCATTTCACAAGAGATAAGAGCACAACCTTGTAAAATTTGACCATTCAGTAATCCTTACTATAGTTTAGACATGCTTATATTGCAATATTGTAAGGAGGAGTTGGTAGCTCAGTGGTAGAGTGCTTGCTTTAAGTGTATGATGTCATGGGTACTATGATCCCATGCATATTTTTATTAAATTATAATTAAATTAATAACTATTGTTAACCAGTTCATTTATTATTGAGAGAATGGTGTGCACAAAACAGGGTCCATAAAGACATGGTTCTATAGGTTTGTGTAGAGGAACTTGAGTAGCCTGCACACAGCCCTGACCTTAACCCTATTGAACACCTTTGGGAGGGACCTCCCTATTAATGACTTTTGGAATCGGATGGCCAACAAGCTGATGTATAGTTGTAGTCTGACATTTACATACACTTAGGTTGAAGTCACTAAAACTCAATGTCACGATTAGGCTGCATTTACATGTGAATTGGTGATCGAGGGAAACAATGGAACTGGCCAGCCAGCCATAAAATACATTTCTAACCATGTGTGTGTCACATGAATGTCCATAGACAAAAATAAATTAAGGCAATATGAAAATCGACACAAACATGCCCCTGGCTATGGACCTGACGGTGCAGTGGGACTGGCTTAAGCCTGAGATGCATCTATCAGGGCCCATTACACCAGGTCTGCGGTCCTTCCTAGAAGAAGGCAAGAGGGCTAGCCGGAAGCTTCCTAAAAAGAACAGCCACAGCCCTGGTGCCGCAGCCCCACTGCTCCGGGACTGCAGCCAAGGGGAGACAAATTGTATTGCCCTCTGAACATTGCAAGCGATTTCACGGATCCAGTGTTAAGATCTGGTGGAGCTGTCTAACAGCCTGGGCCCGTATTCATAAAGAATCTTAATGGTAAAAGTAGCTCCTAGTGGCCAAATTCTAAGAAAATTCTTAGAATTGTGGACGTTTACTCTTAAAATTTAAGAAAAATCCTAGTAAAGATAAAAGTAATTCATAAAGCATCTTTACCCTTAAAAGAGGTCTTAAGTTCAAAATTGTTAGGAGCACGGACGAGGGCTTTTAAGAAGCTTAATAGTTTTTTTAGCAGAGAAGAAAATGGCCAAAAGACGAAGAAGGAGAAGAAATTTGTTGCAGACAATGGATGACATTGAGTAAATAAGACGCTATATATTAGATATATATATTAGATCGTGCAGGGATCATGTTTGTGACTGATCTTATTAGAGACGTGCTAACATCTCAGACACAGCGCAGAAATGCCATAGCGCCAGAAATGAAAGTAATCACTATGTAGAGTTTAGTTTAGCCTTAGTTTGACGCTCAACTATTCGCTAAATAAATCCACAGGACAATTCGATCAAGTTTTTTCCTTTTTAATTTTACTTCGTAACAAATAATAATTGGCACAAAGTATCAACGTATCAAAATACTGAACAACATTGAAATGAAAATACGACTTAATAGTAGACAAAAATGAGATAGTTAGATGTCTATAAACTGTATGGCTCCATTCTTATCAATGTCTTACTCCAACTAACACAAAAGAACCTTCTAATTATTCCTGCAAATATGAAACCCCAAATACCATTTTAGCATTCATATATATTTATTAGGGCCGGGAATTTATTTTAAAAAATTGACTAATTAATCGCACAATCCTGTGATTAATCGCGATTAATCGTATTTTCCCCAAGTTGTTTGAAACACTGAAATAAATCAATTAACACAATGAAGTATATGTTACATACATTATTTTATGATAGTCTCTCCTGTGAACAATACAGAATAGTCATTCTTATCAAATATAGCAACTTTATAAACAAAGTGTTGAAGTGCAAGTTATATATTTAAACCCTGAAGGTTATCAAAAATACTGGATCATCTTAGCAATAGTCCAAATGAAATAAAACATTTTCAAAAACAAAATGACAAAGTGTGAGGAGAAACCATCAATGTCAAAGATAATTGCACTATATCTAAAGTTGCCAGATGAATTTTTTTTTTTTTTTTAACACTTTATTTGTACATTTCCAGTTATAACATTAAACAATGATATTGTCTATCTTACCAATAACCATGGGAAAACAATCCCAAGAAGACAGAGACAGACCAAACCTAAAATCAACCTGACAGACTTGTCACAGACAACAGACGGACATAAAAAAAAAAAAAAAAAAAATAATAATAATAATAATAACTAAGGAAAATTAACAACAACAACTGCACCTAATATTTGTTATAATATGATCGGTCAAGGGCAGGTTTAAACACTCAGAGTTCCAGTTCCAGACCAGGTAAATTGTTCACATAAGTCACCAAAGGGTCCCAGGTTTTGTGGAACCTGTCGATGGAACCGTTGAGGGTACATCTGATCTTTTCCAGCTTAACATTCTGCATAATGTCCCTGATCCAGTGGTGGTGTGATGGAGGGGTAGCAGCCTTCCATTTAAATAAAATCAAGCGTCTAGCTAATAGGGAAGAAAAGGCAATGACTCTCTGTAGATGACCAGGGGGAGCAGATCCCGTTGAATCAGAAAAACAACCGAAAATAGCAACCATGGGAGAGGGCGAGATGTTGTAAGCATAAGCATTAGAGATGACTTCAAAAAGGGATGACCAGAAAGGAACAAGTTTTGGACAAGACCAGAACATGTGATAGGAAGTAGCTGGCGTTTGTTTACATCTATCGCACAATGGGTCTACGTTCGGAAATATTCTTGCTAATTTGGCTTTTGAGAAGTGTAACCTGTGTAACACTTTGAACTGTATTAAAGAATGTCTGGAACATATGGAAGAGGAGTGGACTCTAGTAAGAGCCATGTCCCATTCCCTATCAGACAGTTGAGTCCCCAAGTCATTTTCCCACTGTTCTCGAATATGTGAAATAGAGAGGTTGCAGCTATCCATGATATGGGAGTAAATGAATGATATTCTTCTCTTAGTTAGCATATTGACCCCCAATAGGGAATCCAAACAAGAAGGAGAAGGGAGTGTAGGAAAATTAGCAAACTTCTTGTGGGTAAAATCCCTAATTTGCAAGTATCGGAAAACTGATTATTTGTCAGACTGAATTTTCTGGATAGTTGTTCAAAGCTAGCGAAAGTATCATTAACATAAAGGTCCTCAATACTATGAATGCCCTTGTCATACCAAATTTTGAAGCCATTCTCCATTAGGGATGGTTGAAAAAGGTGATTGTGTATTATTGGTGAGTGGATAGAGATACTTTGAATACCCACACACCTTTTGAACTGATTTACGATGCGTAGTGATTGAGTTACAATTATATTATCCTTGACATTATTAACTAGTGATGGTAGAGATGCGCAAAGTAAAGCAGGGAGCGAGTGAGGGCTGCTTGTAACCTTTTCAATCTGGAGCCATGCAGGGATCCTATCATTCCAGTCTTTTAACCACAGTGAGATGGCATTAAAGTTTGCAGCCCAATAATACGCACGCAAATTTGGGAGTGAAAGCCCACCTACATCTTTTGGTCTTTCCATGAGTTCTTTTCTTATGCGAGCTGATTTATTGTTCCATATATACGGGGAAATCATTTGATTAAATGCCTTGAAAAAAGACTGTGGTATATAAACAGGCAGTGCCTGAAACAGATATAGAAACTTTGGTACAATATTCATCTTTACAGAATTTGTTCTCCCGATAAGAGATAGTGGTAAAATAGACCACCTTTTAAGATCTTGTTTGCACTGTTCCAGCAGAGGAGTGATGTTACTTTTAAACAGACTGTAGTAAGATTTGGTGACTTTTACGTAAAGGAGTCGGAGGACAATTTAAACGGCAGATTGGGACATTCGCTGGCATCACTCCTAATGGGGAAGTATTCGCTCTTATCAAAATTTAGTTTGTACCCTGATATGCTACCAAATTCCTGTAAGATTTTAAGGATTTCAGGGGTAGTTGTGCTGGGGTTGGTGACATATAGTAACAAGTCATCTGCATAAAGCGAGACCGTGTGAGTTAGGCCACCACGTGAGATACCTTGTATACTATTATTGCATCTGAGAGCTATGGCAAGTGGCTCTATAGCTAAAACGAAAAGTAATGGACTTACAGGATCCCCTTGTTTCGTCCCTCTGTGAAGAGGAAAATATTCAGACGAGATACCATTGGTATAAACTGAGGCAGTTGGATCAGTGTAAATGAGCTTGATAAGGTGAGTGAAGTTAGGGCCAAAACCAAACCTGCCAAGTGTATAAAAAAGATAGCCCCACTCGATCAAACGCCTTTTCTGCATCAAGCGATATCACTGCTTCTGGGGATGGAGTGCTAGATTCAGTATAGATGATATTAAACAATCGTCTCAAATTAAAATAGGATTGTCTACCCTGGACAAACCCTGTCTGATCCTCCGAAATGACATGAGGAAGAACTGTCTCAAGTCGGAGTGCAATGGCCTTTGAGAACACTTTGCCGTCACAGTTTGTCAAGCTGATTGGTCTATAAGATGAGCAATCACGAGGGTCCTTATTCCTCTTTAGTAGCAGTGTGATAGACGCCTGGCGAAGCGTAGGCGGGAGAATGTTATTCTCCAGTGCTTCTGCATAGACTGAAAGAAGAATAGGGGCAAGTTTATCTTTACATTTTTTATAAAAATCAGTTGGAAACCCGTCCGGGCCGGGGGCTTTTCCACTCTGAAGGGACATTATTGCGTTGTTAATTTCTTCCAGTGTCAAATTTTGTTCCAATCGTTCTTTAGAGTTAGGGTCAATAGTAGGAATTTTCAGATTAGAAAAAAAAGCATCAAGTTGGTTGTGATCAGGTGTTGAATCTGAAGAATATAATTTAGAATAGAACTCTTTAAAGCAGTTGTTAATAGCCTGATGGTCCTCCGTTGAGGAGCTGTCAGGTAGCACAATTTGCGAGATAATACGGGACGCTGCCTTCTGGCGGAGTTGACTAGCTAATAGTTTAGAAGGTTTATCACCCTCTTCATAGAATCTACTACGGGACTTAAAGATGAGCCTCTCTGCTTGGGTGGTAGTTAAGAGATCAATTTCAGTTTGTAAACCAACTCTCCTCCCAACCAAGTCAGGGGTCGGAGAGCTAGATATGAGCCCGTCCAGAGCCTTGATTTCTGAAGATAGCTTCTCAATATTTTTATACTTTATCTTCCTAGTATAAGCAGAGCGAGAAATAATCTGTCCCCTGAGATACGCTTTAAGTGTCTCCCAAAGGGTTGAGGCTGAGATGCCATCAGTACTATTTACCTGCAGAAAGAAATCTATTTGTTCTGAAATGAACTCCACAAAGTCTGAATCAGCCAGTAGGAGTGTGTCAAGCTGCCATGTCCGTTTTGTCCTCCGAGTCGGCAGAGTTACCCTAATACTAACTGGGGCGTGATCAGAGATGATGATTGGGTCATATTTACAATCCGTAATAGCATTAAGCAAATAGGGGTCAACCAAAAAAAATTCTATCCTGGAAAATGACTTGTGTACATTAGAGTAATACGAATACTCCCTCTTAGTGGGATGTTTAAATCGCCATGGGTCTATAAGTTTATGTGTATCTATGAACGCCTGGATTGTCTGCACAGATTTAGACAGTCTTGGTATAGACTGAGAAGAGCGATCCCAGACAGAGTTCATCACTAGGTTGTAATCCCCCGCCATAATCAAGTGATGACTATCCAGATTGGGGATGGAGTTTAGCATCTTTTTAAACAAACTATCATCATCAAAGTTTGGGCCATAGATATTGACCAATACTAAGCGAAGTTGAAACAGCTCTCCCACAACCATCACATATCTGCCATTTGGATCCAAGATAGTGTCCGATACAATGAAAGGAATCTTTTTATTAATAAGTATAGCTACGCCTCTACCTTTATAGTTAAATTGTGAGTGAAACATTTGCCCCACCCATTCTTTGTGAATTTTAGGCTGGTCTCGATTTTGAAGGTGGGTTTCCTGTAGGAAAGCAATACCAACCTCAAGATATCGCAAGTGGGAGAGAACCCTTTTTCTCTTAAATGCCTGATTCAGACCCTTCACATTCCAGCTTATGATTTTCATGTCATCCTTACCTGGAACAAGATGTGAATTACTCTGTGCCATTAGAACCCCTCAATTCAAAAATACCTGCGTTTACCCCCTTTAGATGATAAAAGAGCTGAATAGGTGCACAAAATGAACATAGAACAAGTGCCACATCAAAACTACTACATATAACACATACCCAAGCCTTAAGAAGGCTATCCCCCCCAGAAAACTTCGAACTATTGCAAACCTGCATTTGCATGCTACCCGCAACGATGGATACATATTTCCCCCCCCCCCTCTTTTCACTCAACCATTGATGAGCCTCTCCAACAGTATATTGAGTGACCTGTGACATCCATAACATATCCACAGATCACAGAAAGTCACCGCAGGGAGACCGGTGGTGATCAAAAATAAATAAATAAAAATATAAATAAAAAGCAAATAAATAAAAGGCATTTAGGAGGGCGTACATATAGTGTTATGTGTGATGAATATACACACCATCATACCCAAAACGTCCACTGCCACTATGAACAATGCTAACAAAATAATACTATAAGAATGCAAAATACTGTCAGAAAGTATGACAGACTACTAGCCATATCAAATGACACCACCGTCTCCTTTGAATTATTACTGACGTCATTGGCCCGATCATCAACATTACCTCAATCACCATTCTCCGCAACGCGTGATGCAGAGCATCCGTTATCATCAATTACATTGTTATTGATGTAGGCCAGCGCCACCTCAGGGTCGTTGAACTTCAAACGTTTCCCGTTGTGTGTGAACTGTAGAGTGGCTGGGTAGTAGAGGCCGAACTGGACCTTCGCGGCGTGGAGCTTCTTTTTGGACTCGGAAAAGGCTGTGCGTCGCTTGTTGACATCCGGGCTGTAATCAGGGAAGATGTGAAATCTTGATCCGTTGAAGGAGAGCGGGCCCTTCTGTCTGGCGAGGCGTAGGATCAGCTCCTTAGTTTGAAAGTGATGGAGCTTGACAATGAATGGCCGCGGTTTATTGACGCCAACAGCTGGTTTTGGGGCCAAACTCCTGTGGGCTCTATCCACCGATGGCGGCTTCACAAAACTGTCTTCCCCAAGCACATCGATGAGTAGTTTGGTGATAAATTCTGTTGGTCGTGGGCCTTCCGCATTTTCTGGTATCCCCACAATGCGTATATTCTGCCGTCTGGTGTAGTTTTCCAAGTACGCTAACCTCTCCCTCAAAACATCGTTCTCTTTAGCCAGCGAAGTATGGGAAGCTTCCACGCTGCTCAGCCTCTTGTCGAACTCATTCAGCCCGTCCTCCACCTCGGTAATTCGTTGGCCATACACATTCAGTATTGAGTGTAGAGAGGCAATAGACGCCCGGTAGAGGCTTGTACAGCAGTAACTGCATTTGCCAGCGCGTCCATGTTGCTAGCATTAGCACCTGTGTCTGCGCTAACGCTAGTCGGGGAGTTCGAATTGCCTCGTGTTGTGGTCTTCCCACTCTGTTGTTTGGCCGGTTTGGGAGGCATTCATCCACTCACAAGGTAATAGAGTTACTTAGTGTATGTTTCCAACGGAGTTTGAGCGGTTACGAGGTCCAAAATGTATAAATTTGATAGATTTCTGCGGGAGCCGTCGGAGACGCGTCTACTCACTACTCATGCTCGGTCTCCTCCTGCCAGATGAATTTTAAACAAGTCTATAACAGCCTTTGTAATATGAATGACAAACAGAATGAAGTGAAATTAAGTTTGGTGATGTCGGGTTGGTTAGGGTCTCCATGAGAGTGACGTTCTCTGCTTTCTCCAGCAGGTTATGTCTCAAAACAATCGTTTTAGAGGGTAGATTGTATGATGGGTATCCCAATGCAATTGGAATGATTTATTTCAGTCCCTCGTCTTCTACTGTGTTTATTGGGCGGCAGTTTCTATATATTTATCTAAAACATCGGTTAACGGTTACTTGTTTGGTCAAAAGCCCGATTAGGCGCTCCGTACTGCAGTAACGCGGATTGGCGGATTGCAACATCAATAATGATCGGGTGTTTCTGTCCTATATACTCTCTATTAAAGTAAATAATGACCCTGTGTTTTGCTTTTAAATGATAAACTATAGACGAGCTGCTTCTATGGTATTTGAATTCGGCTTTGCAAACCGAAACCGAAACTTAATAAAGTGGTGCGTTAATTATCCCAGCCCTAATATTTTTATATATATTTGGATTAATCAATAAAACTGCATTTATGAATATAGCAGGCTTCACTGGTGTTGTCGGAGTAATTGATGGAACCCACATCCGAAGTATTGTACCGTCGGAAGATGAGTACGTTTATGTTAATAAAAATAGGTACCACAGCATAAACGTTCAAGTTGGAAAGAGTAGAACTATTTTATCATTCTAAGCCAATCAAATATCGAATAGGAAGTTAAAAGTATTGTAAATATAAAAATGGATTTATATACACATATATAATGTGTGTGTGTGTGTGTGTATGAGAACGGTCAAATAGGAAAAATCACGGATGTAATTTCAGAGTGAACACGTAGAATAGTACCTATACTTAAAATCATTATTTTTTTCCTTCTTGGACAACCAACCAATCACAGTTTTCAAAAGGTTGTGACATACATAGCAACGGGGTCAGCCCCGCCTCCTCACTAAGATAAAAGTTTTTGTCTTTTCCTTACTCAGAGTTGCTCTCAGATTGGTCCCGAATCGCTCTTAAGCTAAGACTCCTACGTAAAAGTTTTTAAGCTAAGATAAGAGTTTTCTGAGAGGATTCTTAGATTCTTTATGAATACGGGCCGTGGTGTTTATATCAGCTTTGCATGTGCGCAGATATCAAACTAACTTTCTGTCGTTCCACTCTAACCAAGAATGTCTGTTTTTAAATTTTCTAGCCTGACTTTGAGTCCACAAGGCTGGCCAAGCTGGACATGAGTTCTCTCATCATCTGAAACAAGGAGATATAAACATTGTATTCTCATTACTACTGTACACAGACACAGGGCCTGATTTATCAAGCCGCTTGCGCCTGTTTTAAGGCGGTAATTGGTCGCAAAGACGAACGTAACCGATGCGGGCTATTTACCAACAGGGAACAATTGGCTAAAATTGCAGATTGCGTGTCACATTAGCGTAAAGAGACAAGTTGCGCTTTCAATATGCGTTCGTGGGAGGGTCATGGGGAAAGTGGGAGGAGGTAGGAGGAAACGCGTTAATTGCGCCTAATTATATATTTCGTGGTATTTACAAAGACTGCCAGTCACTGCGCGGCTCAATTTTGAGTGTAAAATTCTGCGCCTCTTAAAAGCAGGTCTTAATTAGATAGCGTGTTTCCCTGTGTGTTCAAATGGACCTCAATCTAAGCTTGCGCGTTCTCTTTCCCGTAGTATGAGCTGAAGATCTTTGCCCGAACCAGTGGCGCAAAAAGTGTGCTATATGTGGCGCATAGGGGCGCCGCATCATGGGGGCGCCAAAGTGATGTTAAAAAAAAATCTAATTTATATACATTTATATAAAAGTTAAATAAGTTAAAATATAAAAAAGCTATATACATTTTAGAGGACTAACAGGCTAGAGTAGGCGCCGGCACCCTCATAAGATTCCATAAAATGTATTTTGACATTAGGAGGGTAATATCGCGAGACGCAAGCGGGCGGGGCGCTGTGTGAGCATCACAGTAGTGAGTTGTCGTTGAAACTCGTAAAACATGGATAAAGCAAAAAAAAAAAGCTGTCAGGGGCTAAAAATAGAAAAAGAAAGAGGGGAAAAGGAGATGGCATGTCAAGGGATGCGACAGCAGCTAAATAATTGGATGGTGAAAGGCAACAGGTAGGAGGATTTAAAGTGACATCTGTGCTTGGAGGAGGCTTGCAAATATTCATGTTAACAGATTTGCGTTTGCTAACACTGGGAATGTAGCAGCCAGAATATGTAGCTAGCTAGCTTAGAATACGCAAAGCCGAGGTTGCTGAGCTGAAACCTGAAAAATATGTTGCATGCATGTACAATAAATGACAAGAATCTGGAAAACAACGAATGCAATATTTCTGGTTTACCAGATTTGCTACTAAACTTGGAGGCTTGCAAATATTAATGTTAACAGACTTTGCTAACTGATATGCAAAATAATATTGCTGATATCTACATTTAGATTAAACACTGTGTAGGTAATGTGAACTTCGCATACCTGGTCTTCATCAGGGCCGGAGTGGGACTGATTTTCAGCCAGGGAGATGTGTAGTCAACCAGCCCATTTTTCGGGGTGGGGGGGCTAATGTACTGTTTAAAACGTATGCTGTCTTTATAATCTTTACCACCATTTTATTATACAAATATCAATAAATACAAATAACAGAAAGCTGTTCAATAAAGTGTTTACTTGCTTAAAGTATGTTTTGCAATGGAAGTCATTTCCTAAGAATATCCTGTAACGGAAAGCTCAATTTTTTAAATGTGAATATCAATAAATACAAATAACAGCACTTCTTGGCATGTGCTTAACACGTTTTAGTGTGGAGGAACTTCTCTTACATGCCAGCCCATCTAGCAACCCATGCAAAAAAATTACTATATCTCGTTCCCTGGGAACTATTGTAGGAACACGCGATTACGTTACTGGTGACAATCTGATAGTGATTTGAAGTTAAGGCCAAATGATTAAACAGCTATTGAATTAATAACGTAGAGACCTGTACTTTATAGACGGTCCCTAACTATAAGCAGACGGAGGTTTGTGTCCGCGGATCACCCGGGTGTAGTGTGTCTGCTTGCGGGAAAACCGGACCTGATTTCGGCTTCCGACTATCCGTTGAATATCCAATATTGAATTTCCAACCAACTTTACCTCGGTCTGAGATGAAACAAATATATTTGTGCGGGAATTTCTCGCACTATAAAAACGAACCTTGCGGGAATGGTTTAAATTATACTCTAAATCCCTCTCCTCGGAGGTGGGTATACGCCGTACAGGTATAAGCACCACTACACCACTGCGCACTGCTCCACCCACTGCCCCGTCTTGCGCTCTTAGCCCGGGTTTTGATAATATGGGTTTTCATATCGTATCAATTTACAGTGTCAAAACGCCGCAGCGCATTAGGTTTTTGTATTGTTTTAACCACAGCAGATATATCCAAAAGGTCTACATAAATACCAAGAGTTGCACTAATTCCTCATTGTGGCCAACTCCACATGGAGGCAAGTAAACCGATGATACAATTGCGTTCCCTTCCCTCGTCAACGGCCCAACAGCCTCCCGATTGCCACCCAAGTTCTTCTCCAGAAAGCTGCGGTCTCTCTTTTTTCCTTTCTCTCCCTTGTCAGCTGTGTGAAGCGCGTGTCTCCGACATGCTGATAGACAGCTTTTTGCTTTTGTACTGTACGGCCCTATTCTGATACCTTGGCGGCAGAAATGTAGCTGTGGCGGGCCGCCACTACCAAATCAAAATAGAGGAAACACTGGTGTGTGTGTGTACATACAAATATATATGTTAATATGTTTGTATGTACTTAGCACAGAACTTTAAAAGAGAGAGATGTGACCCTGTAATTACATATCTATGTGTGTGTGTGCAATATGTGTACTTTTTAAAATCCAAAATGTTCATGTAATTTCAACAGCAGCACAACCTTACTGCATAATAGTTGTCTTATATGATGCCATCACTTGGCTGATTTAAAAATTGAATTTAGGCTGTTATATTTAACAGTGAGTTCATTTCATTCAGGTGTGAGGATGGTGGATCAGGAAAGACAGGGGAAGGCAACAGGTAGGTCTAACATTAGGTGGAAGTGTAGAGGGAGCCACTTGATACCAACAGATTGATTTCTTAATATTATTAATATGGAAAAAGTAATATGGAAAATCTATAACATAATGTTTGTTTGACAATGTCTTAGTGTAGAAGAACACAGGCAAGGAGAAAGATGAGTAATGATCGCTTAACCCAATTAGCAGTCATTTCAATTGAAAACAGTGTGGCACGAACCATTTAATTGAATGCAATACTAGATAAATGGGCAAGTGAAATGGCACGCCATGTTACAATTTAGTAGGAACTAAGAGCGCTTTTGAATGTTTGGTAGCAACATTGTTACTAGGATTGGGCATCGAGAACCGGTGACTGACTAGTCTTAACTGTGTATTCTGTTTGTAACTGTTTAATAATATATATCTATGTGTACATATACCATATAATTATGGTAGGCCTACAGTGGCTGTCTGATATACTTTCAAATAAACCTTTATTATTTGAAGCCCATACATGATGATGTCCGCTGGACATTGTCCGGCACACTTATTTATTTATAGGGGGCAAAACTGTTGTTGTCTCTTGCGCTCCGGGTTGCCCGGTGAATGAGTGGTCAGGTGATGCGTTTCATGTACCGTAAGAATTGATGCTGATGAGGTGAAATGCAGGCAGGACTGTGGAGATTACATTTGGTTGCACTGGCAAAAAGAGCCAAAAAATTAGCCGGTGGGTAATGCCAAATGCAAAAATTGACAGTCTCTTAAAATATGACAGCAAAATGACAGGAAATTCGTGGCTGTAAAGCAGGGCCGCGGGAAGTGGGGGTCCTGGGGTGCTGCAGCACCCCTTTTGGCGAGAGGGAGATTTTTTTAATGTATTAAAAATATTTAGCACAGTTTTTTAATTCCTTATGAATATTTTAGGAAATTATTTTGACACACGTAGGCTATTATTACGTGTATTTTGGATTTTAATTTCATTATTTTGAGGCCTAATCAACACAGGTTCGGAAGTTACGTTGTCAACGTCAGGCAGGCAGTGATCGCCAAGTAAAGAGCTTTCCCGAATCCCGCTCGTTCCATACAGCAACAGACAAACTCGTACATTTAAAAAAAACGAGGAGTAAAATGTCCCAGAAACAGAAACGGATTTTGGATTTCTTTGAAAAACCACCACCAGTGAAAAAAAAAACACTAGTACCGCAACAATGACAACGGAGAGTAGCCTGAGTGAGGAGACTGTCCGCCCGCCTCTGCCTGCAGTTGCACCGGCAGGCCCAGCCCTAGCACCCGCAACCCAACCTACTAGCGTGATTGGATTAGACGAGCCCTTCCAGACAACATCTAGTGTTGGAGCCAGATTGTATGCATTTGTATTTCTTAGTTTATTACAAGCAAAAATAAGAGTTATTATAATTTGTAGCAATATTTGTGTTTCTATTTTTGTTCTTAATTTGATGAACCTTGGGACTGGAGTTACGGGGAATAGTAGCCGGAATACGGCGACCCCCGCCTGGGTAGACTTATGACGTCACCTTAACAGTTTAATGAAGTGATGAAATACAGCTGTGGGTTTTGGATATGGGGAGGAGAGAGGTGGATGGAGAAACAGTTTTAGTAACGTAGAGTTTTGCACATCCTGGTATGTTATCATTTATCATTTAAAAGAGTCAACCACGGAGAAATCAATACAATAAACCACCAAACAATAGACTCAATGGATCTCCGCGAGTGCTTATTTCACCCTACGAGTCACTATACAATCCACCTACCAACAGCGGCTAATGATACTGGAGGAGGAAAGAAGCCGCTGAAACATCTAGTTTAAAATTTCCTGCCCGGCGTTGTGGTAATGAAACGTTCTCCCGATCTGTGGCACCGGCTTGGTTTGCTAGATGGCAGTGGCTACAATATGTGGAAGAGACCGATCGTATTTTGTGTTTTATTTGCCTGAAAGCAGTCGGAAAAAGTAATACCTAGAGATAAATTTAAGAAAGACAACCCAATGCCGGCTACATTTTATTATTTTTGCAAGTTGGTGGGGACGGAAAGTGTTATTTTGTGCGTGTGTTCTTTGGGTAATGGATGTGGAGATTGGAGAACTGTTTTAACGTGCTTAAATAGTCAGAGATTATTTCCTTGTGGTGTGCGTAAAAGGATTTTGGAGCTAATATAGTTGCGTCACTTGCGTGTGACATAAACGTGCAGTGACTCAGGTTCATGCCAGCTGACCAAATCGATTGCATTGTTATTGTGAAGTATGTTGTATGTAGCCCGAACGAGATACGTGGCATCTCTCTCCTCTCCATCCTGTGGGCCCACCACTCACAGGAACAACCGCAGGGGTCGGGTGCGCTGTCATATGGGTGACAGTGAAGGTGGGGGTCTCGACGGATCAGACCCGGGCGGCAGAAGCTTGCTTTGGGGACGTGGAACGTCACCTCACTGGGGAAGGAGCCAGAACTTGTGCGTGAGGTGGAGCGATACCAGTTGGATCTGGTGGGACTTACCTCTACGCACAACCGTGGCTCTGGAACCTTACCCTGGATAGGGGTTGGACTCTGTTCTTCTCTGGAGTTGCCCAGGGGTGAGGCGGCGGGCTGGTGTGGGGATACTCACGAGCCCACGTCTGAGCACGGCGGTGTTGGAGTTTACCCCGGTGGATGAGAGGTTTGCCTCCCTACGCCTAAGGGTGGTGGGGGGGGAAAACTCTGACTGTTGTTTGTGCTTATGCACCGAACAGCAGTTCGGAGTATTCAGCCTTCTTGGAGACCCTGAAGGGAGTCCTATATAGGGCTCCAGTAGGGGACTCCATCATTCTGCTGGGAGACTTCAACGCACATGTGGGCAACGATGGAGACACCTGGAGAGGCGTGATTGGGAGGAACGGCCTCCCTGATCTAAACCCAGCGGTCGTTTGTTATTGGACTTCTGTGCTAGTCATGGATTGTCTATAACAAACACCATGTTCGAACATAAGGAGGCGCATAAGTGTACATGGTACCAGAGCACCCTAGGCCGAAGGTCAATGATCGATTTTGTGATCGTATCGGCTGATCTAAGGCCGCATGTTTTGGACACTCAGGTGAAGAGAGGGGCAGAGCTGTCAACTGATCACCATCTGGTAGTGAGTTGGATCAGAGGGTGGGGAAAGACTTTGGACAGACCAGGTAAGCCCAAACGGGTGGTGCGGGTGAACTGGGAACGTCTGGAGGAGGCCCCTGTCCGAAAGATCTTCAACTCACACCTCCGGCGGAGCTTTTCAGGCATCCCTGTGGAGGTTGGGGGCATTGAACCTGAGTGGGCAATGTTCAAAGCTTCTATTGCTGAAGCTGCGGCGGTGAGCTGTGGTCTCAAGGTCCTAGGTGCCTCAAGGGGTGGTAACCCTAGAACACCGTGGTGGACCACGGTGGTCAGGGAAGCTGTCTGACTGAAGAAGGAGGCCTTCAGGGATATGCTAGCCCTGGGGACTCCGGAGGCAGTTGCAGGGTACCGACAGGCCCGAAGGGCTGCAGCCGCTGCCGTGTCAGAGGCAAAGCAGCGGGTGTGGGAGAAGTTTGGAGAAGCTATGGAGAAGGACTTTCGGTCGGCACCAAAATGCTTCTGGAAAACCGTTCGGCACCTCAGAAGGGGAAAACGGGGAACCATCCAAGCTGTGTACAGTAAGGATGGGACACTGTTGACCTCAACTGATGATGTGATCGGGCGCTGGAAAGAGCATTTTGAGGAGCTCCTGAATCCGACCTACACGCCCTCTAGTACAGAGGCAGAGCTGGAGGCTGATGGAGGGTCATCGTCAGTTTCCCTGGGGGAAGTCGCTGAGGTAGTCAAACAACTCCACAGTGGCAAAGCCCCAGGGACTGATGAGATTCGTCCAGAAATGCTAAAAGCTTTGGGTGGGGAAGGGCTGTCTTGGTTGACACGCCTCTTCAACATTGCATGGAAGTCTGGGACAGTGCCAGAGGAGTGGCAGACCGGGGTGGTGGTTCCCCTCTTTAAAAGGGGGACCAGAGAGTGTGTGCCAATTACAGAGGTATCACACTCCTCAGCCTCCCTGGTAAAGTGTACTCCAAAGTGCTGGAAAGGAGGGTTCGGCCAATAGTCGAACCTCAGATTGAAGAGGAACAATGCGGTTTTCGTCCTGGCCGGGGAACCACGGACCAGCTCTTTACTCTCGCAAGGATCCTGGAGGGGGCCTGGGAGTATGCCCATCCAGTCTACATGTGTTTTGTGGATCTGGAGAAGGCGTATGACCGGGTACCCCGGGATCTTTGTGGGAGGTGCTGCGGGAGTATGGGGTGAGGGGGTCTCTTCTCAGGGCCATCCAATCTCTGTACGCTCAAAGCATGAGCTGTGTCCGTGTCCTCGGCAGTAAGTCGGATTCGTTCCCGGTGGGGGTTGGCCTCCGCCAGGGCTGCGCTTTGTCACCAATCCTGTTTGTAATATTCATGGACAGGATATCAAGGCGTAGTCATGGGGGGAGGGGTTCCCGTTCGGTGGGCTGATGGTCACATCACTGCTTTTTGCGGATGATGTGGTCCTGATGGCCTCATCGGTCGGTGACCTTCAGCACTCACTGGATCGGTTCGCAGCCGAGTGTGAAGCGGCTGGGATGAGGGTTAGCACCTCTAAATCTGAGGCCATGACTCTCAGCAGGAAACCGGTGGAGTGCCTACTCCGGGTAGGGAATGAGTCCTTACTCCAAGTGAAGGAGTTCAAGTACCTCGGGGTCCTGTTCGCGAGTGAGGGAACAATGGAGCGGGAGTTTGGTCGGAGGATCGGAGCAGCGGGGCGGTGTTGCATTCGCTTCACCGCACCGTTGTGACGAAAAGAGAGCTGAGCCGAAAGGCAAAGCTCTCGATCTACCGGTCAATCTTTGTTCCTACCCTCACCTATGGTCATGAAAGCTGGGTCATGACCGAAAGAACGAGATCGCGGGTACAAGCGGCCGAAATGGGTTTTCTCAGAAAGGTGGCTGGCCTCTCCCTTAGGGATAGGGTGAGAAGCTCAGTCATCCGAGAGGAACTCGGAGTAGAGCCGCTGCTCCTTTGCATAGAAAGGAGCCAGTTGAGGTGGTTCGGGCATCTTGTAAGAATGCCACCTGGGCGCCTCCCTAGAGAGGTGTTCCAGGCACGTCCAGCTGGGAGGAGACCTCGGGGAAGACCCAGGACTAGGTGGAGAGATTATATCTCCACACTGGCCTGGGAACGCCTCGGGATTCCCCAGTCAGAGCTGGCTAATGTTGCCCGGGAAAGGGAAGTTTGGGGTCCCCTGCTAGAGCTGCTACCCCCGCGACCCGACCCCGGATAAGCGGTTGAAGATGAGATGAGATGTTGTATGTATTTCTGGAGTTCCACCCTGGGATTACTAAAGTGTTTTTGATTCTGCTTCTGATTAATAGCGCATATATTCCTCTAAGCTGATGATGTCTGTGTTTCAGACCCTGGCTGTGTGCACTGAAGTCAGTGTATATGGCAATAAAGAAGTGAATCTCAATGAATTTATTTTTAAAATTTTAAATAGACCTTGAGGCTCATAGTTTTTTTGGAAAAACAAAAAAAGATCTCAGCACGTGGCCAGCAGCCATCACCCTATAGCCCAACACTTGTTGCCCACTGAAGCTAAGCAGGCCTGAGCCTGGTCAGTACCTGGATGGGAGACCTCCTGGAAAAAACCAGGTTGCTGCTGGAAGAGGTGTTAGTGAGGCCAGAATGGGCTGCATTCTGGTCTGTGTGGGTCCTAACGCCCCAGTATAGTGACAGGGACACTATACTGTCAAAAAGCACCGTCCTTCGGGTGAGATGTTAAACCGAGGCCTTGATGGTTTTTAATGACCACCGAGGCCTCTGTGGTCATTAAAAACCCCAGGATGTCCTTTGATAAAGAGTAGGGGTGTAACCCCGGCATCCTGGCCAAATCTGCCCCTTGTCCTCTGTCCATCATGGCCACCTAATCATCCCCATATATACACTAATTGGCATCGTCATTACCGTCTCCTCTCCACCAGTAAGCTGGTGTGTGGTGTGTGTGTTCTGGCGCAATATGGCTGCCGTCACGTCATCCAGGTGGATGCCGCACATTGGTGGTGGTTGAGGAGATTCCCCCTTTCATCTAAAAAAGCGCTTTGAGTTCCCAGGAAGAAAAGCGTAAATAAATGTAATGAATTATTATTATTAGCACCCCCTGTTCAAAATTACTTACCTGCTGTAAAGGCATGTTAATCTGTTCAACACCTGCCAGTGGCCAATCAGTGCTGCTGGACGCACCATTAGAGCGCAGGACTGGCTGAACCCATATACTGGGGATTACATGCTTATCCTACACTAAAACATGTAGCCTAATCTTGGCGAGTAAAGGTTTTTCAAATAAATATTATTTGAATCTTAAATGCAAACTGGAGACGGAGTACATAGGCTAATGTTGCCATTATTCTTTTAATTTCAGCTGCTGTTCATCGTATTGGCGAACCAAGTGGAGCCTTCTCTTATTATTTATACTTAGCCAGTGATATTATGTTGTAACAGAGTATTTAATTGTTTTGTTATTATAAATGTTTTAAAACAAGTATATAGACTAAATGACTCATTCTTGACGAAAGGCAATAGAACTGCGTGCGTGCGCACATTTGAATAATGTCGGGCTGTAAACGGGTTCGGGCTTAAGGCTTTTAAAAACTGTCGGGCTCGGTCGGCCTCGGGCCAAATTCTGTCGGGCTCGGGCTCTATGGTAAATACATGCGGCCCATTGTTCGTGCTTTCAGAGACGCGCTAATGGTGGGCGAGGTATGCGCAGATTGCGTGATGAGTGTCAGGTTTGATAAATACTACGCAAAATGTGGAAGCATAGCGTGCGCTATTAGCGAACTCGCAAAACAGACGCAGCGCAAACTGCGCTAGTCTTAGTAAATCAGGCCTACAGTATCTAACTTCTATCCCCTCCTCCCACATTCATTCATACTCTTTTTGGATACATCGGACAAGGAAACACATGAACCCGTTTGTGTGCTACTTCATTAACAGCTCTCAATTGTTAGTTTGTGTTCAAGTGTCCAATCACAGTGTTCCAAGCATAAAACACAGCGTCCAATAAGAACAGCTCTATAAAATAAGCATGGTCCAGCCACATTGCATTTGAACGCTCAGCAACTTCAACACCATCCAAATGATATGTCTATTGCATTTGGAAGATTTATAAATGTACACATCGCAAATGCAATGTGTATTTATATATTTAAGTATTTAATTATACATTTATTTATGTATTTCATATTATGGCACTCATAGTCCTCCACATTGATCAATTGTTGTTTGTTTTTACAAATAGGAGCCTATCGAACGAGTATCAGCCTGCAATTGTTTCCTGCACACTTACAGAAGAAGGATACCGTGCCATTCTGTCTGTGTGAACTAGACCTTTTCAACTTTGGCAGCTTGATTACATTTGGTAGAACACTTCATGGGTGTCCAAGGCAATGTCCACAAATACAGAAACACCCTGAGCCTGACAGCCTAGACTGCCACATTAGGAATGTCTTATTGTTACCTTAGAGAGCCCAGTTGGGGCTAAAGCAAATATTTCTTAACAGGAATATTTAAAAGATCCGCCAACCTCTTACTATCGTATGTCTGTTGTCTCACTGTGATGCCCCACCTAAAATGCTTGTTGTTGTTGTTACAGGATTTATGTTCTCTTCGAATTCACATCAGCTGGTTGCTGTACACTTTTTTGCACACCACTGTTAAGGTCAAACAGAACCCTGTAGTACTCTGGGATATTTATCTACACCAGTTGATGGATACGTTATCCAGACAGTGAATAACACCAGAGTGCTAATACATGTTTTGCCTGGGAGACTCAACACAGCAAGCTTGCTTACTCTAAAAACACACCAACATTTTAAACTTGTGGATGAAGTGAATGTTCTTACATCGATTAGATGATTGTTTAATGCTCTTATGAGGCGAAACAGTTAGATACACTCAGTGGTTAAAGTGGGATTTGGCAGGTAGGGGGACCCTCAAATTTTGTGTAGATGCAAGAGGGAAAAATGACTCACCGTGGGACAACATGAGTATTGTGGTATTGCAATACTTTTTGGGACAAGAGTGTGACAGTGGCACCAAATATCACAATACTTATTCATTAGATATTTTGATGGTTTTAGTTTTGTCTATGAACATATACACTGACATGATGATGATACTACAGTAAAATTGCTGAACAACGTTGTCCAAAACTGACTCAAATTTAACACACCAAAATGGCTGAAGGCAACTATAACAGAAATAAATCACAACCTAGATCAGGGGTGGCCAACCAGTCAGAGACTAAGAGACACATTTTTTACTGTGTTACATGGACAAAAATAATATTCAGAAAATAAAAGCTTAAAAACTATTTCAAAAGACATATTATTTTTATTTTTTTTCATTACATTTATATAGCGCTTTTCTTCCTGGGAACTCAAAGCGCTTTTACATGAAAGGGGGAATCTCCTCATCCACCACCAATGTGCAGCATCCACCTGGATGACGTGACGGCACCAGAACACACACCACACACCAGCTTACTGGTGGAGACTGTAAAACAGCTGCAGCTAAATTCAGAATGCTGCTGCTAGAATGTTAACAAAAACTAAGAGAACAGAACACATCACGCCGGTTCTTAAATCTTTACACTGGCTTCCAGTTAGTTACAGAATAGATTTTAAAGTTTTGCTAGTAGTCTATAAATCTCTGAACGGACTGGGCCCTGAATACATTTCAGACATGTTTGAGGATTTTAAACCAAGCAGGGCACTCAGATCACTGAACTTAGGACAGCTAGTGGAGCCCAGAGTCAAAACTAAACATGGTGAAGCTGCATTCAGCAGTTACGCTGCATGCAACTGGAATAAATTACCAGAAGATCTTAGAAGTGCCCAAAATGTACCAATTTTTAAAGCCAGGCTAAAAACATTTATCTTTTCGCAAGCATATGACTGACCGCTTAAACTTTATCACACTGTTAAGTTTATTTTAATTATCTTTTTATGCTTTTATTTGTTTTTATTCTGATGCATGGCATAAATGAAAAACTGTAATGTATACATAAAAGCCCAGCGTTCTCCCACAGGGGAGCCTTAGGTTGCATATGCCGTCACTTCAGCATTATTTATTCTGATAAAAGCATGTATTTTATCATTTTATTATTATTTTCCTCTGTAAAGCACATTGAATTGCTTCTATGTATGAATTGTGCTATATAAATAAACTTGCTTGCTTGAGTACCTCAATATTTGGTCTGTACTGTATGTTCATGTCACAAGGCAAAATGCAGTTATTAACTTTAAAGCAAAGCATATTTTAAAGTAGAATAGCAATTCAAATTATGTTTACCCTAAGACAGCAAAAACAATAAAAATGAAATTGGTGAGTAACAAACTCATGTATGGCAGATGTAAAACATCAAAATAAATAACAAATCATGTTAAAAACAAATAAAAAAATTAAAGCTGCAAGTAGCGTTCAGAGGGTTTCAGCATTCAGCTACTGTTAGCCAGATTGCAATTTGTTTTTAAATAAGACACATATCCAACTCATATGCATAGTTGCAAACACTATGGTATGTGTAATTTTTCCTTTTCAATAGTCCTGTGGCCAAATGGACA
Source organism: Dallia pectoralis (assembly GCA_029465975.1). NCBI lineage: Eukaryota > Metazoa > Chordata > Actinopteri > Esociformes > Umbridae > Dallia > Dallia pectoralis. The sequence goes on from CM055728.1 coordinate 4,316,604, forward strand.
CACCATTCATATAAAAAAAACTCACAGCCCTGATGATGTGCACCAAATGTAATCAAATTTAAGATTTTTTATTAGATTCTATAGAAACAGCTAGCATATATCACAAATTGTGCCAATAAAAATGTACGGCTGAGTATCAGGTCCCAATTGAGAATATGTTCCTCAGGTAAATTTGAACCGTTTTTGTCTTCCGCGAGAGAAATGCATAATTGATCGGGTTAAGATTAGATCATTGACTCAGCCATTGCAGAATATTCTTTGCCTTAAAAAAACTGCCAGGTTGCTTTCACATTATGTTTGGGGTCACTGTCCATCAGTAAATTGGAGCGCTGTTTAATCAACTTTGCTGAATTTAGCTGAATCTAAGCAGACAAATATAAGCCTTCACACTTTAGAATTCATCCAGCAGCCTCTGTATTCTATCACATCATCTATAAACATTAGTGATCATTGGAAGCCATGCCATCACACTGCCTGCATGTTTTACAGATTATAAAGTCTTCTTTGGGTCATAGGCTGTCTCTTGAAATAAATAAATATGGAATAATAAAATAAAAGTTCCCTGAATTAAATAAAATGAATCCTTTGAAAACAATATTATGAAACAACAACCTATTTATATAGAAATTGACTCATTCATATTTTTATAATTTACATGATTTCATATATTTGTAGTCGCATTAACGTTAGGATGTATTTTATTAACATATTCATTTTTAAATATTGATTTAAATGGAATTCCAGAGATGTACTCTCTCAGACACATTTCCAGTTCTAGTGAGAAATTTTATTATGGGTCTGAACACATTTATTGCTAAAACAGTCATTTGTATTCATACAAATAGCGTACTGGCTCACTTACCGCCACCATTTTTGTAGCATAGATATGGAAAACGCCAGACGTTGCCCAGGCCGACAGCAAAGCCAACGCAAGACATGATAAAATCCATCTGTCTGGTCCATTGCTCTCTCTCCGGATACCCTGTGCCTGGCTTCTGTACAGACGACGTGGTTCCAGCTGCAGCACCGCATCCTTCCCGGTCACCTCCACCCGTAAGGCTTCTAATCACGCTGACTTGATGACCGTTTTCCTTTGGGGCGAGGTGTCCCCCTTTCCCCTCTCCGAGGATAACGTTCAAGGCATTGCAGTCAGTTTCGCAGTCAATTTTGCTAGCAGGTTTCTCCATTCCCGTTCTGAGTTTGTACACTATGTACTTTTAACGCCTTAATTACACTGAGGAGTTGCACATCAGTGGAAATATCTATAATGATTCCGATCGATCCGTTTAGGTCCGGACCCTTACTGTACTTATTTGTCAGACACTCCTGTAGTGATTTAAACTTAGGTTAGGGCTTTTGGATTTTAAAATAGCCTATAATACGTTGCTTCAATCGTTTAAATGTACTTATCCGACTTATCCAATGTATATATATTTATATATATATACATGTGTGTGTGTCGTATCAAAACGATGAGACAGTGGTCAGCATTAGTTGAAATGTAAATAATAGTTAGGCTATAAAAAAAACGTCAAATAAAGAAGATTCGTACTCAAAGAAAACCACCGAATTCGACACCACCTTCAAAAACAATCCACGAAACACTTAAATGAGAGTCTAAAGAATCTCATGAGAACGGATCTCTCTAAGAGGACGCAGTAGTCAAAGCGACGAAAAATACTCGATAACGAATGTGACAGAAATACATTCGTGATTTTGTATTTTAATTCCGAGATTCAACTATACTGGTTTCACTTAAAAATATTTATAGGAGTAAAGGTCTTTCGCTGTTATACTTTGCTGTATGTGTCTTGCTGCTTGGTTTTTTAATTATGTTCGCCTATGGAAGCCGCGCATGGCTTTAAACCGGTAGGCAATATTTTGAGGTGCACGTCACTGGAATTTAATCCCTTCCGATCCTTAAAGACACAGCTGCGTTTTAGTTGTATTGGCTCTGAGCTATATTAATATCAGACCAGTATTACGATTACTTTGTGACAATTGTACGCACCAGGACATGAAAAATAGGGCTGCTGCGATATTTTAGATATCCTGCGAGAATATGTGAATGATTTCTCACTCCAATTTAATAAAACATGTTATTTGGTAGAGGAATTCTAGGTAATCCATATATGCTTCGTTCAAATATTTTATTATATAAAATAAATAAAATATAATTAATCTTGGTGACTGTAACCAGTAAGTATATTACCCCTTCAGGGATATTGTAGTGGATGTAGGCTGGTGTTTCTTTCCTTTTTTCACTGTCGACAGAAAATAGTATTTTTACTGTTGTTCAAAACTACTATAGCACTTTGGTGCCCTCTATCAACGGAACCACCTCAGGCAGTCATTTTTCATGTTTAATCCATGGCTTGATACTTATACACAGATGGAGTTACCGACCATATAATTTACATTTTTTTGTATGTATATAATGTAATATATTGACATATGTTAATTAAAGATTTTTAGAAAACTTGCATTGCTCTTAGCCATGGGTGTACTCAGGGTTGTAGCTAGAGGATTTGGGGCCCCCACCACCCTCATCATATACTGCACAATACATGGAGGCCCACATGGAACCTAATAGGGATTTCTTATAAATATCAAAACAGATAACAGATATCTATAATTAAAGGTTTTTACTGAACTACAAAAGCAAAATACACAAATATGACAATAAATATAAAAACAAATAGAAACACTAAATCAAGATAGTGATTTTGTAAACCCATAAAAGATTGTGACGTCCGGAGGGCGCACTGCCCGCTGCTCCATATATGGATATCCCATTTGTAGGGGCGAGTAGCGGCACCACCAGGGTCGCTACAATATATCGGATATTGACCACATAATCATTTGGTTGATGTCGCTGCAACATAAATAACAATAGCCTACACTAACCTGTCTAAAAGAACGTCTTTATCAACTGGGATACAGCAACTCTCCTGGCCCCCCTTTCCTTCTTTTCAATGAGTTTCTGGTACCCTGATTTGTGTTTTATTTTACCTGACATTGTATATACAAATCAGTGAAAGGAACTTGGATTTGAGACTAGGACTCGAGTCGCACTTAAGTGACTTCAGACTTTAGCAATGACCTACGAAAGGTTAGTTTGGACTGTCATTCACTAGATGTAATGATAAGATAAATGAGTGTTTGTTTTCTTGACAAACTTGTGGTAGTTGATTAACGTAATAATTTATGTCCAGCTTGTTTCCCCCACGTTAATTAATAATGATGGCTCCAAACATGTTACTGGTTTATTGTTGATCATAACATTACAGTTTTATCTAGTTAACATTACTCTGGGTTTGAGAGTTTGGGGGATGCGGTGCATCTAGTAGTTCATAAGCTGTCATTAGTTGTAAGGACATTGCACATTACATGGTTTTGATATCCAGCCATTAGCAACAGACAAGCGAGTCCTTTCTTCTTTAGTACCTCAATATTTGGTCTGTACTGTATGTTCATGTAACAAGGCAAAATACAATTATTACTTTAAAGTAAAGCATATTTTACAGTAGATTGCACTTCAAATTCTGTTTACCGTAAGACAGCAAAAACAATAAAAATCAAATTGTTAAGTAATATAATTAACCGTTTTAACTGAACTACCAAAGCAAAATACACTAATATGAATACAGAAGCTAGGTTTAGCTGTAACAATATCCTGAGTATGTGTTACTCAGGATATTATTACAGCTAAACCTATAGCTTCTGTAATCTATACTATGTGTTACTCAGGATATTGTTACAGCTAAACCTATAGCTTCTGTAATCTATAGTATGTGTTACTCAGGAAATCGTTACAGCTAAACCTGAAGCTTCTGTAATCTATTGTACGTTTTACTCAGTATATTGTTACAGCTAAACCTATAGTTTCTGTAATCTATAGGATGTGTTACTCAGGATATTGTTACAGGTAAACCTAGCTTCTGTAATCTATAGTATGTGTTACACAGGATATTGTTACAGCTAAACCTATAGCTTCTGTAATCTTTAGTATGTGTTACTTAGGATATTGTTACAGCTAAACCTCTTGCTTCTGCAAGGGAGTAGGTTTAGGGGGGGGCGCTGGGGACATGTCCCCACCATTACTTTAACATGACAAAGTTGTCCCCACCAATATTTTAGCGAACTCTGTCATGAGATTGTGCTGCTATTTGGATAAATTACATCCACCACCGAGGACTAGGATTACAGCTAAACCTGTCTTAAAATAGTATTAACTGGTGATAGTAAGTGTTCCTCGTGATATTGTTACAGCTAAACCTAGCTTCTGTAATCTATAGTATGTGTTACTCAGGATATTGTTACAGCTAAACCTATAGTTTCTGTAATCTATACACTGTAAAAAATGTCACTGTAAATTTTACAGTAAATTACTGGCAGCTGTGTTCCCTGGCAGTTACTGTAATTTTTACAGCTCTTGCTGTAATTAGAATTTACAGACCTTTACTGTAATAAATAAATACAAGCTCTTACTGTATTTATTTGATTTTACAGTATATTACTGGCAGCTGTGTTCCCTGGCAGTTACTGTAATTTTTACAGCTTTTGCTGCAATTAGAACTAACAGACTTTTACTGTAATAAAACAGCATACTGTTCATAACTGGATTTACAGCAAATTACTGGCAGATGTGTTCCTGGCAATCACTACTGGTGGAATCTTACAAAATCAATTGCAACAAAGAATAAGATTGAGAATTTTACAAGAACATCATCACTTAATAATCAGGAAAGAAAAACATAACCAAGAATATCATCAAAATTACTTGTTTATTTTGTACAATTGTTTTAAAGATGTCATGATATAACAGATTTATCGGCACCTGCACTCATCAATTAGTCCAACCTGCTTCTTCTGGATTGGTCTTCTAGTCTTGCTGGATGCCACTTTTTTGCTGCTGGCTTTGGATCCATGCTCAGGATTTATGTCAATGAATTGCCTGAAAGTCACAAAGAAACAAGCACCAATCAGCTATAGCAGTGCACCTTGTGCCCACCAATAGATGTTTTTGTGGACCAACCTAAAGAGCTACTGATCACAGCAATCACAATAGCCAAAAACACAGCAGACATTTGCCCCTCTTACCTTTGGATGAACTCAAGTGTACACGCAGCCTCTTCATATTCGATGTTGAAGTAACTTGCAAAGACAGTGGTGAATGATGTTTACCAGCCACCTGTTATTATATTCTGACCATCCACTGCTCAGCTTCACCTGAAACCAAACAATATTTAAATAGATCAAAGAAAGGCACAAAGACATTGTTTCAGACTTGAGCATTAAGCAGACATGGGAGTACAGAAACGCACAGGATATCACCAAAGGACCCCTGCTATAATATATACCGAAGCCTAAATGTAAAATTAATGGTGGAAGTATGTTTCATTGGAAAAATGTATTGGTCTAACTTACATCTGCTTGAAAGATAAAAGAGTATCTCTTTGTTGCATTGCCTGAACTGCTGTGTCTTCTGTAATATGGATTTTCAAATGAAAGAACAAACTCTTCATATCATTACACCAAACACTGCAGAAATCCACATGGCATACTAAACTTAGATCAGCACGACACAATCTAGGATCAACAACAGGGATTTATTCTACATGGTGTCTTAATTGGTGCGTTTTAAAAGCTGCACATTTGGTGTAAGTGCAACTTGGAATGTTTCTGTGGATTCGCATGTGCCTGGTGTATGAATATGTAGTTGACAGGGAAACATTGTGAATATAAATGCACAGAATAAGTGAGTTAAAGTCCTTACAATTTTTACCACAGGACATGCAGTGACGCGCGTGGATAACTCACTTGTAGGTTGAGGCTCAGGTTCCAGCATCAATATGTTTCTGTTTTTAACATCATACTGTTAAATAAAAGAAAACAAACTATTTAAAACCGGCACACGAGTACAGTGAAACCAACAAGCATTATATAAAACCGGCACACGAGTACAGTGAAACCAACAAGCATTATATAAAACCGGCACACGAGTACAGTGAAACCAACAAGCATTATATAAAACCGGCACACGAGTACAGTGAAACCAACAAGCATTATATAAAACCAGCACACGAGTACAGTGAAACCAACAAGCATTAGCTGTCAGGAAAATATCCAATTTATCTGCGTGACTTACCAAACGTTGAGACGGAATCAGTGGTCGAAAAAATGGCGCAATCTTTCGTGGACGTTCCGCGAGATGTCGCCGATAATTACGTCGAATTAGAATCAGCTGCATTCAAATAAAAAACGCCAACCAGTCAAGTTAAAAAGTAAACGACACAATACCATTTCTGGCTTTCTTAATACTTGTGTTGCCCCCTCTAAAGTTAGTTAGCCACACCACCACTCGAGAGAAACATGCCTGCTAATGTCGTCAAAACAATCTGCAAACAATTATCCATATAGTGAAGCCAATGTAAGATACATGGGATTTAGGTTGCTGTAAAAAAGTGTTAAAATTATAATAGTACAGCCACCGCAATAATTAATTAGCATCTTACAACGATTCAAATCACTAAAGGCGCTCTGCCCTCAGATATTTTAATCTCCCGTGATGCAATGCAAATTACAGTAAAATACTGTTGCCGCATGTGTAGACGCTAGACCCGATCATATTTCCCACAATGCATTTATATATACAGTAATTGCATGTATTACCAAGACACAGTAAATTACTGTTGGAAATAGGCTGTAAATTTACAGCAATTTTTTACAGTGTAGGATGTGTTACTCAGGATATTGTTACAGCTAAACCTAGCTTCTGTAATCTATAGTATGTGTTACACAGGATATTGTTACAGCTAAACCTAGATTCTGTAATCTATAGTATGTTTTACTCAGGGTATTAATACAGCTAAACCTAGCTTCTGTAATAGTATGTGTGACTCATCATATTGTTACAGCTAAACCTAGCTTCTGTAATCTATAGTATGTGTTACTCAGGAAATCGTTACAGCTAAACCTAGCTTCTGTAATAGTATGTGTGACTCATCATATTGTTACAGCTAAACCTAGCTTCTGTAATCTATTACTCAGTATATTGTTACAGCTAAACCTAGCTTCTGTAATCTATAGTAGCCTATGTGTTACTCAGGATATTGTTACAGCTAAACCTAGCTTCTGTAATCTATAGTATGTGTTACTCAGGATAATGTTACAGCTAAACCTATAGCTTCTGTAATCTATTGGATGTGTTACTCAGGATATTGTTACAGCTAAACCTATAGTTTCTGTAATCTATAGGATGTGTTACTCAGGATATTGTTACAGCTAAACCTAGCTTCTGTAATCTATAGTATGTGTTACACAGGATATTGTTACAGCTTAACCTAGCTTCTGTAATAGTATGTGTGACTCATCATATTGTTACAGCTAAACCTAGCTTCTGTAACTATTACTCAGTATATTGTTACAGCTAAACCTAGCTTCTGTAATCTATAGTAGCCTATGTGTTACTCAGGATATTGTTACAGCTAAACCTAGCTTCTGTAATCTATAGTTTGTGTTACTCATGATAGTGTTACAGCTAAACTTAAAGCTTCTGCAATCTGTTGTATGTGTGACTCAGGATATTGTTACAGCTAAACCTATAGCTTCTGTAATCTATAGTATGTGTTACTCAGGATTTTGTTACAGCTAAACGTATAGCTTCTGTAATCTATTGTACGTGTTACTCAGAATATTGTTACAGCTAGACCTATAGCTTCTGTAATCTATTGTATGTGTGACCCTAACCCTAACCCCCTAAGCCCCTAAGCCTACCCTAACCCCCTAACCCTAACTCCCTAACCTCCTAACCCTAACCCCCTAACCCACCAACCCTAACACCCTTACCCTCTAACCCTAACCCCTAACACCCTAACCTTAACCCCCTAACACCCCAACCCCTAACCCCTTACCATAACCATTCCACCCACACACCTAACCATAACCATTCCACCCCCACACCTAACCATAACCATTCCACCCCCACACCTAACCATAACGATTCCAACCCCACACCTAACTATAACCATTCCAACCCCACACCTATCTATAACCGCCATACTCCTGGTCGAGTGGGCTCGAACAGCCAAGGGTGAAGGCTGACCAGCCGACTTGTAAGCAAGTGAGATGGCCTCAACCACCCACTTGCTCATTCTCTGCTTAGACACAGGACCCCCTCTCTTGGGTGGTCCAAAGCACACGAACAACTGTTCGGACAGCCTCCACAGGGCAGTTCTGTGGACGTAGGCGTCTAAGTCCCTCACCGGGCAGAGGAGGTTATGCTTCTTCTGGTCCGACGTCAAAAAAGGAGGAGGGCAGAAGGCTTGCAGCACAATAGGCCCAACGATGTTAGTTGGGACCTTGGGGACATACCCGGGTGAAGGTAGTAGAAACGCCTTGACCATCCCGGGTGAGAAGTCCAAGCAAGAGGGCGCCACCGACAGCGCTTGCATATCACCAATCCTCTTCAGAGAAGAGATGGCAAGTAAGAAGACCGTCTTGAGGGTCACGAACTTGTCAGGGACCTCCTCAATGGGCTCAAACGGAGCACGGGAGAGGCCTTCTAGTACAATGGCCAGGTCCCAGGATGGCACCCTCATGCCGGCTGCTGGCCTCAGCCCCCGGGCGCCACGAAGGAAGCGTGATACCAGTGGGTGTCTCCCCAGAGAAACCCCATTTAGAGGGACATGGCATGCGGACAAAGCCGCCACATACACCTTCAGTGTGGATGGGGATAGACCTGTAGAGAAGCGTTGCTGCAGGAACTCCAGTACTGCAAACACTGGGCAGTTAACTGGGTCCACCTGCCGTTCTCTGCACCACGAGGTGAACAGTTTCCACCTGGCGGCATACGCCTTCCTTGTGGCTGGAGCTCTGGAGTGAAGGATGGTCTCAACGACCCCAGTCGAGAGACCTGAATCTAAGAGGCGGGCCCCCTCAGAGGCCAGGCCCATAGTTTCCACAGCTCCGGGCGGGGGTGAAGGATGACCCCATGCGCCTGGGAAAGCAGGTCCCTCCTGATCGGAATTTCCAGAGGAGAGCCGACGAGGAGAGATATTAGGTCCGCAAACCATACTCGGGCCGGCCAGTACGGTGCTACGAGCAGTAGACTGACCCGCTCCTGACGGATTCTCTCCAGAACTCCTGGGAGCAGAGCAACCGGGGGGAAAGCGTACAGGCGTGACCTCGGCCATGCCTGCACCATGGCATCCAGCCCCAGCGGGGCTGGATGAGTCAGCGAAAACCACAGAGGACAGTGTGACGTCTCTCTGGACGCAAACAGGTCCACTTCGGCCCGACCGAAGTGCGACCAAAGGAGCTCCACCACCTCGGGATGGAGTCTCCACTCCCCGGGCCTCGGCCCCTGCCTCGACAGGGTGTCTGCCCCCTAATTTAGGTACCCCGGGATAAAAATTGCCCTTAAAGGAGCTTCCCGTGGGACCACAGAAGGACCTGGCGGGCCAGATTGTAAAGTTGGCGTGAGCGCAGACCCCCCTGGTGGTTGATGTAAAAAACCACCGATGTGTTGTCCGACCGGACAAGGACATGATGACCCCTTAGGTCTGGGAGGAAGTGCTTCAGAGCCTGGTAAACTGCCAGCATCTCTAGCCAATTTATGACCACGACCACTCATGATCGCCCCCCAGCCGGTGAGGGAGGCATCCGTCGTTAGTGTAACACGACGACACGGAGCTCCCAACACGGGACCCTGGGTTAGGAACCAAGGCTTCCTCCACATGACCAGCGGAGACAACACCGCGTATCAGTGATCATGCGGAAACTGGTTTCCCCTCGGGGAGAACCCTTTGGTTCTGAGCCACCACTGTAACGGTCTCATGAACAGCAGGCCGCAAGGAATAACGTTGGACGCTGCTGCCAGCAGACCCAACAGTCTCTGAAACTGTTTCACAGTGAGTGACTGGCCTAGCCTCACCTGCTCAACGGCTGCAAGGATTGACGCCACACGTGCAGGAGACAGATGTGCCCGCATCGTGGTCGAATCCCAGACTACGCCCAGGAAAGTGGTCACCTGTACCGGCGACAGCACACTCTTCCCGGCATTGAGCCTCAACCCCAGTTTGCTGATGTGAGCCAGAACGACATCTCGATGCCGAACCGCTAGATGCTCCGACGGAGCCAGAATCAACCAATCGTCGATGTAATTGAGGATGCGTATGCCCTGGAGGCGCAACGGCGCCAGGGCAGCGTCTATACATCTCGTGAACGTACGGGGAGAGAGTGCGTGGCCAAACGGAAGAACCCGATACTGGTACGCTTCGCCCCCAAAAGCGAACCTCAGGAACTTCCTGTGTTGTGGAAGGATGGAGATGTAGAAATAGGCGTCCTTCAGATCTATCGTGACAAACCAGTCCTCGGACCTGATCTGTGATACGATCTGTTTGAGAGTGAGCATTTTGAAGCTGAGTCTCCCGACCGTCTGATTCAACAGACGTAGGTCTAAAATAGGACGCAACCCCCCATCCTTCTTGGGAACAACGAAGTACCGGCTGTACCAGCCCGACTCCCTGCTGAGAGGAAGAACTCGTTCTATAGCCCCTTTTAGCAGGAGAGTCTGTACCTCCTGCTCCAGTACCAGAGCCTGCTCTGGGCCCACCACTGTGGGCAGGACCCCATTGAAACAAGGCGGATGCGTCCTGAATTGGATGGCATACCCGCTCTCGATTATCCGCAGGACCCACTGAGATATATTCGGCAGGGTCTTCCACTCTGCCAGAAAATCTACTAGGGGTACCAGCCTCTCGAGGCTGGCCTCTGGAATAACAGGTACTGCAGACACAGTGCCCTGTAACAGCGCACTGGCAGGGAACAACTGGTTCGACAGTTCTGGGCCCCTCCTCGGAGGAGGCGAGCGCCCCTCGGGAAAACGCTCGCCTAGGCCACCCCGCTGAGGGCACCAGGAGAAGCTCACTACTCCCCTGGTGGGGACCACCCCCAGCGGTTTGACCCCCCTGTCAGGGTCTCTTAGACAAAGCCTTCTTGGGTGTAGCGACAGGCCTCGGAACTGTCCTACCCCTCGAAGGCCTCGCCTGTGAGCATCGCCCCCCGGCCCACTCATCGTGTGGGGGCGCCCGAGTAGCGACACTCACTCTCTACTGCGCCCGGTGTGCCGTGCTCGGCGCCGGGCGGGGCTGCCCCCGTCCGACAACCCCCGCGACGCGGCTACGACGGGGGAGAAATTTCTGGAAGGCAGCCGCCTGCCTTCTCTCCTCCTGAAACCTCTCGACGACCGAGCCAATAGCAGGGCCAAAGAGGCCGTCGGGGGAAAGAGGCGCGTCCAGAAGGAAGGCTTTCTCCCTATCTCTCATATCAGAGAGGCGTAGCCAGAGATGCCTCTCCGAAGCCACCAAGGCTGCCATAGCACGGCCCACTGATTTGGCCGTCTCTTTAGTGGCACGAAGTGACAAATCCGCCGCCTGACGAAGTTCTCGAACATCATCAGGACTTACAGTCTCCCCCTGAGCCCCGTCGCTAAGCAGCTCTGCCTGATGTGCCTGTAGAATAGACATAGTATGCAGGCAGGAAGCTGCCTGACCCGCCGCCGAATAAGCTTTGCTGACCAGCGCTGAAGTAGTCTTCAACGCCTTGGAGGGCAATGCCGGTGTCCTCAGAGACAATGCCGCGGGAGATAAATGGCTAGCCAGTATCTCCTCCGCGACCGGCCCGTACCCATGAACATTAGCCTCGGCAACATTAGAGTACATATGAGTCCGCGGATTAAACAGCCGGGACGACACCGGCTTTTTCCAGGACCTCGACACCTCAGCGTGGAGGTCCGGGAAGAAAGGCAAACACCGGCGAGGAGGTAAAGCACGGGAGGGCAAGAATCGTTCATTCAACTTACTGGTTGAAGCAGACTCCTGCCTGTCAGCCGGCCACTCGATCTTGAGCTTTCCCACAGCTCGGGTGAGTACCTCCAGCAGCTCCTTGTTCGCGGGTGACTGAACCAACAATTCAGCCTCCGCCTCGAGGTTTTCAACCTCCATTTCCTCAGAACTGGACGACTGAGAAAAAGGTGCCTCACCCAGGGCGGAAGAAACCCGCCCGGGTGCTTCAGAACCCCGAGCTGAGGCACTGGCTCTAGTAGACGAGGACCGAGAAATTGCGGAAGCCATCTCGGAACCGCATGCTAGATCCGCTTGCGAACCCCACGACGTCAGTCGGCGCCGTGCCTCGGCAGCGGCGGGACCTGAACCGCAGGGAACGCGAACCGAGCCGATTTCCTGAAAAAGCGCCAGGCGAGAGCGAAGTGTACGGATGGCGAGACGGTCGCAATGCTTACAGCTAGCCTCTTCCAAGGCTAGCTGAGCATGCTCCTCTCCCAAACAAACTACGCACAGAACATGTGTGTCCCGGCTCGTGAGAAAGCGGTTGCAGGGAGAAGCACACTGTCTGAAACGCCGCTCGGTTGCCATAATCGCGGTGAGCTCTTGTACATAAATGCAAAGAAAATTTCTGAATTAACAACGTAATAGGAGAAACCCGCGAGGACTGTCACAACATGCACTTGCTGAAGCAACAAAAAACTGAAGGTGCCGGTAATTAGGGGTGCTTTTATGACTTCCTGGTCGCGACGTCACACGTCTGTGACGTTCCGTCACGCCATTGGACTGATTACACATGTGCTTCATGACGCACTCACGCAGAGCGTTCCCATAGCGTTTTCACGCAGCTCGAAGTTCCCTGATAGGGAACTGAACCTAACCCTCCCACTCATAACCCTAACCAGAATCAGATTATTCCTCTCATCAGTACATATTCACATCATAGTCTACAGGCCCACATGCAACTTAAAGCAGCATTCAACCACACACAACAGACATTCCCCCAACTTCAGGATTTTAAACTCATATCTGCATTCCGTAAGAATCCCAATATCCGGGTCCTTCTGGTCACAGCAAAATTCTCACTCACCCTCCCCATCAACCACTGAAATAATACATCATAGATTTCTGTCACACATTCACAACCCACATGCCAACACCTCTATCCCCATTCCACAGTGTATAACCCTCAAGGATACAAACATAATATATGCCATTTCATGCACACTTTGTCACCACAACCAGACTCAAACAACACCTCTATACAATAAAAAATAACACATTACAAACACATCTCGTACAAGCCTTTCAAAATCACTCTGATTATAACAGGCCTGGAAACTAACCCCTGGAACATAAGGCAGAGGAAAAGAACAGAGTCCCAATGGATAAACAAATTAAAGACAATATTTCCACTGGGTCTGAATATTAGGGAATGAGGGAGGGTGGCCATTCACACATTATTTTTAAAGGTTTGAGTAATTAAAAAAAAAAAACATTTTATATGCCGGATTATTTATTGAGTTGTATACCAGTTCTTGTTTTTATTTCTCTGATATGGACAGGGCTTTTACTCAAGCTTGGTTCATTTTGCATGCCTTTTTTATAAATTATTTGTGTACTTATTTATACTTACCTTTTTATACTTACCTTTTTTAAGCACTTAAAGTATATCTTACTTAAGCACTTTACACAAGTGATTCATTTAGCATGTTTTTTATGGATTACCAGTGTCACTATTTATATGTATTTATTAGCACTTGCCTTCATACGGTGAATACTGTATGAATATTTTACTAGGGCACTTAACGTACATTTTTAATCCTAACATATTGGACTTTTTTACTCTTACCTCGATATTGTTTGGATGTGTTGGATGGCCCTCTAATATCCTGTTTTTATGTAAATCCTAACTAGATTTCAGCCTGCAGAATCCTGGTGCTTACTGATGTGATGGCTCACGGGGTGTATTATTTTATTTGTCCAGTAGGTGTCGTTGGGTAACACTATTTGTGTCCTCAGGTTAACTGCTGTGTAACAGGTGTGGAGAATGGACGGTGATTAACCGTGCTGCTCATATAAAACTGGAGGAGAGCTGCTAGGTCTCTTTCTGGTTTGGGAGCTTGGTCGTCATGCTAACTCTCACACCCTCTCCAGCCCAAGGCTTGATGTTGTTTTTGTTCTTTGATATTTAACTTGTACTTCAATGTAGTGATGTTTGTTCGTTTTGATTAAATACACATTTGTGCAAACTTTGATTACGTGGTATGGCCTCTCCATTCATGTTGCTACTCCTTGAGCCAAGGGGTCGTAACACTGACATATACAGAACATGAACATACACATTACATAATTATTTAAATAAACACACTGATATATACATATATAGATATACATATATTATTACACTGAGATTTTAATAATGGGAGCAGTAGAGATGGGCAATGGCGGTAGGCCCGTGCAACCTAGGGTACCAACCAACATAAAAATAACCCTCTACAAACCTAACCCCAACCCCTAACCCTCTAACCCTCTAACTCTAGGGACCCCTAACACCCTAACCATTTGGCCTCTTGCCATTTGGCCTCTTGCCGAAACCAAATGGTCTTTTTTGAAGGCACAACATTAAATGGTGTAAGGGGTATAGACTTCCTGGTTGGCTAGCTCTAACCTTAACCATACGTCCTGCTTGCCTAGACCTAATTTCAGTAAGCCTTATTGTTTTGATGCCTAAACTTAATTTTGACAACTAGGTTAAGGATCAATGTGTTATTGACCTATTATAACAGTATAAATAATTTTTATAAATGTTTATTTTTGAATGGTTTTTGAAGGCATGTCATTAAATGGTTAACGCCAGTAATCTGTTGCGCGCGACTCAGCGAACGCGCTCCCTCTAAAATATGATTCCTTTTACACCTCACGCTTACCGAGCACTACACTGTGGAGAGTAAGTGGATTATTTACAGCTTGATAAAGACCCAAAATGCGGTCGAAACGTCGCTATTGTTAACTGTGTTATTGTTAACCTTGTAAATAAATGTAAATAGTTCAGTTCATCACGTCTTTATTCGAAGTTATTTTGTACAGTTTTGTTTTGGGTTTTTAGTTTTGGGATGCGGTCGGTGTCGTTAGCATAGAATGGGGAATTGGCGCAACTACGAGGATGACCATGTGGACGGCTACGACCATGGCAGACGTCGGTACTGCCAAAGGTTTCCCTCACCAATAAAACGGGATTATCGTATCGAGGTCCATCGTATCAAGGTCCATCCTCCACCAAGGGAACAAGCACCACCTAATCTTCTGCTGACCCCTGCCCTGCTATCCAGACCTCGTCAGGTGGACAGCAGCACAATGACTCACCCATGTAGAGACCGGTTGCCAGTCCTACAACGGAAGAACGAGGAGGATCGGATCGTCTTCTCTCCTCTCTCTCCCCCGCTTCTCCTAATTTTCCTCCTATCTCTATCCCTATCTTGCCAAATCTGTCCTGTATACAGGCACCGAGAGAGCAGAGGATGGCACGGAGACCAAGAGAGGAGACAGCAACCCGACGGGGTGAACAGGTGGAGCAGACATCCTGGGAGGAGGAGGACGCAGAGATGGTGCAGCATCCAGAGCCTTTTGTCCCTCCTCTGCAGATGACCCTTATGACCCCTGTAAGTTCTGGGGGGGGTTAACTGGCCTGTCGTCGGGGGTTGAACATCTAGAGGAGGAGGGAGATTTGGACTCCCCTATTCCTCCTACAGCACCAGTGAGAGTGACACCAGTGCACTGGCCTTTACTGCACAGAGGGTAGCTTCTCTCAAAAAGCCTTTTAGACACATGTCCTTCTTGAACAAAATGACAACTTGGAAGATTCACCACAGCTGCAAGTATGTCATCATGGGGGACTCTAACGTTAGGGTGGCCAATAGAACGCTAATAAATTCACCCATGCTAACAGCGCCGTCTCTAGATAGCCTATTACGCTGGAACGCATGCGCGTGCCCATAGCAAACGTATTGAAAACAACCGCCACTAAGCCGCTTCGAACCTAACAATAAGCTAAATGTCCCACTTCCGCATAATGGCACCAAAACAGGTCGGCTTTTTTATTTTGCTACTATAAGCTCATTTGATGACGAAATCGAAAAATAACAACTGTTCTATGTAGTAAACATCTGGTCGTTTACGGTATCAAGTGCGCTTACATTTGCATTAGGTGGAAGTATTTCGAAAAATGATATTTCAGACTATTTCTTGTATAACGCTTGATGACATGAAAGCCCGCTAAACTGTTATATCTTATTAAAAAGCTGAGGTTCTGCTGAATAAAATGATGCCTGACTTGAAAAGATCTGGAAATATAGATTTTGAGTAATTTGCCCCTAAAGACCGGCATCACTCTCCTCGCCATAGGAAACCAATGGGCCGAGCTCAGAGTTCCAATAAGAGAATCGGTTTTTATAACTTTTGTGTGTGATCCCATGGAAGCCCGCTAAACTGCTATATCTTATTGAAAAGCTGAGGTTCTGCTGAATAAAATGATGCCCGACTTGAAAAGATCTGGAAATATACATTTTGAGTAATTTGCCTCTAAACACCGGCATCACTCTCCTCGCCATAGGAAACCAATGGGCCGAGCTCAGAGTTCCAATAAGATAATCGTTTTTTTTACTTTTCTGTGTGATCACATGGAAGCCCGCTAAACTGCTATATGTTATTGAAAAGCTGAGGTTCTGCTGAATAAAATGATGCCCGACTTGAAAAGATCTGGATATATACATTTTGAGTAGTTTGCCTCTAAAGACCGGCATCACTCCTCGCCATAGAAAACCAATGGGCCGAGCTCAGAGTTCCAATAAGAGAATCGGTTTTTTAACTTTTCTGTGTGATCACATGGAAGCCCGCTAAACTGCTATATGTTATTGAAAAGCTGAGGTTCTGCTGAATAAAATGATGCCCGACTTGAAAAGATCTGGAAATATACATTTGGAGTAATTTGCCTCTAAACACCGGCATCACTCCCCTCGCCATAGGAAACCAATGGGCCGAGCTCAGAGTTCCAATAAGAGAATCGGTTTTTTAACTTTTCTGTGTGATCACATGGAAGCCCGCTAAACTGCTATATCTTATTGAAAAGCTGAGGTTCTGCTGAATAAAATGATGCCCGACTTGAAAAGATTTGGAAATATACATTTGGAGTAATTTGCCCCTAAACACCGGCATCACTCTCCTCGCCATAGGAAACCAATGGGCCGAAATATTTTTTTCTCCCTTTTTTATATGAACCCAGACCCCCCTGCCCACTAATATTCGCGCTCTTTTCAGTCCTTTCGATGTTACGTATAGGTTTCTGCTTGGATACACCACTACCCCTATACACAAACACGAACCAAATATACTTTTCGACCTTTTCCAAACTGATAACTTGAGAGCAAAGTTTGTGCAAAGATGACTACAAAACAACATAAAAACAATGCCACAGGTGAGGGGGAGCAACGACTTCAATTATGCATGCAGTTAGGTATTAATGTAGACATTAATAGTATTAGCAGATCGCCAAAATTGTCATTAGATTTGTTAACAAACGGAGTGATTATTGAAATAATGACAATTGCTAGGAAGTCGTCTGTGTCGTCCGCGAATGCATTGTACACTATTTTAACTAATAATTTTAATGTTGATAACCACCCCACAACTAGAAATAGAGTGTTTAATAAAGCAAAACGTATTTTCACACAGAGATTAAACTTAATTTGTTTAGACGAGAGGGAGACATTTATGCGTTGCGCGTTTTTAATTCCGACCATCTCCCCAAACCAGTCAGAGTTGACCACGGATGCAGTCACTGCTACCGCTCGTGAGCCCTGTATCTCTCAATGTACGGATGAAATAGATGGTGTTGTAAACGCAAATGAAATCGTTACTCGGCTAAGCAATGAGTTTACATTTTACCAGCAAACTGTAGAAAGTAAAAAAAGTATAGACGCGCACATTTCTAGAATTCAGGTAGACATTTCTAGACTTCAAAATCTAAGTCACGAAACGGAGCATGCGCTGCAGCAGTCTAAAAAACATATCGACTCCCTTACAAAGAAATATCAAAGCGCGCGAGACGCCATTCGTAATTTAAACAAACGTAGCAGACGGAAAGATGATAAAATAGATGTTCTACAATCTAAAATAATGGAGCAAAAAGGAGAGAACCAAAGGTTAGACCAGCTTAACAGTCAGTTATGTAGAAATCTTGAGGAGCTACAAGCTAAAATAGAAAATCTTAAGCATGGAAAAGAACGCAGTATAAATAAAGTTAAGTATAGGAAGAGGAAGGCAAAAGAATTGCCAGATAAAATGGATGATTTAAACAATGAGATAGTTTACTGGCAATTAGAACATCCTGCAGAAGAAACAGTTAGGGATGTCCCCACAGTAGATGGTCGTGTGTTTAGTGACAGCACTAGACAAACTGTAATGGAGTTGACCTCTGCTTTAGGAGTTAGTAGCAACAAAGCACCTCAAGTAATAGATTGTGTAGTTAAAAATATGGCACGAATGCGAATTGATAGGCTACCTAGTAAATCGACATGTAAAAACATTACATTAGAAGCGAGACAGGTGTCATTACAACAAATTCATAATAGGATGATAACTGAAAATGAAGTTACACTCACAACGGACGGAACCAGCAAGACAGGTCATAAATATGGAACAGCCGGAATTTGTTTTAAAGATGGCACTAGACTACATTTGGGTTTAAGGGAACAAGCATTTGGTTCAGCACAATGCATGTTTGATACCATAGTTGATATGGTACATGATGTGGTCAGTAGTGGTAAGACTGAGTTTTCGGATGATCGTCACTTTAAAAATATATTTAGTAAAATAACAAACCTAATGGGCGATAGAGCGAGTGCAGAGAAGAAATTTAATGAGATTCTATCCCAGTTCAGGTCAAATATATTGCCAGATGTTATAGATGGGTTTAATGACTTAGAAGACACAGAAAAGGCTAGACTTTCCTTGGTCAACGAGCTATTTTGCGGTATGCATGTCATTGATGGGCTGGCACATCAGGCAGGCACTACGTTAGCTATGTGGGAATCCTTAATATTTCAACAGGACAAGGTAGGTAGTGCTAAATTAGATCCCACACACTCATTTAGTGGGGAGAGTGGTACAGTTAGGCTTATCCGATCTGTATGTAAAGCGGTACAGGAACGTGCATGTGAGAAGAGTGGCAAGCCGGTTGAATTCAGAACCTTTTTGCTTAACAAGAACGGTTCTGACCATGTTCCTTTAGTGACTTTCAAAGGTAACCGCATAAATGTGATGTTCCACAATGCAGCAGGTGTTTACTTCCTCTACACCGACCTGCTAGAATTCACAAGACTCACCCAAAATGAGAACAGGTTAATTCGAGCCGTCCATGCTGACCTGAATGTCTCTCAGTTCATTGCAGGATGCAGGGCATTAGGCCTTGTATCTAAACAGGTTACAGAACCTTTTTGGAGAGTTCTTGCTAAGAAAGAACATTTCCTTGCAATGAACGACAGGTATAGTACGCTTGTTAAAAAGCTGACCGAGTGGCAAGCAGACAGCAGCCCTTTCATTAAAGGTGAGGTCTCACTGTTTGATGACATAGATGTCCACAGGGGACCCATCTTTAACAAACTCATTTTGCCAGTATCAGATGAGTTTGATGACTTGACAAAACAAGCTTTAGAGCTTCTTTTTGCCAGTCTAGTAAAGGTGTGTTGTAGGTTGACAGCAGATCACCTAAAGCATGGACGGTACTACAATATATCCGACGAACAGTATAAAGCATTAGAATCTGCGCCAAAAACAAATGTTTCGTGCGAGAGGGATTTTGGGATTTTTGATCACTTAATGAGATTAAAAACTAGGGCTAGCAAAATAGCATTAGAAGGCATGATCATGTTTAAACAAAATAGGTCATGGGAATGGTTGTCAAGTTTAGATCCAGAGAAGAAGGCTGAGGTCCTTGCAACATCTAGGGCCTCAGTTAAAGGACAGAGAGCCTTTACTGTGAGCGCATGTTTAAAATTAGAGAGTTAAAACGCCAGGCACTTCACGATAACCAAGAGAGTCTAAATAGGAAAGCCAGTCAGGACGTCATTAAAAAACAACAAATTACTGTTGAAATCGGCAAATATGGGGGGTTCTGGACTAGTGTAGAGGAAGTAGATGAGCAGATATGTAATTTAAGTAACGCGGACAAAATAGCAGCTGTGACAGCACAGTTAAAATTTAGGCGCTTTGTGTTAGGCCAGAAAAATGAAAATTCTATTTTTAACTTATCAAAACTAGGGAAAAAGTTGTCATTGGATCAGCTCATCAGTAACCTGAAGAGTGTACTAGCAATTATGAGTGAGTCACATGACACTAGTTTAGATGAAGGACGGACAACTGCACCAGCTGATCTTGTTGCTCAAAGGAAGGAGGAGTTTTTGCGAGATGCCACCCGACAGCACCTGAAAGCACAAGATCTAGGGCGTAGGAGAGGAAATTTAGCTGTAGTTAGATTACCAAGTATAAAAATGCCAAAGCAGTTACTTGGAAAGCGTGTTAAACATAGATTTAGTGGGAATCTTTTAGATACATGGTATGACGCCACAGTGGTAGACATGAGAGAATTGGATGCAATGTATGAGTTTAGAATTAAATATGACAAAACTAGTGATATGCCCTGGTTGCCCCTATGGACCGAATATCAGGAAAATCGCCTAGAGCTTTTAGCCGTTAGTACTCAGGATCTAGTAGGAAAAAAAATTGAACACATGTTCATTAGCAGTGAGGATGGCAGTGTGTGTTGGTGGCCAGGGAAGGTACTTAGTGCTAAAGAAGACATTTTTGTAATTGATTATGAAGAAGAGGAAGATGAAGAAATAAGTAGTTCTGTAGCAGAATATCCACTACTATTAGATTATTTTGAAAACGAAGTAAGAATTCTTTCATAGACTATATCTAGAAATTAAACCCCTAAAACAAATCAAAAGTCACTGCGTCAGGGCTGGCAGGAAAGTGATATGAGACAGGGGGCCTGAATGGTAACTCCCTGTTAAGCTTGACTGCCAGATTAAAACTAACTGTACGTTTTCACATAAAACACATCAAAAGTACCCATAAAACAAACCAAAAGTCACTGCGTCAGGGCTGGCAGGAAAGTGATATGAGACAGGGGGCCTGAATGGTAACTCCCTGTTAAGCTTGACTGCCAGATTAAAACTAACTGTACGTTTTCACATAAAAGTTTGAGTTCTTCAGGAATAATCTATTGGTCCTAAGAAAAATTACATTATCATTTTCGTAAGACAGATGCTCCAGTAGCAGATTAGATTCCCTAACTACAGTTTTTGTGGTAGCATCGTCTATTGGCCGGGGCAGGATGGAGCAAATGGCAAACCTTACTTCATACCAATACTCCTCCCTAACTTTCATCATCAGTTCCCTCATTCTCCTAATAATGTCATAAGGAGAATCCCCGGTAGCTATGTTGTTCGTCCCAATGTGAATTACCAGCAACAATGGACCACTCACACCACGAAAGTGGTACAATTGCTGGTACGTGGCCCTCTCCAGAGTGGTTCCAGGGTGCACCCAAAAGTGTGCGTGTGGAAAAGCATGCTCCATGCCTTTCAGCATGGAGTCTGCGAGGACACACACTTAAGCCTGCTGTGATGAGAAAACATGAAGATCATTAAAATGTGATTCGTCAAAAAATAACGTATTTTAGCATTTTCTAAAACAAATATTCGGCAAATATTGGGCTACCCACCACTGGAACCTCTGGACGATACCCTCCCACGCCAAGCCTCACGGAATGGCCGGGGGATGCACGGTGCAAATCGTTGGCATTGCATGGTTTTGATTGTAAAGAAAGATATGGAAGGTCGGTGAGTGGTATTTATAGAAGTAATTTAAAACTATGCCCAACCCCCCCAAACAAAAATAACCACGCCTACAACTTTCATAGCATAAAGAGTAACCGTGCTAACATACGGGATATTAAAATGAAGAAGCATACCAAGTGCATTATGGTGTAGCCTTTATGCTAACTCCCTGATAGCAAATCAAACACCGTAACTGACCATTTCTGGGTACTGTGCTATATGTCTGTAGTTCCCACATCTATACGGCGCGTTGTTGATTCGCTAATTTCACTGTCTAGTATGGGTCTAGTATGGGTATTGTGACGAGTAACAATCGCTTAGATTTAGAATATTGGGACCGTGTTCTGAAGCAGTTTGGGCCGACCAATGCACGAACAGGCCAATTTAAGACGACTGAACGAGCAAAATTACATCTGCATTCTGCCAGATCGGGATTTCGACACTGAAAGGGACAAGATTCACTGGACCCAGAACACGGCCCAACGTCTGCTGCATCATTGGGTGCTACATTTAAACAAATAGTCCCCGTGAACAGTTTATTACAGACGGACAAAAATGTACTGAACCTGTCTAAATAATATGTATTGACAGGTGCTCAAGTGTCCTTGTTAGATAGGGGTCTAACTTTTGTCCCTGCAGTGGACGGCCACAACAACAAAAAGGTCAGAGATCAAATCAGGTACGACCTCCAACAGTATCACAGGAAATTCAAGTTGGCTGTCTACTTCAGGGACAGCACTGATTCAGAGTGCTTGCCATTTACCCACAGGTCCACTTGTGTCCCTCCTGAGGACAAACTGCCTCCCGAGCTGAAAACCCTTATTGAAAATGACTTGGATTATTTCCAGGAGAACTTTAATATTGGCCGTGTCAAGCCTAATTTGGACCAGTTTGAGATTCAGGCACACAAGTCACTACTGAATAATAACCATATTATCATTAAACCGGCTGACAAGGGTAGTGCAGTGGTTCTCATGGACAGGGAACAGTACCTCTGGGAGGGGAACAGACAACTAAATAATGGCACTTATTATTCAAAATTAGATAACCCTATATATAAGGACACTATTCCTATGGTGGATAAAATTATCAAATCATTTTGTAAAAAGAAGTTTATAAATAACAGAGGACATACTTACAGTGTGTCACGAACACACACGGAAACGAAGAACTGAATCCAATCGCGGAGACGTGATGTTTATTTTACAGGAACGTTCTATGCAATCAAGAATAGTCGGGCAGGCAAGGTTCAGCTTCGGGAAGTCAGAGGCAGGAGACGGTACAGAGTGGCAGGCGAGACAAGGTCCGGTAAACACGCAGGATGGTCAGGCACGGGAATCACTGGTTGACACAAAGCAAAGGATGAGCAGACTCAGAATAAACGGGCAAGCAAAGGACTGGTACACGGAACAAACGTATTCTGACTTTCAAGGATAACGCTCAGCAAGTTCGTATACGATCAATACCTCGCACCGGTCTCAGGGCACTGACAACTCTATATAGGTCCCTCAATCACACACAGGTGTGTCAGAACTCAGGTGACAACGATCGAGCCTGATTGCCCCCTCTCCCGGTAGATCGAGGAGCTGTCACCTGGCGCATAGAGGAGGATAAACCTCCGTTTCTTACAGTATCCCCCTCTCCACGGGCGGCTCTTGACGCCCCCGACAATCGAGTAGGTGGTCTTCCTCGCGGTCGAGGTGCCGGACGACCCGGATGGTCCGCGTGGAAGGAGACCCTTAGTGCAGGGTCCAGTATGTCCCGTGACGGTACCCAGGATCTCTCCTCTGGACCGTATCCCTCCCAGTCCACCAGGTACTCCAGACCGCTCCCTCTTCTCCGCGAATCCAGAATCTCCCGGACACTGTAAGCTGGTTCTCCATTAATCTCCAGTGGGGGTGGTGCTGATTGAAACGTAACCGGTGGGTGCATGGGACTGTAGTGGACGGGCTTGAGCAGTGAAACGTGGAAGGTGGGGGTGATCCGGTACTGCCGTGGTAGCTGAAGGCGGTAGGTGACAGGGTTAACACGCTTTAGGATTTTAAACGGGCCGATGTACCTTGGGGTGAGCTTTCTGCAGGCCCGCCGCAGACGTAGATCCCGTGTGGATAGCCATACTCGTTGCCCCGGATGATAAAGGGGTGTCGGGCGTCTCCGTCGATCGGCGTATCCCTTCTGTCGTTGAGAGGCCTGCTGTAAATGTCGGTGAGCCGTTTCCCAGACTCGCGAACTTTGCCGGTACCACTCATCCACTGCCGGTACCATCCCTGGCTCGGTGTCCCACGGAAACAAGGGAGGCTGATAACCAAACACACACTGAAACGGAGTTAGACGCAGAGATGAGTGTACTAGAGAATTTTGCGCGTACTCCACCCACGGCAGATAGCGGTACCATTCGGTGGGCTGACGTGCACACTGCTGCCGCAGATATTTCCCAATCTCCTGATTGAGCCGCTCGGTCTGGCCATTAGATTGAGGATGATAACCAGACGATAAACTCACTGATACCCCCAGCCGGTCACAGAACGCTCTCCACACTCTGGTATCCCGAACTGCCGGAACACCTGTTGGAATACAGTCTCTGCCAGCTGAGTGGCATTAGGCAGCTGTGGCATGGGAATCAGACGACACATTTTCCAGAACCGATCCACTACCACCAAAATCACCGTACACCCTTCGGATTCTGGTAAATCTGTGACAAAGTCCATAGCTACATGAGACCACGGACGGTGCGGTGTGGGGAGCGGCATCAGCTTACCCTCCGGTAGACGACGCAGACTCTTAGATTGGGCACACACCGGACAGGACAAGACATAGTCACGGACGTCCTCCGCGAGGGACGACCACCAATATCGTTGGCAGAGAAGCTGTGTGGTCCGGGTAATTCCGGGGTGTCCGGTGCCGAGGGAGGTGTGACACCATTCGAGTAGGGATCGAACAGTGGCAGGGACGTAGGTCTTATTCTCCGGTGTCTCGGCAGGAGTGGGCTCCGAGAGTAAACACCCCCGAATGGTTTCGTCTATAGTCCACCGGACTGGCGCAGCCCGACATGCCAACGGGAGGATGGTCTCGGGTTCGGACTTGCCCATAGGTCGTTCAAACTGACGGGATAGCGCATCAGCCTTTCCATTCTTGGAGCCCGGAATATAGGATACCGTGAATCGGAACCGGTTGAAAAACAAAGACCACCTTGCCTGACGAGAGCTCAACCTCTTAGCCTGCTGCAGATATTCCAGGTTGCGGTGATCGGTCAGGACCTGGAACGAGTGGACAGCTCCCTCGAGCCAATGACGCCACTCCTCAAGTGCCAGCTTTATTGCCAGTAGCTTGCGGTTTCCCACGTCATAATTTCTCTCCGCGGGGTTGAGTTTCTTAGAGAAGAAGGCGCAGGGACGCAACTTGGGAGGATCACCTTGATGTTGAGACAGGACGGCGCCGACTCCGACATCCGACGCATCAACCTCTACCGTGAAGGGCAGCGTAGGATCCGGCTGACACAGAAGGGGTACGGTGGTGAACCGGTCTTGTAGATGCGCAAACGCCCGCAGGGACTCTTCCGTCCAGACTAGCTTACGTCCCCTCTGACTCGTCATGGCGGAGAGTGGAGCGGCCGTGGTGCTGAAATCTCTTATGAACCTCCTATAGTAATTCGCGAACCCCAGGAAGCGCTGAAGTTCCTTAACCGTCGTGGGTTGAGGCCAATTACGCACGGCGATGATCTTCTTGTCGTCCAGCCGTACCCCGTCCGGAGTTAGAATCGCCCCCAAAAAGGATATGGTGGTGACGTGGAACTCGCTCTTCTCCAGTTTTACGTACAATGCATGCTCCTGCAATCGCCGTAACACCTGTTGCACATGGGAAATGTGTTCGGCCAGAGAATTAGAGTAGATCAAGATGTCATCTATGTACACAATTACGAACCGATCAATCATGTCCCGAAAGATCTCATTCATGAATGACTGAAAGACTGCTGGAGCGTTCGTCAACCCAAATGGCATAACGCAGTACTCATAATGCCACCGGTGCATGATGAAGGCCGTCTTCCACTCATCCCCCTCTCGAATCCGCACCAGGTTGTATGCGCTGTGTAAATCCAATTTACTGTATAGGCGGGCCTGACCCACCTGTTCCAGGGCTGCGGGAATGAGAGGTAAAGGATAACGGTTCTTTATCGTATTGTCATTCAAACCTCTGTAGTCGATACATGGGCGGAGACCCCCGTCCTTTTTCTTCACGAAGAAGCTGGATGCCGCCGGAGACGTAGATGGTCGGATCGCCCCTTGACTCAAAGCCTCGTCTATGTATGTTTCCATAGCCTCCCTCTCAGGTTGGGACAGTGGATAGATGCGTCCATGAGGCAGTGTAGCTCTGGGCCGCAGCTCGATGGCACAGTCCCACGGTCGATGTGGAGGTAGTTCGCAAGCTCTCTCCTTCGAAAACACCTGTGAGAACTCAGCGTACTCGGGGGCCAGAGGAGCACAAGAGACGGTAGTCGAGTCCTCTACCGAGGTCGCCCTACAGGGCAAAGTCAAACAACGATCCCTGCACTTCACCCCCCAGGACAGAATTTTACCCTCCGTCCAAGATATCACGGGATCATGGAGGCATAACCAAGGATGACCTAACACAAGTGGCTCCTGAGGAGCCGAGATAATGAGTAGGGAAATAGTCTCTGAATGCAGCGCTCCCACCTTCATCCGGAGTGGACTGGTTCTGTGTGTCACATACCCTGTCCCTACTGGGCTCCCATCAACAGCCTTTACTCTCAACGGAGGGCTTACAGGTAACAGTCTCACCCCCAAGTCCTCAGCTAGAGCCCGGTCCATGAAATTCCCGGCCGCTCCCGAATCTATTAGACCATCTACCGAGCGCCCCTCTATACTCATTGACAGCGTTACCGGCACATACAACTGTCTAGAAGTGATATTTAGAGGAGAGCGGAAGCTTACCGGGCGTGCAGCTCGTGGTACAAGCTCTCGGTCCCGCTGTGGTCTAGCAGTGCACTGTCGGACGACGTGTCCTGATTGGCCGCAGTACAGGCACAGTCCCTCCTGGAAGCGATGGCGTCTCTCAGTAGGACTGAGTGGAGAACGTCCCAGTTGCATTGGTTCGCTATAACTCTCTCTCTCTCTCCTGATGAAGGGGGCCGCCGGTACCCGGACATAGTCCGAAGGAAACGTACCCTTCCTCTCCCACAGCAGGTTGTCAATCTCCACGGACAGACGTATATACTGGTGAAGGTCTCGTACGTCACCCCGACAGGCCAACTCGGTGCGAAGCTCGTGCCGAAGCCCTCTCCGATAGACGGTCAAGAGGGTGGTCTCACTCCACCCGCTTCCAGCGGAGAGAGTCCGAAACTCCAGAGCGTATTCCGCCACCGGGCGCGACCCCTGCTTCAGGTCCACTAGCTGATCTCCCACGTTGCGGCCCGACACGGTGTGATCGAACACCTCCTTAAACAGACTCAGGAACCGTGTCTCAGATTGTAGATCGGGGCTTTGGGCGGTCGTAGCCCAGTCCAGCGCCCTTCCGGTGAGGAGAGAGATGGCGTAGTCCACCTTACTCCTCTCATCTGGGAACAGTGCTTTATGATGGGAGATGTAAAGCGCTACTTGCAACAGGAATCCCTGGCATTTCCCGGGGGTCCCGTCGTACTTGCTGGGCATGGATATAGGCGCTGCAGGTGCCACACTAGTAGCGGAGGGACTGGCAGAGTCAGCAACCCCGGACTGGAGCAGGTCTAGTAGCTCGTCCATTCGCTTCTCCTGCTGTTCCCACCGCTTACGGAACTCCGCTGGATCCATGTTATAGTGGCGAGGTATTCTGTCACGAACACACACGGAAACGAAGAACTGAATCCAATCGCGGAGACGCGATGTTTATTTTACAGGAACGTTCTATGCAATCAAGAATAGTCGGGCAGGCAAGGTTCAGCTTCGGGAAGTCAGAGGCAGGAGACGGTACAGACTGGCAGGCGAGACAAGGTCCGGTAAACACGCAGGATGGTCAGGCACGGGAATCACTGGTTGACACAAAGCAAAGGATGAGCAGACTCAGAATAAACGGGCAAGCAAAGGACTGGTACACGGAACAAACGTATTCTGACTTTCAAGGATAACGCTCAGCAAGTTCGTAAACGATCAATACCTCGCACCGGTCTCAGGGCACTGACAACTCTATATAGGTCCCTCAATCACACACAGGTGTGTCAGAACTCAGGTGACAACGATCGAGCCTGATTGCCTCCTCTCCCGGTAGATCGAGGAGCTGTCACCTGGCGCATAGAGGAGGATAAATCTCCGTTTCTTACACAGTGTGACACAGAACCTAGGCCAAGACTCTTCTATATGCTCCCCAAAATTCATAAATCTAGATCGGCGTGGGGTAGAGCGGGTGAAATTCCTCCGGGTCGGCCTATTGTGTCAGACTGTAATAGTGAAACCTACTGTACGGCTGAGTTATTGATTATCACCTGAATCCTCTCTCGATTAAGCATCCTAGCTATATTAAGGATACATATGATTTTATAAATAAGGTTAAGATGATTGTAATTCCATTAGGTTCCTTTTTGTTCACTATGGATGTTGACAGTCTCTACACTAACATATATATCCCAGAAGGGCTACAGTCCATTAGAAATATATTTTATAAATACCCAGATGTCAGACTGTCACGGTGTAGCCTGGGTGTAGTGTGGGAAGCCATGTGCAGAGCAGTGTCGTCCGTTTAACAAGGTTTATTTAACAAAACACCAACGTAAAACAAACCGAGAACGGCGGAAAAGAGCTAACTGGCTAACTGAAAATGAACACTGCGCATATCGCGTCTTACAAAGAACAGAATAACCACAGCAATGTAAACACTCACCCCTATTCAATACGTGTGACATAAATTAATGCGAAGCAAGGAGTGAATTGCTCGCGACCCTTTTATCTCCCCACTAAGTGACATAGATTACTAACAGCTGTGAAGAGTGAACAAGGAAGTAAACACAGCTAGTGAAACAATGACACGGAAGTGAGTCACCGAAATAGAAGTGTAGCTACGCCCCCACACCAATCGTGACACAGATGTCCGGATAAGGAGTTGTTAGAACTATTGGAAATTAATCTAACAAGGAATGATTTTGAATTCGATGGTAATTTTTTCTTACAAATTAAAGGTACAGCCATGGGTAAGAGGTTTGCCCCAGCGTATGCAAATATTTTCATGGCAGAGTGGGAGGCCTCTGGCCTGGCTTCTTGTTCCAAAACACCATTGCACTATTACAGGTTCTTGGATGACATCTGGGGTATATGGACTTACTTTTCTGGACACCACCATTTTTAAAGATCCTGACTTTCCACAGACATACCATTTAAGGAAACTGACATGCATGCCTTGTTATATAAGTCTAGTTTTCATCCTGGGCATACCTATGCTGGTTTACTGAAATCACAACTATTGAGATTTCACAGGATCTGCACCAGACAGGATTATTTTGAATGTGCCACTAGGATGTTGTTTGCATCTTTGTCCACTAGGGGTTATACTAGGACTATGTTTAGGAAAGTCCTTAGGACCTTCCAACAGACTAGGCCTCAGGTTTTGGACACATTGTTGCCTGTGATTACCACCTATTCTCCCTCTACAGTGCGCTTAACAAAAATATAAAAAAAATAATTTTGACACCTTTGTTGGACAATCACAATTACTAATGGAATTCAGGCTAATTGCGGCCTATAGAAAAAATACGAATTTAAAGGACACTTTGGTTAAGGCCAAAATGAAACCTTTGTCTGCCCCAAAATCATTGGGATGTGGGGAGTTTTTCAAGCGTAGTGTATGGGTGCAGAATCAACACAATAGGGATGTGTTTGTGACACGGGGTGACACCAGTGTTCGCTTAAAAAACTGTGTTTATTTGATTAGGTGTAAGCACTGTAATATGCAATATGTGGGTGAGACGGGGAATACCTTACTAACCAGGTTTGCACAGCATAGGTATAACATCTGCAGGGGAGTGGACACCGGTGTCCCTCTTGTACAGCACTTTATTCTGCATGGCTGGCCTCAACTTACAGCCACCGTATTGGAGTGCAGCTTCAGATGTTCCACTGCCCAGAGGAAGAGGGCAGAAAGGCTATGGATTCACAGGCTGGGAACGTTACAGCCTTTGGGCCTTAATGAGAGGTGAGGTCTCCTGGGTTGACCATGGGTACTTGGTTTGTGCATTGGTGTCCCTGCCTTTGGCGGTGACACCCACTTACTTAATCCCTAACCCCTAACCCTAACCTTTATAGCTCCTCTTTCCTGGGATGTTAAACTACAAAACGTATGTTAATGCTCCTGTTAGTAAAGCAGGTAATTGTGTATCTTAAACAGGGTAGGGGTAAAAGATACTACTCTGTTATCCTTGGAATCCAATCATTTGTTTGCTGCCTTAATCATCACTGAATGTTTGTGTGGTAGAAATTGAACCCCTAATTGGTTTTAATTGTTTGTTTCGGTATAGGAGACTTGACTATTTCCAACATAGACTTTTTGTTTCTACATGGTCCTCGGGGTCTAGTCTTAGTTTGCTTCCCCTTCCCCCCTTTTTTCCATAATTGTTAAACATTTTTTAAACTCTGAAATGAGCCTGTTTTATCTTTCTAGATGAGTTGGGTTAATTATATGTACTTTTTAATTTTCTAACTTAGTTTTAACATTGATTCTTAACTGGCCTTTTCTGAACTTCTTGTCTCATCAGCTGAGTATGACTCTTCACTTAAGAAATCGTTTTGGCCCTCTGACTCAGGCTGCAGCCCAAACTCAGAATACTCCTAATTCAGGGTTGGGTGTTCCTAGAGTGGCCTTTGATCCTAAATTAACAAAACAGTACTTCAAACTCTTACAGGCTATCCATCAGGCTGAGATCTTAGCTCTATTACAGATGACTGATTAATTTCCCCCAGGCATGTTGAGACAAGTGAATAGACTAACAGCCTTCATTAAGGCAAACACAGATCATTGGATGGACATCAATATGGGCATCCTTATAGAACACTACGACTCAGTCCTGGCAGCCGGGCTACAGGAACTGGGAAATTTCGATTTGGCCTCTTGATAGGGCTGTGGCCTGGGCCAAGGCTCGCTATAGACGCAAGTTCACTGAATCATCAGTGACCACCTTGCGTGCCATGCTACCCAAAAAGGTCCCAGTTCGGGCTGATGAGGATCCGTTTCTGTTAACATTGGAGAGTTTTCCACCTCTGTCCAGTAGTCCTGGACCAGCTCCAGTTGTCCTGGACCAGCTCCAGTTAACCCTGTAGAATTGAGGAGTGACACTTTAGCCAGAGGCCTAGCTAAAAACAAACTTCAGGGATGCCCCCTTGGCAAGGCTTGCACTCCAAATTCAACAAAACAGGTGAATAAAACAATCACAGTTATGGCTGAGATGCACTCCCCTAAATCCCAGATATCTACTGAGAAACAACCAATAATCAAGGTAAGCTCGTTGGGCGAGACATACAGTTGGAGCCTTTGGCTACACATAGCCCTAGAAAAACATTGTACAGTAATGTTGTCCTACAATGCAGTGGTACTATAACTCCTCTTTCTGAGCCTGAACAGGAGGGGTTGGTAGCGGAAGTTGGTCGTGACCCGACTGTTTCTGTCCCTGGGTCCGTGGAGGTTAACCTAAACATGATGATGGGTGACAAGCAAGCAGTTGTCTGCCTGAACACGTCCCTATCCAATAGGACCCCAGTGGGCCGACGGGGACACCGCTGTTGCTCTCCCCCAGGACTCCTCAAGCAGATTGTAGTGACAACTCTGAACCCCGGCTGTTGATTGGTCGCCCGGTGTTATGGAATTTTATGATCATTCAAGAAGTTTAGTTACATGTAAGTCTCATAGATGTTGTTTAGGCCAAAAGGCACAGAGAAAGGTTAAGAACGGAAAGCACGAAGCCAGGATCTAGTTCCTTTCGGAGGAGAAACAGGAATGTTATCTTTACATTGTTAGAGGGGCCCAATGCTAGAAACAGATGTCCTGTTTACCTTATCTGTGATGGACTGTCAAAGCAACTGTATGGGTTTACGTTCACCTCATATGTTTCTCACCATAAATGGATATGTATCAGGTTTTCCTTTACTTGACTGGGGAGTGAACCTCTGGTTTTATGACAGCTCCATACATCACCCATATTATACTGTATAGTTTGTTGAGATGGGGCTGACGGCCCCATCTGTTCTCCATTAAGTATTGTTTAGGTTTGTGTGGAAACATAACTCATTTCCTTTAAATACCCTGCAGAAGTTCTTCTCATTGGGTCAGTCCGATCACAGCACTGTGTGAAGGCTTTCCTCAACCCTATTCTTTAAGCTTGCTAGGGTACGATCTGATCAATGCAAATGCTATACCTGTATTTGACAAATGGTTTCTTACTTGCAATTAAACCTGTTAAAAGTGTCAACTGTATCATACTCTCGTGCGTCTTACTTTAAGTTCGAATTCAGCGATTAAAGTCGAAATTTCCACGACACCAGTCTCTCTCCCATCGTTCCCGGTAATCCCATCACCTGCTATTACACAAACACCTATACGCCGTGAACCCTTTAGACACCCAAACACTACCAGAAAGATATTTGACTGGGAACTGATAGTCTCCAAACCAATTGTGATTATTGGGGATTCTAATATCTCACGTTTTCCTGTGTTTACTGATCCTAAGGTGCAGGCAGACAGCTTCCCAGGGGCAACTTTTTACCATCTGAAAGGGATTATTGAGAAACTAGAACAACAACCAACAGTAGAAAAAGTAATTTTATCTGGTGGTCTAAACAATTGTCTTTCTAGACAAACTGCATTGACTACCTGGAAACAATTACAGCAGTGGAAAATAGATTCCCGAATGCACTATTGTATGTGCCCATTATTAATTTCTCTGATAGACTGGAAAAAGACCAACAATCCCTTTTAAATAGATTAAATCAGACCATTCTGGAAAAATGTAATTTCTTACCAGAAATTAGTAAACTCCGATTTCATACACTCCCATGTGATCCTGTTCACTGGACACCTGAGACGGCAACTTTGATTCTGACATTTTGGCTGGATAATTTAAACATGTAAGGGGAGAACATTGTCCTGAGACATCTCCACACTCAAATATCACTAATCTCTCACACTCGTATAGACTCTCACAATTGGAAAGGAACATCCTGGAACGTGGTTAACTTTCATTCCCACTCCTAGATTACTTGATCGGATGGAGCGCCGTAGAGATTTACACCAGTATCATAGGAGGCTGAAATTATTAGATCATTTTAATTAAGAGGAGGATTTCCACTTTACAGATTGCTCAGGTTGGGAGCCGAGATTGGAATCAACATCTCAATGCATACAGGAATTAAATGGGAGAGATATAAATACATTTAGAAATTTCCGACCCAAACCAGTCACTAATTGGAATGTCACCCAAATGGAACTTGACACCATTAAATCCCTTGGTTCAAATCAAAGCATTGTGATCAAACCTGCGGATAAGTGCTCACAGATAGTTATCATGGATAGGGTACAGTACTTATTTGAGGCAAATAGACAACTAAGTAATTGCAAACATTATGTCCCACTGACCCATTCTATGCAATCAGCAGAGGTGTGGACTCGAGTCATGTGACTTGGACTCGAGTCAGACTCGAGTCATGAATTTGATGACTTCAGACTCGACTCGACAAAATGTACAAAGACTTCCAACTCGACTTGGACTTGAACATCAATGACTCGTGACTTCACTTGGACTTGCGCCTTTTGACTCGAGAAGACTTGCTACTTCCCATGAAAACTGGGGAAGAAAATGTTCACACGGCCGCGCCGCTCTCAGTTTATCTGCATCTGTGAAAAAATGCATGCAGAGAGAACGCGCCCTGCCTGCACAACATCCAATCACTGTAGTCCCACGTTGTTTTGATTCGACATCCAATCACTGTAGTCCCACGTTGTTTTGATTAGACAGCATCCAAGCAGGCACATTGCAAGACAACCAATGAAGCACAAGCAACAACGCGCCAGTTGGCAAAATGATACCGAATATAGTTTCGTTTGGCTATAAAAACTACGAGGTAGTCGACAAAAAAAGAGTTGCAATTTGCAAAACATGCGGGTCGAAGATTACAGACGGAGCTTCGCACGGGCACGCTCACACGCACACGCACACACGTCTCTATGGAGTCATTCCAATTATATTATCAGGTTGGTCCATTTTTTCAGTGATAATTTTGAGGAGTGAGAATTTTATTAATGACATGTTTAAAAAAGTTCAGGCTAAAAGGACCCATGTCTATTTGAAAGTTAAACTGTTTTGCAATATGAGGTTAGGGCTGGACAATAATTCAATATCACTATATATCGCGGTAAAAAAAATCAATAACGGTGATATGATTTCTAAACACATTTTTGATATTTCAATATTTTTGCTGTTCTCCAACACGGCAAGTTTAAGCTACAAAATGAGCGCCCATGACCGCAATTCAAACGTGACTGAACGAGCTTCCATAAGTGAGGAGAAAGCAGACAGTTGATATGAGAGGAAAGACTAATTCAGTGGTAGGGAAGTGGTTCAGCTTTCTGAGATCTGATAAACTTCAGGTTTCAGCGTTATGCTAAATGTGCCGGAGAATGAGAGGCTCAAAAGCGCATAAAGCCAACACAGGAGCTTGCATCTTCCGCGTTGACTGGCCCATGACGTCATGATGGACATGCGCTTTTTTTGCTCACTCTCATTCTCCGAGCATGTTGCGACATGCGCGTTCATGAGCTTCTCTGTCGTGTCTCTTAAATCCACGGTCACGTAGCGAACTCATGAACTCACCTCTTCATTGTCTAACATGTTCACTAAC
Organism: Dallia pectoralis; assembly: GCA_029465975.1. NCBI lineage: Eukaryota > Metazoa > Chordata > Actinopteri > Esociformes > Umbridae > Dallia > Dallia pectoralis. The sequence goes on from CM055728.1 coordinate 4,351,212, forward strand.
GTTAAACGGTATCGATATGTTCATAAGAACAAGTTTTGTTGCAGGAAGTTTTGTGTAAAGAATAATATAATCAGCCTATGTTATTGTTTAAAGTTAAATATATTAATAAGGTCAGTCTCAGAGTAAAATTGCTTATTTGACTTTTCTTGTTTGTATAAAGGTTAAAATCAAATAAAAGGTGAACTTTAATTTATTTGTACCGTTTTATTTCTAAAATATTATTTAGTTTTATAGGAGGAGGCTCAAAAGACTTGCCAAATGTATTTTTCAGAAGATTGTATACAGACATCCGTTGTGGGTGTTCATGGCATTTTTTCTGAGGCTTTTATATTGTTCATATCGATATCGGAATTATATCGTATCGACCGAAATTAAGAAATATATCGTGATATTAAATGTTTCCATATCTTCCAGCCCTAAGGTCAATACAATACAGGACTGAAGTTGCTGTGCATTGTTCTAGTGCAATATGCTGTTGAAATACAAGCATTTTTTGTGAAATAAAATTTTCTGTTTTTTACTGTATTAATGTCATTGTATAAAAAGAGGTTTAAATAAATACAAATCTTACAGACATACATGATTTGTATGAATTCTGTGGTAAGATGACTTGAAATGACTCGAAACTAAAATGGTAGGACTTTGGACTCGACTTGAGACTTGTTGGCTTTGACTTGTGACTCGACTCGGGACTTGCCTCATCTTTGACTCGACTTGACTCGGGACTCGAGGGCAAAGACTTGAGACTTACTTGTGACTTGCATAACAATGACTTTGTCCCACCTCTGGCAATCAGAAACCCGAAATATGATCAGAATGGTGCTGTTAGAGTTATTGAATAAGAACTGTATTAACTCCAAACAAATGACTTACCTGTTGGGTCCCGATTTACCTAAGTCGAGGCAGTTTTATCTGCTCCCTAAAATTCACAAACCTGGGGAGGGGTGGACTGTTCCTTTTCAGATCCCTAGTGGGCGTCCAATTGTCAGTGACTGTGGATCAGAATCATATCGGGTCGCTGAATATATTGACTTTTTCGTTAACCCGCTATCCCAGAAGCACATGAGCTATGTGAAGGATACCTATGACTTTGTGAGTAAACTCAGGGGTCTTGAATTACCAGCAGGAGCATTTCTGTTTTCTGTGGATATTAATTCATTGTATACTAACATTGAAACTTCTCTGGGCTTACAGGCAGTTAAATAGGCTCTTGAAAAATTCCTTGAACCTCGACGCCCAGATAAGGAAATTCTAGAGTTGCTGGAACTGAGCCTATTGAGAAATGACTTCAACTTTAATGATAAATTCTAACTTCAGATCCATGGCACAGCCATGAGCAAGAAATTTGCTCCAGCTTTTGCTAATTTGTACATGTGTTTCTGGGAAGAAACTGCTTTTTTGAAATGCAAAGTGCTCCCCCGGTTATATCTTAGATACCTTGATGATATCTTTGGCATTTGGGTAAAGACTTTTAGTTCTTTCTAGAAACCCTAAATACACACCACCCGACCATCACGATTACCCATAATGTGCAGAAGGAAAAACTGGAGTTCTTAGATACTCAGGGTTTTTTTCAGTCCCAGATGGATGAAACTAAATCGTTGGCCACCAAGGTTTTCTTCAAGGGGACAGATAGACATGCCCTCCTACATAGGGCAAGCTATCACCCGAAACATACTTTTAGGGGCATTATTAAATCACAGTTGATCCGATTTCATAGGATTTGTACATTACACGAACATGTAGAGGAGGCCACAACTATTCTTTTCAGAGCCTTGTTACCACAGGGTTATTTCAGGCGTTTTCTTCGAAAAATAAAATCAGAAGTTAGTCAATTGTTTTGCAATGAAGGGGGTTACAATGGAACATTAGAAACACAAAAATTAATACCATTTGTTACCACATATTCTGGGAGTTTAGGTGCATTTAACTGTTCTTTGAGATCTAGTTTCCTACAGGCTCAACAAGCTGCTGATGGGTTACTCAACTTTAAAATAATTTCAGCCTACAGAAGAAACAAAAAGCTTAAGGAAATGTTGGTTCACACCGCTCTCCAACCAAACGGTAAACACACACATCTTGATACCCATCTGTTAAATCTCAAATATATTACCAATGCTTTTTCTGGGATGGGCCTTCCTATAGGGCAGAGAATAAGATTGTCAACCGAAAACTTAGTCTATGGAATAAAATGCAAACTTTTACAAGATCTACCTAGGAGAAACAAAGAATACCTTACAAGTACGACTCAAACAACACCTGTACCATATAGAAAAAATCTAATAAGAGCACGGTATTATATTTGCATTTCAGAACTCACACAATTAGCAATTTGGTTACTTTTGGGTAAGAGACAAGTCGCAGCTGGTCTAGGGCACAGCAGCAGAGTGTGGAGAGGAAATGGATTGGGCGCCTTCAAACAATTGAACCAAAAGGCCTCAATGAAAATTAAATCCATTTATTTTGACCTGAATGAAATTATCCACAGCGGGGGTCTTCGGTCACGGGGGGTGGATTGGGTTTGGATCCGGATTAGAACCGTACGATTATGAAATGTATTTATTTGTATCTATATTTATATATATGCATGAGTGGTTTTACGGCCTTTTTATTGTATATTTCTATCTTTTTTATTGTTGGCACTTTAATTTTAATTTTGTGTGACACATTTTATTAGCACTTATTTCCCTGTAAAAAGCACTTATATCCTTTTCATCTTATTTATTGGTCGGTTCTGTTCCGGATTCTTCCCTTTCTCCCTCCCAGAGGCCTAACCCTAACCCCACAAAGTCAACCCCTTACTCTTGCCCTAACCCAGATCCTTAACTCAACCCTAGCCCTATCTTCAATCCAAACCTCAGCCCTACATTTAAACCCCAACCTAAGCCCAATCCCAGTCCTACCCTAACCTCAGCCCCAAACCTACCTCATACCTCATCCACAAACCTAACCTTACCATAGCCCCAACCTCAGCCCTAAACCTAACCCTTTCCTTAGCCCCAAAACTAACCCTAACCTCAGCCCTAACCCTAACCTCAGCCCTTAACCTAACCCTAAATTTAACCCCCAACCTCAGCCCAATCCCAGCCCTAACCCCAAACCTAACCTTAACCTCAGCCCCAAACCTAACTCAAACCTCAGCCCCAAACCTAGCCTTATCTTAGCCCCAAACCCAACCCTTACCCCAACCTCAGCCCTAACCCTAACCTCAGCCCCAAACCTAATCCTAACCTCAGCCCCAAACCTAACCCTAACCTCAGCCCCAAACCTTAGCTGTTACCCATCAGAAATCTTCATCTTCATTTTAGTGGGTATTCCTTTTACAGATTATTGGCCCCTCTGACTTTACATACAATATCTTCTTAAATGACTAGATCTGTTTTTATTTTTTTTACATATTTTTTATATTTTATTCCCCTCATAGTCCCAGAAATATATTCTATATATTTAAAGCCCAACCATTTTAAAATGACTTGCCTGTGCCCGTGCACAACAGATTAGTCTGGAAACTTCTTTTACCTAACCCTAAACCCCTGACTTCCCATGGAATGATTCCTTTTGTGTCTACCTATTCCAGTCTTTCAAGGGGTTTAGGGTCTGCCATTAAGACTCACTACCAGCAAGCTCAATATAGTAATCCCCCTTTGGAAAACGTTAGAGTTATTTTGGCCTATAGGAGGAACAGGAGTTTTAAGGACTTTTTAGTCCACACCAGGTTTTCTACTAAACAACCCAAGACCTCCGAATTGGACAGATATCTGGTGAAACTAAATTCCTTAAAATTTCATTTTCTGGCTTTGAGGCTCCTTTGTGGGGGAAAAAAAAGTTGAGTACAACTAACCTAGTTTATGGTATCAGCTGTAGTTTATGCAATAAAATATATATTGGGGAAACAAAGAACCAACAACATATGTATCATACAGGCAAAGGCCTTAAAACCACAATACTGTACTTACTTATTTCCAGAAACATCAAGTTAGTGGGTTGAAGATTTTTGGACTGGAGAGGGTGGGGTCTTGGACAAGGGTAGAAAGACAGAGGGCTGAAAGACGATGGATAAACACCATGAATACCATCGATCCTTTGGGACTGAATGAAAAATATTACTAATAAACTTTGTTTACTTACCTGATTAAAAGAGGTCTTGCAGGTTTGGAGGGTGAGATCACCTGGAGGACTAACCGCTTTTTAGATATGCACCTGTTATCTATATATTATCTTTCTTTAAAAATGTATTTATTATTACTCTGCATGCATTGAAGTATAGTACCAATTGGACCTTCTTTTAGAAGTGATGTATTTGATTGGTTCTGTATGCGCATGGGCGTTCCATATTTTATCCCCTTCTGCATATGCCACTGGTATTTATTTGTATTTACTACATCATTTATTTAAGGAATATACTTATTATTATTCTGCATGAATTGAAGATTTTACCCTTTTGATTTTCTCTTAGAAGTGGTGTATTTGTTTCCACATGTGTGCATGTACATTCCATATGTTATTCTCTTTCACCTATGGCACTTATATTTATTGGTATTGATTAGATTATCTATTTAAGGCATATACTTGTTATTATTCTGTGTGAATTGTAGTCTCGATTTTCTTATAGAAGTGGTGTATTTGTCTGTAGGTGTGTGCATGGACATTCCATATTTTATAATTTTTCGCTTATGGCACTTGTATTTATTTGTATTTATCAATTTGGGTATATATATATATATATATATAATTGTGTGTGTGTAAACATTATATTGAGAAGCGGTTTTCCTTCTAGGTTTTGCCCTAAACCCTTGCCTTACAATTGCCTTAAACTCACTGTCCCCATTAACTGAACTTAATGCTCGAACTCGCCACTTCGGCATCTAACCCCGCCAATGTCCTCGCATCGCGTACACACCCCGAGTCGAGCGGGTCAGAGTGACCCGCGATCTCTTTTCACAGCCCTCAGAGTTTTGCAAAAAGGAGGAGGCCAAAATACAACAACGTGCTTGTGTTTCTCTGTTATCGGTTTACTAATATTATAGCTATTAGTAATTATCTGGGAGGTCTACAGTGTGAGCTTACACCTGGTTTTTCCTACTTTTCTATCGCCTCTCTTTTTTCCGTACTACTTTTCTGTCCCTCTTATGGACTGAGAAGACGGCGGGAGTAACAGTGGCTTGACCGCGGCCCCTGCCAGTCTTCTCGGTCCGGCGGACCAGGCCGGGAATAGAAGGACCGGGGGAGAGGGAGGAGTAACAGTGGCTTGACCGCGGCTCTTCCTGACCCCTCCGACTCACGGACCGCCCCGGGAGAGAAGAAGAACCGGGGAGGACTGGGTCAGTAACAGTGGCTTGACCGCGACTTGACCCAGCGCCCCGGCTCATGGACCACTCGGGGAGAGAGAAGGAGCGGGGGAGGGGGAGTTTTCAGCAGTGCCACAACCACGGCTGAATCTCCAACCCACCGTTTCACGGAACACACCGGGAGATTGAAGGAGCGGGGGAGGGGGAGATTTTGGCAGTGCCACAACCACGGCTGAGTCTCCTACCCACCGTTTCACGGAACAGACCGGCAGCGTGAAGAAGCGGGGGAGGGGGAGATAGCGGCAGTGGCGCAAACGTGGCTGTCTCTTTTCATCCACCGCTTCACGGACCAGGCCAGCCAAACACGCAGGACTGAAGAGGAAGGACGAGCGCGGCCCCGCCCAGCCCTTCAGTCCGGAACACCTAGCCTTCAGGTCTCTTTTTTTCCCCTACAGGCCCAGTGGGCTCTCCCTGAAATTTTTTTCGGGACCCGCCCAGGCACCAGCCCGAGGGAGGTAAAGTGGACCTGCAGGACTGAGGCGGATGACCACCAGTAGGTAGAGGAAGGACCGAAAGAACCCCAACTACACCAAGAGCGAGCGGACCACAGGGCAGTACCTCAGTGACCATAGGGTCGGGGGCTCCCAGGTGGATCTGCCCGCTCTCAGGTTGTCCTTCCTCTACCCTCGCAGGACAACTCCCCCGCAACCATGAATCCAGGAGGCATGAGACGCTACAACGCGGTGAGGCTGACGCTGATCCCAACCCGAGAGGCTGCCGAGGACGGAGCCAACCAGGGACGGGGAACAGCAACCGGACCAGCAAAAAGACCAGACAGCACGATGACCGGCCTGGAATTCAGCAGGGCAGTTCTACAGAAAAGTATGGGCTTTGTGCCAGCTGAATTAAACTGCCTGGCTAAACCTCCAGGACCCGTGGAAACCTTCGAGGTGAGTTTCAAAAACCCACAGCTGTTGGAGAAATTCTGGAAAATCTTCAACAGCAGTAGAAGCTCACCCCCGTACAACAAATTCAAAGCATCCCCACTATCAGACACAGAATCTAAAATAGTAACCATCAACTTTCATAATGAATGCATTCAAGAATACGACATCGAAACATGGCTAAACAGGTACGCCACAATAAAATCTGAAGGTAGGAGGGTCCTAGACGAAGACCAGGTCTGGACAGGGGGATTTAAGTGGCTGGTCCAGCTGAAACCGGACCCAACCGGAGTGGGCGGGGTCCGCCACCTGCCCAGCACCATCACGCTGGGAAACAACAGAGGCTCCGTCCACTACTACAGCATGCCCAAGTTGTGCAGAAACTGTGGCAACCTTGGACACCTGGCCGCAGCCTGCACAGCCTGCAAAATTTGCCAAGGAGACCACCTAACCTCAGACTGTACAACCACCAGACCATGTAACCTGTGCGGGGTCATAGGAAATTTTTTCAGGACATGTCCCAGGTCCTATGCGGGCAGGGCAAGGGCAGACGGCCCAACAAACGACAACCCACAACCTCCCCTCAACCACCCACTCCCCCTCCTCCTCCATCCCCCCCACCAACAAACAGCGACGACATAGACCCAGACTCTACGGATATAGAAGATATACCTACCCAGACTACTCAGACCCAGACACCCACACCACCCTCACCACCCGGCCCCACACTGCCAGTTAAAGGGGAGCCGGAGCAAATCCCCACCTCCCAGTCGCTGTTCTTGGAGGATGACCCAGCCTGGTCCCAGGTAACCCACCAGAAACGAAAGAGAACCCCTAAACGCCCGAACCAAAAAACGACCCCAGAGCCAAAACCTCAACGCCAAAAGGCTAGGCCCAACCCTACACCACCACCCTCCCCAACTCCCATCCCGTCTGGTCCCTTGCCCGTCCCAACCATAGCCCAGCCCTCCGACCCCATCGCAAACACTGCCACAACACCAAATTTAGAGACCCTAAATTTATTTGACCAGTTCTTCGGAGGGCCCGACCCCGTACAGGTGACCAGCCAACCCCAGTCTAGACCTGAAGGACCCCACGGCACCACTGGAGGGCCAAACAACAACACAGCCAGGCAGTAGGGGGGGCAAAACAACACCCATGAGCAGCCAGGGGGGTGAGCCGCCATACGACCCCTACGACACAACAGAGGCCCTAATCAACATCTGTAACCAAATGGGGGCCAACGACACCAGACATCACTACAACTCATCATGTCAGTAACCATATCAACCCTCAATACCAGAAGCATCCGATACCCCGACAGAGGCCGCACAGTCCTAGGGCACCTCACAACTAAACCAGCAGACATTTTCCTGCTCCAGGACTGTGGCATCCCGTACAAGGAGATGGATGGCCTCCTGGAGGAGGGATGGACTCTAGGGAGCTCTTTCTGGTCCGGCTCCAACATCGCCAGAGCGGACGGGGTCGGCATATTGATGACCAACCCGTACATCCGACCAAAAGCCAGCCGCGTCGTGGAAAGTGGGCGAATCCTGGTCTTAGACCTGGAGATCCAGGGTTCGCCCCTCAGAGTCATCAATGTGTATGGCCCGACCAACGTACCGGAGAGAGTCTCCCTATACCGGAAGCTCAGGTCTCTCCTCCTCGTCTCGACGCCAGTCCTGGTGGGGGGGGATTTCAACTGTGCACTTCGGGACGAGAACCGCAGCAAGCCAAGTAGAGACCGATCCTCTAAAGAGCTTCAAGCCATCATCGATGACTTCTCCCTCACAGATGTGGGCGGCTCTACTCCCCCCAACACCAACATGGGTGAGTTCCTCCGGGGCATGTTCTTACTCTCGCCTGGCCTGAGAATGCGCTCCTTGACCAGTGTGGCGGCGCACTTGTCGGACCACAGGATGGTGACCGTGACCTTAGACTGGGACGGGCTAGTGAAGATAGGCAGAGGGTCCTGGAGGATGAATACATCAGTCCTCGAGGAGTCAGACGCTCCTTCTCTAGACGTTACCTGGAGTGGCGAACACTGAAAGAACTGTACGACTCCCCTATAGAGTGGTGGGAAATTGTCAAGGACAGGGTCAAAGGCTACCTCGGTTGTGTAGGGAGGAGGAAGGCTAGGGAAAAGAGGGCCAGTTTTAACCACCATAACAAGGCCCTACAACGACTTAGCCTCTTCCAGCTAGAGGGTTTTGAAGTGGCCCGAGAGCTGTCCAAAACCAAAGAACACCTAGCTACACTCTATAGGGAGGAGCAAAAAAAGAGCCAGTACAGGTCAAAACTCCAGGGTCTGGAGGAGGATGAGAAATGCACTCGCTACTTCTTCCGAAAGGCACGGTCAAGACAAAAACCCATCCTGTCCCTCTATAACAGCCAAGGTGACTCTGTGAAAAACAGCGCAGACATCCTGAGGGCGGCCGGGGACTTCTATGGCAGACTGTATGACACCAAGCCTGCCGATGGAGACCTCGCAACTGCCTTCTTGGAGGGTCTCAACAGAGTCATCGAGGGAGGTGAGAGTGAAGACCCCGAAATGAGCATTGAGGAGCTCACCCGGGCCGTGCACTCCATTAACAAGCAAAAAGCACCTGGACTGGACGGGATCCCGGGAGAGTTCTACCAGACCTTCTGGGATCTCATCAAGAACAACGTGGCGGAGGTCTTCCAAGCCATATACAGGGAGAGACGGTTGGGTGAGTCCATCACTCTTATCCCGAAGAAGGGGGACCTCAAGGACCTCCGGAACTGGCGTCCAATCAACCTCCTATATGTGGACTATAAAATTATGACTAAGGCCCTAACCAAACGCTTTCAGTCCCATCTCCCCACAGTAATAGCTGCAGACCAGACATGCAGCATCCCCGAGAGGTCTATAAACGACAACCTGCTCCTGGTGAGAGACGTCATTCTGCACTCCCAGGAGCGCGGGTCCCCCTTGGGCCTGCTAAGCCTGGACCAGGAAAAAGCTTTTGACAGGGTTAGCCATGGCTTCCTGCAGAGGGTGCTGAAGAAGATGAACTTCCCCAACACCTCATCAACTGGACCAACCTCTGCTACCAAAACATCAGCAGCAGCAGAGTACTGGTAAACAACATCCTCACAGACCCATTCCCCATCAGATCCGGCGTGAGACAAGGATGCCCTTTAGCCCCTCTGCTGTACGTCATCTACCTGGAGCCTTTCTTGGAAAGAATCAGAACATCCCCAGGTATCCCGGGCTACCAGCTGCCAGGAGCCGGGGGAGAGAGGCTAAGGGTGATGGCGTACATGGACGACATCACCATCGTTGGCACAGATAGCCGCTCCATCACCACTGCAACAAAGGCGGTGGACGACTACTGTGCAGCCACAGGCGCCCTCATCAACCGGGGTTAGAGTGAGCTCTTTCTATCAGGACACTGGCATGAGACTCTCACCACCTCTTTCCCTGTGAAAACAGAAACCATCAAGCTGCTGGGGATCACCTTCCAGCGGGACGGGGGGGGATCCACCAGCTGGGCGGAGACCATCTGCCACGTCCAATGGAAAATCTGCGAGTGGAGTGCACGGTCCCTCACGATGACGGGTAAGACCCTGATCCTGAAGGCAATTGTTCTCCCCATTCTACTGTACCTAGGCAGGGTGTTTCCACCGGACAAGGCAACAAGCAAAAACATTGAGCGCCTGATGTTCACCTTTGTCTGGGGGAGCCAAATGGAGCGACTCCAACGCGGCACCCTGTACAAAATGGCGGAGAATGGAGGGAAGGGGGTCCCAGATATCCTCAACATTATTAGGGCACAGCAACTCTCCAACTTGGTCAAAACTTTCAATAAACCGGACAGAAAAGCCAGTTTCTTTGAGAGACACTACGCCACACCCATCCTCAGAACACTGGGAATGGGCACTATCGACCACACTGTGCCCTATAGCTGGGATCCCCCAAAAGTCTACAAATCCATCAGAGACTTTGCCTTTGGGTCGGGTCTGTCTACAGCTGGGCTGGCGTCTTGGAAATACAAAGACATCATGGGCCACATCCGCTCCAAGGACACAGTGGCCCCCCTGAGAGCCAGCTCAACTGTAGCCCCGCAACAGGTATGGTTAAACGTCAATCACCATTGCCTTACAAACAAACAGAAAGACATCTCCTGGATGGCTGTTCATGGTTGCCTCCCCACCGGAGAATTCATGTACAGGCGGCACATTGCACTGACAGTGAGCTGCCCCCACGGATGCAAAACGGTTGAAAACACTTACCATGTTTTGGCCGAGTGCTCCGTGGCCAGGCGGGTCTGGGCCTTGTTTGTTCCCTCTGTCTCCCACAACAGGCTGCTGACCCTACCTCGCTTGATGACAGAAAACATCCTGAACGGTCCTCCCGGCGGATGCACCACCACCGAGCTCCGCCAGCAGTGGAGGATCATCGGCGTCGTCAAGCAGGTCCTGTGGGAGACGAGGAACATAAAGGTTTTTAACAGAACCACAGTGGACCCAACAACCCTGAGGAGGAGGATCACCATTCTTCTCAGGGACCACGCCATCACAGACTTTCACAAGGACCCAGTAACGGCGAGAGCGGCATGGGGGGTAACAAGATGGAAAGACATCAACCTCTAAAATCCCCCTGTGCCGCTTCCAGAACATCAATCCGTCCTCGAGCCTCCAGCGTATCAGCCTCACCAGCGCAACGCCCCTGGAGGAATGACCCCTCCCACCACAACCGCACCACCCCAGCACCGGAGGAGGCGTGGAGGAGGGACCCACATTAGACCTTCACCCGGAGCGGCGGTTCACAGGCGAGTAGCACAATGACCCTAGGGTCGGGGCTCGGCCGGTGGACTGTTCCGCTCCTCAGGTTGTCCTTCCTCCCCTCTGCAGGTCCAGTACCAGCCGCGGACCCCGGCATACAGCACCAGCACTACCAACAGCATCAGAACGGCAGATGGAATGGGCTGCTCACAGGCGAGTTCCATTAATGACCTTCGGGTCAGGACTCCCCTGTGGGCCGGCTCGCTCCCCAATTGTTTTTCCTTCCCCACTACAGGCCCAGCCCCACCACCAGCACCACCCCAGCACCCAGAAGAGGCGTGGAGGAGGGACCCACATTAGACCTTCACACCGAGCGGGCTGCTCACAGGCGAGTTCCATTAATGACCTTTGGGCCAGGACTCGTCTGGGGGTTGGCTCGCTCCTCAGGTTGTCCTTCCTCCCCTCTGCAGGGCCAGCACCAGGTCCAGATCCCGCATGCACACACCAACACCACCCCAGCACCCGGAGGAGGCGGGGAGGATGGACCTACGCCAGACCTTCGCTCCGAGCGGGCCGCTCACAGGCGAGTTCCATCAATGACCTCCGGGCCAGGACTTGTCTGTGGGTTGGCTCGCTCCTCAGGTTGTCCTTCCTCACACTCTGCAGGTTCAGCACCAGATCCTGATCCCGGCACACAGCACCACCAGCAGATCCAGCACCCAGGAAACAGCATACCCACCCAAGACACAGACTTCAGACACAGACCCACCCCGTATCCGGCTTCCCGAAGACCCCCGAAGGGTTTTTTAATGCCTGTCTGAAGCTTTTTCCCTTCACCTAGTTTTTGTCGTTTGTTCTCACTAAAAGAGAGCTGAGCCGTAAGGCAAAGCTCTCGATCTACCGGTCAATCTTTGTTCCTACCCTCACCTATGGTCATGAAAGCTGGGTGATGACCGAAAGAACGAGATCGCGGGTACAAGCGGCCGAAATGGGTTTTCTCAGAAAGGTGGCTGGCCTCTCCCTTAGGGATAGGGTGAGAAGCTCAGTCATCCGAGAGGAACTCGGAGTAGAGCCGCTGCTCCTTTGCGTAGAAAGGAGCCAGTTGAGGTGGTTCGGGCATCTTGTACGAATGCCACCTGGGCGCCTCCCTAGAGAGGTGTTCCAGGCACGTCCAGCTGGGAGGAGACCTCGGGGAAGACCCAGGACTAGGTGGAGAGATATCTCCACACTGGCCTGGGAACGCCTCGGGATTCCCCAGTCAGAGCTGGCTAATGTTGCCCGGGAAAGGGAAGTTTGGGGTCCCCTGCTAGAGCTGCTACCCCCGCGACCCGACCCCGGACAAGCGGTTGAAGATGAGATGTTCTCACTAGAAGGGTTTTTTGGCACCACCGTTAGCCCCTTTTCCCTTCCCCAAGTCACCACAATTATGTAAATAATGTGATTTTAACATGTATATAAAATGTATACAAATGAAAAATGAATGAAAAAGAACGAAAATAAATGTAAAAGTTTCTTTACATTGTAAAAGTTTCTACTTTGGGGACACACTGTACTAATACAAGCCTCTCTGACCCATATGTCCGCCATGATGGATTTAACTGTACAGTTTAATCCATTAAATAATTGTAATTTTGACTGATGGTCTTCCAGACCTAACAGGATTCAAGATGGTATCACTCTAGTACCTTAAAAAGTTTTCACTTTGATTTGTGGAAAATTACTGAGCATGATTGCTATAGTTCGTGAAGCATTCCAGTCATTTACATTTAAGTCACTTGTTGGCAAAGGTTAGCTTCATTAGCATGATTGCTCTCGTGACCCAGAATGCTTTGCGGCAAACGAATAGCCTAGCCTACTAGACATATTCACTTCATTGTCACACTTTTCCACAACCTTGACAGGTTTCCTTGCATTTTTTCTCTAATTGATGCCGTTTCAACACGGATAGACCATGAAAGACCATTATTTTTTCACATGCTTCCTTTCTCATCCCTTGCTTCCCAATAAGAGGACCCCGCCCCATTGTTGCTTGTTAAGGGTTCCTCCGTCAGGAGGAAACCTATTGTTATTGTTAGTATTCTTATTAGGGTTCCTCCTTCAGGAGGAAACATATTGTTATTGGTAGTATTCTTATTATTATTATACTTATCTCCCTAAATGGTTCAATAACTCGGTTGCCCATGGATAACTTTTTCTAACAATTTGTACATTGATAAAACAGGTGTCGAGTAACTCACACAAATTAATTGACCTACATACGCCCATAGGTGGCGCTATAAATCACGGCTAAAGTCTACGGGATAGCCCCGCCACACCGTACGTCCGATATGGCTGAAACTTGGTGTCCATGCCTTAATTGACCTGATGAACAAAAAAGCCTCTTGGACCCATAAAGTCCGCCATGATGGATTTTTCTGTACAGTCCAAATTTGGGACAATGTACAAAACGCTACTCCTCTTGAACCTCTCCTCTGATTCACTTGGTTGTTGGCTTGACATGTGTAGAATTACTGTCATTCAATTTGATATTGAAGAAAATGGAATTGATCACAAAATGGCGGAAAGGGGCGTGTCTATGTATATTTTCATATTTCCCTAATTTCTGTGTGTTTGGGATCAGACCCGCTGCCCAATATGTTAAAAATGGATGCCCTTTGGCGAACATGCCTTACTTCCCACGATGAACAAAAAAGCCTCTGGGACACATAAGATTTGCCATAATGGAATGTCTTGTACAGTCCAGATTTGGGAAAATGTACACAATACAATTTCTCCCAAACCGCTGGTCCAATTCACTGGCTTTTTGGCCTGACATGTGTAAAATTACTGTTTTTCAATTGTATATCAAGGGAAAACTAATATAATACAAAATGGCAGAAAGGGGCGTCTTTAAGTAAATGTACATATTGACTTAATATATATTAGTCTATTAAATAATTGTCATTTTGACTGATGGTCTTTCTGACCTAACATGATTCAAGATGGCATCACTCAGTAGTACCTTAAAAAGGTTTCACTTTGATATGTGAAAAAATTACTGAGTAAGAGCTTGATAAAACTGAATCAATTGGACCCAAAATAAAACTAATGTCTAATATTGACGATAATGGCTCTTTGTATTTTGAATTGCAGGTTTAATTTAATCGAATGTTGGCTTGACATGTGTCAAAATATTGTCATTCAACTTGAAATAAAGCAAAATGAATACTTCGGAACTTATGTTACTGCAGGATTAGCCTCATTCCAGTCAACTGTCAAGCTCTGTTCTCCCAGCATGCATTGCGGTGGAATAATGGTTTATTTAGGTGAAATGCTGTTCTACCAGACATTTATTGTATTCACCAGGTCATTTTTTTCAGTCTATTTTGTTAGGTGTATATTATTTACGACATTTCTTTCATCATGGGCAGTTAAAAAAAAATTGGGTTGTCACCGTGAGGTGGAAGACTGATGGTTTAAATGGCTTTGCTTTGCCGTTCATTATCTTAGTTATCAGGGCGGCCCTGTAGTTGAGGTCTGCTGTGTGAGTGTACGCATAACCTCTGCTTTGGGCTGCTGGGCGTCTGTCCGTATTAGTGCACACTGTGCTAATACATGCCTCTATGACCTGTTATGTACGCCATGATGGATTGTACTGTACAGTCCACATATGGGATAATGTTCAAAACGCTACTCCTCTTGAACCAATGCCCAGATTCACTTGGTTGTTGGCATGACAAGTGTGTAATTATTTAATTGACTTGATTCCTGGTTTGACAGTTGTCAATTATTGTCATTCAACTTGATTATAAGCAATACAGAAAATTCGCTTGTAAGCATGATTACAATGCTAAGTGTTATTCCTGAAGCGTTCCAGCCAGCCAGTCTTTTTGAGAAATAGAAAGATTAGCATCATTGCTATAGTTCGTGAAGCGTTCCAGTCATTTGCATTTAAGTCACTTGTTGGCAAAGGTTAGCTTTTCGCTAGCATGGTTGCTCTTGTGACCCAGAATGCATTGCGGCCCACGAATAGATTTATTTGGGAGATATGCTGTTTAACCAGATATTTCCTCTGTTCACCAGGGCATTTTTTCGGTCCATTTTATTACGTTTATATATTTTAAGACACGTGTGTAATTCTGGGCAGTTTTTGGGTTGCAACCGTGAGTGGGAAGACTGACTGTTTAAATAGCATGCTGAGCCGTTCATGTGCTTAGTTGACAGAGGTACTCTGTAGCAGAGGTACACAATCTGACTTAATGGATTACCTGTGTGTTGGGCTGGCTGGGCATGTGCCCTTGTTAATGCAGACAGTGTTAATACCTTACTTCTGTAGACAATGTGGATGCATTTGGAAATTTGGCCATGCAAAATAGCTGTTCTATATCCTATTGAGTTTACTCATTGCCTCTGCATTGGGATGACTGTGCTTGTGTCCTTACATTGCTAAAATCTTCACAAATCATTTTCTTTTGAGGAAGGAGAAAACCTATTGTTTTTGCACTGTTTTTATTAGCTTACCAGACATATTCACTTCATTGTCACACTATTCGACATCCTTCTAAAAGAAACCATTTCAATCACGTTTTAATCATTTAACAGATGCTCTTATCCAAATCAAACTACATTTAGTACTCGAAAAAATTCCTTTTCCAAAGATCCAACAGACATGTGTCTTAATAGGGAATTAAAGCAGAAACCTTCAAGTTATGTCACTCCATAACCACTGAAACATTGACCTGCATAAGAGTATACATGGGCCTCATACAAACTGTTAGGTCTTGCCATACTTAGAAAAAAAACAAAGAGACTACTATATCCCACTCTGTCCACGCCAGAACTTAAAGTCGAAACACAATGCAACATTTCTGGCTATAGCACTCTTTTTTAATTCAACTGATATCACTCCCCTTTCTGATATACAACATATTCTGTTTACAACTATTAGTAGACTGATTACATAGTGATATTCACAACTAAGTCATTCATTTCAAAATCACTGAAGCCAATCATTAGCTTTAACCATGTACCACAATTGCTTTGAATACCTGCCATGGACTAAGTATCCAAGAAAAATGAGGATGATAGTTCAACTTCAGAATTGTGTCCAGATTAGCATAAACTACCTGATAACTTGGTTGGTTCATTTGAACTGTATCTTACTACCCAGAAAAGGGCATGCAAGTTTATTTGCTCATAGGTAGCACTATAATAAATAATTGAACAAAATGTCACTGTAACCACCCTGAGTGATGTAGAACCACAGAGTAAACACTGATAGGATGTAAAATTATACTCACCTGTCTAATATTTTGTGTACACTACTTCAGCCATCGAAGTTGCCTCAAAGGTCAAGGCATTGACAGGTTTCCTTGCATTTTTTCTCTGATTGACGCCATTTCAACACGGATAGACCATGAAAAACCAACATTTTTCCTTATGCCTCATTGCTCATCCCTTACTTCCCAATAGGAGGACCCCGCCCCATTGTTGCTTGCAACTATATTTATTATTATTATTCTTGGGACAAAAATCGTCCATAACTCAAAAAGTACATGGTAACTTTTTCCCTACATTTGACCATGTCTTCTATAGCCCCTGACACACTACCCTACTGACCCCTGCCCCAGTTCGACCAGCAGGGGCGCTACGGTACACGCCCTAAAATAATTATTTCACAATGATGCCATTTCCACCCCGTTTGACTTAGAATGCTGCAAATTTTTGTACATGCCTCATTCCTCATGAGGAACAAAAAAGCCTCAAGAACCCATAAAGTCCGCCATGATGGATTTTTCCCCATTATGCAATTTTCCCAAAACATACAAAAATTATCTTCTATTCGCCCGTCACTCTGATTGACTAGCCACTTGACAATAATGTTTGGGATGACTGTCTGTCTATAGGGTCTTTATGAATAAGACATTTGTTGCAAGATGGCCGAGAGAATGGCTAACAAGTGAAACACTTTGTGTAACGCACAATAACTGTGCGGCTCTCTGAATAAAAACAAAGACTTACGGATATATCGTTGCTGTACAAATGAAGAGGACATCCCCATGAACTAAACTGTCAATGCCCGAGTCTGTCGGTGAAAACACAACCAAATGACAGGTTGCTGAATTTGACAGTTTTTGCTACAAGCTAACCGCTAATGCAATCACCCGCACAAATAATAACTATAAATCAGCCGTCACTCCAATTGACTAGCCACTTTATAATCATGTGTGGGATGACTCTCTGTCTATAGGGTCTTAAGGAATAAGACATTTGTTGGAAGATGGCCGACAAAATGGCCAACAAGTGAAACTACCCACAGATATTAACTATAAATCAGCTGTCACTCCGATTGCCTAGCCACTTTACAATCATGTGTGGGATGACTGTCTGTCTATAGGGTCTTCAGGAATAAGACATTTGTTCCAAGAAAGGGGCGTGTCTATGTACATTTTCATATTGCCTAATTTCTGTGTGTTCGGGATCAGCCCCGCTGCTTCATATGTTAAAAATGGATGCCCTTTGGCGAACATGCCTTACTTCCCATGATGAACAAAAAAGCCTCTGGGACACATAAGATTTGCCATAATGGAATGTCTTGTACAGTCCAGATTTGGGAAAATGTACACAATACAATTTCTCCCAAACCGCTGGTCCAATTCACTTGCTTTTTGGCCTGACATGTGTAAAATTACTGTCTTTCAATTGTATATCTAAGAAAAACGAATATAAAACAAAATGGCTCAAGGGGGCGTCTTTAAGTAAATGTACATATTCACTTAATTTATATTAGTCTATTAAATAATTGTAATTTTGAATGATGGTCTTTCAGACATTACAGGATTCAAGATGCCATCACTCTGTAGTACCTTAAAATGGTTTCACTTTGATTTGTGAAAAAATGAGTAAAAGCTTGATAAACTTGAGTCAATGGTGCTCATTAGCATCTCTCCAGCCAACTGCCGTGCTACGTTCTCCCAGCATGCATTGCAACGAAAAAATGTATTTCTTTAGGTGAAATGCTGTTTACCAGACATTTCTTCTGTTCACCAGGGCATTTTTTCGGTCTAGTTTGTTACGATTATATTTTTAAGACATATGTGTAATTCGGGGCAGTTTGACACGCATGACAATTAACTATGAATCAGCCGTCACTCCGATTGACTAGCCGCTTTACAATCATTTGCTTTGGGCTCGCTGGGCTTCTGTCAACATTAGTGTACTCTGTACTAATACAAGCCTCTCTGACCCACATGTCCGCCATGATGGATATAACTGTACAGTTTAAGTAAATGTATAAATAACTTAATACATATTAATCCATTAAATAATTGTAATTTTGATTGATGGTCTTTCAGACCTTAAAGGATTCAAGATGGCATCACTCTGTAGTACCATAAAAAGGTTTCACTTTGATATGTGAAAAAATTACTGAGTATGCTAGCTGTTGTTCGTGAAGCGTTCCAGCCAACCAGTCATTTTGACAAATAGTAAGGTTATCATTATTAGCATGATTGCTATAGTTCATGAAGCGTTCCAGTCATTTACATTTAAGTCACTTGTTGGCAAAGGTTAGCTTCATTAGCATGATCGCTCTCGTGACCCAGAATGCATTGCGGCACACGAATAGTGATTCATTTGGGAGAAATGCAGTTCAATCAGACATTTCTCATGTTCACCAGGGCAATTCTTTGGTATATTTTGTTAGGTTCATATTTTTTAAGGCAAATGTGTCATCCTGGGCTTTATTTGTATTTTTTTGGGTTGTAACCATGAGTAGAAAGACTGACGGTTTAAATGGCTTGCTTAGCCGTTTAATATCGTCGTTATCAGGGCTGTTCTGTAGCAAAGGTATGTCATCTAAATTTACGCATTAAGTTTGCGTGGGGCTGTCTGGGCCTGTGCCCTTGTTAATGCAGACACTGTTAATGATGTCTGTTAATAATGTTTGGACATGCACCATTTGTCTATTTGACCATGCAAAGGTTTAGCTGTGCTATATCCTATTCAGTTTACTCATACTCTCTGCATTGGGCTGGCTGGGCTTACATTGCTAAAATCTTCACAGAGCATTTTGTTTTGAGCCGTCGTTTGATTCCTCTGTCTGGAAAAGCAACCATTTCATTGAGGTTTTAATCATTTAACTGATGCTCTTATCCAAATCAACATATCTTTATTACTAAAATATTTTTTTGCCAAAGATCCAACAGACATTTGTCTTAATAGGGAATTAAAGCAGAAACCTTCAAAATATGCCACTCCATAACCACTGAAATCATAACTAACATTGACCTGCATATGAGTATACATAGGCCTCATACAAACTGTTAGGCCTTGCCATACATACAAAGACACCACTATATCCCACTCTGTCCACGCCAGAACTTAGTCGAAACACAATGCAACATTTCTGGCTATAGCACCCTTTTTAATTCAACTGATATCACTTGCCTTTCTGATAGACAACATATTCTGTTTACAACTATTAGAAGACTGATTACATAGTGGTATTCACAACTAAGTCATTCATTTCAAAATGACTGAAGCCAATCATTAGCATCAACTATTTAAAACGAGGATGATAGTTCAACTTCAGAATTGTGTCCAGATTAGCATAAACTACCTGATAACTTGGTACGTTCATTTTAACTGTATCTTACTACCCAGAAAAGGGTATGCAAGTTTATTTGCTCATAAGTAGCACTATAATAAAGAATTGAACAAAATGTCACTGTAGCCACCCTGAGTGACTTAGAACCACAGAGTTAGAGTAAACACTGATAGGATGTAAGATTATACTCACCTGTCTAATATTTTGTGTACACTACTTCAGCCATCGAAGTTGCCTTAAAGGTCAAGGCATTGACAGGTTTCCTTGCATTTTTTCTCTAATTGACGCCATTTCAACACGGATAGACAATGAAAAACCAAATTTTTTTCTTATGCCTCATTGCTCATCCCTTACTTCCCAATAGGAGGACCCCGCCCCATTGTTGCTTGCAACTATATTTATTATTATTATTATACTTATCTCCCTAAATGGTTCAATAACTCAGTTGCCCATGGATAACTTTTTTAAAAAATTTCCACATTGATAAAACAGGTGTCGAGTAACTCACACAAATTAATTGACCTACATACACCCATAGGTGGCGCTATAAATCACGGCCAAAGTCTACGGGCTAGAGCCACCACACCGTTTGTCCGATATGGCTGAAACTTGGTGTCTATGCCTTAATTGACCTGATGAACAAATAAGCCTCTTGGACCCATAAAGTCCGCCATGATGGATTTTTATGTACAGTCCAAATTTGGGACAATGTACAAAACGCTACTCCTCTTGAACCGCTGCTCTGATTCACTTGGTTGTTGGCTTGACATGTGTAGAATTACTGTCATACAATTTGATATTTAAGGGAATGAAATTGAATTCAAAATGGCGGAAAGGGGCGTGTCTATGTACATTCTCATATTTCCTTAATTTCTGTGTATTCAGGATCAGCCCCGCTGCCCAATATGTTAAAAATGGATGCCCTTTGGCATACTTGCCTTACTATTCATGATGAACAAAAAAGCCTCTGGGACGCATAAGGTTTGCAATAATGGAATGTCTTGTACAGTCCAGATTTGGGAAAACCTTCATAAATTGTTTTCTCTTGAACCGCTGCTCCAAATGACTTGAATCTTGCTTTAGTCATGTGTGGAAGTAATGTCTTTCATTGTTAAATTTAGCAAAAAAAATATAATATATATTGAGGTGCGTGTTTATGTAACTTTCTATATTGCCATCACCTCTTTGTGTCAGAGAATAGCCCCGCTGCTCCATATGTCCAAAATGGATGCATATTGTTGTACATGACTTGTTTCTCATGGTGAACAAAAAAGCCTCAAGGACCATGAGGTTTGCCATGATGGATTGTCTTGTACAGTGATATTTAGGGAAAAACTTTATGAATTGTTTTCTCTTGTATTGCTGCTCCAAATCACTTCAAACTTGCGTTCATATGTGTGGAATTCATGTGTTATGATGTTATATTTAGCACAAAGCAATAGAATGATTAATAGCTGAATAGGGCGAAATTTCACTCTGATCAAATGTTTTTTTGTGTTATGACACATTATTTTTCACACATGCGCCACTAGGGGCACGCAGCGTCTGCGTGCTTACGCAGCGTCTGTGTGCCTGTGATCTCCCTAAGACGTCGACTCCATTATTAGAGATTGGTAGAGGTACTATTAAAGAGTATGCATAGTTTAGTTACCAAATGTTCTGCCGATAAACTTTATTATATATTGTGCCGTATTTTACATGTGATGGATACGTTTTTTACTTTCCCCCACGGACTGAAAACGAAAACAACACATTGTTTTCCCAGAGATGTAAGGACATAGTCGTTCATTTGAACCGTAAGTTATAAACTTTCCAAACATTTATTAATGTGTTATCGTTGTTATGATATCTTGAGTTTAGTAGTTTTATGCGTACTAAGTGTATTTGCGTCCAGAAAATAGCAGTTGAACTAATGGTATCTCTGTGATACAATTAACCAGTTTCAGGATTGTAACCTACTAGTTTGATAAGTTTACTTGACTGTATGATCTGCAATTAAATAGTTTGTGTGCAACAAGCTACACATATCTGTGGTAATTACAAATCATCTGATGGTTTATATGTATCACAAGTTAATAATTTGTTATACTAGCGGTCTTTACTCTGCATTCGTGCTGCGGCGTCAACAAACACCTCAGACTAGGCTGAATTAACCAGAGGTGGAAGTAACGAATTACAACTACTCACGTTACTGTAATTAAGTCGTTTTTTCGTGTACTTATACTTTTATGAGTAAATTTTGAAGCCTGTAATTTTACTTGTACTTTAGTACAAATTAGTTAAGTAATCTACTTTCGCTACTTTAATAATCACATTAGTTGACCAGCAATTGGGTATCCAATAGAAATAACTGATTGGCCAATAAAACCCCTTGTATTCGGACCGGGAAAACCGGGGGTCTCGTTTACACACATTTTGTTTTCTGGTTGAATCTCCAGGTTGCATTAGCGGTAACATCAGCCTATAAGTTTCTTATGTTGAAGACTAGAACGCCATAAAACCTTGTCACTTACCAATTGTACGTATGCTTCACTCTGTATTGTACCGTAATGTAGCGTTTAGGTTCGACACTAGGCTGTATAGTTTAGGTTTGACACTAGGCTATATAGTTTAGGTTCACTAGGCTATATAGTTTAGGTTCCACACTAGGCTATATAGTTTAGGTTCACTAGGCTATATAGTTTAGGTTTGACACCAGGCTATATAGTTTAGGTTCACTAGGCTATATAGTTTAGGTTCGACACCAGGCTATATAGTTTAGGTTCACTAGGCTATATAGTTTAGGTTCGACACCAGGCTATATAGTTTAGGTTCACTAGGTTATATAGTTTAGCTTCGACACCAGGCTATATAGTTTAGTTTCACTAGGCTATATAGTTTAGGTTCACCAGGCTATATAGTTTAGGTTCGACACCAGGCTATATAGTTTTGGTTCACTAGGCTATATAGTTTAGGTTCGACACTAGGCTATATAGTTTTGGTTGACTAGGCTATATAGTTTAGGTTCACTAGGCTATATAGTTTAGGTTCACTAGGCTATATAGTTTAGGTTCGACACTGGGCTATATAGTTTAGGTTCGACACTAGGCTGTATAGTTTAGGTTCGACACTAGGCTATATAGTTTAGGTTCGACACTAAGCTATATAGTTTAGGTTCGACAGTAAGCTATATAGTTTAGGTTCGACACTAGGCTATATAGTTTAGGTTCGACACTAGGCTATATAGTTTAGGTTCACTAGGCTATATAGTTTAGGTTCGACACCAGGCTATATAGTTTAGGTTCACTAGGCTATATAGTTTAGGTTCACTAGGATATAAAGTTTAGGTTCGACACTAGGCTATATAGTTTAGGTTCGACACTAGGCTATATAGTTTAGGTTCACTAGGCTATATAGTTTAGGTTCGACATTAGGCTATATAGTTTAGGTTCACTAGGCTATATAGTTTAGGTTCGACACCAGGCTATATAGTTTAGGTTCACTAGGCTATATAGTTTAGGTTCACTAGGCTATATAGTTTAGGTTCGACACTAGGCTATATAGTTTAGGTTCGACACTAGGCTATATAGTTTAGGTTCACTGGGCTATATAGTTTAGGTTCGACACTAGGCTATATAGATTAGGTTCACTAGGCTATATAGTTTAGGTTCACTAGGCTATATAGTTTAGGTTTACTAGGCTATATAGTTTAGGTTCACTAGGCTATATAGTTTAGGTTCGACACTTGGCTATATAGTTTAGGTTCGACACTAGGCTGTATAGTTTAGGTTTGACACTAGGCTATATAGTTTAGGTTCGACACTAAGCTATATAGTTTAGGTTCGACAGTAAGCTATATAGTTTAGGTTCGACACTAGGCTATATAGTTTAGGTTCGACACTAGGCTATATAGTTTAGGTTCACTAGGCTACATTTACCTTCTTATGACACGCCTATGTCGCATCTGGAATATCACCAGTTTACATGAAAACCAGTTGAAACGTAACACCGGCATCACTCTTCTCACCATAGGAAACCAATGTGCCGAGTTGCCTAGTGTGTTTTGGCATCAATGCCCACTGGCTTGTCATATCTTTTTTTTAAAAGCAGATTCTCCATATTAAAATAGTGCCCAATATTTAACAATCAGAAAATATACATTTGAGAAATCTGATGTGAACAGCGCTGTTTCTTATGTGTACTTAGTGCTGTCTAGTAATTTCTATTATCATTGATGTATTGTTGTGGCTTAAAGGGCAACTTCACCAAAAAAAACTATTTTTTCTCACTTATCGTGGTCACTTATGTAGTAGAAATGTGAAAGCATTTTTGAAATGTGTGCCTTCTAGGCAGAGAAAAAGATTAAAATGTGTTTTTGGCTCATGTGGATGAAATACACCCAGAATGCCCTTGTGTCGCTGCTCTACGAATGCACTCCCAAGCCACGCCTACCGGCTCGAGAGGGCAGGCAGAAGGGAAGGCTAGCTACTAGCTAATTGACTGGAAAACAGAAGACACCGGTCTCCGTGACGAGTTTGTTGATAAAATAATTTAAATACTAGCCTTGGGTTGTAACGGGATGTACATCCAACACAAGGAAAGGACATGTAGTTAGTTTCCATCGTTTTCCCGTTGAACATTTAGAGCAGTGCAAACAGTGGCTGCGGGCTATCAACCACCCCAAGTTCCGAGAATATTTGTAATTAATAAAAGTATATACATTTCTTCATATTTCCCTGTACTCTTTTGTAAATCAAAGTAATACATTATAAACTTTGAACTTTTATTGTTTTTAAACATAATAGAAACAATTGCACACTCATAGCTCTTCCAGAGCTTCAGCAGTTTCTTGATAGCCACAGTATTGTCCGTCACTAGCTGGAGATCTCTGGCTGATGTCCTGAACAACACAGGCAGGCAAAACAAGACGATATAGCCTTTCCCCAGTCTCTCTCCTTGCAGGACCCATTCCACGAAATGACGTTAGGCTGTTAGGCGATATTGTCTGAAAACAATAAGCACAACGTTAGCAACGCAAGCTATTTGCAACTACAATAGGCTAGCTAGCATATATGTAAATATAACTGATAGCTCAGCTAACTGACGCGAACAACAAATAAATACTCACTTATACTGAAGCGTCCGTTTGTCCCTGCAGGCTTTGGCTGGCATTTCCCATTGACCTTCGGAATCCTGAAATAAGTTTCAAAAACTTGTGTGGATCAAAGCTGGGGTGCTCTATTACGCATGCTGGCGGTCCCGTTTCTAATGCAGATTCAGTTATTTCTTCAAGAAGAAAATGGCATCGCTGAAATTCGCAACAGCAGCGGGACTCTTATCTGTGTCCATAGGCGCACAGCGAGAGCACTGGCACCACCAGTCCGCCCCAGCTCGACTCTGTACGGGCTCTTCCTCATGACCGCCAGGCAAGCTTCGCTCCTCTGCAGCAGCAGCCTCTTGTTCCTCCGTCAACCGCAACTGTGTTTCGCTGTATTGCGGCTCGTACAGGCAGCCACGAACATCGGATTCGCGCAACAGATCTTCAAAATCCCTTTCTTCCATTTCGTCTTCAAAATTACTTTCTGCCATTGTGTTTAGTCTAAAACTCACATTTCTCCACTACCTGGTCCTTAGCTACACAAGATGGCTGACACAAATTTGAAAATCTGTGACGAGGCCCCACCCCATATGGGCGGGTTGATAAAAATGCGGAAGTAGCATCTACTTCTGTCTGTAGTTCATAGCCTCTTTTAAAAAATCCTCCAATGACGTAAAAATCGTCATTTTGAGCAGCGGTGCCACCCACGGCAACTTTGGTTACTCTCTAATGTAGAATCCCTAAAGCACTGCACGATGTGGATCAGGGTTGATAGCGCTCTGATAAGAGATTTCAATGTAGAAAACCTTTCGAAGCGATGTGAACCAAGGTTTTTGTTCGAGTTGCTACATGTGGTGACAAGGGCTCTCACCTCTATGTCTGAATCGGCATCGATGAGGTCATGGAAGATTTCGTGTGTGATGTCCGTTTTTTGGGGGTGAAGGAGGAAATCTGGTCCGGAAAACCAATTGGTGTGTGAGAGCTGATCGACATGCACTGGTCTAGTAACAACGTCTGCTGGATTCTGATTGGTGGGGACATAATGCCACTGTTGAGGATGAGAGAACTTCCTTATGCGCTGCACTCGGTTGCTGATGTAAACATAAAACCTCCTCGTTTCATTATAGATGTACCCTAACACAACTTTGCTGTCAGTGTAAAACTCCAGCATGTCAACTTGAACGTCCAGTTCACCTAAGATCAACTCCGCGACTTCTACTGCCAGGACAGCAGCGCCCAACTCCAGTCTGGTAATGGTGTGAATTGACAGGGGTGCTAACTTCGCTTTTCCCTTGACGAAACCCACATGGCACGCTCCGTCGGCAGCTGTCACTTTGAGATACGCCACTGCTGCAATGGCTTGGGTGGAGGCGTCAGAAAAGATGTGAATTTCTCTACGTTGGGCATTACATAAGGAAGTTGCTGTGTAGGCCCGAGGAATTCCAAGCTGCGCAAGGTTCTGCAATGACGTTTCCCAGGTGTTCCATTCAGACTCTCTCTCAGCTGGGAGTGGGGCGTCCCAATCGACCGTACCATGTGTGAGCTCTCGCAGTAGAAGTTTCCCCTTGATTGTAATTGGGGCTACTATGCCTAGAGGGTCGAACAAGCTGTTCACGCTTGCAAGGACACCCCTGCGTGTGAATGGTTTCTTACTACGATCTACTCGAAAGGTGAAATTGTCTTTCTCTAAGTCCCAAGTCAAACCAAGACTACGCTGTACTGGGAGGAAGTCAACATCTATGTCAATGTCTTTGAAATCTTTAGCATAATCTGTGGATGGAAATGCTTGCATGACAGCAGAGTTGTTTGATGCTATTTTGTGGAGCCTGAGGTTCGTTGTTGCAAGCATGTTCTGAGCCGCTTTGAACAGATCAATGGCTTCCATGGCCGAAGGCAGTGATGTTAGTCCATCATCCACATAGAAATCTCTTTCTATGAAATGCATAGCATTAACACCGAACTCTTTCTCTCCGTGTAGAGCTGCCTTCCTAAGCCCGTAGATTGCAACTGCGGGTGATGGACTGTTGCCGAATACATGGACTTTCATTCTGTATTCGACTACATCTTTAGTAGTATCGTTGTCTCTGAACCACAGAAAGCGGAGGAAGTTCCTGTGGTCTTCCCTGACGACAAAACTGTGGAACATCTGTTCAATGTCCGCTGTCACTGCTACCTGCTCTCGACGAAAGCATATCAAAACCCCAACTAAGCTGTTATTTAAATCGGGTCCCGACAGGAGTGCGTCGTTGAGTGAGACGCCGAGATGGCGAGCGCTAGAGTCGAACACAACCCTTATCTGACCAGGCTTGCGCGGGTGATACACTCCGAACGAGGGTAGGTACCAACATTCCTCGCCCTTTCTCAACGGTGGAGCCAGCTCAAGGTGATCTTGATCGAAGATTCTCTGCATGAAGGCCACAAAGTGGTCTTTCATTACTGGCTTTTTTTCCAGTGTGCGGCATAGAGACTCAAAACGGCTCACAGCTTGCCCTCTATTGTTTGGAAGACTTGTTCTTGATGTGCGGAAGGGAAGAGGAGCTACCCAACTGTTTGCGTCGTCGATGAACATTTCTTTGTTCATTAATTCAATAAACAATCTGTCCTGAATAGATGGAGCGACTTTGTTGTCCTAGTCCGTCTTTTCAAATATTGTGCTTCCTAAGGACGGCCTTCCAGCGTTTAGAGTTGGCATTTGTACGGAATGAGATGTTTTTGTTGGCCATGCATTGGTTGGATTGATCTTTGACGGGAGCTTCTCTTTGAGATGAAGGCGGTTCTGACACGGGCTGAAATGAGATGGACGACCATTCTCCAGAATATGAGTACGATAGGCAGCGACAGCTGTCGGCCTGTGTGCTGCCCCCAGGCAAACTTCACCTACCACGACCCAGCCAAGATCAAGTCTTTGGGCGTAGGGAGCATTGTGAGGCCCATTACGTTGTTCTCTCACCTTGTGTACTTGAAGCACGTCCCGGCCGAGCAGAAGTAAAATCTGGGCGTCTGGATCGAGTGACGGGATAAGGTGAGCAATAAACTTAAGATGGGGGTGGTGATTGGCAACTTCTGGTGTGGGAATTTCTGACCGATCATCTGGGATGTGGTTGCACTCAATAAGCGTGGGAAGCATAACACTACAACTTCCATCTAGAGGTTGGGCTACGATATCAAGAGCTCTTCTCCCAGACGTCTCCAAAACCCCAGCACATGTACGCAGAGTGTATGGCGAGACTGTTCCCTCAACGTCAAAGAAATTTAAAAACTCTGACCTGGCAAGTGACCTGTTACTTTGGTCATCAAGTATTGCATAAACCTTGACTGATTCACTGGGTTTCCCTTTTGGGTGTACCTTAATGAGACAGATTTTAGAGCAAGAACGGGAGCTGTTGCTTTCTCCGCAAACATCTGTACACTTAGAGTTGACAGCTTGTGGTGACCTTCTGCTCCCCTCCCCGCTATACTCCATGTCGGGGTGTTCTCCTGTCCACGGAGCGGGTCCTGGATGCAGAGTCGCGATGTGTCCACCGCTGTCGCATTCTGTGCACTTAACATCTACATTACAGTCTTTCGCGAGGTGATTGCTTGAAGAACAGCACCTAAAACATATCCTATTTTCTTTAAGAAATGCCTTGCGCTCCTCCAAAGACTTAGCTCTAAAGCCTCTGCATAGTTTCAGTGGGTGTGGCTTTTTGTGGATGGGACATTGTTTTTCGATATTTAACTTGGTGTCTGAGTTTCCTGCGGTGATGAGGAACGATGTAGGCATGACCTCTGTTTTGTGGGAGGAAACAATACTTTTGGGGTGGACATACCTCTTCACAGTGTTCACAGTTGCGGCACCAGGCAGACCAAGGGTAAAGCTAGGATCGTTGCGTACATAGGCCTCTCTGCATACAAAATTGACAAATACAGAGAATGGTGGGAAATGTAGCTGGTTCCGAAGCTTGTATTCGCTACCTTTGGACAACCATTTTTCTTGCAGCCCATATGGTAATTTTTCCACTATGGGATTCACACCCGAGATGTGTCGAGGTATGAGAGCCCAGGTAATTAGCCTTCTAGTTTTGCTGACTCAACTTCTCTCAACAGGTCACCAAGTTCTCTAAGTTTTAAAGGTTCTCTATTACCAATCTTAGGAAACCCATCCAGCCTCTCAAAGAGTGTTTTCTCAATGATTTCTGGGGAGCCATAACAGTCCTCTAATCGCAACCAGGCTGACTTCAGTCCTGCTGTGGTGTCGGTGACGTGAACGGCCCTGATCCTTTTTATTTGTTCTGATGACTGAGGTCCTGACCACTTAATCAAAAGGTCGAGCTCTTCACTGGGGGTAAGTTGCAATCTTTCAATGCTGTTATTGAAGACTTCCACGCCCAATAATTCTCAGGACGATCGTCAAATTTGGTGAGCCCAGAATGTACAAGCTCACGGCGGGCTAGATATCTTGCTATATCGCTAACACTGCGATAATCAGGAGCTGATGGCTGTGATGTCTTGTTCCTGACAAAGAGTGTGTGACACTGATCTGACTCGTGTAAAGATAGACCTTGCAGAGGGGCGGAAAAATCATGCTGGATGGCTAAATTACTTTTGCCATGGGCTGTGGAGTGGTTGGCTGGAATGTTGTTGGAGGCTAGAGCCGCATTTGGTCTGATGTCGCCAGTGTCAATTGTCTGCTGTGCATCGTCACAGTGTTGTAGAGTGTGAGGTCCCTTGTATGACTGAACGGGTGGGGTGAAACGTTCAAGTTGGGGTAGAGAAGGCTGAGTGTCACGCGTTCTGGACTGAGAGTTGACGTAGTCTATTGTCCTCTTATTATAACATTCATAAGGGATGGATTTGACGTCAGAGTCAATGCTTCTTTGATCCTCATCAATATCTGCAGCTGCAGATTCCAGGTACTTTGCCTCAGCTATGGCAGCAGCATATTCCTTTTCCTGCTGCAGGGTGGCCAGTGCAGCTTCTGTGCGTGCCTCCTCTATTTGCAATTGAGCCTTTAACTGTGCTTTCTCAACCTTAAGTTCTGTCTCTCTCTTAAGAAAGGATGAGCGTGCACGCACTGCTTCAGCTCTAGCCCGTGCTCTAGTTGCAGCCATACTTGCAGATGACTTGTTGGAGCTCTTGGAAGATGTACTTGCTACTGACCTTGTCACATGTGTTTCCAGCGGTGAGGTTTCTACCTTCTTTTGCTGATCTACATGTTCCAAGTTGTCAGCATTCAGATGGGCTTTCTGTTGATTTCCGCTATCCGTCCTGCTGTCCATTTCTGACATCAGTGGAAGAATAGAGGAGGAGAAAGACAGATGAAGAAGAGTTGCTATATTTTATCCAAAGATTACTGATTTGAACCCGCTGCGATGCTGCTTTTCACTAATCTGTTTCCCTACGAGCGTGACTGTGCTCGAGTAAACAGATAGCTAAACACAGAGGATGAGCGATGAGTTGACTGAATGGAGACCCAGGCGCTGAAATGCAGTTCTTGTCTTTATTTCGATGCCCAGATCCCTGCATAGTAACCTCATACGGTCCTACGAAGTGTGAACTAAAATAACAAATGCAAACAACACTTGATTACATTACATTCAAAATGATATTAACATTCTTTAACACATAACTAAAAATGAAAACATAATATAACTGTATTTCTCCTAACTGAGAATGCCTTTGACTGAGCTGCATGGATTACAATGCAAAATGTCACATGTGAAATAATAGTCGGCTATTTCCTTTTCAAACTACAAAATAATCAACACATGTATAAAAATATACATTACGTTTTGTTTAACAAAGCTAACATGCAACAAAACTTACAAGCATAGCTTCTCTCAGGGAACAACAAAGGATGGATGGCAAATACAACTGAGCACATAATGAACATACTAATACAGCAGACAACAGAGAACATTATGAAAATACTTTATACAGAACAGTACAGCATTACATTATATACAATTGAGGACATAATGAACATACTTTATACAGAACAATAAAGCATTACATTATAAATACAACTGAGGACAAAATGAACATACTTTATACAGAACAGTACAACATTACATTATATACAACTGAGGACATAATGAACATACTTTATACAGAACAGTACAGCATTACATTATATACAACTGAGGACATAATGAACATACTTAATACAGAACAGTACAGCATTACATTATATACAACTGAGGACATAATGAACATACTAATACAGAACAGTACAGCATTACATTACATTATATACAACTGAGGACATAATGAACATACTTTATACAGAACAGTACAGCATTACATTATATATAACTGAGGACATAATGAACATACTTTTTACAGAACAGTACACCATTACATTATATATAACTGAGGAAATAATGAACATACTTTATACAGAACAGTACAGCATTACATTATATACAACTGAGGACATAATGAACATACTTTATACAGAACAGTACAGCATTACATTATATACAACTGAGGACATAATGAACATACTTAATACAGAACAGTACAGCATTACATTATATAAAACTGAGGACATAATGAACATACTTAATACAGAACAGTACAGCATTACATTACATTATATACAACTGAGGACGTAATGAACATACTTTATACAGAACAGTACAGCATTACTTTACATTATATACAACTGAGGACATAATGAACATACTAATACAGAACAGTAAAGCATTACATTATATATAACTGAGGACACAATGAACATACTTTTTACAGAACAGTACACCATTAAATTATATATAACTGAAGAAATAATGAACATACTTTTTACAGAACAGTACAGCATTACATTATAGACAACTGAGTACATTATGAACATACTTTATACAGAACAGTACAGCATTACACTATTTACATTTGAGGACATAATGAACATACTTTATACAGAACAGTAAAGCATTACATTATATATACAACTGAGGTCATAATGAACATACTTTATACAGAACAGTACAGCATTACTTTACATTATATACAACTGAGGACATTATGAACATACTTAATACAGAACAGTACAGCATTACACTATTTACATTTGAGGACAAAATGAACATACTTTATACAGAACAGTACAACATTACATTATATACAACTGAGGACATAATGAACATACTTCATACAGAAAATTACAGCATTACATTATAAATTTAACTGAGGACAAAATGAACATACTTTATACAGAACAGTACAACATTACATTACATTATATACAACTGAGGACATTATGAACATACTTAATACAGAACAGTACAGCATTACATTACATTATATACAACTGAGAGCATAATGAACATAGTTTATTCAGAACAGTACAGCATTACATTATATATAATGAGGACATAATGAACATAGTTTATACAGAACAGTACAGAATTACATTATATACAACTGAGGACATAATGAACATACTTTATACAGAACAATAAAGCATTACATTATAAATACAACTGAGGACATAATGAACATACTTTATACAGAACAGTACAGCATTACATTACATTATATACAACTGAGGACATAATGAACATACTTTATACAGAACAGTACAGCATTACATTATATACAACTGAGGACATAATGAACATACTTTATACAGAACAGTACAGCATTACATTATATACAACTGAGGACATAATGAACATACTTTATACAGAACAATACAGCATTACATTATATACAACTGAGGACAAAATGAACATACTTTATACAGAACAGTACAGCATTACATTACATTATATACAACTGAGGACATAATGAACATACTTTATACAGAACAGTACAGCATTACATTACATTATATACAACTGAGGACATAATGAACATACTTTATACAGAACAGTACAGCATTACATTATATATAACTGAGGACATAATGAACATACTTTATACAGAACAGTACAGCATTACATTATATACAACTGAGGACATAATGAACATACTTTATACAGAACAGTACACAACATTACATTATATACAACTGAGGACATAATGAACATACTTTATACAGAACAGTACAGCATTACATTATATACAACTGAGGACATAATGAACATACTTTATACAGAACAGTACAGCATTACATTATATAAAACTGAGGACATAATGAACATACTTTATACAGAACAGTACAGCATTACATTACATTATATACAACTGAGGACATAATGAACATACTTTATACAGAACAGTACAGCATTACATTACATTATATACAACTGAGGACATAATGAACATACTAATACAGAACAGTACAGCATTACATTATATACAACTGAGGACATAATGAACATACTTTTTACAGAACAGTACAGCATTACAATACATTATATATAACTGAAGAAATAATGAACATACTTTTTACAGAACAGTACAGCATTACATTATAGACAACTGAGTACATATGAACATACTTTATACAGAACAGTACAGCATTACACTTTATATTTACATTATTACAACTGAGGACATAATGAACATACTTTATACAGAACAGTACAGCATTACATTACATTATATACAACTGAGGTCATAATGAACATACTTTATACAGAACAGTACAGCATTACTTTACATTATATACAACTGAGGACATAATGAACATACTTAATACAGAACAGTACAGCATTACATTACATTATATAACTGAGGACATAATGAACATACTTTATACAGAACAGTACAACATTACATTATATACAACTGAGGACATAATGAACATACTTTATACAGAAAAGTACAGCATTACATTATAAATACAACTGAGGACATAATGAACATACTTTATACAGAACAGTACAGCATTACATTACATTATATACAACTGAGGACATAATGAACATACTTTATACAGAACAGTACAGCATTACATTACATTATATACAACTGAGGACATAATGAACATACTTTATACAGAACAGTACAGCATTACATTACATTATATACAACTGAGGACATAATGAACATACTTTATACAGAACAGTACAGCATTACATTATATACAACTGAGGACATAATGAACATACTTTATACAGAACAATAAAGCATTACATTATAAATACAACTGAGGACATAATGAACATACTTTATACAGAACAGTACAGCATTACATTACATTATATACAACTGAGGACATAATGAACATACTTTATACAGAACAGTACAGCATTACATTATATACAACTGAGGACATTATGAACATACTTTATACAGAACAGTACAGCATTACATTATATACAACTGGGGACATAATGAACATACTTTATACAGAACAGTACAGCATTACATTATAAATACAACTGAGGACATAATGAACATACTTTATACAGAACAGTACAGCATTACATTATATACAACTGAGGACATAATGAACATACTTTATACAGAACAGTACAGCATTACATTATATACAACTGAGGACATAATGAACATACTTTATACAGAACAGTACAGCATTACATTATATACAACTGAGGACATAATGAACATACTTTATACAGAACAGTACAGCATTACATTATATAAAACTGAGGACATAATGAACATACTTTATACAGAACAGTACAGCATTACATTATATACAACTGAGGACATAATGAACATACTTTATACAGAACAGTACAGCACTACTTTACATTATATACAACTGAGGACATAATGAACATACTAATACAGAACAGTACAGCATTACATTATATATAACTGAGGACATAATGAACATACTTTTTACAGAACAGTACACCATTAAATTATATATAACTGAAGAAATAATGAACATACTTTTTGCAGAACAGTAGAGCATTACATTATATACAACTGAGAACATAATGAACATACTTTATACAGAACAGTATAGCATTACATTACATTCTATATAACTGAGGTCATAATGAACATACTTTATACAGAATAGTACAGCATTACATTATATACAACTGAGGACATAATGAACATACTTTATACAGAACAGTACAGCATTACATTACATTATATACAACTGAGGACATTATGAACATACTTAATACAGAACAGTACAGCATTACATTATATATAACTGAGGACATAATGAACATACTTTATACAGAACAGTACAGCATTACATTACATTATACAACTGAGGACATAATGAACATACTTTATACAGAACAGTACAGCATTACATTACATTATATACAACTGAGGACATAATGAACATACTTTATACAGAACAGTACAGCATTACATTATATACAACTGAGGACATAATGAACATACTTTATACAGAACAGTACAGCATTACATTACATTATATTACAACTGAGGACATAATGAACATACTTTATACAGAACAGTACAGCATTACATTATATACAACTGAGGACATAATGAACATACTTAATACAGAACAGTACAGCATTACATTACATTATATACAACTGAGGACATAATGAACATACTTAATACAGAACAGTACAGCATTACATTACATTATATACAACTGAGGACATAATGAACATATTTTATACAGAACAGTACAGCATTACATTACATTATATAAAACTGAGGACATAATGAACATACTTTATACAGAACAGTACAGCATTACATTACATTATACTGAGAACATAATGAACATACATTTATACAGAACAGTACAGCATTACATTATAGACAACTGAACATAATGAACATACTTTATACAGAACAGTACAGCATTACATTATATACAACTGAGGACATAATGAACATACTTTATACAGAACAGTACAGCATTACATTATATACAACTGAGGACATAATGAACATACTTTATACAGAACAGTACAGCATTACATTACATTATATACAACTGAGGACATAATGAACATACTTTATACAGAACAGTACAGCATTACATTATATACAACTGAGGACATAATGAACATACTTTATACAGAACAGTACAGCATTACATTATATACAACTGAGGACATAATGAACATACTTAATACAGAACAGTACAGCATTACATTACATTATATACAACTGAGGACATAATGAACATATTTTATACAGAACAGTACAGCATTACTTTACATTATATACAACTGAGAGCATAATGAACATACTTTATACAGAACAGTACAGCATTACAGCATTAGGACATTACATTATACAGAACAGTACAGCATTACATTATATATACAACTGAGGACATAATGAACATACATATACAGAACAGTACAGCATTACATTATATTATACAACTGAGGACATAATGAACATACTTTATACAGAACAGTACAGCATTACATTACATTATATTCAACTGAGGACATAATGAACATACTTTATACAGAACAGTACAGCATTACATTATATACAACTGAGGACATAATGAACATACTTTAATACAGAACAGTACAGCATTACATTACATTATACAACTGAGGACATAATGAACATACTTAATACAGAACAGTACAGCATTACATTACATTATATACAACTGAGGACATAATGAACATACTTTATACAGAACAGTACAGCATGAGGACATTACATTATATACAACTGAGGACATAATGAACATACTTTATACAGAACAGTACAGCATAATACACTTTATACAGAACAGTACAGCATTACATACATTATATACAACTGAGGACATAATGAACATACTTTATACAGAACAGTACAGCATTACATTATATACAACTGAGGACATAATGAACATACTTTATACAGAACAGTACACATTACATTATATACAACTGAGGACATAATGAACATACTTTATACAGAACAGTACAGCATTACATTACATTATACAACTGAGGACATAATGAACATACTTTATACAGAACAGTACACATTACATTACATTATATACAACTGAGGACATAATGAACATACTTTATACAGAACAGTACAGCATTACATTACATTATATACAACTGAGAACATAATGAACATACTTTATACAGAACAGTACAGCATTTCAATATATATACAACTGAGGACATAATGAACATACTTTATACAGAACAGTACAGCATTACATTATATACAACTGAGGACATAATGAACATACTTTATACAGAACAGTACAGCATTACATTATTACATTAGGACAACTGAGAACATAATGAACATACTTTATACAGAACAGTACAGCATTACATTATATACAACTGAGGACATAATGAACATACTTTATACAGAACAGTACAGCATTACATTATATACAACTGAGGACATAATGAACATACTTTATACAGAACAGTACAGCATTACATTATATATACAACTGAGGACATAATGAACATACTTTATACAGAACAGTACAGCATTACATTATATACAACTGAGGACATAATGAACATACTTTATACAGAACAGTACAGCATTACATTACATTATATACAACTGAGGACATAATGAACATACTTTATACAGAACAGTACAGCATTACATTACATTATATACAACTGAGGACATAATGAACATACTTTATACAGAACAGTACAGCATTACATTATATACAACTGAGGACATAATGAACATACTTTATACAGAACAGTACAGCATTACATTATATACAACTGAGGACATAATGAACATACTTTATACAGAACAGTACAGCATTACATTACATTATACAACTGAGGACATAATGAACATACTTTATACAGAACAGTACAGCATTACATTACATTATATACAACTGAGGACATAATGAACATACTTAATACAGAACAGTACAGCATTACATTACATTATATACAACTGAGGACATAATGAACATACTTTATACAGAACAGTACAGCATTACATTACATTATATACAACTGAGGACATAATGAACATACTTTATACAGAACAGTACAGCATTACATTACATTATATACAACTGAGGACATAATGAACATACTTTATACAGAACAGTACAGCATTACATTACATTATATACAACTGAGGACATAATGAACATACTTTATACAGAACAGTACAGCATTACATTATATACAACTGAGGACATAATGAACATACTTTATACAGAACAGTACAGCATTACATTATATACAACTGAGGACATAATGAACATACTTTATACAGAACAGTACATTACATTACATTATATACAACTGAGGACATAATGAACATACTTACGGAATCTGGTTCCCCGTCGGAGGACAAGCCGGAATGTGTCTTTACATTGTTAGAGGGGCCCAATGCTAGAAATAGATGTCTTGATTACTTTACTTGTGATGGACTGTCAAAGCAACTGTATGGGTTTTACGTTCACCTTCATATGTGCCTCACCATAAAAGGATATGTACCAGGCCTCCCCTTTACTTGACTGGGGAGTGAACCTCGGGTTTTATGACAGCTCCATACATCACCCATATTATACTGTATAGTTTGTTGAGATTATCTGACGGCCTGATCTGTTCTCCATTGAGTATTGTTTAGGTTGGTGTGTCAATGAGTGTGCGTAACTTCATTCCTTTAAATACCCCTGCAGAAGTTCTTTTATTAGGTCAGTCTGATCCAGCACAGGTTATTGTCCTGTTGTCTGATGAAGGCTTTCCTCAAACCTATTCTTCAAGCTTGCTATAGGGATTGATCTGATCAATGCAAAAGCTTAAACCTGTATTTTAGAAATGGTTTCTTACTTGCAATTAAACAAGTTAAAATTGTCAACTGTAACATACTCGTGCATCTTACTTTAAGTTCAAATTCAGCGATTAAAGTCTAAAATTTCCACGACACTTGGGGGCATCGTCCGAGATTCTTAACAAAGTAATCCGTATTTTTTCCAAAACAGGCTACATATCCTAAAGAGCGATATAATTTAAAAAAAAAAATTGAAAAATAACAGGCCAGGACTGTCTTTGGAGATAAGTGATACTATACAGAATTTTGAAACTCAAGGACCTAAAAATGCTGAATTGGGACAATGTTGGACGACAGTTTGACAACGGTTTTGATAAATTAACAAAATAGGCTCGTTAATTTTGACTTAATTCGTAAGGTTATTGTAATATTTTAAAGTTCTCTTAGAAATGGAAAACAGTACTTCTAATCGGGTATTTGTTGATTTTGGTCTGGTAAAACGTGCACGTCAGG
Source organism: Dallia pectoralis (assembly GCA_029465975.1). Classification (NCBI taxonomy): domain Eukaryota; kingdom Metazoa; phylum Chordata; class Actinopteri; order Esociformes; family Umbridae; genus Dallia; species Dallia pectoralis. The sequence continues at coordinate 4,389,963 of CM055728.1, forward strand.
AATTATTAATTTCTGCAGCTCCAATCCTCCTCAACAAATGGGTGAGTGGAGAGCGCCAGACTGGAGCAATATTTACCTGTATGAAGTGTTAATACCTGTATACAGTAGGAATAAAATGCTGTTCAATATAGGTTATCTGGGTGCGGTGAGACGGCTCGGTTATTCAGGATATCTCACTTAAAAGAACTACGAGTTCATTAACACATATAGGACACTTCATTATATGCTAAAATTAGATTTTGCGTCTTAAATATCGATAACAACATGGGTAATTACATGTGTATTGGTAAACCTTCGGTGGATACTGAACGTTACGTTGTTGGACCGGCTAAAATAATGACAGACAAATACGGAGACTGGACATGCGAACAATTAGACCTGTGGGAGTTATTGGGATTTCCTGCGGATGGCAGTTTTAGTCAGAGACAGATACTGCTGTTGAAAGACAAGTTGGAGGATTTTGAACAGGGTAAAATTAAGGTTTCACGGGGTAATCGGCAGAAAGTTGATTGGAAGGCATATAATAAGTGGAGAGAGCAGACTGATATACGGGCTAAGCGGTGTAGCACGGGGCTTGTTAATCGTGTTCTAGCTTGTCCCAACCAGGTTGATGCTGCCTGTCCTCCTGCTGACCGACCCCACCCTATCGCGGCGTTACCACAACAGCCCCAGCGGTACCAACTATGCCAACAGCATCGGACCTGATGGAAAACATTCGCGGAGGAGGACTCTACCCATCCGTATTCGGCCTCCACAGAGTTTCACCCGCCGCTGAGAGGACCCAGAGTACCACTGCGGCCTGTCCCAGAGAACAACACAGCATTGATGCCGGGCAATTCCCTATGGTGGAGGTAGCCAACCCAGCTGGTGGAGGAGACACGGATAACCCAGCGACTATACTAGTCTACAGACCCTGGTCACCCGCCGACCTGAGAGACGTGGCTTCTACACTACCTGACCCAGAAACAGAAGGTGGAGAGGAATTTGTCCGTGTGTTTCTACAGATCGTGAATCAATATAGACCGACCTCTGTGGAGATTGAAACAATTTTGATGAAGGCCTTGCAACTAAAATGGGGGAGAGTGAAAAGAAACTGGCCTAGCGAGAGAAACATTATGTTCAATTGGGATGCGCACTCAAACTACCGGAGTGCTGTGGAACAGCTGAGCACTGGACTTATCGCTGCTTTTCCTAAGCGAATGAACTGGGAAAAGATCTCTGATTGTAAACAGACACTGGGCGAGAAAGTTTCAGACTACAGGAATAGACTCGAAAAAGCTTTTGAATTACACAGCGGAATGGGAAAGAGACCGGACGGTGATGAAGAGTCGGCCTGGGAGCAACAGTGTAAAATGAGGTTAGTTGCAGGCCTTCTACCAGACATTAGGAAGCACATTCAAAACCACTGTGTAGACCTGGATGAGGGTCGCATGGAAACCGTCTGGCCGTATTTTAAGCACGCTGAAAGAGTCTACGAGGACCAGCTGTACAAACAGACCGAAGAAAGACGGGAGCGTGAAACGCAAATTCAGATGGCCCAACTGGACTTCTACAGCAGAGGCTACTCAGGAGGGAGACGGAGACGGAGACGGAGAGCAAGCAGGAGAGGACAATACAGACACCAGGGTGATGATAGACACCAGCCAAAGTCCCAACTCTGATAGCTGTTTCAACTGTGGTGCATTTGGACACTGGGCTCGTGACTGCACTGTGCCGGACACTAGAGACTATTACCATGGGAACAGAGACAGTATGGGAGACGGTGATGGCACAACAGCAGACGACCAACTGGAGCGTCACAGGACCCATGGCTGGCACAGACAGGGGTACTGACGGTCAGAGGGGACGGGCAGGAAAACATCAACCCGGTGAGATCAAACCATTATGTGATTCCTGTAATTAATCAATTATGATAGTATTTACAGTTAAAGTAATTTTGTTTGGATGTTTAGTGAAGACTTATTTATTCTGAGTGTTGAGTTGCTATGCAGACGTATGGTTGTGTGAGATTTTCGTTCCACTGGGGAGGAGTACGGGTGTCTTGGCACTATGCTTACGCTTAAAGTTAGGTGTTTAGCGTAGGGTAGCGTACATTGCGTATCACCTGATAAACGGTGTTTGTCAGGTCCGTGCAGCTCGGAGAGCGTGACTGGACCCATGATGGTTGATATCTCATTGTCTATGTCCTGATATTGTGTTAGTAGAAAATTACCGGTTACAACTAGAAGACTGCATAGCTCTGTCAGGTTAATATCTCAGTAGAGATCAGCTCATTGTTACTGAGAGGTCTTATTTTTCGCTGTCCAGGTTCGTTCGTACGCGTACGCAAATATCATATTAAAATGACCTAGGTGTGATTCATGCATGATCTGGGGTAAAGCTTCATGAAGTTGGGACAGGGGTCCCAGGCCAAAGTTTTGTCGACACATTTATTTTCAGGTTTTCCTGTGCACGAGGAATTCCTATTTTATTGTATTATTTGTCTTAGGCATTATGTAACATCTGCGCTAATGACATAATTAAGAGTATTTCCGATTATAACTCTGCATGTTTTTACCTGGAATACTATATGTTCCATTTTGTTTGTTTTGTAGGAGGACTACATTCTAGGTTATAGGGAGATTATATTCTAGTTATATGCTATGGTTATTCGTTTTGTGAGTGTATTTCTGATACACCCTTTTATTTTTATTATTGGCTTTTGGCTATTTTGAGTAACATGTTTAAGACATTCTGAGTTCTTGATTGTTAAAAGGGCAGAAAGTTAATTGTAACTCTTTATCTCCCTGTCTAGAGATGGTTTCTGTTAATTTAGGGGTGTTTATGAACTTTTCTTTGACCCTCCCTGGGTTGCTTCTCTGGCTCAAAAGAGGGGGCACACCCAACTTGTTTATTTAGAGGGGGCTGGTTTACTGTGTGATTGTGAGGTGGCTCAGCCCAGAGCTAACAGATGGCTGGTCATAAACCATATTTTAGTCATGTGTTTTATCTTAGATAAATTTAACAAGTTTGTCTATTACAGTAGTTTGTTTTCTCCATTGTTGATGAACTTAAGGAGAAACCAAGAGGGGATGTGACGTAATAAATATATTCAAGAATATAGCATTTGTTAAATTTGGATTTCAGGCAATTGAAGTGTATAGTTGGATAACATGTCTAAACATTTGAATGGTTGAGGAGAATGGCTATTACAAATGTATTTGGCCTAGCAAAATTAAATCTGAGCAGTAAACACAATGTCATTCTATTGTTAAAGATGTTAACTGACACATGTAATGCAATAACTGTTTGCAGGTTGTGTCGCATTAAAAATCAACAGGTTGGACCATGAACAACTGGAGCAGAGCATCTGAGCCCTACCCCCACGCACACACACACACACACATATATCAGAAGCTAACTGAATGACTTTAGGTACAGACCACAGAAAAGGTCAAACCAGAACCAAGGAAAACCTGTCATCCAGACCACAAAGGAGGCAATTACAAATTGTGTGAATGTTATTGTACACTTTCCAAGGAAGTTATGGACTGTAAAGAGAAAAAGGCTCCACCTCTGGAGAATACAGGCAAGGAATAAGTATCCTCATTTCTGTTTGAACGGGTCACATGCTAGCAACCTCTGACCCCCAACACAGTCAGCGGTAATCAGAGAAACCAACACAGCCTGCACACCATGGAACCAGCGAGACGACCATGGAACCCCTACAGGAGGATTGGGGGAATGAGATGCAACATCGCATTACATCTTGCTTTTAGTCTCATTGTTGTAATTGTACTGTGGTTCTCTGACCTACAACATTACAAACCAAATGTAAATTTGAATAAGACAGGTATTGAGAAAGGCGTTAAAGCCCGATCTCAGGGACTGTTACGAAAACAGATATCATGTAATGTAAACAACTGCCAACCCAATGATGAATGGTTCATTATGACTGACCCTAAAATTACAGTGTATGTGGATGTTTCTTCACTTATAAACAGTACTGAATGTGTTTGCAATAATGACTCAATGATCTGTCATGTGAATGTTTCTGATGATCAAAGAGTGCCAACATATTTACTGATGTTTTTTTCTAATATGTTTAATGATTAGTTCCTCACACACTAGATGGAGGAATAGAAATCCAGAATATGAAAATGACGGTGTTGAATATTGCTAATTACTGTACTGACATTGGATTATTTCAATTGATTGTGTATTATGTTTGGTAAAAGTATTTTTCTTAACAGGTTACAGTTCCAGACATATGACAGTGGTGGATCCATATATTCCTGATTGGTTATGAGTAATTATTGAGCTTGAGTGAACTAAAATTTAGAGTTGACACTCTAAAAACATTGTTTAAATTGTTTAACATGATTAAGGGTTTATAATGTTAAAAAGGGCAGATTGTTATGGAATTTTATGATCATTCAAGAAGTTTAGTTACATGTAAGTCTCATAGATGTTGTTTAGGCCAAAAGGCACAGAGAAAGGTTAAGAACGGAAAGCACGAGACTCTGAAAAACGGAATCTGGTTCCCCGTCGGAGGACAAGCCGGAATGTGTCTTTACATTGTTAGAGGGGCCCAATGCTAGAAATAGATGTCTTGATTACTTTACTTGTGATGGACTGTCAAAGCAACTGTATGGGTTTTACGTTCACCTTCATATGTGCCTCACCATAAAAGGATATGTACCAGGCCTCCCCTTTACTTGACTGGGGAGTGAACCTCGGGTTTTATGACAGCTCCATACATCACCCATATTATACTGTATAGTTTGTTGAGATTATCTGACGGCCTGATCTGTTCTCCATTGAGTATTGTTTAGGTTGGTGTGTCAATGAGTGTGCGTAACTTCATTCCTTTAAATACCCCTGCAGAAATTCTTTTATTAGGTCAGTCTGATCCAGCACAGGTTATTGTCCTGTTGTCTGATGAAGGCTTTCCTCAAACCTATTCTTCAAGCTTGCTATAGGGATTGATCTGATCAATGCAAAAGCTTAAACCTGTATTTTAGAAATGGTTTCTTACTTGCAATTAAACAAGTTAAAATTGTCAACTGTAACATACTCGTGCATCTTACTTTAAGTTCAAATTCAGCGATTAAAGTCTAAAATTTCCACGACATACTTTATACAGAACAGTACAGCATTACATTATATACAACTGAGGACACAATGAACATACTTAATACAGAACAGTACAGCATTACATTATATACATCTGAGGACATAATGAACATACTTAATACAGAACAGTACAGCATTACATTATATACAATTGAGGACATAATGAACATACTTTATACAGAACAATAAAGCATTACATTATAAATACAACTGAGGACAAAATGAACATACTTTATATAGAACAGTACAACATTACATTATATACAACTGAGGACATAATGAACATACTTTATACAGAACAGTACAGCATTACATTATAGACAACAGAGAACATTATAAAAATACTTTATACAGAACAGTACAGCATTACATTATATACATCTGAGGATATAATGAACATACTTTATACAGAACAGTACAGCATTACATTATATACAATTGAGGACATAATGAACATACTTTATACAGAACAATAAAGCATTACATTATAAATACAACTGAGGACATAATGAACATACTTTATACAGAACAGTACAGCATTACATTATATACAACTGAGGACATAATGAACATACTTAATACAGAACAGTACAGCATTACATTACACTGTATACAACTGAGGACATTATGAACATACTACATACAGAACAGTACAGCATTACATTACATTATATACAACTGAGGACATTATGAACATACTTTATACAGAACAGTACAGAATTACATTATATACAACTGAGAACATAATGAACATACTTTATACAGAACAGTACAGCATTATATTATATACAACTGAGGACATAATGAACATACTTAATACAGAACAGTACAGCATTACATTACATTATATACAACTGAGGACATAATGAACATACCTAATACAGAACAGTACAGCATTACTTTACATTATATACAACTGAGGACATAATGAACATACTTTATAGAGAACAGTAAAGCATTACATTACATTATATTCAACTGAGGACATAATGAACATAGTTAATACAGAACAGTACAGCATTACATTACATTATATACAACTGAGGTCATAATGAACATACTTTATACAGAACAGTACAGCATTACTTTACATTATATAAAACTGAGAGCATAATGAACATACTTTATACAGAACAGTACAGCATTACATTACATTATGCAGAACAGTACAGCATTACATTATATATAACAGGATTTACTGAACATACTTTATACAGAACAGTACAGCATTACTTTACATTATATAAAACTGAGAGCATAATGAACATACTTTATACAGAACAGTACAGCATTACATTACATTATGCAGAACAGTACAGCATTACATTATATATAACAGGATTTACTGAACATACATAGGACAGAACAGTACAGCATTACATTATATACAACTGAGGACATTATGAACTTACTTTATACAGAACAGTAGAGCATTACATTATAAATACAACTGAGGACAAAATAAACATACTTAATACAGAACAGTACAGCATTACATTATATACAACTGAGGACATAATGAACATACCTAATACAGAACAGTACAGCATTACTTTACATCATATACAACTGAGGACATAATGAACATACTTTACACAGAACAGTACAGCATTACATTATATATAACTGAGGACATAATGAACATACTTTTTACAGAACAGTACACCATTAAATTATATATAACTGAGGACATAATGAACATACTTTTTACAGAACAGTACAGCATTACAATACATTATATACAACTGAGGACAAAATGAACATACTTTATACAGAACAGTACAGGATTACACCATGTACAACTGAGGACATAATGAACATACTTTACACAGTACAGTACAGCACTACATTATATATAACTTAGGACATAATGAAGATACTTTTTACAGAACAGTACACCATTACATTACATTATATACAACTTAGGTTATAATGAACATACCTTATACAGAACAGTACAGCATTACATAACATTATATACAACTGAGGACATGTTGAACATACTTTATACAGAACAGTACAGCATTACATTATATACAACTGAGAGCATAATGAACATACTTTATACAGAACAGTACAGCATTACATTATATACAACTGAGGACATAATGAACATACTTTACACAGAACAGTACAGCATAACTTTACATTATATAAAACTGAGAGCATAATGAACATACTTAATACAGAACAGTACAGCATTACATTACACTGTATACAACTGAGGACATTATGAACATACTTTATACAGAACAGTACAGCACTACATTACATTATATACAACTGAGGACATAATGAATATACTTTATACAGAACAGTACAACATTAGATTATATACAACTGAGGACATAATGAACATACTTTACACAGAACAGTACAGCATTACATTATATACAACTGAGAACATAATGAACATACTTTATACAGAACAGTACAGCATTATATTATATACAACTGAGGACATAATGAACATACCTAATACGGAACAGTACAGCATAACTTTACATTATATACAACTGAGGACATAATGAACATACTAATTCAGAA
>CM055728.1:4398124-4428452 GCA_029465975.1 Dallia pectoralis
ACTTTGTCATTTTGTTTTTGAAAATGTTTTTTTTAATTTGGACTATTGTCAACATGATCCAGTATTTTTGATAACCTTCAGGGTTTAAATATATAACTTGCACTTCAACACTTTGTTTATAAAGTTGCTATATTTTATAAGAATGACTATTCTGTATTGTTCACAGGAGAGACTATCATAAAATAATGTATTTAAAATATACTTCATTGTGTTAATTGATTTATTTCATTGTTTTAAACAACTTGGGGAAAATGCGATTAATCGCGATTAATCACAGGATTGTGCGATTAATTAGTTAATTTTTTTAAATAAATTGACGGCCCTAAAAATAATATAAAATAATATTTTAATTACTTCTGCATGGACATGAAAATACGTTTTACATAATCGAAAACTTACTTGAGGTAACAGATGCTGACCATGCCGAGCCATGGCTTTTCTTCTACCCTTTGCAAGGAGTAACGATTGGTTGAAGTTCAAAGGAGGAGGGACGGAGGAGGTATTCATTTCAGAGTTTTTTTTTATTGTGTTGCCTGTTTGTTTGCCATTTGTGTTGTTTAAACTAGGTGCATCAGAGCCATTTGGACCCCATTAGCGCCAGACACCAGCGCCCGCCGGCGTCATTAACACACAAATCATCCCAATTAGGACCAACCAAATCCTCCAGCATCACCAGCCATCCACAGATTAACCAGCCATCCATCAACAGGATCATATCATCTACTGTGTTATCATCCTGAATGAAATGAATTATGAAGTAAAACAATTTACTAAAATAGTATGTTGTTGTTGTCTTATGTGACCTTAAAATACAAAAGTATCTTTAAGCAGTGGGCGCTGAGGCTCCACTCAAGTACCCACCTCCTTCTCTCCACTGGGCCCTATGTGTTTGGTACACGTGTCTTTATGAGGTAAATATTTTTACATACGAACAAATGAACACTGAAATAAATAACCCACAAATGCCCCGGAGCCGTAAGAAACAAAATAAAATGAACAATCCGTGGACGTGGCCGCCATTTTCTCAACTGCGTATTTTCAAACTTGACTGTTTACACATTTTAGGTACTTTTAGCCTACCGAGCACAAATCACCTGGGAGTCATATTGGCTTATAAACAACTGTATTCAAATAAAAGGTGTATAACTAACTAGAAAATATTAGAAATATTAAAACGAAATAAGTGACGCAGGTCAACTGTGGCCCCGTTCTCCATTAACTCGGATTATGAGCTCGTCTTGCTCTGCGCATCGCTAAATGTCCCGGTGTGACGCGGCTCGTGGTTACTGCCTCCCTGTGTCCATTTTATGAATTACATGTCATTTTATGCATTCTTTTTGTATTCTCCAATTTCATATATATCTGAATAAATAAAATAATATAGTAAGGAAAGGAAACAAAAAGTAATCTCAACAAAAATTATTTTGTGAGTGTCACACGTACATGTGTCTTTATGAGGAAGGGAGACTGTTAAACCAAGGTGTGCGCAACGATAATATTTTTTGTCTTTTTTATGGATAACCAGGTAATATAATAGTTGAGTAAAAAAAGTGTACCCCCGCAGGCGGATAAAACGTGCGCGCTAGAGGAACTATATGAAGTTATTAATGGTCTAGAAAATGTCCACCCTGAGGCTGCTTTTATTGTTGTTGGATATTTCAACAGGGCGAATTTGAAGAAGGTTCTACCCAAATTCTTTCAGCACATTAACATTCCGACCCGGGGTGATCAGACTCTTGACCATTGTTATTCACTAATTAGAAACAGTTACAAACTCCTCCCCCAGCCTGCATTTGGGAAGTGTGATCATTCCTCCATTCTTCTTCTACCAACCTACAGACAAAAGCTTAAACAGGAAAAAACGGTTTTCAGGGCAGTTCAGCGCTGGAGTGAGGAATCCATTGAAACCCTCCAAGACTGCTTTGAGACCACTGACTGGCAGATGTTCTGGGCGGCAGCAAATGGAGATATTGACGAACACACAGAGTCCGTCTCAGCCTATATCACCAAGTGCATCGATGATGTTGTCCCAAGGGTCAATGTCAGGACCTTCCCCAACCAAAAGCCCTGGTTTAATGGCAATGTCCGTGCACAGCTCAGAGCACGGTCGTCTGCCTTTAGCTCGGGGACCCAGAGGCCTTGAGGAGATCCAGATATGACCTACGGAGGGCCATCAGAGATGGGAAAAGGGACTACAGAGATAAGTTGGAGTCCAACTACCACAGGTACGACCCCAGATGCATGTGGTGCAGCCCATGACAAATCACTGACTACAAAGGAGTAGTAGTAGTGATGCTTGTCCCGCCGCCTCTCTCCCTGACGAGCTCAACACCTTCTATGCACGGTTTGAGGTGGCCAATACCATTCCTTCGACAAGGCTTGCTGAGGACCAGAACGTCTGTGCTCGGTCTCTGGAGAAGGCTGATGTGAGGAGAGCTTTTAAAAAGTCAACCCTCGGAAGTCACCAGGGCCAGATGGCATTCCAGAACCCACATCTGCTCCTCCCGCCGTCACCTTAGACCCACCCCCCTTCAATTTGCATACCGCTCCAACAGATCTACGGACGATGCCCTCTCCCACCTGGAAAAAGCTAACACTTACGTGAGGATGCTGTTTGTAGACTACAGCTCAGCATTCAACACTATTGTGCCCGTCGAGCTCATTCCCAAGCTCGGGACCCTGGGTCTTAACACCTCCCTGTGCAACTGGATCCTGGACTTTCTGACGGGCAGACCCCAGGTGGTGAGAATGGGCAACCTTACATCCTCTGCCCTGACCCTGAGCATCGCAAAAACGCCTATACTTCCTGAGGAGACTCAAGAAGTTTGGTATGTCTAAAAGAAACACTGAGCAACTTCTACAGGTGCACCATTGAGAGTATCCTGTCAGGCTGCATTACTGCTTGGTACGGGAGCTGCACCGCTGCTGACCGCAAGGCCCTACAACAGAGGGTGGTAAAGTCTGCAGAGCGCATCATTGGCTGCCACCTCCCTCCTGTGCACAGCGTCTTCCAATCACGATGCCTCAGAAAAGCCAGAAACATCATCAAGGACAATCGCCATCCAGGCCATCGCTTGTTCACACTGCTCCCATCTGGTCGACGTTACGGCAGCATTGGTACACACACTTCTAGATTGAAGAACAGCTTCTATCCTCAGACCATTAGGCTCCTCAACCAGTCACACTGATCCTACCTCCATGTATCTACCACTGGCACCAGACCACTTTCATTGCTGTATTTTAGTATCTAAGGTTTGCATACTGGCCATATTCACGTCATTATGTATATCCTGTAACTAGTATTCCGTATATTCTATCTATTATACTGGTACCCATTACTGGCACTAGATCACTTTTATTACAGTATTTAAGGTCTGCATACTGTCCATATGCACTTCATTATGTATATTTTGTAACTAGTATATTCTGTATATCCACTACTGGCACTAGATCACTTTAATTACAGTATTTTTAGTATCTACGGTTTGCATAATGTCCATATTCTCACTCATTATGCATATTTTGTAGCGATGTATATTCTGTATATTGTTGTAATTCTGTTTTTATTTTTATTCTTCTAACTACGTAGTTGTTGCTTGCCATGTCATAAGAATGTCATTGTGCAGTTTGATGCAAGTCACTCTGTACACATGACAATAAAACGTTGAATCTTGAATCACTTGTCAATTATCTGATGTGATTACAAACTCTGGCCGTGATCTCTCCATAGATTACTCACAGGGATGCATCTCAGTTTGAAATATTAGTACATATTGTAGAGACCCTGGTGCAACACAATATTCTATTTGCAGACACTACTATCATGCCGTCACTTTAAATACGTGAAAACTAACTGAACTCTCCCTGCTCTCCACCCTACAGGCCTATATAACTTCCATCTCTATCAGCACCAGTATAAACTAACTGAACTCCCCGCTCTCTACCATAAAGGCCTATATAACTTTGTTGAGTTATGTTGCAGCTAACGTTGCATTCGGATGAAAAGAATGGAGATGATTATATTTAGCCTTTCTTGGCATATTTATTACCCAGCTGTAGACACATCAGTCTCACGGTCAGACAGCTGCTGCCAAGTTAACACTGGTTTTATTAACAACGGCAAAACCAACTAGGACAAACATAATAACGTGAACACGTCCTATAGCCTGCACTTCAGCGCCCTCTTGTGGCATGAACACACAACATACAGAACCTTACAGCATTACATCACACAATATACAAAGTTGTACATAATGAAGATATTTTAACAAACTTCCATCTCTATCAGCACCAGGGAAAACTAACTGAACTCTCCCTGCTCTCCACCCTACAGGCCTATATAACTTCCATCTCTATCAGCACCATGTCAGAATCACGTCGCATGTTTACTTAGGACGATCTACGACACTCGGCATTCTCCTGTGATTGTGACGTATTCCTATGGAACGCTCTAGTGTGCATTCTGCGTCCCTTTTGGACATTCGTTAATCAACCCAGTTGAAGAGAGGTCACGTTTACAGCGAACAGGAAAGTATTCTCATATTTATGTATCCAGGTGGTAGGAAGCCACAGTGTTGTTTCTTGTTTGGTCCACTAGGTGGCAGTTGTTAGGTTTGCACAGGGAAGTTGGAAAAAGATTTGACATGTGGAAATAGAGGGTTGGCGCACGACAGTGGCTTGTAAATCATCGTGTGGGATTTGGCTGGCTATATTACGGTAAATAATGTTGAAGTTGTTCAAAGTAAATACATGCAACCGTAGAAAGCAACGGTGGTCAGGTCTAAATGTTATTTTGATGCAATTGTGACTGAATGCAAAGTTAACGTTGTGAAATGTTTCAAATTGCACCATGAGGCTGCTACCTTGACTAGTAGTTTTTGACTTGTTTTTATTTGAATTGTGCTGTGTATTTGCGCTTGTGTTTTATTTTATAATCCAGCCATTACCGTTTTGGTAGTATATAGTGCTTTTGTATTTCAATAAGTTTCATCAGAATAAATTAGCCCAATAGTTTGTGACCTGTAGTTGCACTTTACGCCAGGCTACATTTAGATCGATATAATATTTATTGATTAGATTTAAAAGCAAGGCTAATGTTCAAAAACAATTAAATTATTAGACAGAAAATAAAGCGACATCCAATATTACCAGCGAAATGGTAAGAAAGATGAGAAACATGTTTCACTACAATATAATCCCGAAATACTCCAAGTTAAACCAATGGTCTTAGCGATCATCGCAGTTTTTAAACCCGCAATATTCCTTTATTTTTTGACATCTGTATGAACTCTGGCATTCGTCTTGCTTTCTACTATAGTCTCAAAATAGTCGTAGACTATTGCTAAGGAGGTTATTGTAATGTGTCATACATATCTCAACGTCAGGTAATGGGCATTTATCTCAACGATGTGTTAGTGTTGTATTGCCAACTTGTATTTATGGTCACTGTTTAGGCCCAGATGTGTTAGTGTTGTGCCACCTCCTGGGTATTTATGGTCACTGTTTAGGCCCAGATGTGTTAGTGTTGTATTGCCAACTACTGTGTACTTGCCAACTACTGTATTTATTGGTGGGTATTTATGGTCACTGTTTAGGCCCAGATGTGTTAGTGTTGTATTGCCAACTCCTGTATTTATGGTCACTGTTTAGGCCCAGATGGTCACTGTTTAGGCCCAGATGTGTTAGTGTTGTATTGCCAACTCCTGTATTTATGGTCACTGGCAAGTAGTGTTGTAGCCAACTCCTATGGCAAGTATAGTGGTTGCCACGGCATTTTCATGGCTAGTGTCATAGCAACTCCTATGCAGTACGAGTACTAGTTGCCACTTGCCATAGGTGTTTAAGTAAAAATACCCAATACATAAATTGTTGAATATTCAATTCATGCTTAGTAGAGACAAATTAAGAAAAACTACATGTGTTAGAAAAGCAGTGGGCCTGGATGAGAAGTGTGTTAAAATAGCAGTGGGTCTGGATGAGAAGTGTGTTAAAATAGCAGTGGGCCTGGATGAGAAGTGTGTTTAAATGGCAATATGCACACTTTGGGGAGAGGACAGTGTGTTGACATTTATTCACTTTGATGGTTCAGAGCTTGGAGAGAGGAGGACATCATTTTAGAGTTTCTTTTATTGTGTTGCTTGTTTGTTTGCTATTTGTGTTGTTTTAGGCTGCATTTTTCACTTTGACCACAGAAGGAGGAAGGAGGACTGGTTCAGAGCGGGAGGATGGAGAGAGGAGGACATCATTTTAGAGTTTCTTTTATTGTGTTGCCTGTTTGTTTGCTATTTGTGTTGTTTTAGGCTGCATTTATTTACTTTGACCACAGAAAGAGGACTGGTTCAGAGCGGGAGGAGAGACGGAGGAGGACATTGTTTTAGAGTATCTTTTCTTGTGTTGCCTGTTTGTTTGCGATCTGTGTTGTATTAGGCTGCACTTATTCACTTTGACCAGAGAAGGAGGAAGGAGTACAAGGTCAGGGACGGAGGAGGACATCATTTTAGAGTTTCTTTTTTTGTGTTGCCTGTTTGTTTGCTATTTGTGTTGTTTTAGGCTGCATTTATTCACTTTGACCACAGAAGGAGGAAGGAGGACTGGTTCAGAGCGGGAGGATGGAGAGAGGAGGACATCATTTCAGAGTTTTTTTTTTTGTGTTGCCTGTTTGTTTGCCATTTGTTTGTTTTAGGCTGCATTTATTCACTTTGACCAGAGAAGGAGGAAGGTTCAGGACGGGTCAGGGAAGGAGGGAGGTCATCATTTCAGAGTTTTTTTTATTGTGTTGCCTGTTTGTTTGCCATTTGTGTTGTTTTATTTGTGTTGTTTTAGGCTGCATTTATTCACTTTGACCACAGAAGGAGGAAGGAGGACTGGTTCACTGGTTCAGAGCGGGAGGATGGAGAGAGGAGGACATCATTTTAGAGTTTTTTTTTGTGTTGCCTGTTTGTTTGCTATTTGTGTTGTTTTAGGCTGCATTTATTCACTTTGACCAGAGAAGGAGGAAGGAGGACTGGTTCAGAGCGGGAGGATGGAGTTTTTTTATTGTGTTGCCTGTTTCATTTCAGGGAGGTTTTTTTTTATTGTGTTGCCTGTTTGTTTGCCATTTGTGTTGTTTTAGGCTGCATTTATTCACTTTGACCAGAGAAGGAGGAAGGAGGACTGGTTCAGAGCGGGAGGATGGAGAGAGGAGGACATCATTTTAGAGTTTTTTTTATTGTGTTGCCTGTTTGTTTGCCATTTGTGTTGTTTTAGGCTGCATTTATTCACTTTGACCAGAGAAGGAGGAAGGAGGACTGGTTCAGAGCGGGAGGATGGAGAGAGGAGGACATCATTTTAGAGTTTTTTTATTGTGTTGCCTGTTTGTTTGCTGTTTGTGTTGTTTTAGGCTGCATTTATTCACTTTGACCAGAGAAAGGAGGACTGGTTCACAGCGGGAGGATGGAGGAGGAGGACATCATTTCAGAGTTTTTTTATTGTGTTGCCTGTTTGTTTGCCATTTGTGTTGTTTTAGGCTGCATTTATTCACTTTGACCAGAGAAGGAGGAGGAAGGGAGGGACTGGTTCATCATTTTAGAGTTTTTTTTTTTTGTGTTTGTTTGTTTGCGGGCATTTAGGATGGAGAAGGAGGAAGGAGTTCGAGAGGACATCATCATTTTAGAGTTTTTTTATTGTGTTGCCTGTTTGTTTGCCATTTGTGTTGTTTTAGGCTGCATTTATTCACTTTGACCAGAGAAGGAGGAAGGTGGACTGGTTCAGAGCGGGAGGATGGAGAGAGGAGGACATAATTTTAGTGTCTTTTCTTGTGTTTCCTGTTTGTTTGCGATCTTTGTTGTATTAGGCTGCATTTTATCACTTTGACCAGAGAAGGAGGAAGGAGTTTCAGAGGGGAGGATGGAGGGAGGAGGACATCATTTTAGAGTTTTTTTTTTTTGTGTTGCCTGTTTGTTTGCTATTTGTGTTGTTTTAGGCTGCATTGTTTCACTTTGACCAGAGAAAGGAGGACTGGTTCAGAGCAGGAGGAGGGACGGAGGAGGTCATCATTTCAGAGGTTTTTTTATTGTGTTGCCTGTTTGTTTGCCATTTGTGTTGTTTTAGGCTGCATTTATTCACTTTGACCACAGAAGGAGGAAGGAGTACGAGGTCAGGGACGGAGGAGGACATCATTTTAGAGTTTTTTTATTGTGTTGCCTGTTTGTTTGCCATTTGTGTTGTTTTAGGCTGCATTTTTTCACTTTGACCACAGAAGGAGGAAGAAGGACTGGTTCAGAGCGGGAGGATAGAGAGAGGAGGACATCATTTTAGAGTTTCTTTTTTTGTGTTGCCTGTTTGTTTGCTGTTTGTGTTGTTTTAGGCTGCATTTATTCACTTTGACCACAGAAGGAGGAAGGACAGAGGAGGTCATCATTTTAGAGTTTCTTTTATTGTGTTGCCTGTTTGTTTGCCATTTGTGTTGTTTTAGGCTGCATTTATTCACTTTGACCACAGAAGGAGGAAGGAGTACGAGGTCAGGGACGGAGGAGGGACATCATTTTAGAGTTTCTTTTTTGTGTTGCCTGTTTGTTTGCTATTTGTGTTGTTTTAGGCTGCATTTATTCACTTTGACCACAGAAGGAGGAAGGAGTGGTTCGAGGTCAGGGGAGAGAGGAGGACATCATTTTAGAGTTTTTTTTTTTGTGTTGCCTGTTTGTTTGCTATTTGTGTTGTTTTAGGCTGCATTTATTTACTTTGACCAGAGAAGGAGGAAGGAGGACTGGTTCAGTGTTGTTTTAGCGGGAGGAGGGAGGGAGAGGAGGACATCATTTTAGAGTTTTTTTTTTGTTGTGTTGCCTGTTTGTTTGCTGTTTGTGTTGTTTTAGGCTGCATTTATTCACTTTGACCAGAGAAGGAGGAAGGAGGACTGGTTCAGAGCGGGAGGATGGAGAGAGGAGGACATCATTTTAGAGTTTTTTTTTTGTGTTGCCTGTTTGTTTGCTGTTTGTGTTGTTTTAGGCTGCATTTATTAACTTTGACCAGAGAAGGAGGAAGGTGGACTGGTTCAGAGCGGGAGGATGGAGAGAGGAGGACATCATTTCAGAGTTTTTTTTATTGTGTTGCCTGTTTGTTTGCTGTTTGTGTTGTTTTAGGCTGCATTTATTCACGTTGACCACAGAAGGAGGAAGGAGTACGAGGTCAGGGACGGAGGAGGACATCGTTTTGGAGTTTCTTTTATTGTGTTGCCTGTTTGTTTGCTATTTGTGTTGTTTTAGGCTGCATTTTTTCACTTTGACCACAGAAGGAGGAAGGAGGACTGGTTCAGAGCGGGAGGATGGAGAGAGGAGGACATCATTTTAGAGTTTTTTTTGTGTTGCCTGTTTGTTTGCTGTTTGTGTTGTTTTAGGCTGCATTTATTAACTTTGACCAGAGAAGGAGGAAGGTGGACTGGTTCAGAGCGGGAGGATGGAGAGAGGAGGACATCATTTCAGAGTTTATTTTTATTGTGTTGCCTGTTTGTTTGCTGTTTGTGTTTTAGGCTGCATTTATTCACTTTGACCAGAGAAGGAGGAAGGAGAGCGGGAGGATGGAGAGAGGAGGACATCATTTCAGAGTTTATTTTTATTGTGTTGCCTGTTTGTTTGCTGTTTGTGTTTTTTAGGCTGCATTTATTCACTTTGACCAGAGAAGGAGGAAGGAGGACTGGTTCAGGGAGGAGGAGGACATCATTTTAGAGTTTATTTTTTTGTTTTGCTGTTTGTTTGCCATTTGTGTTGTTTTAGGCTGCATTTATTCACTTTGACCAGGAAGGATGGAGAGGAGGAGGACATCATTTCAGAGTTTATTTTTATTGTGTTGCCTGTTTGTTTGCTGTTTGTGTTGTTTTAGGCTGCATTTTATTCACTTTGACCACAGAAGGAGGAAGGAGTACGAGGTCAGGGACGGAGGAGGACATCATTTTAGAGTTTTTTTTTTATTGTGTTGCCTGTTTGTTTGCTATTTGTGTTGTTTTAGGCTGCATTTATTCACTTTGACCAGAGAAGGAGGAAGGAGGCCTGGTTCAGAGCGGGAGGATGGAGAGAGGAGGACATCATTTTAGAGTTTCTTTTTTTGTGTTGCCTGTTTGTTTGCTATTTGTGTTGTTTTAGGCTGCATTTATTCACTTTGACCACAGAAGGAGGAAGGAGTACGAGGTCAGGGACGGAGGAGGACATCGTTTTAGAGTATCTTTTCTTGTTTTGTATGAGCATAGTCTATGTAGCTGTACAGATGTTGTATCACAAGTTAACCTGGGTCCACTATACTCTGTTATACTAGTGGTCTATATGAGCATAGTCTATCTACCTGTTCAGGTGTTGTATCACAAGTTAACCTGGGTGCACTACACTCTGTTATACTAGCGCTCTTTTTACTCTGCATTCGTGCTGCGGTGTCAACGAACACCTCAGACTGTTCGGCTGAATTAACTGAATTAAAAACACATTAAACAAGATTACAATTAAATTAGTTTTTATTACTTTGAACAGGCATCGATACAATCAACTACATTTACCTTCTTATGACACGCCTATGTCGCATCTGGAATATCACCAGTTTACATGAAAGCCAGTTGAAACGTAACACCGGCATCAGTCTTCTCACCATAGAAAACCAATGTGCAGAGTTGCCTAGTGTGTTTTGGCAGCAATGCCCACTGGCTTGTCATATCTTTTTTTAAAGCAGATTCTCCATATTAAAATAGTGCCCAATATTTAACAATCAGAAAATATACATTTGAGAGATCTGATGTGAACAGCGCTGTTTCTTATGTGTACTTAGTGCTGTCTAGTATTTTCTATTATCGTTGATATATTGTTTTGGCTTAATTGTTTGAAAGCTTCATTAATAGCCAATTTAAACTATGTTTGTAATCTTGTTTGATAAGTTTACTTGACTGTATCTTCAGTAAAATAGTTTGTGTGCAAAAAGCTGCACATATTTTGTTTTAATTACAGTTTTTGGGTAACCGAACTCGGAACATTAATAGTATTGACTGAATTACGTTGGTGCTATCTCGAATAATTAGTCCTGTAACATCAATTGGTGGGAATTATGTTTTACTCGAAAGTAATCATTAGATATTACCAAGTAAATAGCTCTGGAATATACACTTAAGCTTCAGCACAGCATATTGTAACTTTGAGTTTATTTTAATTGTGGTGTACTTGTTTTCTTGTTTTTATTTCACAATACAGCCACTACCGTTTTTGTTGTACATTAGTTTCCTTGCATTTTTTACAAGGTTACTGAGAGTCACCTAAATATGATTTACCAGAGTAAATTACCACGAAATTAGTGTGTGTGCTGTGGTGGTACTTTACACCAGGCTACACTTAACACTTCTTGTCATTGGGTTGCAATGAATAGATTGGGTCCTCTGGGAGGGCAAAAAAAAACACCGCAACAGGCGAGGCTCGAACTCGCCACCTCTGCATCTAACCCCGCTGTTGTCCTCGCATCGCGTACACACCCCAAGACAAGCGGGTCAGAGTGACCCGCGATCCAATTCCCTGCCCCGGGAGTTTTGCCAGAAAAGAGGAGCCCGAAATACAACGACGCGCATGTGTTTTACTGTCGTCCATCTATTATTACTATCTTTATTAGTATTTTTCGGAGAGGGCAAAAAAAACACCGCAACAGGCGAGGCTCGAACTCGCCACCTCGGCATCTAACCCCGCCGCTGTCCTCGCATCGCGTACACACCCCAAGTCGAGCGGGTCAGAGTGACCCGCGATCTCTTTTCACAGCCCTCAGAGTTTTGCAAAAAGGAGTAGGCTAAAATACAACAACGTGCGCGTGTTTCACTGTTATCGGTTTATTATTATTATCGCTATTAGTAATTATCTGGGAGAGTGAAAAAAAACACCGCAACGGGCGAGGCTCAAACTCACAACCCAGGCATCTAACCCCGCCGTTGTCCTCGCGTTGCGTACACACACCGAGTCGAGCGGGTCAGAGTGACCCGCGATCTCTTTTCACAGCCCTCAGAGATTTGCAAAAAGGAGGAGGCCGAAATACAACAACCTGCGCGTGTTTCACTGTTAACGGTTTATTATTATTATCGCTGTTTATAATTACCTGGGAGGGCAAAAATAAACACCGCAACGGGCGAGGCTCGTACTCGCCACCTCGGCATCTAACCCCGCCGTTGTCCTCGCATCGCGTACACACCCCAAGTCAAGCGGGTCAGAGTGACCCGCGATCCCATTCCCTGCCCCGGGAGTTTTGCCAGAAAAGAGGCGCCCGAAATACAACGATGCGCACGCGTTTTACTGTCGTCCATCTATTATTACGGCGAGGGCAAAAAAAACACCGCCCCGGACGAAGCTCGGACTCACCACCTCGGCATCTAACCCCGCTGTTGTCCTCGCATCAAGTACACCCCGAGTCGAGCGGGACAGAGTGACCCGCGATCTCTTTTCACAGCCCTCAGAGATTTGCAAAAAGGAGGAGGCCAAAGTACAACAACGTGTGCGTGTTTCACTGTTATCGGTTTATTATTATTATCGCTATTAGTACTTATCTGGGAGGGCGAAAAAAAACACCGCCCCGGGCAAGGCTTGAACTCACCACCTCGGCATCTAACCCTGCCGTTGTCCTCGCATCTCGTACACACCCCGAGTCAAGCGGGTCAGAGTGCCCCGCGATCCCATTCCCTGCCCCGGGAGTTTTGCCAGAAAATAGGAGCCCGAAATACAACGACGCGCGCGCGTTTCACTGTTGTCAATCAATTATTACTATCTTTATTAGTATTTATCGGCGAGGGCAAAAAAACAGCAACGGGCGAGGCTCGAACTCACATCCCCGGCATCTAACCCTGCCGTTGTCCTCGCATCGCGTACACACCCCGAGTCGAGCAGGTCAGAGCGACCCGCGATCTCTTTTCACAGCCCTCAAGAGTTTTGCAAAAAGGAGGGGGCCAAAATACAACAACGTGTGCGTGTTTCACTGTTATCGGTTTATTATTATTATCGCTATTAGTAATTATCTGGGAGGGCAAAAAAAACACCTCAACGGGCGAGGCTCGAACTCATAACCCTGGCATCTAACCCCGCCGTTGTACTCTCATCGCGTACGAGCGGGTCGGAATGACCCTCGATCTCTTTACACAGCCCTCAGAGTTTTGCAAAAAGGAGGCCGAAATACAACAACGTGCGCCTGTTTCACTGTTATCGGTTTATTATTATTATCGCTATTAGTAATTATCTGGGAGGGCAAAAAAGAAAACACTGCAACGTGCGAGGCTCGAACTCACAACCCCGGCATCTTAACCCGCTGTTGTCCTCGCATCGCGTACACACCCCGAGTCGAGCGGGTCAGAGTGACCCGCGATTCCTTTTCCCGGCCCCGGGAGTTTTGCCAGAAAAGAGGAGCCAGAAATACAATTACGCGCACGCGTTTTACTGTCGTCCATCTATTATTACTATCTTTATTAGTATTTACTATCTAAAACACCACCCTGGGCGAGGCTCGAACCCGCCACCTCGGCATCTAACCCCGCCGTTGTCCTCGCATCGCGTACACAGCCCGAGTCGAGCGGGTCAGAGAGACACGCAATCTCATTTTTACAGCCCTCAGAGTTTTGCCAGAAAAGAGGAGCCCGAAATATAACGACGCGCACGCGTTTCACTGTAAACGATTTATTATTGTTATTAGTATTTATTTCATATATTATTTCATATATTTATTACATTTCAAGCAATGGCGACATAAGCGTTCCAAACACACACACACACACACACACACACACAACAACAACAACAACGCACCGATCGTCTGTCAAAGCGTCTCGCCTCGGCCACACACCGTGTGGGCCTTGCGGTCCTTCTTGGACGGACACATCTGACACCTCTTCCTCTTGCTGGCTCGGGTATCCAGTGCGGGCGCTTCCGGAGCGGGCGCACTTGGCCCCGGGGCGTCCGGAGAGAGCCCGTCATCGGGCTGCGTGCCGCATAGGGCCTCCTCGCGCGCGGCCCTCACGAACGCCGCGGACACTTCCGTGCGCGGCAGGGTGGCGCGCCTTACGATAAGCGGCCTCTTGCCCAGGCGCTCCAGGAACACGCGCCTCTTGTTGCGCTTGCCGGGCATCCAGTCGGGCTGGACCTCGCGCCATAACACGAAGGCGTTGTACGAGGACACGACGAGGATGTTGTGGAACACGGCCAGGGGCCAGCGCGCGGTCATCCATCGGCGGGAGTGAGGAGGAATCCTAAGCTTGGGTCGCCAGGATCCGAGGGTAGTGTGAGGGTTAAAATAGAACATTTTCCCAAACTGTCGCTTTATAGCGTATTTTCATCATGAAAATGGAGCAACTGGAATTATCTCGAAGCTTGCGCAACTAGCAAGAAGTTTGTGGGAAGT
This sequence comes from Dallia pectoralis, assembly GCA_029465975.1. Classification (NCBI taxonomy): domain Eukaryota; kingdom Metazoa; phylum Chordata; class Actinopteri; order Esociformes; family Umbridae; genus Dallia; species Dallia pectoralis. The sequence continues at coordinate 4,412,489 of CM055728.1, forward strand.
CTCTGTGGCGCAATTGGTCAGCGCGTTAGGCTGTTATTTTAAAGGTTGGTGCTTCGAGCCGACCCAGGGACGATAGTTTCTTTAGATTTCTGCAGCTCTTTGATGTCAAAATATTTTGAAACGGAAGTAGAACATTTCCCCCCAACTGTCACTTTATAGTGTAATTTCATCATGAAAATGGAGCTACTGGAATCATTTTTAAGCTTGCACAACTAGCAAGTAGTTCGAGGGAAGTCACTGTGGCGCAATTGGTCAGCGCGTTAGACTGTTGTTCTAAAGGTTGGTGGTTCGAGCCCACCCAGGGACGACAGTTTCTTTAGATTTCTGCAGTTCTTTGACGTCAAAATATTTTCAAACAGAAGTAGACCATTTTCCCCAAACTGTCACTTTATAGCGTGATTTCATCATGAAAATGGAGCTACTGGAATTATTTTGAAGCTTTCGCAACTAGTAAGGAGTTCGTGGAAGTCTCTGTGGCGCAATTGGTCAGCGCGCTAGACTGTTAATCTGAAGGTTGGTGGTTCGAGCCCACCCAGGGACGACAGTTTCTTTAGATTTATGCAGCTCTTTGACGTCAAAAATAATTTAAAATAGAACATTTCCCCAAACTGTCGCTTTATAGCGTATTTTCATCATGAAAATGGAGCAACTGGAATTATCTCGAAGCTTGCGCAAATAGCTAAGTGTTTGTAGGATGTCTCTCTGGCGCAATTGGTCAGCGCGTTAGACTGTTAATCTAAAGGTTGATGGTATGAGCCCACCCAGGGACGTCAGTTTCTTTAGTTTTCTGCAGCTCTTTGATGTCAATATAGGAATAAAACCAACCAGTCCTGGACTTAAAATGCAAACTGTTAGAAGGCCCTACCGAGATTTGAACTCGAATAGGATTCAGAGTCCTGATTGCTAACCATTACACCATAGAACCTGTTGTTTATGAGCGGTACATGTTGAAAGAAGACTAGAGTCCAACATTTCAAGAATGCAACAATTAGGATGTGAAGTAGTACATATTAGTATGTTCTTCGTTCAGCTAATTCACCTTAAAAATGTGGTAAGCCAGTACAGTAATCAAGATGCAACCTTTGGGTTATTTGAAAAACTGTCTAGCCAACTGATCTAACTTTCCCAACTGGACAAATCCCTGTCCTTAAAAGAGTCTAAGTCATTTTGGGAATGGATTTTGCTGGTCGTTTTCTTGCATAAACAATGAACCGTAGTTTATTCAATGAAAATCTACTCAACAATAAAATCAACTTGTAGAATGTATTGGTGAGCAAGTGACATTTTAACAATAGATGTCTTGTCCATTTTGGAACATCTGACAAAATGTGTGTTCGCGCTATCTGTGAATGAAAGTTAATGTAATGCTGTACTGTTCTGTATAAAGTATGTTCATTATGTCCTCAGTTGTATATAATGTAATGCTGTACTGTTCTGTATAAAGTATGTTCATTATGTCCTCAGTTGTATATAATGTAATGTAATGTGTACTGTTCTGTATAAAGTATGTTCATTATGTCCTCAGTTGTATATAATGTAATGTAATGCTGTACTGTTCTGTATAAAGTATGTTCATTATGTCCTCAGTTGTATATAATGTAATGTAATGCTGTACTGTTCTGTATAAAGTATGTTCATTATGTCCTCAGTTGTATATAATGTAATGCTGTACTGTTCTGTATAAAGTATGTTCATTATGTCCTCAGTTGTATATAATGTAATGCTGTACTGTTCTGTATAAAGTATGTTCATTATGTCCTCAGTTGTATATAATGTAATGCTGTACTGTTCTGTATAAAGTATGTTCATTATGTCCTCAGTTGTATATAATGTAATGCTGTACTGTTCTGTATAAAGTATGTTCATTATGTCCTCAGTTGTATATAATGTAATGTAATGCTGTACTGTTCTGTAAAAAGTATGTTCATTATGTCCTCAGTTATATATAATGTAATGCTGTACTGTTCTGTATAAAGTATGTTCATTATGTCCTCAGTTGTATAATGTAATGTAATGCTGTACTGTTCTGTATAAAGTATGTTCATTATGTCCTCAGTTGTATATAATGTAATGTAATGTTCTGTACTGTATCTTATGTCCTCAGTTATAAAGTATGTTCATTATGTACCTTAGTTATATATAATGTAATGTAATGCTATACTGTTCTGTATAAAGTATGTTCATTATGTCCTCAAATGTAAATAATGTAATGCTGTACTGTTCTGTATAAAGTATGTTCATAATGTTCTCAGTTGTATGTTCATATAATGTAATGCTGTACTGTTCTGTATAAAGTATGTTCATTATGTCCTCAGTTGTATATAATGTAATGCTGTACTGTTCTGTACTGTTCTGTATAAAAGTATGTTCATTATGTCCTCAGTTGTATATAATGTAATGTAATGCTGTACTGTTCTGTATAAAGTATGTTCATTATGTCCTCAGTTGTATATAATGTAATGTAATGCTGTACTGTTCTGTATAAAGTATGTTCATTATGTCCTCAGTTGTATATAATGTAATGCTGTACTGTTCTGTATAAAGTATGTTCATTATGTCCTCAGTTGTATAATGTAATGTAATGCTGTACTGTTCTGTATAAAGTATGTTCATTATGTCCTCAGTTGTATATAAATGTAATGCTGTACTGTTCTGTATAAAGTATGTTCATTATGTCCTCAGTTGTATATAATGTAATGTAATGCTGTACTGTTCTGTATGAAAGTATGTTCATTATGTCCTCAGTTGTATATAATGTAATGTAATGCTGTACTGTTCTGTATAAAGTATGTTCATTATGTCCTCAGTTGTATATAATGTAATGCTGTACTGTTCTGTATAAAGTATGTTCATTATGTCCTCAGTTGTATATAATGTAATGCTGTACTGTTCTGTATAAAGTATGTTCATTATGTCCTCAGTTGTATATAATGTAATGCTGTACTGTTCTGTATAAAGTATGTTCATTATGTCCTCAGTTGTATATAATGTAATGCTGTACTGTTCTGTATAAAGTATGTTCATTATGTTCATTATGTCTCAGTTGTATATAATGTAATGTAATGCTGTACTGTTCTGTATAAAGTATGTTCATTATGTCCTCAGTTGTATATAATGTAATGTAATGCTGTACTGTTCTGTATAAAGTATGTTCATTATGTCCTCAGTTGTATATAATGTAATGCTGTACTGTTCTGTATAAAGTATGTTCATTATGTCCTCAGTTGTATATAATGTAATGTAATGCTGTACTGTTCTGTATAAAGTATGTTCATTATGTCCTCAGTTGTATATAATGTAATGCTGTACTGTTCTGTATAAAGTATGTTCATTATGTCCTCAGTTGTATATAATGTAATGCTGTACTGTTCTGTATAAAGTATGTTCATTATGTCCTCAGTTGTATATAATGTAATGTAATGCTGTACTGTTCTGTATAAAGTATGTTCATTATGTCCTCAGTTGTATATAATGTAATGCTGTACTGTTCTGTATAAAGTATGTTCATTATGTCCTCAGTTGTATATAATGTAATGCTGTACTGTTCTGTATAAAGTATGTTCATTATGTCCTCAGTTGTATATAATGTAATGTAATGCTGTACTGTTCTGTATAAAGTATGTTCATTATGTCCTCAGTTGTATATAATGTAATGTAATGCTGTACTGTTCTGTATAAAGTATGTTCATTATGTCCTCAGTTGTATATAATGTAATGTAATGCTGTACTGTTCTGTATAAAGTATGTTCATTATGTCCTCAGTTGTATATAATGTAATGCTGTACTGTTCTGTATAAAGTATGTTCATTATGTCCTCAGTTGTATATAATGTAATGTAATGCTGTACTGTTCTGTATAAAGTATGTTCATTATGTCCTCAGTTGTATATAATGTAATGCTGTACTGTTCTGTATAAAGTATGTTCATTATGTCCTCAGTTGTATATAATGTAATGCTGTACTGTTCTGTATAAAGTATGTTCATTATGTCCTCAGTTGTATATAATGTATGTAATGCTGTACTGTTCTGTATAAAGTATGTTCATTATGTCCTCAGTTGTATATAATGTAATGCTGTACTGTTCTGTATAAAGTATGTTCATTATGTCCTCAGTTGTATATAATGTAATGCTGTACTGTTCTGTATAAAGTATGTTCATTATGTCCTCAGTTGTATATAATGTAATGTAATGCTGTACTGTTCTGTATAAAGTATGTTCATTATGTCCTCAGTTGTATATAATGTAATGTAATGCTGTACTGTTCTGTATAAAGTATGTTCATTATGTCCTCAGTTGTATATAATGTAATGCTGTACTGTTCTGTATAAAGTATGTTCATTATGTCCTCAGTTGTATATAATGTAATGTAATGCTGTACTGTTCTGTATAAAGTATGTTCATTATGTCCTCAGTTGTATATAATGTAATGTAATGCTGTACTGTTCTGTATAAAGTATGTTCATTATGTCCTCAGTTGTATATAATGTAATGTAATGCTGTACTGTTCTGTATAAAGTATGTTCATTATGTCCTCAGTTGTATATAATGTAATGCTGTACTGTTCTGTATAAAGTATGTTCATTATGTCCTCAGTTGTATATAATGTAATGCTGTACTGTTCTGTATAAAGTATGTTCATTATGTCCTCAGTTGTATATAATGTAATGCTGTACTGTTCTGTATAAAGTATGTTCATTATGTCCTCAGTTGTATATAATGTAATGCTGTACTGTTCTGTATAAAATGCTGTACTATGTTCATTATGTCCTCAGTTGTATATAATGTAATGCTGTACTGTTCTGTATAAAGTATGTTCATTATGTCCTCAGTTGTATATAATGTAAATGCTGTACTGTTCTGTATAAAAGTATGTTCATTATGTCCTCAGTTGTATATAATGTAATGTAATGCTGTACTGTTCTGTATAAAGTATGTTCATTATGTCCTCAGTTGTATATAATGTAATGTAATGCTGTACTGTTCTGTATAAAGTATGTTCATTATGTCCTCAGTTTTATATAATGTAATGCTGTACTGTTCTGTATAAAGTATGTTCATTATGACCTTAGTTATATATAATGTAATGTAATGCTATACTGTTCTGTATAAAGTATGTTCATTATGTCCTCAAATGTAAATAGTGTAATGCTGTACTGTTCTGTATAAAGTATGTTCATAATGTTCTCAGTTGTCTAAAATGTAAGGCTGTACTGTTCTGTATGAAGTATGTTCATTATGTCCTCAGTTGTATATAATGTAATGTAATGCTGTACTGTTCTGTATAAAGTATGTTCATTATGTCCTCAGTTGTATATAATGTAATGCTGTACTGTTCTGTATAAAGTATGTTCATTATGTCCTCAGTTGTATATAATGTAATGTAATGCTGTACTGTTCTGTATAAAGTATGTTCATTATGTCCTCAGTTGTATATAATGTAATGTAATGCTGTACTGTTCTGTATTAAGTATGTTCATTATGTCCTCAGTTGTATATAATGTAATGCTGTACTGTTCTGTATAAAGTATGTTCATTATGTCCTCAGTTGTATATAATGTAATGCTGTACTGTTCTGTATAAAGTATGTTCATTATGTCCTCAGTTGTATATAATGTAATGCTGTACTGTTCTGTATAAAGTATGTTCATTATGTCCTCAGTTGTATATAATGTAATGTAATGCTGTACTGTTCTGTATAAAGTATGTTCATTATGTCCTCAGTTGTATAAATGTAATGTAATGCTGTACTGTTCTGTATAAAGTATGTTCATTATGTCCTCAGTTGTATATAATGTAATGCTGTACTGTTCTGTATGTTCTGTAAAGTATGTTCATTATGTCCTCAGTTGTATATAATGTAATGTAATGCTGTACTGTTCTGTATAAAGTATGTTCATTATGTCCTCAGTTGTATATAATGTAATGCTGTACTGTTCTGTATAAAGTATGTTCATTATGTCCTCAGTTGTATATAATGTAATGCTGTACTGTTCTGTATAAAGTATGTTCATTATGTCCTCAGATATAATGTATATAATGTAATGCTGTACTGTTCTGTATAAAGTATGTTCATTATGTCCTCAGTTGTATATAATGTAATGTAATGCTGTACTGTTCTGTATAAAGTATGTTCATTATGTCCTCAGTTGTATATAATGTAATGCTGTACTGTTCTGTATAAAGTATGTTGTACTGTTCTGTATGTACTGTTCTGTAAAAGTATGTTCATTATGTCCTCAGTTGTATATAATGTAATGTAATGTACTGTTCTGTATAAAGTATGTTCATTATGTCCTCAGTTGTATATAATAATGTAATGCTGTACTGTTCTGTATAAAGTATGTTCATTATGTCCTCAGTTGTATATAATGTAATGCTGTACTGTTCTGTATAAAGTATGTTCATTATGTCCTCAGTTGTATATAATGTAATGCTGTACTGTTCTGTATAAAGTATGTTCATTATGTCCTCAGTTGTATATAATGTAATGCTGTACTGTTCTGTATAAAGTATGTTCATTATGTCCTCAGTTGTATATAATGTAATGCTGTACTGTTCTGTATAAAGTATGTTCATTATGTCCTCAGTTGTATATAATGTAATGTAATGCTGTACTGTTCTGTATAAAGTATGTTCATTATGTCCTCAGTTGTATATAATGTAATGCTGTACTGTTCTGTATAAAGTATGTTCATTATGTCCTCAGTTGTATAAAATGTAATGCTGTACTGTTCTGTATAAAGTATGTTCATTATGTCCTCAGTTGTATATAATGTAATGTAATGCTGTACTGTTCTGTATAAAGTATGTTCATTATGTCCTCAGTTGTATATAATGTAATGCTGTACTGTTCTGTATAAAGTATGTTCATTATGTCCTCAGTTGTATATAATGTAATGCTGTACTGTTCTGTATAAATGTATGTTCATTATGTCCTCAGTTGTATATAATGTCCTCAGTTGTATATAATGTAATGTAATGCTGTACTGTTCTGTATAAAGTATGTTCATTATGTCCTCAGTTGTATATAATGTAATGTAATGCTGTACTGTTCTGTATAAAGTATGTTCATTATGTCCTCAGTTGTATATAATGTAATGCTGTACTGTTCTGTATAAAGTATGTTCATTATGTCCTCAGTTGTATATAATGTAATGCTGTACTGTTCTGTATAAAGTATGTTCATTATGTCCTCAGTTGTATATAATGTAATGTAATGCTGTACTGTTCTGTATAAAGTATGTTCATTATGTCCTCAGTTGTATATAATGTAATGTAATGTGTACTGTTCTGTATAAAGTATGTTCATTATGTCCTCAGTTATATATAATGTAATGCTGTACTGTTCTGTATAAAGTATGTTCATTATGTCCTCAGTTGTATATAATGTAATGTAATGCTGTACTGTTCTGTATTAAGTATGTTCATTATGTCCTCAGTTGTATATAATGTAATGTAATGTATGTTCTGTACTGTTCTGTATAAAGTATGTTCATTATGTCCTCAGTTATATATAATGTAATGCTGTACTGTTCTGTATAAAGTATGTTCATTATGTCCTCAGTTGTATATAATGTAATGTAATGCTGTACTGTTCTGTATAAAGTATGTTCATTATGTCCTCAGTTGTATAATAATGTAATGCTGTACTGTTCTGTATAAAGTATGTTCATTATGTCCTCAGTTGTATATAATGTAATGCTGTACTGTTCTGTATAAAGTATGTTCATTATGTCCTCAGTTGTATATAATGTAATGTTCTGTATAAATATGTTCTGTACTGTTCTGTATAAAGTATGTTCATTATGTCCTCAGTTGTATATAATGTAATGCTGTACTGTTCTGTATAAAGTATGTTCATTATGTCCTCAGTTGTATATAATGTAATGTAATGCTGTACTGTTCTGTATAAAGTATGTTCATTATGTCCTCAGTTGTATATAATGTAATGTAATACTGTACTGTTCTGTATAAAGTATGTTCATTATGTCCTCAGTTGTATATAATGTAATGTAATGTACTGTTCTGTATAAAGTATGTTCATTATGTCCTCAGTTGTATATAATGTAATGTATATGTCCTCATTATATATATGTAATGCTGTACTGTTCTGTATAAAGTATGTTCATTATGTCCTCAGTTGTATATAATGTAATGTAATGCTGTACTGTTCTGTAAAAAGTATGTTCATTATGTCCTCAGTTGTATATAATGTAATGCTGTACTGTTCTGTATAAAGTATGTTCATTATGTCCTCAGTTGTATATAATGTAATGCTGTACTGTTCTGTATAAAGTATGTTCATTATGTCCTCAGTTGTATATAATGTAATGCTGTACTGTTCTGTATAAAGTATGTTCATTATGTCCTCAGTTGTATAATGTAATGTAATGCTGTACTGTTCTGTATAAAGTATGTTCATTATGTCCTCAGTTGTATATAATGTAATGTAATGCTGTACTGTTCTGTATAAAGTATGTTCATTATGTCCTCAGTTGTATATAATGTAATGTAATGCTGTACTGTTCTGTATAAAGTATGTTCATTATGTCCTCAGTTGTATATAATGTAATGTAATGCTGTACTGTTCTGTATAAAGTATGTTCATTATGTCCTCAGTTGTATATAATGTAATGCTGTACTGTTCTGTATAAAGTATGTTCATTATGTCCTCAGTTGTATATAATGTAATGTAATGCTGTACTGTTCTGTATAAAGTATGTTCATTATGTCCTCAGTTGTATATAATGTAATGTAATGCTGTACTGTTCTGTATAAAGTATGTTCATTATGTCCTCAGTTGTATATAATGTAATGTAATGCTGTACTGTTCTGTATAAAGTATGTTCATTATGTCCTCAGTTGTATATAATGTAATGCTGTACTGTTCTGTATAAAGTATGTTCATTATGTCCTCAGTTGTATATAATGTAATGTAATGCTGTACTGTTCTGTATAAAGTATGTTCATTATGTCCTCAGTTGTATATAATGTAATGCTGTACTGTTCTGTATAAAGTATGTTCATTATGTCCTCAGTTGTATATAATGTAATGTAATGCTGTACTGTTCTGTATAAAGTATGTTCATTATGTCCTCAGTTGTATATAATGTAATGTAATGCTGTACTGTTCTGTATAAAGTATGTTCATTATGTCCTTAGTTGTATATAATGTAATGTAATGCTGTACTGTTCTGTATAAAGTATGTTCATTATGTCCTCAGTTGTATATAATGTAATGCTGTACTGTTCTGTATAAAGTATGTTCATTATGTTCTCAGTTGTATAAATGTAATGGCTGTACTGTTCTGTATAAAGTATGTTCATTATGTCCTCAGTTGTATATAATGTAATGTAATGCTGTACTGTTCTGTATAAAGTATGTTCATTATGTCCTCAGTTGTATATAATGTAATGTAATGCTGTACTGTTCTGTATAAAGTATGTTCATTATGTCCTCAGTTGTATATAATGTAATGCTGTACTGTTCTGTATAAAGTATGTTCATTATGTCCTCAGTTGTATATAATGTAATGTAATGCTGTACTGTTCTGTATAAAGTATAGTATGTTCATTATGTCCTCAGTTGTATAATGTAATGTAATGCTGTACTGTTCTGTATAAAGTATGTTCATTATGTCCTCAGTTGTATATAATGTAATGCTGTACTGTTCTGTATAAAGTATGTTCATTATGTTCTGTATAAATGTAATGTATGTTCATTATGTCCTCAGTTGTATATAATGTAATGTAATGCTGTACTGTTCTGTATAAAGTATGTTCATTATGTCCTCAGTTGTATATAATGTAATGCTGTACTGTTCTGTATAAAGTATGTTCATTATGTCCTCAGTTGTATATAATGTAATGCTGTACTGTTCTGTATAAAGTATGTTCATTATGTCCTCAGTTGTATATAATGTAATGTAATGCTGTACTGTTCTGTATAAAGTATGTTCATTATGTCCTCAGTTGTATATAATGTAATGTAATGTACTGTTCTGTATAAAGTATGTTCATTATGTCCTCAGTTGTATATAATGTAATGCTGTACTGTTCTGTATAAAGTATGTTCATTATGTCCTCAGTTGTATATAATGTAATGTAATGCTGTACTGTTCTGTAAAAAAAGTATGTTCATTATGTCCTCAGTTATATATAATGTAATGCTGTACTGTTCTGTATTAAGTATGTTCATTATGTCCTCAGTTGTATATAATGTAATGTAATGCTGTACTGTTCTGTATAAAGTATGTTCATTATGTCCTCAGTTGTATATAATGTAATGCTGTACTGTTCTGTATAAAGTATGTTCATTATGTCCTCAGTTATATATAATGTAATGTAATGCTGTACTGTTCTGTATAAAGTATGTTCATTATGTCCTCAGTTAATGTATGTATAAAGTATGTTCATTATGTCCTCAAATGTAATGCTGTACTGTTCTGTATAAAGTATGTTCATAATGTGTTCATTATGTCTCAGTTGTCTAAAATGTAATGGCTGTACTGTTCTGTATGAAGTATGTTCATTATGTCCTCAGTTGTATAATAAATGTAATGCTGTACTGTTCTGTATAAAGTATGTTCATTATGTCCTCAGTTGTATATAATGTAATGCTGTACTGTTCTGTATAAAGTATGTTCATTATGTCCTCAGTTGTATATAATGTAATGTAATGCTGTACTGTTCTGTAAAAAGTATGTTCATTATGTCCTCAGTTGTATATAATGTAATGCTGTACTGTTCTGTATTAAGTATGTTCATTATGTCCTCAGTTGTATATAATGTAATGTAATGCTGTACTGTTCTGTATAAAGTATGTTCATTATGTCCTCAGTTGTATATAATGTAATGCTGTACTGTTCTGTATAAAGTATGTTCATTATGTCCTCAGTTGTATATAATGTAATGTAATGCTGTACTGTTCTGTATAAAGTATGTTCATTATGTCCTCAGTTGTATATAATGTAATGTAATGCTGTACTGTTCTGTATAAAGTATGTTCATTATGTCCTCAGTTGTATATAATGTAATGCTGTACTGTTCTGTATAAAGTATGTTCATTATGTCCTCAGTTGTATATAATGTAATGTAATGCTGTACTGTTCTGTATAAAGTATGTTCATTATGTCCTCAGTTGTATATAATGTAATGTGTGTACTGTTCTGTATAAAGTATGTTCATTATGTCCTCAGTTGTATATAATGTAATGTAATGCTGTACTGTTCTGTATAAAGTATGTTCATTATGTCCTCAGTTGTATATGTAATGTAATGCTGTACTGTTCTGTATAAAGTATGTTCATTATGTCCTCAGTTGTATATAATGTAATGTAATGCTGTACTGTTCTGTATAAAGTATGTTCATTATGTCCTCAGTTGTATATAATGTAATGCTGTACTGTTCTGTATAAAGTATGTTCATTATGTCCTCAGTTGTATATAATGTAATGTAATGCTGTACTGTTCTGTATAAAATGTAATGTATGTTCATTATGTCCTCAGTTGTATATAATGTAATGTAATGCTGTACTGTTCTGTATAAAGTATGTTCATTATGTCCTCAGTTGTATATAATGTAATGTAATGCTGTACTGTTCTGTATAAAGTATGTTCATTATGTCCTCAGTTGTATATAATGTAATGCTGTACTGTTCTGTATAAAGTATGTTCATTATGTCCTCAGTTGTATATAATGTAATGTAATGCTGTACTGTTCTGTATAAAGTATGTTCATTATGTCCTCAGTTGTATATAATGTAATGCTGTACTGTTCTGTATAAAGTATGTTCATTATGTCCTCAGTTGTATATAATGTAATGCTGTACTGTTCTGTATAAAGTATGTTCATTATGTTCTCAGTTGTATATAAATGTAATGCTGTACTGTTCTGTTTCTGTAAAAAGTATGTTCATTATGTCCTCAGTTGTATATAATGTAATGCTGTACTGTTCTGTATAAAGTATGTTCATTATGTCCTCAGTTGTATATAATGTAATGTAATGCTGTACTGTTCTGTATAAAGTATGTTCATTATGTCCTCAGTTGTATATAATGTAATGTAATGCTGTACTGTTCTGTATAAAGTATGTTCATTATGTCCTCAGTTGTATATAATGTAATGCTGTACTGTTCTGTATAAAGTATGTTCATTATGTCCTCAGTTGTATATAATGTAATGTAATGCTGTACTGTTCTGTAAAAAGTATGTTCATTATGTCCTCAGTTGTATATAATGTAATGCTGTACTGTTCTGTATAAAATATGTTCATTATGTCCTCAGTTGTATATAATGTAATGTAATGCTGTACTGTTCTGTATAAAGTATGTTCATTATGTCCTCAGTTGTATATAATGTAATGTAATGTACTGTTCTGTATAAAGTATGTTCATTATGTCCTCAGTTGTATATAATGTAATGTAATGCTGTACTGTTCTGTATAAAGTATGTTCATTATGTCCTCAGTTGTATATAATGTAATGCTGTACTGTTCTGTATAAAGTATGTTCATTATGTCCTCAGTTGTATATAATGTAATGCTGTACTGTTCTGTATGTTCTGTAAAAGTATGTTCATTATGTCCTCAGTTGTATATAATGTAATGTAATGTGTACTGTTCTGTATATAATGTAATGTACTGTTCTGTATAAAGTATGTTCATTATGTCCTCAGTTGTATATAATGCTGTACTGTTCTGTATAAAGTATGTTCATTATGTCCTCAGTTGTATATAATGTAATGCTGTACTGTTCTGTATAAAGTATGTTCATTATGTCCTCAAATGTAAATAGTGTAATGCTGTACTGTTCTGTATAAAGTATGTTCATAATGTTCTCAGTTGTCTAAAATGTAAGGCTGTACTGTTCTGTATGAAGTATGTTCATTATGTCCTCAGTTGTATATAATGTAATGTAATGCTGTACTGTTCTGTAAAAAGTATGTTCATTATGTCCTCAGTTGTATATAATGTAATGTAATGCTGTACTGTTCTGTATAAAGTATGTTCATTATGTCCTCAGTTGTATATAATGTAATGCTGTACTGTTCTGTATAAAGTATGTTCATTATGTCCTCAGTTATGTGCTGTACTGTTCTGTATAAAGTATGTTCATTATGTCCTCAGTTGTATATAATGTAATGTAATGCTGTACTGTTCTGTATAAAGTATGTTCATTATGTCCTCAGTTGTATATAATGTAATGTAATGCTGTACTGTTCTGTATAAAGTATGTTCATTATGTCCTCAGTTGTATATAATGTAATGCTGTACTGTTCTGTATAAAGTATGTTCATTATGTCCTCAGTTGTATATAATGTAATGCTGTACTGTTCTGTATAAAGTATGTTCATTATGTCCTCAGTTGTATATAATGTAATGCTGTACTGTTCTGTATTAAGTATGTTCATTATGTCCTCAGTTGTATATAATATAATGTAATGCTGTACTGTTCTGTATAAAGTATGTTCATTATGTCCTCAGTTGTATATAATGTAATGCTGTACTGTTCTGTATAAAGTATGTTCATTATGTCCTCAGTTGTATATAATGTAATGTAATGCTGTACTGTTCTGTATAAAGTATGTTCATTATGTCCTCAGTTGTATATAATGTAATGTAATGCTGTACTGTTCTGTATAAAGTATGTTCATTATGTCCTCAGTTGTATATAATGTAATGCTGTACTGTTCTGTATAAAGTATGTTCATTATGTCCTCAGTTGTATATAATGTAATGTAATGCTGTACTGTTCTGTATAAAGTATGTTCATTATGTCCTCAGTTGTATATAATGTAATGCTGTACTGTTCTGTATAAAGTATGTTCATTATGTCCTCAGTTGTATATAATGTAATGTAATGCTGTACTGTTCTGTAAAGTATGTTCATTATGTCCTCAGTTGTATAATAATGTAATGCTGTACTGTTCTGTATAAAGTATGTTCATTATGTCCTCAGTTGTATATAATGTAATGCTGTACTGTTCTGTATTATGTCCTCAGTTGTATATAATGTAATGCTGTACTGTTCTGTATAAAGTATGTTCATTATGTCCTCAGTTGTATATAATGTAATGTAATGCTGTACTGTTCTGTATAAAGTATGTTCATTATGTCCTCAGTTGTATATAATGTAATGTAATGCTGTACTGTTCTGTATAAGTATGTTCATAATGTCCTCAGTTGTATATAATGTAATGTAATGCTGTACTGTTCTGTATAAAGTATGTTCATTATGTCCTCAGTTGTATATAATGTAATGCTGTACTGTTCTGTATAAAGTATGTTCATTATGACCTTAGTTATATATAATGTAATGTAATGCTATACTGTTCTGTATAAAGTATGTTCATTATGTCCTCAAATGTAAATAGTGTAATGCTGTACTGTTCTGTATAAAGTATGTTCATAATGTTCTCAGTTGTCTAAAATGTAAGGCTGTACTGTTCTGTATGAAGTATGTTCATTATGTCCTCAGTTGTATATAATGTAATGTAATGCTGTACTGTTCTGTAAAAAGTATGTTCATTATGTCCTCAGTTGTATATAATGTAATGCTGTACTGTTCTGTATAAAGTATGTTCATTATGTCCTCAGTTGTATATAATGTAATGCTGTACTGTTCTGTATAAAGTATGTTCATTATGTCCTCAGTTGTATATAATGTAATGTAATGCTGTACTGTTCTGTATAAAGTATGTTCATTATGTCCTCAGTTGTATATAATGTAATGCTGTACTGTTCTGTATTATGTCTGTAAGTATGTTCATTATGTCCTCAGTTGTATATAATGTAATGCTGTACTGTTCTGTATAAAGTATGTTCATTATGTCCTCAGTTGTATATAATGTAATGCTGTACTGTTCTGTATAAAGTATGTTCATTATGTCCTCAGTTGTATATAATGTAATGCTGTTCTGTATAAAGTATGTTCATTATGTCCTCAGTTGTATATAATGTAATGTAATGCTGTACTGTTCTGTATAAAGTATGTTCATTATGTCCTCAGTTGTATATAATGTAATGCTGTACTGTTCTGTATAAAGTATGTTCATTATGTCCTCAGTTGTATATAATGTAATGCTGTACTGTTCTGTATAAAGTATGTTCATTATGTCCTCAGTTGTATATAATGTAATGTAATGCTGTACTGTTCTGTATAAAGTATGTTCATTATGTCCTCAGTTGTATATAATGTAATGCTGTACTGTTCTGTATAAAGTATGTTCATTATGTCCTCAGTTGTATATAATGTAATGCTGTACTGTTCTGTATAAAGTATGTTCATTATGTCCTCAGTTGTATAAAATGTAATTCTGTATTGTTCTGTAAAAAGTATGTTCATTATGTCCTCAGTTGTATATAATGTAATGCTGTACTGTTCTGTATAAAGTATGTTCATTATGTCCTCAGTTGTATATAATGTAATGCTGTACTGTTCTGTATAAAGTATGTTCATTATGTCTCAGTTGTATATAATGTAATGTAATGCTGTACTGTTCTGTATTAAGTATGTTCATTATGTCCTCAGTTGTATATAATGTAATGTAATGCTGTACTGTTCTGTATTAAAGTATGTTCATTATGTCCTCAGTTGTATATAATGTAATGCTGTACTGTTCTGTATAAAGTATGTTCATTATGTCCTCAGTTGTATATAATGTAATGTAATGCTGTACTGTTCTGTATAAAGTATGTTCATTATGTCCTCAGTTGTATAATAATGTAATGCTGTACTGTTCTGTATAAAGTATGTTCATTATGTCCTCAGTTGTATATAATGTAATGTAATGCTGTACTGTTCTGTATAAAGTATGTTCATTATGTCCTCAGTTGTATATAATGTAATGCTGTACTGTTCTGTATAAAGTATGTTCATTATGTCCTCAGTTGTATATAATGTAATGCTGTACTGTTCTGTATAAAGTATGTTCATTATGTCCTCAGTTGTATATAATGTAATG
>CM055728.1:4428952-4663252 GCA_029465975.1 Dallia pectoralis
AACACAAAAAAGAAACTCTAAAATGATGTCCTCCTCTCTCCATCCTCCCGCTCTGAACCAGTACTCCTTCCTCCTTCTCTGGTCAAAGTGAATAAATGCAGCCTAAAACAACACAAATGGCTAACAAACAGGCAACACAATAAAATAAACTCTAAAATGATGTCCTCCTCCGTCCCTGACCTCGTACTCCTTCCTCCTTCTCTGGTCAAAGTGAAGAAAAATGCAGCCTAAACAACAGAAATAGCAAACAAACAGGCAACACAATAAAAAAACCTCTGAAATTAAGACCTCCTCCGTCCCTCCTCCCACTGTGAACCAGTCCTCTTTCTCTGGTCAAAGTGAAACATTGCAGCCTAAAACAACACAAAAGGCTAACAAGCAAGCAAAACAAGAAAAGATACTCTAAAATGATGTCCTCCTCTCTCCATCCTCCCGCTCTGAACCAGTCCTCCTTCTCTGGTCAAAGTGAATAAATGCAGCCTAAAACAACACAAATGGCTAACAAGCAAGCAAAACAAGAAAAGATACTCTAAAACGATGTCCTCCTCCGTCCCTGACCTCGTACTCCTTCCTCCTTCTGTGGTCAAAGTGAATAAATGCAGCCTAAAACAACACAAATAGCAAACAAACAGGCAACACAATAAAAGAAACTCTAAAATGATGTCCTCCTCTCTCCATCCTCCCGCTCTGAACCAGTCCTCCTTCCTCCTTCTCTGGTCAAAGTGATAAAATGCAGCCTAAAACAACACAAATGGCAAACAAACAGGCAACACAATAAAAAAAAAAACTCTGAAATTATGACCTCCTCCGTCCCTCCTCCCGCTGTGAACCAGTACTCCTTTCTCTGGTCAAAGTGAAACAATGCAGCCTAAAACAACACAAATGGCTAACAAGCAAGCAAAACAAGAAAAGATACTCTAAAACTATGTCCTCCTCCGTCCCTGACCTCATACTCCTTCCTCCTTCTGTGGTCAAAGTGAATAAATGCTGCCTAAAACAACACAAATGGCAAACAAACAGGCAACACAATAAAAGCCACTAAAATTATGTCCTCCTCATTCCATCCTCCTGCTCTGAATCAATCAATCAATCAAATTTATTTATAAAGCCCTTTTTACAACAAAAGTTGTCACAAAGTGCTTTTACAATCACCAGCCTGAATCCGACAGAGCAAACATCAACAAGTTGAACAAGTTGATACACGGCGGCTAGGAAAAACTCCCTGAAAGTCAGATTTAGGAAGAAACCTAGAGAGGAACCAGGCTCTGAGGGATCACCAGTCCTCTTCTGGCTGGGCTGGGTCAGTTTATGACAATACAACAAGCGAGGTGTGAAAAACTGAGAAACAAAATAGTCCGGGATGTCCGGGAGGGATGTTGGATTTGATAGGCTTGGAGGAAGAAGCTCCGGGTGCATCAGCTGTTCCGTCAGCCGCACAGTCAGGGGCCCCAGGGAGGATCCAGCATATGCTCCAAGCTGGAGCGGTCCCCTGACAGAAGTTGACACAAACACAGGGAAAGGTTGGACACTAGATCCCGGCACAATAGTATACAGAACATAATACTTTAAAAGGAGACAGGGGGTTAGTGAGACAATGGCCATGAACGGGTAAACCCAGGACAAGTCCAGACAGATGTTAGTAGAGACAGGACACAGGAAAGGTTAGACACCCTGGTTCCCTACGTCCCCGGCACCATAATATAGCAGCATAGATCTTAGAATGAGACAGGGGGTCCAGTGAAGCTGGGGCCCTGAACAGGGTAAACCCCGAAACAGGGCCCAATAGGCCGGAAAACACCCACCCACTATGCCGAGCATCAACCCAGGGACGCCAATCGACCATGACCACTCGGGCAGGTTTAGTTTTTGCTCACAAAGTTACTCGAGCTGGTGGAACAAACAAGAGCTATAGCGAGCCAGTGACATCCACACTCCGAGGAGCATATGGGAGGTTTAGTTTTTGCTCACAAAGCTACTCGAATTGAGGCTGCAACAGAGCACTATAGCGACCCAGTGACTCCTCCCACAGTTAACTGGGATAATCAGAGTTTAATTCACCAGCTACTCGGATTGAGCGAACAAAGGAGAGCTATAGCGAACCAGTGACTCCTCCCCACAGTTAACTGGGATAATCAGAGTTTGTTCACTAGCTACTCGGATTGAGCGAACAAAGGAGAGCTATAGCAAGCCAGTGACTCCACCCCCAGGCAGCAGCCTGGAGGTATCGTTTTTGCTCAAAAAGCTACTCGAGAGGCAACAACAGGGAACCATAGCGAGCCAGTGACTCCACCCCCAGGCAGCAATCGAGAGGACACCCCAGGGAGATGTGAACCCGCAAGGCAAAGACAGCAGGGCAGAATGAGATCCGAGCCTTCCGTTCAACCTTCGTACCCTGGGCCATATTACACTCAACCATAGACCTTACTGAAAAGATATGTTTTTAATTGTGATTTAAAGGTTGGAACAGAATCTACATTTCTAACCCAGATTGGCAACTCATTCCATAATAGAGGAGCTCTATAGGAGAAGGCTCTACCTCCAGCTGTTTGTTTCGAAATTTTAGGTACAATTAGGAGACCAGCATCCTTTGATCTAAGGTTACGGGTGGGTATGTATGGCTGGACTAATTCAGCGAGGTAGGTGGGAGCAAGTTGATGTAAAGCTTTATATGTTAACAGTAGTACTTTAAAGTCTGGCCTAGCCTTAACAGGCAGCCAATGTAAAGAGGCTAAAACTGGGGTAATATGGTCAAACTTCTTAGTTCTAGTTAAGATTCTAGCAGCCGTATTAAGTACTAATTGAAGTTTGTTTACTGATTTATCAGGGTAACCAGAGAATAGAACATTGCAATAATCTAATCTTGAGGTAACAAAAGCATGGATTAGTTTTTCTGCATCAATTTTTGATAAATAATTTCTGATTTTTGCAATATTCCGAAGATGGAAAAATGCTGTCCTTGAAATATATTTTATGTGATCGTCAAATGAGAGATCCGGGTCAAGGGTCACTCCAAGGTTTTTGACAGTTTTTTGTGAAATGACTATACATCCGTTTAGGTTCAGCGTAAGGTCTGTCAATAAATCTCTCTGTTTCTTAGGTCCTAAAACTAGCATTTCAGTTTTATCTGAATTTAGGAGCAGAAAATTCTCTGTCATCCACTTTCGTATATCTGAAACACAAGCTTCCATAGTGGCTAATTTAGGGGCTTCTCCATGTTTCATAGCAATATACAGCTGCGTGTCATCGGCATAGCAGTGAAAATTGACATTATGTTTTCGAATTACATTACCCAAAGGTAACATATAGAGTGAGAACCGAAGTGGTCCTAAGACTGAGCCTTGTGGAACACCAAAGCATACCTTTGATTTGTTAGAGGATAAGCCATCTACACAAACAAACTGAAGTCTATCTGATAAATAAGATCTAAACCAATCGAGAACATGTCCTCTTAGCCCAACAAGGGTCTCCAATCTCTCCAAGAGAAGGGAGTGATCAATAGTGTCAAAGGCAGCACTAAGATCAAGAAGCAATAGGAGAGATGCAGAACCTTTGTCAGAAGCCAATAAAAGGTCGTTTACCACCTTAACAAGTGCAGTCTCAGTGCTATGATGGGGTCTAAAACCGGACTGAAGTTTTTCATATATATTATTTGTCTTCAGAAAGGCCATAAGTTGTAGTGAGACAGATTTTTCTAGGATTTTTTGAAAGAAACGGGAGGTTTGATATTGGTCGGTAGTTTTTAGGATGTCTGGATCTAAGTTACATTTTTTTAGCAGAGGCTTAATTTCGGCAATTTTTAGTGAGGTTGGCACTGATCCGGAGGACAGGGAGCAATTTATTATGTTCAACATTGATGGGCCAAGCACAGGAAGTAACTCCTTAAGTAATTTAGTTGGAATTGGGTCTAGTTGACAGTTGGTTGATTTTGAACTATTTATTAATTTTGTAAATGTTTCAAGAGACACAGGTACAAAAGATTCAAGAGTCGCCATTGAAACTAAATCAGGGCAGCTCTGCGGGCTCTCAGGACAACAAAGTATTTGAGAACTGAGGCAGTTTAGGGTACAATTTGCAATTTCTTTTCTAATGTTGATAATTTTTTCATCGAAGTAGTTCATGAATTCATCACAACTAAAGTGAAGACCCACTTCATTGGTTAAACATTGCTTTTTAGTGAGTTTTGCAATTGTGTCAAAAAGAAATTTTGGATTATTTTTGTTTGTGTCGATTAGATTAGATAAGTAGGCTGATCGAGCACTTATAAGTGATTTGCGGTATAGCACAGTACTATCAATCCAGGCTAGTCTAAATATTTCTAACTTCGTGGAGCGCCACTTTCGCTCCAATTTTCTGGAGGCTTGCTTAAGTGTTCTAGTAGTGTCAGTGTACCAGGGAGCAAGTTTCTTATTTCGTATTGGTTTTGTTTTTAGGGGTGCCACAGCATCTAAAGTCTTACGCAGTATATCGTTTAGATCGTCTATTTGATTGTGTATAGATGATGTAGCTCTACCATCATTTAGCAGGCCGAACGAGCCTGGAAGTGCGTCAATAAATTTATTAGTAGTCGTAGAATTTATGCAACGGGTTTTAAAGATCCCTACCTGGGGGCAAAAGTGTCACTTGTTTTAATGCTAAATGTTATAAGATTATGGTCAGATAAACCAGGTTTTTGAGGAAAAATAGTTAGATCAATTACATTTATTCCCTTTGACAACACTAAATCTAAAGTATGATTGTGACAGTGCGTAGGTCCTGAGACGTGCTGGAGAAAACCTACCGAGTCAATTATGGCACTAAATGCCTTTTGAAGAGGGTCATTGGTATTTTCCATATGGATGTTAAAATCGCCAGCGATTAAAATTGAATCTGCCATGACTACAATGTTGGACAAGAATTCTGGAAACTCACTTAGGAACAATGTGTACGGCCCAGGAGGCCTGTAGATAGTAGCTATCAAAAACGAGGTATTGCCCTGATTTGTTCTCATAAGTAATATTTCAAAAGACACAAACCCAGTGATTTGTTTTAATGAAAGATTATATTGTGTAGCATAAATATTAGCAACACCCCCCTTTACGGGATGCACGGGAATCTGATCACTGGTGTAACCTGGAGGGAAGCTTCATTTAAAGGAATAAATTCATCAGGCTTAAGCCAGGTTTCACACAGGGCAATTAGGTCTAATTTATGATCAGTAATTAATTCATTTACTGTAATTGCTTTTGAGGTAAGTGATCTAATATTTAGGAGACCTATTTTTAGATATGAGATGTTAATGTCAGTTTTATTTATGACTGGACTAATTGAGGGCCTTATATTAATAAGGTTGCTTTTATTAACACTACCTTTTTTTATTTTATTGAGCCTAGTTTTAATGACGGTGTCGATGGTGCAGGGTTTGCTGACTGCTCTGGCTATGCTATCAGCAGATCCCACTAGACTAGCAGGCTGGCTAACAGCCTGCTGCCTGACCTGCACCCTATCTCATGTTAACACTATAGGAGTGAGTCTCCTAGCTATATTCCTAGACAAAAGAAGAGCACCTCTCCAGCTAGGATGGAGTCCGTCGCTCTTCAGCAGATCAGGCTTGACCCTGTTCCTGGGCGAGTCCCAAAAACCTGGCCAATTATCCACGTAACCTATCGATTGCGACGGGCAGAACTCCGTCTTCAGCCAGCGATTGAGCTGTGAGAGTCTGCTGTAGATCTCATCACTGCCCCTAGCTGGCAGGGGGCCAGAGACTATTACTCGATGCCGACACATCTTTTAGCTAAACTACACGCTAACGCTAGGTTCTGCTTCGTAACCTCTGACTGCCTCATCCTAACATCGTTAGTGCCAACGTGAATAACAATATCTCTATACTCCCTACGCTGTCCAGTTTTAGACTTCGCTAGCACCAACTCCAGATTAGCGGCTACGTCGGTGGCCCTGCCCCCAGTAAACAATGAATGATCGCTGGCTGATCCTCTAATCTAATACTGCGATTAATGGAATCGCCAATAACTAGCGTTTTCAGTTTTTCCGGGCTGCCAGCAGAAATTGCCAGCCGTTCGTTCCCATCAGAGCACGGCTCGGGCAGTGGTTCCGACTCTAAGGGAGAAAATCGGTTGGAAAGACTAATTTTCGCCGGTTGGTAGCAATTCTTTCCAGTAGCCGAGAAAGACTTGAAGGAGTTGCCCGGCTGCCAGGGCTGTGCCGAGGGGCTAGCTCTATGCTGTGTTCCTAGTGGCACAGGCGCAATAGCTTGCCTGTCTACTCTACCATAAGCCTTCCCTGACACATGCATCTGTAACCGAGACTCTAACTTCGCTATCTTCTCTTGAAGGCGATAGTTCTCCTTCAGGTTAAAAGTACACCGACTACAGTGAAAAGGCATAACACAAACGAGTACTTAACTTTCTAGTGCGCAGATGAGTAGCACGACTTATCCAGACGGAGACACAGGAAGGTCCCGGTAAATGTTCGGATAAGTTTGTAAACTGTAAAACAAAATCAGGGAAATTAAGCAAGTAATTATATAAATACGAACGAGAAAACTAAAGCTAGGTAAAACTAAATCTAGGTAGGCAGGAGCAGCCGGCTGCGGCGCGTCCAGTTGGAGCAAACAGGAAACAGGAACTAGCGGCTGGAGAGCAGGCAGGCTGGAGAGCAGGCAGGCTGGAGAGCAGGCAGGCTGGAGAGCAGGCAGGCTGGAAGGCAGGCAGGCTGGAGAGCAGGCCACTGAACCAGTCCACCTTCCTCCTTCTCTGGTCAAAGTGAATAAATGCAGCCTAAAACAACACAAATAGCAAACAAACAGGCAACACAAAAAAAGAAACTCTAAAATGATGTCCTCCTCTCTCCATCCTCCCGCTCTGAACCAGTCCTCCTTCCTCCTTCTGTGGTCAAAGTGAATAAATGCAGCCTAAAACAACACAAATAGCAAACAAACAGGCAACACAAAAAAAGAAACTCTAAAATGATGTCCTCCTCTCTCCATCCTCCCGCTCTGAACCAGTCCTCCTTCTCTGGTCAAAGTGAAACAATGCAGCCTAAAACAACACAAATGGCTAACAAGCAAGCAAAACAAGAAAAGATACTCTAAAACAATGTCCTCCTCCGTCCCTGACCTCGTACTCCTTCCTCCTTCTGTGGTCAAAGTGAAGAAAAATGCACAAATAGCAAACAAACAGGCAACACAATAAAAAAAAACTCTGAAATTATGTCCTCCTCCGTCCCTCCTCCCGCTCTGAACCAGTCCTCTTTCTGTGAACAAAGTGAATAAATGCAGCCTAAAACAACACAAATAGCAAACAGACAGGCAACATAATAAAAGACACTCTAAAATGATGTCCTCCTCTCTCCATCCTCCCGCTCTGAACCAGTCCTCCTTCCTCCTTCTGTGGTCAAAGTGATAAAATGCAGCCTAAAACAACACAAATGGCTAACAAGCAAGCAAAACAAGAAAGGATACTGAATAAATGTCAACACACTGTCCTCTCCCCAAAGTGTGCATATTGCCATTTTAACACACTTCTCATCCAGGCCCACTGCTATTTTAACACACTTCTCATCCAGACCCACTGCTATTTTAACACACTTCTCATCCAGACCCACTGCTATTTTAACAATGTAGTTTTTCTTAATTTGTCTCTACTAAGCATGAATTGAATATTCAACAATTTATATATTGGGTATTTTTACTTAAACACCTATGGCAAGTGGCAACTAGTACTCGTACTCCATAGGAGTTGCTATGACAATAGCCATGACAATGCCGTGACAACCACTATACTTGCCATAGGAGTTGGCAATACAACACTAATACATCTGGGCCTAAACAGTGACCATAAATACAGGAGTTGGCAATACAACACTAACACATCTGGGCCTAAACAGTGACCATAAATACCCACCAATAAATACAGTAGTTGGCAATACAACACTAACACATCTGGGCCTAAACAGTGACCATAAATACAGGAGTTGGCAATACAACACTAACACATCTGGGCCTAAACAGTGACCATAAATACCCACCAATAAATACAGTAGTTGGCAATACAACACTAACACATCTGGGCCTAAACAGTGACCATAAATACAGGAGTTGGCAATACAACACTAACACATCTGGGCCTAAACAGTGACCATAAATACCCACCAATAAATACAGTAGTTGGCAATACAACACTAACACACCTGGGCCTAAACAGTGACCATAAATACCCACCACCGCTTATTACCTAAAGGTCCAACTTAACGTTGAGATATGTATGACAGCACATTACAATAACCTCCTTAGCAATAGACTACGACTATTTTGAGACTATAGTAGAAAGCAAGACGAATGCCAGAGTTCATACAGCTGTCAAAATAATAAAGGAATATTGCGGGTTTAAAAACTGCGATGATCGCTAAGACCATTGGTTTAACTTGGAGTATTTCGGGATTATATTGTAGTGAAACATGTTTCTCATCTTTCTTACCATTTCGCTGGTAATATTGGATGTCGCTTTATTTTCTGTCTAATAATTTAATTGTTTTTGAACATTAGCCTGCTTTTAAATCTAATCAATTAATATTATATCGATCTAAATGTAGCCTGGCGTAAAGTGCAACTACAGGTCACAAACTATTGGGCTAATTTATTCTGATGAAACTTATTGAAATACAAAAGCACTATATACTACCAAAACGGTAGTGGCTGGATTATAAAATAAAACACAAGAGCAAATACACACCACAATTCAAATAAAAACAAGTCAAAAACTACTAGTCAAGATAGCAGCCTCATGGTGCAATTTGAAACATTTCACAACGTTAACTTTGCATTCAGTCACAATTGCATCCAAATAACATTTAGACCTGACCACCGTTGCTTTCTACGGTTGCATGTATTTACTTTGAACAACTTCAACATTATTTACCGTAATATAGCCAGCCAAATCCCACACGATGATTTACAAGCCACTGTCGTGCGCCAACCCTCTATTTCCACATGTCAAATCTTTTTCCAACTTCCCTGTGCAAACCTAACAACTGCCACCTAGTGGACCAAACAAGAAACAACACTGTGGCTTCCTACCACCTGGATACATAAATATGAGAATACTTTCCTGTTCGCTGTAAACGTGACCTCTCTTCAACTGGGTTGATTAACGAATGTCCAAAAGGGACGCAGAATGCACACTAGAGCGTTCCATAGGAATACGTCACAATCACAGGAGAATGCCGAGGGTCGTAGATCGTCCTAAGTAAACATGCGACGTGATTCTGACATGGTGCTGATAGAGATGGAAGTTATATAGGCCTGTAGGGTGGAGAGCAGGGAGAGTTCAGTTAGTTTTCACGTATTTAAAGTGACGGCATGATAGTAGTGTCTGCAAATAGAATATTGTGTTGCACCAATATGTACTTATATATTTCAAACTGAGATGCATCCCTGTGAGTAATCTATGGAGATAGGCCAAAGTTTGTAATCACATCAGATAATAGACAAGTGATTCAAGATTCAAAGTTTTATTGTCATGTGTACAGAGTGACTTGCATCAAACTGCACAATGACATTCTTATGACATGGCAAGCAACAACTACGTAGTTAGAAGAATAAAAATAAAAACAGAATTACAACAATATACATCGCTACAAAATATGCATAGGCCTAATGAGTGAGAATATGGACATTATGCAAACCGTAGATACTAAAAATACTGTAATTAAATTGATCTAGTGCCAGTAGTGGATATACAGAATATACTAGTTACAAAATATACATAATGAAGTGCATATGGGCAGTATGCAGACCTTAAATACTGTAATAAAAGTGATCTAGTGCCAGTAATGGGTACCAGTATAATATATAGAATATACGGAATACTAGTTACAGGATATACATAATGACGTGAATATGGCCAGAATGCAACCTTAGATACTAAAATACAGCAATAAAAGTGGTCTGGTGCCAGTGGTAGATACATGGAGGTAGGATCAGTGTGACTGGTTGAGGAGCCTAATGGTCTGAGGATAGAAGCTGTTCTTCAATCTAGAAGTGTGTGTACCAATGCTGCCGTAACGTCGACCAGATGGGAGCAGTGTGAACAAGCGATGGCCTGGATGGCGATTGTCCTTGATGATGTTTCTGGCTTTTCTGAGGCATCGTGATTGGAAGACACTGTGCACAGAAGGAAGGTGGCAGCCAATGATGCGCTCTGCAGACTTTACCACCCTCTGTTGTAGGGCCTTGCGGTCAGCAGCGGTGCAGCTCCTGTACCAAGCAGTAATGCAGCCTGACAGGATACTCTCAATGGGGCACCTGTAGAAGTTGCTCAGTGTTTTTTTAGACATGCCAAACTTCTTGAGTCTCTTCAGGAAGTATAGGCGTTTTTGGGCAGTTTTCACTGCTGAGTCGGCTTGCCTGGACCATGTGAGGTCATCACTGATGAACACACCAAGGAACTTAAAGACAGGTACTCTCTCGACTACAGCTCCATCGATGTGTATGGGTGCGTGTTCCCCCACCTGCCGCTTCCTGAAGTCGATCATAATCTCTTTAGTTTTTCCGACGTTAAGAGAGAGATTGTTGTCCTGGCACCATGTAGCCAGTACCTCTTCTCTGTATTTTGTCTCATCGTTGTTGGAGATAAGACCTAGGATGGTGGTATCGTCAGCAAACTTGAAGATGACGTTGGGGCTGTGTGTGGCTAAGCAGTCATACGTAAACAGAGAGTACACTTGGGGACTGAGTACGCAACCTTGCGGGGCTTCGATGCTCAGGGTCAGGGCAGAGGATGTAAGGTTGCCCATTCTCACCACCTGGGGTCTGCCCGTCAGAAAGTCCAGGATCCAGTTGCACAGGGAGGTGTTAAGACCCAGGGTCCCGAGCTTGGGAATGAGCTCGACGGGCACAATAGTGTTGAATGCTGAGCTGTAGTCTACAAACAGCATCCTCACGTAAGTGTTAGCTTTTTCCAGGTGGGAGAGGGCATCGTCCGTAGATCTGTTGGAGCGGTATGCAAATTGAAGGGGGTGGGTCTAAGGTGACGGCGAGGGAGGAGCAGATGTGGGTTCTGGAATGCCATCTGGCCCTGGTGACTTCCGAGGGTTGACTTTTTTAAAAGCTCTCCTCACATCAGCCTTCTCCAGAGACCGAGCACAGACGTTCTGGTCCTCAGCAAGCCTTGTCGAAGGAATGGTATTGGCCACCTCAAACCGTGCATAGAAGGTGTTGAGCTCGTCAGGGAGAGAGGCGGCGGGACAAGCATCACTACTACTACTCCCTTTGTAGTCAGTGATTTGTCATGGGCTGCACCACATGCATCTGGGGTCGTACCTGTGGTAGTTGGACTCCAACTTATCTCTGTAGTCCCTTTTCCCATCTCTGATGGCCCTCCGTAGGTCATATCTGGATCTCCTCAAGGCCTCTGGGTCCCCCGAGCTAAAGGCAGACGACCGTGCTCTGAGCTGTGCACGGACATTGCCATTAAACCAGGGCTTTTGGTTGGGGAAGGTCCTGACATTGACCCTTGGGACAACATCATCGATGCACTTGGTGATATAGGCTGAGACGGACTCTGTGTGTTCGTCAATATCTCCATTTGCTGCCGCCCAGAACATCTGCCAGTCAGTGGTCTCAAAGCAGTCTTGGAGGGTTTCAATGGATTCCTCACTCCAGCGCTGAACTGCCCTGAAAACCGTTTTTTCCTGTTTAAGCTTTTGTCTGTAGGTTGGTAGAAGAAGAATGGAGGAATGATCACACTTCCCAAATGCAGGCTGGGGGAGGAGTTTGTAACTGTTTCTAATTAGTGAATAACAATGGTCAAGAGTCTGATCACCCCGGGTCGGAATGTTAATGTGCTGAAAGAATTTGGGTAGAACCTTCTTCAAATTCGCCCTGTTGAAATATCCAACAACAATAAAAGCAGCCTCAGGGTGGACATTTTCTAGACCATTAATAACTTCATATAGTTCCTCTAGCGCGCACGTTTTATCCGCCTGCGGGGGTACACTTTTTTTACTCAACTATTATATTACCTGGTTATCCATAAAAAAGACAAAAAATATTATCGTTGCGCACACCTTGGTTTAACAGTCTCCCTTCCTCATAAAGACACATGTACGTGTGACACTCACAAAATAATTTTTGTTGAGATTACTTTTTGTTTCCTTTCCTTACTATATTATTTTATTTATTCAGATATATATGAAATTGGAGAATACAAAAAGAATGCATAAAATGACATGTAATTCATAAAATGGACACAGGGAGGCAGTAACCACGAGCCGCGTCACACCGGGACATTTAGCGATGCGCAGAGCAAGACGAGCTCATAATCCGAGTTAATGGAGAACGGGGCCACAGTTGACCTGCGTCACTTATTTCGTTTTAATATTTCTAATATTTTCTAGTTAGTTATACACCTTTTATTTGAATACAGTTGTTTATAAGCCAATATGACTCCCAGGTGATTTGTGCTCGGTAGGCTAAAAGTACCTAAAATGTGTAAACAGTCAAGTTTGAAAATACGCAGTTGAGAAAATGGCGGCCACGTCCACGGATTGTTCATTTTATTTTGTTTCTTACGGCTCCGGGGCATTTGTGGGTTATTTATTTCAGTGTTCATTTGTTCGTATGTAAAAATATTTACCTCATAAAGACACGTGTACCAAACACATAGGGCCCAGTGGAGAGAAGGAGGCGGGTACTTGAGTGGAGCCTCAGCGCCCACTGCTTAAAGATACTTTTGTATTTTAAGGTCACATAAGACAACAACAACATACTATTTTAGTAAATTGTTTTACTTCATAATTCATTTCATTCAGGATGATAACACAGTAGATGATATGATCCTGTTGATGGATGGCTGGTTAATCTGTGGATGGCTGGTGATGCTGGAGGATTTGGTTGGTCCTAATTGGGATGATTTGTGTGTTAATGACGCCGGCGGGCGCTGGTGTCTGGCGCTAATGGGGTCCAAATGGCTCTGATGCACCTAGTTTAAACAACACAAATGGCAAACAAACAGGCAACACAATAAAAAAAACTCTGAAATGAATACCTCCTCCGTCCCTCCTCCTTTGAACTTCAACCAATCGTTACTCCTTGCAAAGGGTAGAAGAAAAGCCATGGCTCGGCATGGTCAGCATCTGTTACCTCAAGTAAGTTTTCGATTATGTAAAACGTATTTTCATGTCCATGCAGAAGTAATTAAAATATTATTTTATATTATTTTTAGGGCCGTCAATTTATTTAAAAAAATTAACTAATTAATCGCACAATCCTGTGATTAATCGCGATTAATCGCATTTTCCCCAAGTTGTTTAAAACAATGAAATAAATCAATTAACACAATGAAGTATATTTTAAATACATTATTTTATGATAGTCTCTCCTGTGAACAATACAGAATAGTCATTCTTATAAAATATAGCAACTTTATAAACAAAGTGTTGAAGTGCAAGTTATATATTTAAACCCTGAAGGTTATCAAAAATACTGGATCATGTTGACAATAGTCCAAATTAAAAAAAACATTTTCAAAAACAAAATGACAAAGTGTAAGGTGAAACCATCAATGTCAAAGATAGATTATTTTTTAACGTAAGCCTATAGGCCAAAATAATTGCACTATATGTAAAGTTGCCAGATTAATTTTAAAGAAGTCTATAACAGCCTTTGTAATATGAATGACAAACAGAATGAAGTGAAATTAAGTTTGGTAATGTCGGGTTGTTTAGAGTCTCCATGAGAGTGACGTTCTCTGCTTTCTCCAGCAGGTTATGTCTCAGAACAATTGTTTTAGAGGGTAGATTGTATGATGGGGATCCCAATGCAATTGGAATGATTTATTTCAGTCCCTCGTCTTCTACTGTGTTTATCGGGCGGCAGTTTCTATCTATTTATCTAAAACATCGGTTAACAGTTACTTGTTTGGTCAAAAGCCCGATTAGGCGCACATTACTGCAGTAACGCGGATTGGCGGATTGCAACATCAATAATGATCGGGTGTTTCTGTCCTATATACTCTCTAGTAACGTAAATAATGACCCTGTGTTTTGCTTTTATATGATAAACTAAAGACGAGCTGCTTCTATGGTATTTGAATTCGGCTTTGCAAACCGAAACCGAAACTTAATAAAGTGGTGCGTTAATTGCGTTAAATTATTTTAACGCGTTAAACATTTGAAATTAACGCATCAGATTAACGCGTTAAATATCCCAGCCCTAATTATTTTATTTAATATTGCATGGACTTGAAAAATACGTTTTACATAATCGTATTTTCATGTCCATGCAGTAGTAATTAAAATATTATTTTATTTAATACTGCATGGACATGAAAATACGTTTTACTTGAGGTAACAGATGCTGACCATGCCGAGCCATGACTTTTTTCCTCTTTGGAAGGAGTAACGATTGGTTGAAGTTCAAAGTGCCACGCTAAGATAGCTATCCGTTCATTGGTCAGAATACGTTTGGGGTTTCTGTTTGGAAACGCAGTGAAACGTTTGGGCACAGACTGATTTACAAGAAAGAAAAACGTCTCCGGTTACGTATGTAACCTTAGTTCCCTGAGGGGAACGAGACGCTGCGTGAAAACGCTATGGGAACGCTCTGCGTGAGTGCGTCATGAAGCACATGTGTAATCAGTCCAATGGCGTGACGGAACGTCACAGACGGGTGACGTCGCGACCAGGAAGTCATAAAAGCACCCCTAATTACCGGCACCTTCAGTTTCTGATGGGCTGAAGCAAGTGCCAAGGGCATGCTGGGAGTATGGCACAGACACGCAGCGTCTCGTTCCCCTCAGGGAACTAAGGTTACATACGTAACCGGAGACGTTCCCTATCAGGGAACTTCGAGCTGTGTGAAAACGCTATGGGAACGCCACTACCCACTTCGCCATACGAGCAAGTGTCCGCCATGTGAAGTCAGAGCGCACATTCGGACGAAAGCACCTGCGCCCCTGGCGTGGAGCTAAAGTCAAGCTGGTAAAATCTCACGAACGTGTGCGGTGAGGACCAGCCTGCCGCAACACAGACGTCATGTAGAGACACTTTACGTGACAAAAGGGCTTTTGAAGCCGCCATACTCCTGGTCGAGTGGGCTCGAACAGCCAAGGGTGAAGGCTGACCAGCCGACTCGTAAGCAAGTGAGATGGCCTCAACCACCCACTTGCTCATCCTCTGCTTAGACACAGGACCCCCTCTCTTGGGTGGTCCAAAGCACACGAACAACTGTTCGGACAGCCTCCACAGGGCAGTTCTGTGGACGTAGGCGTCTAAGGCCCTCACCGGGCAGAGGAGGTTATGCTTCTTCTGGTCCGACGTCAAAAAGTTAGTTGGGACCTTGGGGACATACCCGGGTGAAGGTAGTAGAAACGCCTTGACCA
This sequence comes from Dallia pectoralis, assembly GCA_029465975.1. Taxonomy (NCBI): domain Eukaryota; kingdom Metazoa; phylum Chordata; class Actinopteri; order Esociformes; family Umbridae; genus Dallia; species Dallia pectoralis. The sequence goes on from CM055728.1 coordinate 4,444,327, forward strand.
TCCCGGGTGAGAAGTCCAAGCAAGAGGGCGCCACCGACAGCGCTTGCATATCACCAATCCTCTTCAGAGAAGAGATGGCAAGTAAGAAGACCGTCTTGAGGGTCACGAACTTGTCAGGGACCTCCTCAATGGGCTCAAACGGAGCACGGGAGAGGCCTTCTAGTACAATGGCCAGGTCCCAGGATGGCACCCTCATGCCGGCTGCTGGCCTCAGCCTCCGGGCGCCACGAAGGAAGCGTGATACCAGTGGGTGTCTCCCCAGAGAAACCCCATTTAGAGGGACATGGCATGCGGACAAAGCCGCCACATACACCTTCAGTGTGGATGGGGATAGACCTGTAGAGAAGCGTTGCTGCAGGAACTCCAGTACTGCAAACACTGGGCAGTTAAATGGGTCCACCTGCCGCTCTCTACACCACGAGGTGAACAGTTTCCACCTGGCGGCATACGCCTTCCTTGTGGCTGGAGCTCTGGAGTGAAGGATGGTCTCAGCAACCTCAGTCGAGAGACCTGAAACTAAAAGGCGGGCCCCCTCAGAGGCCAGGCCCATAGTTTCCACAGCTCCGGGCAGGGGTGAAGGATGACCCCATGCGCCTGGGAAAGCAGGTCCCTCCTGATCGGCATCTCCAGAGGAGAGCCGACGAGGAGAGATATTAGGTCCGCAAACCATACTCGGGCCGGCCAGTACGGTGCTACGAGCAGTAGACTGACCCGCTCCTGACGGATTCTCTCCAGAACTCCTGGGAGCAGAGCAACCGGGGGGAAAGCGTACAGGCGTGACCTCGGCCATGCCTGCACCATGGCATCCAGCCCCAGCGGGGCTGGATGAGTCAGCGAAAACCACAGAGGACAGTGTGACGTCTCTCTGGACGCAAACAGGTCCACTTCGGCCCGACCGAAGTGCGACCAAAGGAGCTCCACCACCTCGGGATGGAGTCTCCACTCCCCGGGCCTCGGCCCCTGCCTCGACAGGGTGTCTGCCCCCTGATTTAGATACCCCGGGATAAAAATGGCCCTTAAAGAAAGGAGCTTCCCGTGGGACCACAGAAGGACCTGGCGGGCCAGATTGTAAAGTGGGCGTGAGCGCAGACCCCCCTGGTGGTTGATGTAAAAAACCACCGATGTGTTGTCCGACCGGACAAGGACATGATGACCCCTTAGGTCTGGGAGGAAGTGCTTCAGAGCCTGGTAAACTGCCAGCATCTCTAGCCAATTTATGTGCCATGATAGCTGATGGCCCCGCCAGAGCCCTTGAGCTGGGCGACCACTCATGATCGCCCCCCAGCCGGTGAGGGAGGCATCCGTCGTTAGTGTAACACGACGACACGGAGCTCCCAACACGGGACCCTGGGTTAGGAACCAAGGCTTCCTCCACATGACCAGCGTGCGGAGACAACGCCGCCTAACAGTGATCCTGCGGAACTGGTTTCCCCTCGGGGAGAACCCCTTGGTTCTGAGCCACCACTGTAACGGTCTCATGAACAGCAGGCCGCAAGGAATAACGTTGGACGCTGCTGCCAGCAGACCCAACAGTCTCTGAAACTGTTTCACAGTGAGTGACTGGCCTAGCCTCACCTGCTCGACGGCTGCAAGGATTGACGCCACACGTGCAGGAGACAGATGTGCCCGCATCGTGGTCGAATCCCAGACTACGCCCAGGAAAGTGGTCACCTGTACCGGCGACAGCACACTCTTCCCGGCATTGAGCCTCAACCCCAGTTTGTTGATGTGAGCCAGAACGACATCTCGATGCCGAAACGCTAGATGCTCCGACGGAGCCAGAATCAACCAATCGTCGATGTAATTGAGGATGCGTATGCCCTGGAGGCGCAACGGCGCCAGGGCAGCGTCTATACATCTCGTGAACGTACGGGGAGAGAGTGCTAGGCCAACCGGAAGAACCCGATACTGGTACGCTTCGCCCCCAAAAGCGAACCTCAGGAACTTCCTGTGTTGTGGAAGGATGGAGATGTGGAAATAGGCGTCCTTCAGATCTATCGTGACAAACCAGTCCTCGGACCTGATCTGTGGTACGATCTGTTTGAGAGTGAGCATTTTGAAGCTGAGTCTTCAACAGACGTAGGTCTAAAATAGGACACCACCCCCCATCCTTCTTGGGAACAACGAAGTACCGGCTGTACCAGCCCGACTCCCTGCTGAGAGGAAGAACTCGTTCTATAGCCCCTTTTAGCAGGAGAGTCTGTACCTCCTGCTCCCGTACCAGAGCCTGCTCTGGGCCCACCACTGTGGGCAGGACCCCATTGAAACGAGGCGGATGCGTCCTGAATTGGATGGCATACCCGCTCTCGATTATCCGCAGGACCCACTGAGATATATTCGGCAGGGTCTTCCACTCTGCCAGAAAATCTACTAGGGGTACCAGCCTCTCGAGGTTGGCCTCTGGAGTAACAGGTACTGCAGACACAGTGCCCTGTAACAGCGCACTGGCAGGGAACAACTGGTTCGACAGTTCTGGGCCCCTCGGAGGAGGAGGCGAGAGCCCCTCGGGAAAACGCTCGCCTACGCCACCCCGCTGAGGGCACCAGGAGAAGCTCACTACTTCCCTGGTGGGGACCACCCCCAGCGGTTTGACCCCCCTGTCAGGGTCTCTTAGACAAAGCCTTCTTGGGTGTAGCGACAGGCCTCGGAACTGTCCTACCCCTCGAAGGCCTCGCCTGTGAGCGTCGCCCCTGGCCCACTCATCGTGTGGGGGCGCCCGAGTAGCGACACTCACTCTCTGCTGCGCCCGGTGTGCCGTGCTCGGCGCCAGGCGGGGCTGCCCCCGTCCGACAGCCCCCGCGACGCGGCTACGACGGGGGAGAAATTTCTGGAAGGCAGCCGCCTGCCTTCTCTCCTCCTGAAACCTCTCGACGACCAAGCCAATAGCAGGGCCAAAGAGGCCGTCGGGGGAAAGAGGCGCGTCCAGAAGGAAGGCTTTCTCCCTATCTCTCATATCAGAGAGGCTTAGCCAGAGATGCCTCTCCGTAGCCACCAAGGCTGCCATAGCACGGCCCACTGATTTGGCCGTCTCCTTAGTGGCACGAAGTGACAAATCCGCCGCCTGACGAAGTTCTCGAACATCATCAGGACTTACAGTCTCCCCCTGAGCCCCGTCGCTAAGCAGCTCTGCCTGATATGCCTGTAGAATAGACATAGTATGCAGGCAGGAAGCTGCCTGACCCGCCGCCGAATAAGCTTTTCCCACCAGCGCTGAAGAAGTCTTCAACGCCTTGGAGGGCAATGCCGGTGTCCTCAGAGACGATGCCGCGGAGATAAATGGCTAGCCAGTATCTCCTCCGCGACCGGCATCGGTCCGTACCCATGAACATTAGCCTCGGCAACATTAGAGTACATATGAGTCCGCGGATTAAACACCGGGACGACACCGGCTTATTCCAGGACCTCGACACCTCAGTGTGGAGGTCCGGGAAGAAAGGCAAACACCGGCGAGGAGGTAAAGCACGGGAGGGCAAGAATCGTTCATTCAACTTACTGGTTGAAGCAGACTCCTGCCTGTCAGCCGGCCACTCGATGTTGAGCTTCCCCACAGCTCGGGTGAGTACCTCCAGCAGCTCCTCGTTCGCGGGTGACTGAACCAACAATTCAGCCTCCGCCTCGAGGTTTTCAACCTCCATTTCCTCAGAACTGGACGGCTGAGAAAAAGGTGCCTCACCCAGGGCGGAAGAAACCCGCGCGGGTGCTTCCGGACCCCGAGCTGAGGCACTGGCTCTAGCAGACGAAGACCGAGAAATTGCAGAAGCCGTCTCGGAACCGCATGCTAGATCCGCTTGCGAACCCCACGACGTGAGTCGGCGCCGGGCCTCGGCAACGGCGGGACCTGAACCGCGAGCCGCTTTCCTGAAAAAGCGCCAGGCGAGAGCGAAGTGTACGGATGGCGAGACGGTCGCAATGCTTACAGCTAGCCTCTTCCAAGGCTAGCTGGGCATGCTCCTCTCCCAAACAAACTACGCACAGAACATGTGTGTCCCGGCCCGTGAGAAAGCGGTTGCAGGGAAAAGCACACTGTCTGAAACGCCGCTCGGTTGCCATAATCGCGGTGAGCTCTTGTACATAAATGCCAAGAAAATTTCTGAATTAACAACGTAATAGCAGAAACCCGCGAGGACTGTCACAACATGCACTTGCTGAAGCAACAAAAAACTGAAGGTGCCGGTAATTAGGGGTGCTTTTATGACTTCCTGGTCGCGACGTCACCCGTCTGTGACGTTCCGTCACGCCATTGGACTGATTACACATGTGCTTCATGACGCACTCACGCAGAGCGTTCCCATAGCGTTTTCACGCAGCTCGAAGTTCCCTGATATGGAACCAGGGAGACTATATACAGACATAACGAGCACAAATACCAACAAGTGTAAACAGTTACACAGGACAGGAAAGAAAAGGGCATTTCATATAAGTGACCGGGTAGCAGGAAAATACAAAAGGAAAACGGTTAAAAGTGGCCGGGGAGCTGGAAAAACAAAAGAAACAAAGGCCAGAACATACTTACAGCACAGACATGAAACGTTACAATATATACATTTAACATATTACGATGTAGGCTATCCGTTTACAATTACAGCAGTAATATGGGTGTGTCCCCTCAGGAGTTGCTTCTGAGAAAATGCTATATAATTGTCCCCCCCAAAGTTGATAACAGATTTTCGCCCCTGGCCGGTCGTAACGAGTGGTGTGAGGGGGGAGGACAATTTAGTTATGTTAAAATATTGGTGGGGACATGTCCCCAGCGTCCCCCCCTAAACCTACGCCCTTGAGATGGTGTTATATAATTAAGAACAATGTCCACTCTTAACGAGTGTTAGCTCCCTCTACTTTCTTGTTTCAGCTCACTGATCTGTGAAAACCTGGGCTTGATGCCACCTATGATTGCATGCCATATCTGAGATGTGCCAATAAAGCAGATCTGGCATTCAAAGAGTGCTTTGTTTGCACTATATGCCCAAACTAACAGATGGCATGTCTTTCAGAAACGCCCTGCATACAGTCCTAGATAGATGGTAGACAGACAAACATACATACAGACAACTAAAGACTAATAGATGGCAGGATCATATATACACAGACAAACGAATAAACACTATTTTTATGCAAATTCCCATTGATCGCTTTTTTGTGTAGCATTGTTATGAGAACCATGAAATCTTAGAGCTAATCACCACAGCTTTTCATGCGTCCTATTAAATGAGATTCCTTCATGTTGGGTCCTATTAGATTGCCATCACTGTTTATAATCTACATTGATGTGTTTTTGAAGAGTGAACAGGACAGGATTACCCAATCATTACAATGTAATGAGGGCACATGGGCTCCTGTGTGATTCCTGCTTCATTAGATAGAAAATAACATTATCCTGCTAAATTGAAGCTTCGATTATATCATTTGGTCTGATGGAGTCTCAAACTGAATGATCTTCAGACAATACAAGGTATTATAGGGAGAAACTCATAGAAGTGTTAGTATTAGAGAAATTAGATTAAAAGTTGTTCTTGTACTGCTTTTACCATTTTATGGTTACACATTAAGATGCACTGAATATAAAACTGTGTTTGTGTGTTGGTGAAAGAACAATGTAGCCACAAAACACATGAATATGAAAGAAAGTAACTAAGTATTAACACAGATGTGCTCATGTGAAATGGAAGCTAGACATGTTATTTGAACCTCTGTATACCTCGTACTCTTTGCAGGACTTAATGCTATTTTAGCTGCATTACATCACAGTCACTGTACAGAGACTGGAAACGTAGAAGAACCCTAGAACCATCTTAGTTACAATAACACTGATGTAATTTACCTGTAGGGTGGGAAAGAGGCACGGGGGCAAATAACATCTATCCACACAGCTAACTTGTTTTATAATAGATCGGGCAGCAAACTAAACAAAAATATGTACTGGCTTGTGAAACAATGGTTCACTTATTTTATTAAGATCAAATTTATTTGACCATGTAGCCTGGGGTATAATGAGCCTAGTGTCCAAACAGTCAAATTTAGTATAAAAAAACATATCCAGCTCATATCCTTTGTTCTTGTAAGCCCATGCATTATAGAACTGGATACAGTGTTCGGCGGGAAGCCCTGTACATTCCAATCATAGATATATACACTAGATATCGCATTCGGGTTCTAGCATACGTCAAAACCGCCGCCATCTTACCTCGGGGTTTTCTCAAAACTTTTTCATCTCCCGCCTGTACACCGAATGGACTATGCCGGACTTTTGTGGTGCCTTTGGGTGTTCCAATGAAAAAACAAAACAAGGGATAAAATTTCACAGCTGAGAATGATTTTATGATATTGAATTCTATTTCTGGTAACGAAATTACATTATATTTCATGTTTCCAGGGCTCTCAAGTTTTGAACTGAGTTCAGAGTGAGATTTTTGGCGATGATCTGAAAAATGACACATACATTTGTACAAATAAAAAACATATTTATTTAATTCAGCATTTCTTAGTGCAGGTTTGTGTGTGTGTGTGTGCGCGTGTGCGTGCGTAAGAGAGAGATAATGGTTAGTGTTGTTTATTGTAGGGGTTGGTAGCAGGTTTTGAGGCCTTTAGCACCAGGGTTGGTGGTTCCCATTTGAAACACTGTGGTTCCAGGCCAGCCATTTTCACTGTCATGATGGATGACAGAGTTCCAGTGCCAAGCTGTACTTGGTTTTGTTTAGTCCAATCATGGAGAAAACCCTCTCAGCATTTGCATTTGAACGAGGGAGCACTAACACTAATGCAGCTATTTTAGAAATACAAATTTGTTTTTTAATGTCACAACTCCAAACATATACTACTTTATCCAGACTTGGTACAGGCAAAAGTGACCCAAAAGAGATACTTTGGCGGAGTTATTTATTAATATTTTTTTTAATTTCATGTTTTTTGTCTAGTTTCCATAAGTTGGGTTTCTTTTTTAATGTAAGCCAGGGCAAGGTCAGTCATCGGCAGCTTCACGCATGCGCGCTTCATTTGTAGTCTAGACGTGGAAGGGTGAACATCTGATTGCTTTGGCACGGGGGTGGGGAATACGGTAGCACCCGCTGCTCGTAGAGAAGAGTATCAGAGTAAGAGCTATACGACCATACGTGCTTTCACGTCAGTCTGCAAAAGTCTCACAAAATTTCCAATAAAAAAAACAGAAAAACTCACTAAATATAGCGACAAAGCCGCTAAGTCGGCAACACTGATCTGAATCAATGAGCTGACCGAGCCCCTAGTGTCGTCGGAATACCTAAATCTTACCCGGATACGGTAATGCTATTTTCTGATTGGCTGTCCGGTTGCTATATGCATTTATTTGATTGGCTGGTGCGAGACAGGTCCTTCTGGACTCTATGGGAACTCACTTGAGTCCTCTCTACCTGTTCCACTGTTCAAAAAATAACGGCGCAACTTGTGCGCGATTTCCTGGCAATTTCTCTGCGTGAGAAATACAATGTGTGGCGTGTGAACGGGTTGAAATGCGTGTGTCTCACGCCCAATGCGTGAGACTTGAGAGCCCTTTGTTTCAGTCCTTGGTCGACAACCGCATGTAATGTAAACTTAGCCAATCCATGCTAGTAGTTAGTTAGTTACAGTACACATGGTAGTGAGTTAGTTTCTTCATTTAATTTCACAAAAAATGCTTGTATTTCAACAGCATATTGCACTAGAACAATGCACAGCAACTTCAGTCCTGTATTGTATTGACCTTAGGGCTGGACGATATGGAAACATTTAATATCACGATATATTTCTTAATTTCGGTCGATACGATATAATTCCAATATCGATATGAACAATATAAAAGCCTCAGAAAAAATGCCATGAACACCCACAACGAATGTCTGTATACAATCTTCTGAAAAATACATTTGCCAAGTCTTTTGAGCCTCCTATAAAACTAAATAATATTTTAGAAATAAAACGGTACAAATAAATTAAAGTTCACCTTTTATTTGATTTTAACCTTTATACAAACAAGAAAAGTCAAATAAGCAATTTGACTCTGAGACTGACCTTATTAATATATTTAACTTTAAACAATAACATAGGCTGATTATATTATTCTTTACACAAAACTTGTTCTTATAAACATATCGTTTAAAGTTAGTGAACATGTTAGACAATGAAGAGGTGAGTTCATGAGTTCGCTACGTGACCGTGGATTTAAGAGACACGACAGAGAAGCTCATGAACGCGCATGTCGCAACATGCTCGGAGAATGAGAGTGCTCAAAAGCGCATGTCCATCATGACGTCATGGGCCAGTCAACGCGGAAGATCCAAGCTCCTATGTTGGCTTTATGCGCTTTTGAGCCCCTCATTCTCCGGCACATTTAGCATCACGCTGAAACCTGAAGTTTATCAGATCTCAGAAAGCTGAACCACTTCTCTACCACTGAATTAGTCTTTCCTCTCATATCAACTGTCTGCTTTCTCCTCACTTATAGAAGCTCGTTCAGTCACGTTTGAATTGCGGTCATGGGCGCTCATTTTGTAGCTTAAACTTGCCGTGTTGGAGATCATCAAAAATATTGAAATATCGAAAATGTGTTTAGAAATCATATCACCGTTATTGATTTTTTTTTACCGCGATATATAGTGATATTGAATTATTGTCCAGCCCTAACCTCATATTGCAAAACAGTTTAACTTTCAAATAGACATGGGTCCTTTTAGCCTGAACTTTTTTAAACATGTCATTAATAAAATCCTCACTCCTCAAAATTATCACTTCTGAAAAAATGGACCAACCTGATAATATAATTGGAATGACTCCATAGAGACGCGTGTGCGTGTGAGCGTGCCCGTGCGAAGCTCCGTCTGTAATCTTCGACCCGCATGTTTTGCAAATTGCAACTCTTTTTTTGTCGACTACCTCTTAGTTTTTATAGCCAAACGAAACTATATTCGGTATCATTTTGCCAACTGGCGCGTTGTTGCTTGTGCTTCATTAGTTGTCTTGCAATGTGCCTGCTTGGATGCTGTCTAATCAAAACAACGTGGGACTACAGTGATTGGATGTCGAATCAAAACAACGTGGGACTACAGTGATTGGATGTCCAATCAAAACAACGTGGGACTACAGTGATTGGATGTTGTGCAGGCAGCGCGCGTGCTCTCTGCATGCATTTTTTTCACAGATGCAGATAAACTGAGAGCGGCGCGGCCGTGTGAACATTTTCTTCCCCAGTTTTCATGGGAAGTAGCGAGTCTTCTCGAGTCAAAAGGCGCAAGTCCAAGTGAAGTCACGAGTCATTGATGTTCAAGTCCAAGTCGAGTTGCAAGTCTTTGTACATTTTGTCGAGTCGAGTCTGAAGTCATCAAATTCATGACTCGAGTCTGACTGGAGTCCAAGTCACATGACTCGAGTCCACACCTCTGGTATTTACCCATAAAAGTCACGATATTGTATATTCTAAAGAGTTCTTTCGGAAGATTTTCATTACCAAAAAGAATTTGCTCCAACTTTAATTGTGTGATTTTCTCATTTTTTGGTTCCAGCCAATTCATTACATCTTGCCAGAATCTTTTTATCACTGGACAAGAGAAAAACAAAAGTTCAATAGTTTCTTCCTTTGCACAGAACACACATGGCTCCACTTCCAAACCAAATCTCTTTTTAAGCATTTCTGCTGCTGGGTAGTATCCATTTAAAATTGCATTTCTTTGATTTTAGGCGGTATAGGCCATTTCATGAACTTGATGTATTTCTTTGTTATTTTGTTATCATAATGCCTTATTTTTATATTTTGTTCAAAATCCTGAAATATTTTACCTTTGAAAATTTTGCTAATACAATTATTATTGCATTTTTTGCTATTTAGGGGAATTTGGTTTAATTGTAATTTAGGCAAATTTACTTGACTTTTGCAAAAAAGTAAATAATTTTGTATCATATTTAATAAGGCTATTGGAACAGCTTTACATACCTTATTATACTCTCTTATAGAACTTTGTATGTTAAATTTCATCTTAAAATCTGTAAACCTATGAAAATTACCATGATCATCTAATATATCTGTGATGAAAATTATTCCCTTCTCAAACCAATTTCTGAGAAAGTGTTTTTCTACTTATTGTTATTACTCTGTTGTTGGTGGAGCCATGTGGTGTAAAATTGTGAGTGAATACCATCTTCCAGTAATGAAGAACTTGTTTATGGTATTCAGATAGTTTAACCGGCAATTTAGATACCTCAAAATCACACTTCAAAAGAAATTCTAACCCTCCCACTCTATCGAAAATATTTTTGGGAATATGATACCATAATGCAGCTGTTTTAAAAAAAAAAAGCCTTCACCCAGTTAACTAAAAACTCCAACCATAGATTCAAAATCAATTGTTTTTAACCCTCCTTCATTATAGTCTTTTACAAGTTGTGATTTTTTAACGTAGTGAGTTTTATTCTCTATTGACGTATTCGTACCAATGAACAATGGAGCTTGGATCTTTCGCGTTGACTGGCCCATGACGTCATGATGGACATGCGCACTAGCGATAATATGTTTGTGTTGTCGTAGCAACTGATAGGAACATGCGCGTCTTAATGCCTAGTTTAACTACTCTGGATTCGGCTACTAGTAAATGTTATGTTAAAAACATGACGTTTTAAACAAGGATCCTTTAAGTGTTCAGGCTGGTAAGTTGATGTATCCGCAAAAAAATAAAATAATATCCGCTGAAATATAGAAGTTTCTTTCTTTTTTCGCCATGCAAGTCTAAAAAGTCTTTCTGGGCCATGGGGTGCAGTACCACCCTTATCCACTAAGCCCATGGTGGCTTTTAAAGATGGCGTCCTTCCTGGGGTCTTGATTATATCTGTATAGCGGTTCCACATGCGCTTCTTTAAAAAAGGGTGGCAGCAGAGACCATCAAGTGATGCTAACTGAGTTTCCAGACGGTGATTCGTTGCAGACAGGATCGAAGGGCGGAGATAGAATCATGTTCAGCTCACAGCCACGGTTCCTTCCTACCAGTGGTAGTACCACTTTAAAATGCGCCGGGCGAGAGGAAGTCGCATGAGTCCAGAACAGTCGGATACAGCCTAAATAGAAATAACACATAACGGATTCTAATCAAATATATGAATAAACATTTTTTAATGCATTTTTCGGTTAATTTATCTGCTCCGGCTGTTGTATTTGTCTTTTTCTAGATTCCTGCAATTTGTTTGCAGTTGTTACATTAAAACGAAACTTTTGCCTCTTATGATAGAGGTGTCGTTTCTGTTTTACGCTGTTGTCGAAGCGGAATGAATGACAAAGACAAAGGCTGACGTTAATTCGCCATCTCACTTTGTCTCGCCGAAGGATAGGAGACCCAGGCGCAACATGGACAGCGGGGACAGCGGGCAGACGCAGCCCGAACTACCGCACCACTTAGAGCCACAACCGGTAGTGCCGCATGTCCAAGTGAGCGAGAGAAAAAAGAAGATGAACCGGGCTCCGTCACCCGCCAGACCCAAGGATGTGCCCGGATGGTCCCTCACCAAGATCCGGGGCGGCATCGGTGCTCCAACACTAAGCGTCAAACCCGGATCCATGCATTTAGGCAGCCGGGTGTCCAGGCGCAGTCCCGGGAGCGCGAAAGAGACCAAGTCGGAGAAAGGGAAACTGCCCGGGAAATCCACACTATCGGTTATCGGTGCTCAGAAAATCGTCAATAAAGCGATGAAAGTTGGTCGGAGGAAGGTGTCGGATACGAGTAACGGTTCCGACGACCAGAGCAAAGACTCTGGATGCGCAGCGGGGAAGCTGTCGCCCACTGATAGCGGCTCGGAGCTCTCGGATTGCGCCTCGGATGAGAATAAAGTGTCCCCGGACCCACTGAGCAGAGACACTGAGCCCGGCAGCCGGAGTGGGGGGCAAGATGATGTGAACCTGACCAGGGGATACGGGGCACCGAATAAGGGGACTCCCGATGTCCAGACCCCTGTGGATAAGGACCGACTATCCCTGGGACTGGAGACCGGGGAGGGTAGCATCTCTCCGGGTGATGAAAGGTCTCTCGCCTCGCTCGACAGCCGAGTGCCTGCCAGCACATCTCTGGCCTTTTCCGACCTGACCGAAGAGTTAATGGACGGCGTGCATGAAGAATATGTCCGGGAAATCGAGGAGTTGAGATCAGAAAACGATTACCTGAAAGTAAGCATGTTTTTTTTGCAGATTTGCTTCAATTAAAGAAATGTCTGCCTCGGATGATATCTACTTTGTAAATGAAAAGAACCAACAAAAGATAATATTATATAAAACAATATTTGTAAGAGATGGGACTGCGCTACTATTTTCGTTGACTCATCAAAACAAAACATATTTTGGGATAATCCTTGTCCTAGATTTCGAGTTAAAACTATAGGGTCATCTATGCAAACAATGCAACATATGAAATACCGAAAAAAATCTCCAGTGCATCATTTTTACTCAACACCTTACAATAACAGTACAAACTCAATGTTGCCTCGACTGCTTATGCTGGTGATGAGGTGGCCCAAAACATCAGACATGCAGTAGATTGCATGGTACAGAACTATTCCACTGGCATGGGTAAGAAAGCTTCAGTAACTGGATCTCGACATCCAATATCATTGACGCGTGTCACAGGGTCTGTGGATTAGTGAGGGAGCTAAATAAAGGATAGAATTATACCATAGTCCTTGATAACAGTTTATCCAAAACACGTCTAGATTATTAGTAGAAGAGTTGCCTTTAATAGTCTGGAAATGCTTATTATTGTGTACATAGACCTACTGGACTGCTTTGGAGTTTTGGCCATATAAGATGTTCAAATCAAGTTAAACAGCATGTAAACCTCCACAATAACTCATGTGTGATCCTGCTTCATTGAGGTTTGCTTTCCTTTCTTACAGTTATCATCAAATCCAATCGACTTCCCTAAATAGCATTTCTCGTAGTCTACATTCGCTTAGAAAGCAGGTCAATCATGCTGCCGTAGTACGAGAGCTCCTTATTTATTCATGCCAAGCTATCTCTCGGCTGTCTTTGGCACGCCAGTCTGTCTGCAGCTGTTTTCTGGGAGAAGCATTTATTGTGCAGATGCTGCAGTGTAGAGCATCCCCCTGTCCTCTGTCCTCACTCTACTCACCATTGTTTATACCGGGGCAGCACCACGTGACCAGATCTGCAGTGCCTGACCCACATTCCTCGTCTAGTATGATAGCCTGTGTGGCATATTAGCCATGCGAGAAAAAGCTTCTGTTTACTACTACTACACACTTCTACTACTACTACACACACTACCGCCACCCTCATACATACTTGATCTGCCTTATTATTACCTTATTATTATTATACCTCTGTTTGGTGTAGGATCTTTACAATGGCACACTGTGTTGTCGCTAGAGCAAACCACAGAAGGCCCATAGCACACTGATTGCGTCGATAAGTTGCTGCACGGCTCATTTATCATGTTCACAGCAATCCATGTATGGTATCACAACGGACTGGATTACATTTAGCTCATTACGGGAAAATATTCCCCCTTAAATATGCTGTAGCGACCCTGGTAGAGCCACTACTCGCTCCTACAAATGGGATATCCCTATTTGGAGCTGCTGGTAGTGGGCTCTGGCTGCGGAGAGGAAGGTAGCTGGTTCAACTCTTCCCCCAAACGAATGGCACATCTTTAAAATGGACTAACGCTTCCAGTGATTTCCCCCACATGCAAGCAGGCTAGTCTGATATGGTTGTTATTAATGCACTGTAAAGAAGAACTTATTAACAAGAAAACACTAATGACGATGGGATTGATGACTGGTAATCTAAACCTGCGTTCTGGAACATACAGTTCACTGAATGACAATAGATATGATGATTGCAGTAGCTAGCTTCTAGCCAGTGTGTTATGGAATTCAGCCATTCTCACCCTTGCCCTTCACCCTCTCTCCCCAGGATGAGATGGAGGAGCTAAGGTCAGAGATGTTGGAGATGAGGGACATGTTCATGGAGGAGGACATGTACCAGCTGCAGGAGCTGAGACAACAGTTTGAGCAGGCCAACAAGACCTGTCGCATCCTACAGTACCGCCTCCGCAAGGCAGAGAGACGCAGCCTCCGTGTGGCCCAGACAGGACAGGTAGATGGGGAGCTTATCCGTTCCCTGGAGCAGGATGTCAAGGTAATACTGGAATGAAGAGTGTGTATTTGTGTACTGTCAGTGTGTGTAAGTATGTATAAGTGTATATGTTCAGCTGCGTGGACTTTGATTAGCAGCCAAAATGGCTTTAGTGTGAGTGTGTGTGAGTGTGTGAAAGTGTGTGAATATGTGAGTAGGTGAGTAGGTAAGTCTATGCATAATTCAGGCAAACAGAAACTTGAAGAAAGGGGGCTTTGGGTAACTTACAGAACTTAAAAGAAGGCCAAAGTTAAACAGATGAGCAAACATGATGGTGACGTTGATTTCCTAAAAAGGATGCATGTCAAAGTCTGGGTAGTTTAGATGGTAAGCAACATTGCAAGACTTGTGAGGTTCTCTCAGACAGCAGTGGTGAGGTGGGACAAACCAGAAACCGGTGACAGTTTGTTTGGCGTCTAAGATTCCTCAATGCGCAAGGTCACTGAAGGCTATCCCGTCTAGTCAGAACCAACAGAAGGTTGACATAAGTCACATAAAATGTTAATGAGGGTTACAAGAGGAATGTGTTACAATGCACACTGCATCTCACCCTGCTGTGTAGTCACTGACCAGTCAGTGCCCATGAGGACCTCTGTCCACCATCTACTTCTGTAATAGGAATGCGAGCATCAGAACTGTACCAAGGAGCAATGGAAGAAGGTTGCCTGGTTCGAGAAGTCCCGTTTTCATTTACATCACGTGGACGGCTGCGTATGTGTGCGTTTACGATAACTAGCAGCGACAATATATCGCCATTAAGAGTCAAATAGGCACTAGGCATTTTTTATTAATATTGAAATTAATATTTCAATGCTATACATTTTTATCAATTGTATTTAAATTAATAGTTTTTTACTGTTGACAAATGTAATGGCGTTTTCTGTCATCCACTTTCGTATGTGGTTCTTCCTATTGACCTGAAGCTATTGTTACAAGTTCCCTAGTTTACAGCTGTCTGCGGCCCATTTAGATGTGACAGAAGCACAATGTTTCATTCTCTGGAACCACGGATGGTGGGAGCCACGAGGGAATGAGAGAGGGTAATGATGTCATCCCATGAACACGGGCCCTGTTGCCGCTGTCCCTCAATGAAAACAGTCCAGTTGTTCATCTTGAAAAAAGAAAGACTCGTGAAAAGAAGCCTCACCCTTTTGGACTGTTTGTGCTGATGTTGAGGGATAAGGAATTGGTCTCGCTACAGAGTGACTCCTCAGCAGCTAATTTGGTTGCAGCAGATGGGAGCAGGACTTTCTGGGCCTCTCAAAGAAGGCCATTAACACAGGAAGCCAAAAACAAGCCACTGGGATGTGACCCAGACCAAACTTTCTTCAAACTATCCCATGCCTTTCCATCTTCCTTTAACCTCAGTTGATCTGTGAGGCCGGATGTGCTTTCAGACAGCAGGGGTAATTTAAGCACCAAACCAAACAATGAGGTTAAGGAAAGTGTCTGACTTGGTTTAGAGAATTATAATTTAAGATTAAGATCATTTCAATGAGTTATGATTCAGCAGTATGTATATACAGTATGACTGTTTAGTAAATACATCGAATTTCCACACATATTTGTGCCTTTGGTCAGTCTATTAGTCACATTGACCTCATTGGTCAACATGATCTCATAAACTAACATCCTGTAGGCTGCAGTAGTTGTGCAACACTTAAATTGTCTTAACTTAATGGTTGCTCACTCACATCATCCTTGAGTCTGTTCAGTGAGCTCTTCCCATGTCCTGTTGCCTCTTGCCCTGCAGCAGTTATCTAGGGGATTTTGCACACTTATGCAACCAGGTTATTGTTTGTAGTTTTTTATTTTTCCACCTCAAATATTTCAGTTTGTGTTTCAATTGAATTGTTCACATTATAGGTCACATTAAAGGTGGAAAATGTTCTGACATGATTTATCTTTCTCAAATATTTTCACATCACAAAACACAGCGTTCTAAGGGGTGTGTATACTTTTTATATCCACTGTATGTCCCAACCTGCCTTTCCATTGGCTGAAGTGGCATAGGGCTGACGACCATACACTTTACAGCACCACTTAGAGAAAATTCCATAGGATTTCGAGAGGTGAATACGTGGGGAGGTACACAACTATGAATCACGGATGGGTGGCAAACCCGTTTTGGACGGGATCAGCCTGTTCCACAAAGTCGGCTGCTCTGGATCAAGATTATGATCAAAACACGTGTTGTGCTGTGCTTCCAGAAAAGTAGTCATATAGTGTTGTAAGGACAAAGTGTGTGGCATGGTGGTGGACACAGTTGTGCAAAATATCAGCGAACAATTGTTTCATTCTCAATCAAGTCTCAGTTAACCCTTGGTTGACATGATCAGTATGCGTAGCACACATTTCAACATTTTGATTGGTTTTGTTTGGCAAATGCATTCAAGTTGTTTACTTTTTTGTGCCATAGGTAGCTGATCATCTGTAGTGTTTTGCAAAAGTTGTTTTATGAAATTGAAAACTGAGTGAAAGGCTGAGAATTAGCTTATAGTTCTGCAGACTTGGTGTATGATTCTGCTCTTTAAGTGACAGGTTTCACAAATTGTGTGATTTATAAAGATTTTGTGTTTAAGCAGTTGGTAAACTGTCAGGATTTCTGGTGCTCGTAATGCATAAAAAAACTGTATAATACCTGGTTGCTCATTTAAAGTAATTGTTGTCTCGGAAAACCGACCAAACCCTAGTACTTGTAATCCGTGATCAACATTGTTGGCTTGGCAAAGGTGTGAAGGATACCACACCCATCCCCCAAATGTTAACATATACAGGATGCTGTGATGAGTCTCTATGGTGTGAAGGATACCACACCCATCCCCCACCGCTTCACATATACAGGATCAGGAGGGAGTCTTTGCACTTGTTCACAGCAACAGACAGTATTTTATGATATAGGAGAGAAAAGGAGTAAGTGAAAGAGAGGAGAAGGAGAGAGTAACTGACATAGATGCAGTGAAAGAGAGATAGTGAGGGAACTCCCCTGGAACATATGCCAGAGTCTTGTTTGTGGACTTCTGCTCTGCATTCAACACTATAATCCCAGCCCTGCTACAGGACAAGCTCTCCACCATGGGAGTGCCTTTGTCCACATGTAAATGAATGACAGATTTTCCTTCCAACAAGTGAGGTTGGGGAAACACCTCTCGAACTCTCTGACCATCAGATCTGTCGTCCCTTAAGGTTGCGTTCTGTCCCCTTTACTCTTCTCTCTGTACACCAACAACTGCACATTTAGTCACCACTCTGTCAAAGTTCTGAAGTTGGCAGATGACACCACCATCATTGGACAAATCTCTAATGGGGACGAGACCACCTACAGGGGGAGATTGATCGGCTGGTGTCCTGGTGCAGTCTAAACAACAAGGAACTCAATGCTCTAAAGACAGTGGAGATGAGAGTGGACTTTATGAGCCCAGCGGACCTTCATCCCGTTGTACTGGAGGTCTCCCCCATCAACTCAGTGGAGTCGATTTACTTACTGGGCAAAACTATCGCCCAGGACCTCAATTGGGAGCTGAACATCCCCTCTCTCACTAAGAAAGCACTACAAACACTGCACGGCCTGCGGCAGCTCAAAAAGTACAAACTGCCAACGTCTATCATGATCAATGCCTACACAGCCATCATTGAGTCCATCCTGACCTCCTCCATCTCTGTCTGGTACACTGCAGCCACTTTCAAGGATAAGGACAGACTGCGGACCATTGGTTTTAAGCTGCCATCTTTCAATCATCCGTTCAAAGCCAGGTCACTGAGGCGGGCAGCAAAGATTGAGGCAGACCCCTCCCATCTGGGTAACGGACTATACAGAACTCTCCCCTCTGGCAGATGGCTGAGGTCTATCAAGACCAACTGCTTACCACAAGAACAGTTTCTTCCCCACTGCAGTAGGTCTAAGGAATATGCCCCAAGCTCTAGACTCTGCTTTGCTCCCCTAGACCCCCCCCACACACACACACACATATTAATGAAATAAATATATTTATTGACAAATACTTCCCAACATAAACAATGTTACTGTAAAATAATTGGTTCTGAGTGTCAGTATTTTAAAATAACATGTTCAAAATTACATTTCAAATCACCATTTGTATTTAATTGGTCAGGGGGGCAAGAGCTTGGAACTGCTGAAAAGTAGTGCAATGTAGTGTGCAATTTGAGATGTGTAAAAAAATTACCTCACCAGTGCTACCTGTCAAAACGTTAAACTGCAGCGATAGCATCGATAATGAAGTCAGTTAGAAGAAGAGCTAGAGGGACAGCTGTGACAGTGTTGACACGCAGGATCTGAAGAGTAACAAGGTCTACACACGCACAAACTCCCATGCAATCATATACTGTAACAAACGTCAAACGTTTTGACACATCTACTTATTCAATGGTTTTTAGAATTTCCATTTCAGCAGTTCTTGCCATTTGGACTACAGACGTAATTATATTCTTCTGTATATCATTTCTATTGTGTACCCATTTATTTAACCATTTTTGCACGGGATCTTCTGTATACACACCCTACATTTTCACCTTTTATATACCCACCTTCACGCATTGCGGAAATAAATTCTACAAATTAACATTTAACATGGCACACCTGTTAATTGAAATGCAGGGACAACTACCTCATGAAGCTGGTTGAGAGAACGCAGTGTGTGCAAAGCTATCATCAAGGCAAATGTCGGCTACACTATAAATACATTGTATTCAGATCTGTGTAAAAGTTTTTAGTTTTTTACTATTATTCTGCAATGTGGAAAATAATAACGCTAAAGAAATCCCCTTGAATGAGTAGCTGTGTCCAAACCTTAGACTGCTGCTGTTCATGCGCTTTAACACACAAACAAACGCAACCTCAGACATACAAAAGCCTCAAAACATCTGAAAGAGACTCCTTTGATGGTCTCCTATTGTTTCGGACTGTTTCGGTTATGGGCTTGAGGATAGAGTGCAGTGAGTGGGTAGTAAGGAGTCCGCTGTCCGTTAGGAGTCTAAAGGCTGGGGACTTGACTATAATGTACCAGTCATGCAGGTCCTCCCTCACCACAACTGACGGTATGCTAGTCACGTCCTTTAAGCTCCCCAGCTGGGGCCCCTCTCACCAAACTGCCAAAACCGCTAGTAGGGTGATCCTGTGCACTGATCCCGGGTCAATATTTCATCTTTCCCGCTAATGGTAATAATTATGGGGCTGGGAGGAAGGCTGATCCAGGATCTGTACTTTGGTAAACCCCGTTCCATATCAAAGCATCATCTTTAATTCGGAGTCGCAGGCAGCCGAACGGTAAACGGAAAGATGTTGATCGGAGTCAGAGGAAGGCGAGGGTTCTGTATACATGTTTATATCAGCCCATTAATTAATGTGTTTACTGTGAATGGGTCCGATCACCTTGAAGCACCAGTCTAAAACCATAGCCCGGAAACTTCACCGAACGCTAATGAAAGGGAGCATTTATTTGACTATACAGTTTGTGTCTATGGCTGTCTCTTTCTCCCTTCAACAGTACACATAGTTGAGAGAAGAGGGGAGAGAAGAGGGAAGGAAAGACAGAGACAGGAGAGAGAGAGACAGAGGAAGAGAGAGATGAATTGGAGCGTAGTGGTGAAATGGGCAGTTGGTCCAGCTCAGAATGGGTAGCACAGTGGGGCATTGTGGGTCCCAGCTGCACATTAGCTCTGGATCAGGGCTAGAGAGAATCCCCCAATGCTGGCAATCACACACACAAAAACATGCCCTGTTTTCCCTTCGTTCTTTAAAGAGATCAATATTTACCCCACTACAATGTGCTTAAACAGTTAGATGTTTTAATAAGGGGAAAAAATAGATACACACTTCATGAATATGAGTTCTTCGTGTTAGTTTTGGGCTAAGAGAACAGTGTTTATTCATCTGTTGTGTATGTTTGTGTGTTCCAGCCCCTCAGGGGAACCTATCTATATCCAGCATTCTTTATCTGCAATTGTTTGTCTACACATGACATTATAACGGCTGGTTTCTGCTGCCCTACCCTCCTGATACTCATATTTCTGGTAATATTGTAACACATAGTACATATGATCAGCTAGTGTGGCTGTGAATACAACACCAGAGGTAAAACATCACTAATGTGTAACTGAGACACGACAGCTTATAATGGTTCACAGGGCCTTCATACTGTCAGGCAGAGATAAAACATCACTAATGTGTGACTGAGACACATAACAGCTTATAATGATTCACAGGGCCTTCATAATGTCAGGCAGAGATAAAACATCACTAATGTGTAACTGAGACACACGACAGCTTATAATGGTTCACAGGGCCTTCATAATGCCAGGCAGAGATAAAACATCACTAATGTGTAACTGAAACACACGACAGCTTATAATGATTCACAGGGCCTTCATAATGCCAGGCAGAGATAAAACATCACTAATGTGTAACTGAGACACACGACAGCTTATAATGATTCACAGAGCCTTCATAATGTCAGGCAGAGATAATACATCACTAATGTGCAACTCAGACACACGACAGCTTATAATGATTCACAGCGCCTTCATAATGTCAGGCAGAGATAAAACATCACTAATGTGTGACTGAGACACATAACAGCTTATAATGATTCACAGGGCCTTCATAATGTCAGGCAGAGATAAAACATTACTAATGTGTAACTGAGACACACGACAGCTTATAATGATTCACAGAGCCTTCATAATGTCAGGCAGAGATAATACATCACTAATGTGCAACTGAGACAGATGACAGCTTATAATGATTCACAGGGCCTTCATAATGTCAGGCAGAGATAAAACATCACTAATGTGCAACTGAGACACACGACACCTTATAATGATTCACAGGGCCTTCATAATGTCAGGCAGAGATAAAACATCACTAATGTGTAACTGAGACACACGACAGCTTATAATGATTCACAGAGCCTTCATAATGTCAGGCAGAGATAATACATCACTAATGTGCAACTGAGACAGACGACAGCTTATAATGATTCACAGGGCCTTCATAATGTCAGGCAGAGATAAAACATCACTAATGTGCAACTGAGACACACGACAGCTTATAATGATTCACAGGGCCTTCATAATGCCAGGCAGAGGACCATGATTCTTCTGGTTGAATGTCCCTCATCCTGACCTTTCATTCTCCTCCCTTGGTGGTCAGGTGGCTAAAGACGTTTCTATTCGACTGCACAACGAGTTGGACTCTGTGGAGAAGAAAAGGGGTCGACTTGAACAGGAGAACGAGGAGCTGAGAGTTCGGCTTCAGGACCTGGAGGTAGCCAAGCAGGTCCTGCAGGCGGAGATGGAGAAGCAACGAGAGGTAAACTACGATGTTCTAACTGGCTGGTTGGGGAGTGATTGAGCTTGGTTTGGCCTGATGAGCGGACGAAGATTGGACTTTGTGCAGGCTGGCTAGGCTCAGTTGGGTTGAATTTAGCTGTGTCTAGCTTGGTTATCTAGGCTGTGTTTCTGTTTTATCAAACATATTCATTGAATTTATTTTGATTTGATACCTGGAAATGTGCTTCTAATTCCAGTAAAGCATGTAACTGGTGTGCATTACTGACTCAGAATCAAAATTGCCTTGATGATTGCTCAGCTAGACTTATTCACCTTTATTGCCTACATTTACGCATACCCAACATTTTACTGTAATTGTGCAGCTATTGGTTGACAACACAGAGAGACAGAATACACAAAATATAAGCACAATTGATGTAAGTTAATAAGAGCAGTGAGTCAATCCTATTCCTTAACAGTAGATATATGCATAAATAATACATTCAAATAATCAGTGGCTGGCTGCCGCTTTCAAAAATATTTGCAGACACAGATTAATGTGTCTGTCACATATATTGTTTTACTAGAAACCTTTTCTATACTAACACTATTGCCAGAACATGTGCTGTTCCAATTAATCACTCCTAACATGCCTGGCAAGAATATATAATAATTTTAGCTGGCATGGACTTTACAAAGATGATGAAAACAATGGAAAACAAAGAGTTCTGCCTATTGAAGACAGACAACAATGGAGCAATGGGAGAATGTGAGAGGGAAGCAGCGAGAGGTACTGCAAAATAGCTTATTTTAATTGAATCCAGGCAGCAGGTTCATCATACAACCCAACCATTTAAAAAAATAGTTTATTGTTTTTCCACTGGCAGATAATACTTGTTTTTCTCATTGTTACTGCATGTTTTCTTTAGTGATTTATGGGTATTGTTCTCTGGGTCCATGAACAACTCACCTTTATGCCATATTGTGCCAATAGTGTTTTGTTAATATAGCTGCCTGTATGTTAAATAGACAACCATGGGAAGATGTTTCTTTGTGCAAGTCTTTCTATCCTCATTGGTGCTGCTGATTAATACACTTTTCTTCTGTATAGATGTGTGTTATGGTCTGTTATGCTCTCAGGAAACATCAGATGTCCTCTTGTCTTAGCCTTTGCCCTCCCCCGGTGTTGACTAATCTGGTGTGGACAAAAGGGGACCACAATCTCCTGCTGTCACTTTATAGAGAGTGGAGAGCAGTGAGAGGCAAACTGTGGCTGTGGCCCAGAATGGGGGCAGGGTTGTCTTGCTGGCTTGCCAGCTGGTTTGGTAGCTGGGTGTTTGGTTAGCTGCAATGCTAACTCACTCACTGAACGGCTGGTTGGCTAAGTAATAATAATAATAATAATAATATGTTTTATTTATATAGCGCCTTTCCAGGGCTCAAGGACACTTTACAATTTAGCAAAGACAACAATAAGCAGTAATAGCAAACATTACCACCAAGAGTACACAAAAGCACAATAACAGACGGTACGGATTTACAAATAACATTCGGAAAATAGGTGGGTTTTGAGTAGGGTTTTAAATTGGGATACAGTACAGACATAACGGAGTGATTGAGGGAGTGAGTTCCACAGTTTTGGTGCAGCAATACTGAACGATCTAGCCCCCATGGAAGCTAGCTGGTGCTTGGGGACTACAAGAAGCCTAGAGTCAGAGGATCGTAGTGAGCGTGTCGGTCTGTAAAGATGGATCAGGTTGCTAAGATATGGGGGAACTAGACTGTGCAGGGATTTGAAAGTGAGCAGGAGGATTTTAAATTTAATGCGATAAGCCACAAGTAGAAAGGTGTCAGTCTGGTACACTACAAAGCTAAGGCAATGTCTGGCTGGTTGGTTAGCTATGTGTTGGGTGAGCTATGCTAAGTGGACACTGCTGCTTTGTTTTGCTTAAGAAGGATAATTATTTGCATAGCTGACACAATTCAGATCTAGGACTCTGCGTGCCCGCCAACTCCTGTCATCACTTGTTTAGTAGCCATTGTCTCTCATGTTTTGATATAAATAAGAATAAAAGAACAAGTTGAACAAAGAAATTCATATTCCAGGTAACACGGGTTTAGTTGAGGTAGTTGAGGTAAAGAGTAGAGGTAATATATTTGTATACGTACTGTAAGTGGTAGAATTAATACTTGTTTGCCCCACTGTATGCAGTTGAAGGTGTACACACACTCTAGCCAAATACATTTAATCTTAGTTTCACACAATTTTTGTATGTGGTGTTTTAGGTCAAGTAAGTATCCCCACTTATATATACACAAAAACTGGACTGTCGTACCACATTAACATTAATGTAAAAAGTTTTTGTGACAAAAGGCTTTCGGTTTTGACAAAAAAGTAAGTAGGCAAAGGTTTATATTCCATAGGAAATACAAATTAGAAATCTACAATTGATATCTTTAAGGATTTTCATATTTAATAGTTTGGTTTGCTCATGGGTTATAATGTGTAGACCAAAGCTTAATGACACATAATCACTTCTAATCACTAATCAGCCTAAACACAGAAGTGTCTATGTAGGTTTGAAGTCAGACTCTGCACTGCACAACATAAGCACTGAAATAAGTGATGCTGAAAAGGCATTAAAGAACTGCTCTAATGAATGAAGAGCTAAAGAGACTGTTAGCTGGTTGCCCACCACCGCTTAAGTGACATTTTCTGCTCTATAAAATATATAAAATCAAGGCCGTGACTCAAAATAATATAAAATACATTCTCAGGAAAACGACTCACTGCATATACAGTATTTACCAAATCTTCCTTAGATGGTTTAGCTTGCGATCACATCTTTCCTGTGCCTCATCAGCACCACAACAACGGTTTCGCTGAAAGACACTTAGCTGACAGTTTGACATATTTGCACGCATACACACACATACACACATCAATACTGAATACAGGTGTCAGGTGTCTGGATCTGATCACTGACAGACACACTGTCACGAATGGGTGAGCTGTGTTGTCACAGGGTGTTTAGGGGAGAGAACTTCTGTGTATCAGGTTGATTAGGAGCACAGCTGTTTTGGGTTTAGCTAAGCATCGGGCATAGGTTAGTTAATCAGTGGGCTATTTAAGGTCCCTGGTTAGGTTCACAGGTGCTTGTTATTAATATAATGTTTCGTGTTGTCATGTGGGTGAGTGTTTTTGTATAGCCGTGCAGGCGTGCACTGTGTTTTAGTAAACGTTTAGTCGGTTTTTGTAGCTTTTAATACAATTTTGCAAAACCTACTGCATAGACTCTGCTTACACTGCACTCCAGTAAAGTGAAAGGATGCCTTTGCTTAATGATGCCAGTCTCAAAACAATTTACTTCTCTGTGGTGGTTTTCCAAACGGCCGAATTGTAATGTTAAAAATTAGATTGGCATCTTGTCCATTTTTGCCTGACACTATTTGTGAAATATAGCTACAAAATGATTGAGGATAAATGTAGGCTATTTTTAATGACTAAAACACACCTACAAATATTTTTTCCACGTCGTTCATATCTGGACTTTTAAGCTTATTCACTTTGTATGTTGACTACAACCCAACATAGTAGGACATTACAACAATAAACATGTTTAAACTAGATAAAAAAATAACAATTTAGTAATCGTGCTACCTAAAAATCAAGAAAGACATTTTTTTTCAAAGGAAGTCAACGTTTGGACAGTTTATTGTTGTTTGTAGATGTCGTGATCTCACTTGGCAGTGCTTTGTGTTTGATCTGTTTCCGGTGGGATGAAAAAACCCAGTTGTAGCTGGAACGTGGCGCCAATGCACCCGGTGTATTCCAAGCTATACATAACACGAAAACACTTACAAACGCTGCAAATACCGTTAAAAACATATCGGATACGCTGTGAATAATGCAGTATTTTATCTGTCTTATTGCATAACCTCTTACTCTTTTTACTTTTTTACTATGCGTTGATGGAAATGGGCCCTGAGCATTTCACTGTCAGCCTCTCCATGTTCATTACAAAAAAGGAATGAAGAACATCAGTAGTACTTGTATTCAGAACATTTAGTTCTGCTTCATTTTCATTATCGATTTTCATAAGCTCACTTCAGTGTCATTACACGTTACTTATAGATCGCCACGTGTTTAATAAGAGCTCACAGGGACAAAGGAACATGGAAGGCTTGCCGCACCTCCCCAACAGAGGCCCCTAACACGGCTGATTATGGCACTTCTTTATCCCTCAGTTCCACACCTCTCCTCCCCAACAGAGGCCCCTAACACTGCTGATTATGGCACTTCTTTATCCCTCAGTTTCACACCTCTCCTCACCCCGCGTTTCTTTAATTCCAAGCAAAGTGATTCCCAGTCAAGCAGCTTTGACTCTTTGAAGGTGATGAGGCGGAATTTGGATTTTTGCTGGAGTGACGGAGGCGAGTGAGTTGGTGGGAGAAAGGAAGAGAGTGGGTAACAGAAGGGGATTGGAGGTTTGGTCGGCAGCAACTCCAGTGGAGATGGAGCCAGGTGGGCGTTAGTATGGTGAGGAGGTGAGGAGGCAGGCAGTACCTGGTGAGGAGGCAGGCAGGCAGTACCTGGTGAGGAGGCAGGCAGGCAGTACCTGGTGAGGAGGCAGGCAGGCAGTACCTGGTGAGGAGGCAGGCAGGCAGTACCTGGTGAGGAGGCAGGCAGGCAGTACCTGGTGAGGAGGCAGGCAGGCAGTACCTGGTGAGGAGGCAGGCAGGCAGTACCTGGTGAGGAGGCAGGCGGGCAGTACCTGGTGAGGAGGCAGGCGGGCAGTACCTGGTGAGGAGGCAGGCAGGCAGTACCTGGTGAGGAGGCAGGCGGGCGGTACCTGGTGAGGAGGCAGGCGGGCGGTACCTGGTGAGGAGGCAGGCGGGCGGTACCTGGTGAGGAGGCAGGCGGGCGGTACCTGGTGAGGAGGCAGGCGGGCGGTACCTGGTGAGGAGGCAGGCGGGCGGTACCTGGTGAGGAGGCAGGCGGGCGGTACCTGGTGAGGAGGCAGGCGGGCGGTACCTGGTGAGGAGGCAGGCAGTCAGGAAAAATAACGCCCTCAATTGGAAACCTCACTGGGGAAAACAAACACTGCAAAACGTTGCTTGGTTCTCTTTCTCACGATTCCATTTCCACGATCATTCAGAGACTCTTCAAAGGAGATATGGAACACGTTTGTAATCATGGCCAAAGCTAGAAGAAGCAAAATAAAACCGTAATGAACCACAGTGAAACGTCATCATTGAAAATGGGTAATCATTTTCAACCAACCTTTCTGGTCGCTAATACATTTCTGGACACTAATAAATTGAGTAAATAAAAATGAACAATCGGGAATTTTAAGTAAGTATTACACAGAAAATGTTGAAAAGGATTTAAAAAAATGGCAAGGTAATGAAAACAAACAGATTTTCTCTAAAGAAAGATTATCTGTAAATAATCTTTCTCTTTCTCCCGCTGAGGTTGTGAACAGATTGGCCAGCATCTGACGTATTATGTGTGTATCTCTGGGCTGTAATTGCCCCCATAACAGCGTGATTTAGTGGGGTCGCAGTCAAGGACTGATTAAGGACACCCATTTATTCAGCGGCCAATCCCAAGGCCTAATACGGTTCCTTTGTATTGCAACTACCACTCATTTTGTCATTACTTAAACAGGAAACACTACACAGAGCCTGCACCCGTTTTATTTCTGACTTTCAGGAAATGCTGTTGTCCTTTGTTAGTACGGTGCAGGAGGAACGCATGGCCCTGAGTTTAAATTGGGTTAGGGGCTTAAGTTAGGTCATTGTGGTTGGAGGACATGGAAGCGTGAGCTAATACTTTATCATTTCCATGGTTGTTTCACATATTACTGGGGGCTTATGCCATTGATCAGTCAATGCTTAGCAACATGCAGAGGGCACTGATGACCTCTTTAGTTCTCTTTAGCGTCATGACACTGGGTTGAAAAGGTCAAATGAATCAGGTGCACACACACATGCCATACACACTTACTATGGTTGAAATGGTCATTGGCTAGTTAAATGACCACGGCTGCTGTAACAACAACAACAACAAATTATTTCATTTCACAAACGCACAAGGGTTGTTCTGTTTTATTAGGTGGGCCATGAAAGCATCTTGGGCCCAGCCAGCAGGTTAAACTCTCTGATCACATAGAGCCCTACACAGGGTTCTATCCAGGGTTCAAAGGTTCTGCTGAGCACGAGAAAGCAATCCTGTTAATGGTCCGGGTCAAAGTTGAGTTATGAAGGCACGGATACATGGAATTTTTTATTCATCATCTTCATCGTCTGGAGATCATCTGTGAAAATACAACCAACGCGAAATAAGTTCCAGAACAGCATCTTTGTTTATTGTCCAACACCATCCCTACACGATGCATCTCTGTGATGCATGCCTTTACCAACAGCTACCTGTAGTTCTGTTTACATCCTTTCACTCAGCAATCCTTTATCGTTCCAGTGTCGTTTTTTATCTGAGCTGATTTTGAAGTGAATCTAGGAAAGATGTTGAAAGACAAAAGGTTTTCACATTCTCCACCTCATATTCATATTTTCTTCTTTTTGTTTGTGTTGTTGTTACAACGTTGTCAAAGCAAATGCCAACAAGCTAGAATGAACAACCGATGTCAGAATGTTTACATGACGTGAGTGTGACATTAATCACGTGTCAGTGATGTACAAGTACAATTATTTACACGTAATATTTGTAGTTTGTCAGAGATGTAAAATAGTCTTAAGTCATATTTGTCTTGTAGCCCAGGGTTTAGGAATACAAGTGTGAATCATAAGCCTGTCCTAAACCTTAGCCCAGGGTTTAAAAATACATGTGTGAATCATAAGCCTGTCCTAAACCTTAGCCCAGGGTTTAAGAATACAAGTGTGAATCATAAGCCTGTCCTAACCTTAGCCCAGGGTTTAGGAATACAAGTATGAATCATAAGCCTGTCCTAAACCTTAGCCCAGGTTTAACAAACGTCTGTGTGAAAACAGGCTAGGATAACCCAGGGCCAGTCCTAGTCTGGGTCGAATGGAAAAAGCTTCACACAGTGAGTCATGTGGGTCAAACAGTTGCATAGTCATGTGAAGGAGGACCAGAGAATCCATAGAGGAACATGCAGTAAAATGTCTGCCGAATAACACAGAGACACACACACACACTCTACATAATAAACAAACACAATCATCACAAAATACAAATGCACGTGCATCATTTTATCATGTCTGAGACAGACACACCCTTTGCTGAATCCCCTGAAGGAAAAACAATGTGATTTCATTGTCTAATATTACATATCTAGTAAAATGTACTAAGAGCCAGGTCAACTGTGGCATGGATATATCCTGAGACGAGGTCCAGAGGCTGTGTATCTCACCAACTCCTCTTCATTACAGTGAGCACATCATAGACAAGGTAGACAAAGAAACCTGAGCAATAGACCGAGGGAATGCTGAGCGCTGGCAAGCAGGTTAGATGAAAGGCCTGTTATATTATTCTCCTGCCAGTCTCTCCCTCCCCATGCAGACAGTCCACACCTGAGGCAGTCTGCAGAGGAGGGGAGAGTGAGTGCAGGCTCTGTTTATCGCCCCCCCTGGTCACACATTCTGTCTACATCTTTTATGGCCCTCCCTATTTTTGTTTAGCAGCCATTAAAAAAGTGTTAAAAAGGCGATTAGCTCACACTGTTGCAGCCTGTTAGCTGTGGGGAGGAGAGGTCTTCCAGACGGTTTAGTTTGGACCACGTGGGCTTCTGGGAGCAATTGTTGTCTGGAGATACGGTGTGGTAAAGCCAGGGGAGGTGGAGTTGAGGTCAGACTATATGTGTGAAGGGGTCTTTACAGGCGGACAGTTTTATCGATAGGCCCAGCTTTCCTCACGGAGGCCTAATGGTGATGGATAAGGGCGTTCAATAGAGTGTGTGGGCTTTTTCATGCGTACGACGTGTTACTATATATTTCTATGACTCTGGCGCTGCTCCAATATGTACATATGAAACATACATCCTTATGTACATATATAAAAAAACATCCTTATGTCAGAGTAATTCGCTCACTGGTCTGAGGCCTGCTTTTCATTCATCACTTCACTCAACACACTTCTATCAGCGAAACAAACAACCAAAGGGGATTTTGAGTTGCATCACATGCAGGTCCTTTTCATTGCTTCTTATCGGACGACCCAACGTGACCCTGTTGGCTGTAGTGACAGGGGCATAAAGCGGGTCCACTTACAGTTACCTGGCATCACCAGGATGAGTGGGCATTTATCAGAGTGTTGATTCTACTCTAATGTGCGATAGGCCTCCTGTTGTGGCAGGTCATTTGTAATGTCCGATCTCTGTCACACGACCTTTCTGAAACCTCTGCCAGGGCTTCTGTCACGAGCTGTGAATAAGATAAGGTCCAGACTCCACTATCTCTGTCCTCCTGCCAGACAAAGGCTGTGACATCATCAATGTGCTGCCGGTTGCTCCTGCGTTTACAGGAGAAACATGTAATTGGGTTTGAGTCAATAACACATTACCCTGGCTACGCTGGCGCTTTGAGTCATAGTTACCATGGCTACACAAATTCAGACTTCATGTCATGTCACTGGCGAATATGTTTATAGGTGAAAGTAGCAGTAGTTAGTATATGACAAATCACTGACATTGTAAACCACGCAGACAAGAAACGTTTCAAATGTTCATCCAATAGTTTGAATAGGACAATAAGGTTGCCTGCGATATAGAATGTGGAATGCATATTACATTTTTTGTTCTCATTGGATCCGATAAGAACCATCCCGTCTGTCACTGACAGAGGACCAAGAGATTAGCCTGACTTGAGTCTCCTGTTGCTCTTGTGTACGTGCGTGTGTCAAAAGCCCTGTTATATAAGAGACAGACATGTCTGCATTCATTAGGAGGATGAGACGGCGCTAAGCTCCACTTGAACTTGATCTCTGTCTGTCTCTATTTCTCTGTCCATCTCTCTCTGTCATTTCATCTTGTCACTTTCTATATCTTTGTCTTTCTCTATTTGTCACTTCATATCTTTGCTCGCTATCTCACTCTCCATTTCTCTCTTTCTGTCTCTAAAATTCTCCCATGATTGACCCATGTCTGGGTCTCTGTGTCACAAACTTTTTTTGTGTTGTATATCACATAGATATGCGAGATCATCAGCATTAGATATTCCACGGCTGTGGCTCAGTGGATATACCACAATAGTTTTAATACGTGTCATATATAGTTTTTCTTCCATGTCCTACATGATCAGTCTTCCAGGCCCCCAGGCCTCTGTGCTCTCCCCTGCCCAGGGATGGGTGCATAAAGCCAGGCATCGTCTCCCAGATCACAGTTATGCTAAGCTAGATTGTTGGGACTGAGTGGGGTGAATGAAGAGAGATTGATTGCTCAATTGAATGAGGAAAATGGGGTCTTTATTTGTCCCTTTGTGGCAGGAGGAAGGGAGGAACAAAGCAATGGAGGGAGAGAGATGGAGGGAGAGAGATGGAGGGAGAGAGATGGAGGGAGAGAGATGGAGGGACGGAGATGGAGGGAGAGAGATGGAGGTAGAGAGATGGAGGGACGGAGATGGAGGGACGGAGATGGAGGGACGGAGATGGAGGGAGAGAGATGGAGGGACGGAGATGGAGGGAGAGAAATGGAGGGAGAGAGATGGAGGGAGAGAGAGATGGAGGGAGAGAGATGGAGGGAGAGAGATGGAGGGACAGAGATGGAGGGACAGAGATGGAGGGACAGAGATGGAGGGACAGAGATGGAGGGACAGAGATGGAGGGACAGAGATGGAGGGACAGAGATGGAGGGACAGAGATGGAGAAGATGTAAGGAAAGAGATGGAGGGACACAGATAGAGGGAGGGAGAGAGATGATGAAGACGGGTGAGTGAGGAGAAGGTGTACATAACGGAAAGTACCACATTGAAAATTAATCCAGACGGAAATGATGAATTTTCTCCAGACTTTAATGTTTTTTTAGAGAACATGGTGATATGATTCAAACCACTACACCATTCATATTTACAACACGGTATAAGCTGGGTTTGACCAACTAAGCATGTTTTCTAGGTAGCTGCGTGTGTGTGTATGTGTGTGTATATGTGCGTTTGTGGAGCAGTAGCAAGCTGCAGTGGCGTGATATATTTTCCACACCCACCCCTGCGCCCTCTCTCCTAAAGCCCGGCACCACTCTGCGCTGTGACACACTTTCCTCTCAGCTCTCTTCTCTTCAATTATCAGTTAACTCCCAGGCAGCTGCAGCCACTATTATCAAAATGCACATGGTGAAATAAAGCGCTCGGCACCTACGTACTGATGACTATGTCTGGCTCTGCTAAAAGCGCTATTACGTACGTTATAATGACACATTCTCTATTGGCAGAGGCCTCATCAGCATAGAAGTGTATAATCAAGCTCAGTAGTAAAACTCAATGTACATTAATCTCACACCTTTTACAGTGTGACTCGCCATCCATAGATGTTTACACTGCTCCTCGTCTGATACCCTGTGGGTATCGAACCAACAACCTTCGTGGTATAAGCGTGCTCTCACACTGTGATATTAGTGGCATTCATGGTACACAGCTCTTCTGATGTTATGCTATTCTGGAGCCTCCGTTTATTTGAATGGGTCTCCGTCCTGGTCTGTGTTTTCGGTGAGTATGTCCATACCAACGTTGTATTCATTTTATCCCTCAATTGACTAGCACAATTTTTTCCAACCTTTTCATCCTCCTCGTTCTCCTCCACCACAAACTCGACCGCTCTGATGGCCTGGGGAGTTGAAGCTGTTTGTTTTGTGAGGTCACGAGAGCACATAGTTACCTGACTAGCTGTCAGACTGGACGCAGTGTATACTTAATACTTCTATCTCCTCAGCAATTTAATCAGCGTAGCTCTCAATGCCAGTCTTATGGGGGTTTTGGGGGGAAATAATTTGTCTGTCTGGCACTCTCTTCTAAGGGTGTGTGTGTGTTTGTGTGTGTGTGTGTGTCCACCTCTCCTTGCACAGCATGTATGAAATATGCAGATACGTAATCATTTGAAGCTGGTGCCATTGTTGTTATTCTTTGTGTTGTTGGCCCTTGTGTTTGTTCAGACCGGTCTAATAAAGGGAGTAGCTTAGCTATGGCTGGAATTCAAAGGGCTGTGCCTCTCTCCTTATACTTAGTGTCCGTCTCCATAATCGTTCAGCTTACTGACGGTTTAATGAGCGCCAGGTGCTCAAGATTCTCCTAACGAGCAAAAGAGGGAGAGAAGGAGACACATTCTCCTTGATTGCATTCCGTTAAAGGATGAGGAGAGCGGAAAAAAGGACGGGAGATTTGCGTATACTGTCTTGACAGAAATCGTTAGGGTTTCAACTGAGAAAGTATTATTGTTAATCTGTTTCCAAGTAGAACTATGAATAAAATAAGAGACTTTATGTCATAATTTCTCAATTTTTTATTAGCCGTGGTGGAATCTAATTGCCAATTTGCAATTACGAACTAGCCTGGTCACAGCCACTTGTGGCTATCTTGTGAGACTTAAAGATCAAGAAGTGAGCAATGTGAGCAATTTGCAGTAGTTTATGTGTCAGAAGACCTCAAAAAGGCACAACAGCACATGTAATTTTTAAGGAAGCTAAATAAGGCCCACCTATCTACTAACATCCTGGTAAACCTTTACTGCTGCACAGCAACTGCACTGAACTCTGAAACCCTTCGGTAACCTTGCACTCACTGCTACCTTATTTATTATATTTGACATTTGCACAATGCTTATCGTTTGTACTATCCGTTTACCACTTGCACAGATTTTCTCTGCTAGTGTGCCCTCTGCACCTTTGCAATTTGCTACATCGTTGAACTGAATACATGCACATTTATTTATTCATGTCCATTGGACATCCTCACACTGTACTCCATATTGTTTTGCACTACTCTCTTGAACTTCTGGTTGGATGCAAACTGCATTTTGTTGTACTGTACCGACCAATGACAATAAAGGTGAATCTAATCATTTATTTGAATTTCAATGTTCAATGTTAAACGGAATCATGTGTACTCACAACTACGATCTTTATTTTATGAACACATAGCTTGCTTTCAAGGCTCAATAACTATTTAGGCAAGAAGTAAATCAACCTTTACAAAAAACAAGTATACATTTTTTGTATAGTTAACGAGATTGAGATTACAACTTAAGTAACAAGTTTTTGACTCTGTTGTCACTTTGTTGAGTAAAACCTCATGCTACCTACCCAAATACCCAACACTGGGCTTCTCAACATGTTATTTTTTTCAGGGCACAAACTGAACCAGTTCCTACTCAGTATTGTCTTCACAATTTGTTCTGGCCTCAAACAATTTGCAATTACACCTTTTTCATTGTCAATTAGTCTTTATTGCAAATGTTCTGTAGTTTTTATTTTTTTATGTATCAAATATAATTAATATATGTAATTCAATTTCCACAATCTCTTAACCTCCATCCCCAGATTCCCCACTGCTTTAATAAATAAAAGGTGGACAGAAACTCGATTAGCACACCTCATACCATGCCAGTTGGATAGGGAATGGGTGTGCAGTTAACTAGGTCAAACTGGCCTCTGAGCACTGATTTGACCACCTCTCACCCCAGTCGAGAGAAACAGAGAGGAGAGAGTCATGCTATTGTCTTTGTGTATAGATTTTTTATATAACTTTAATTAACAGAGTGCGTTTTTGTAACATTTACATCTTAACATCACATTAATAAAACAGTTTGGAGTCAAATGAAATGTGAGATGAATTGGAAAGGGAGATGAAGAGGGTTAGAGCAAAACTCCCCCACTCTCCAGCAACCTACATTTTCTTTAAGCTTCCTTGCTTAAGAGGCGATGATATTATTTATCCTGTCTTAATATTCTGGTGGAATAATGTTGAGTGGTAAATGTGTAATGTTATTAACACCTCTCTCTGGTGTGCGGTTTTCATTTCCCTATAGTTCAATATTCAGTGGGACAGATCTGTTTTGTTTGGTGGCGGCCATTTTGGTTAGCATAATGAGGAACGTGTTGTAGTGATTAAACACGATTGGCTGACTCCTGCAGGAAAATTAATTAATTGTGTTTACTGCCAGTGGGTCCGGTGTGTCTTAGGTAAAGCACATGCCAACGTTTTTTGTTTTTTTGTTAGGCCAACTTGTATATGATGTGTTCTTTCTCTCTCTCCTTCCTTATGTGTGAGTGTGTTTCTCTGTCTTTGTCTATCTCTCTGACCTCACTAGTGTGGGAGTAATATCACCCTCTAATATATTAAAGGCCAGTGTAGACTAGATCGACACCAACACAAGGTCATACCATAAATGTGCCCTCTGGGACAGAGTTTGTTTATGGTTATGTTTCAATTTCCCGTTTTCACAGTGACGTCCCGTCAGAAATTGAACATTGCCTGGATTACACAAGTCATGTCCCTGAGAAGATGCTTGATGAAAAGTGTTTTCAGAGATGTGCGTGATGTTTAATGTCAGACATCCTCTACCAGCATGCCTGACAACAGGACATTTTTGTTTGCATAGATCTTAACACTTTTTTTTTGCAAGCACTTGATAAACTTACAGGAAGCTCCATTAAGGAATGCTTCTAGATATGCATGCTTTATTACCCTCGTATCATTGGAAAAGTATTTTCACCCGGATCAAGCCTGTTTTGGACCCGTAAAAAAATTACATCAGTGTTAACTCCTATTCCAAATGAACTGGATTGGTTGAACTCCCAGAAACTCTGGAAAAACGTCATATGGGGGGGTATCTTTGATTTGAACGACAACTATATAAAGTTAATTTCAGTAGACATGTGAGCAGAAGTTAAATTAGTGAGAGCAGACAGGGCAGGTCAATCCTAAGGATTTTTCCTAAAATGTATAGTTTTCACTATGTTGTACTACTTCACACCAGGGCCTAGGACATATCCTAGGGAATAGTGAGTGATTTGGTAGGCTGCCTAACACTGCCATTGGTTTACCACGAGAGATTATAGGATCACCAGCAGGACCTCAGCTAGGTTTGATCTCACTCTTTGTGTGGCTGTTTAAGGAGTGACTCCCAAAGGCTGGTCAGATGGGGGGGTGTAGATATAATATCTTAATTTAATCCCTTTCTTCTACCCTACCTGTTATTCCATGGCGCCTGGGCTTTAATAGGACAATATGTGAGGCGTCATTATTGTGGGCATGACCAGGTAAGTGTACGAGAACAAAAGAGACTGACTCCAATCCACCACCAAACATGCCTTCATAACCACCTTGAAATGACCCATGTCAAATCCAGTCAAAATGTCCTGCAGCCCACCCCCCTCTCCATTCCCAACCCCAGGTCAAATCCAGAGTCAAAAGCCCACCCCCTCTGGTTACCCAACCCCAGGCTCAGAAACAGCCCACCCCCCTCTGGTTACCCAACCCCAGGCTCAGAAACAGCCCACCCCCCCTCTGGTTACCCCCCCAGGCTCACAGCCCACCCCCTCTGGTTACCCAACCCCAGGCTCAGAAACAGCCCACCCCCTCTGGTTACCCAGGCTCACCCCAGGCTCAGAAACAGCCCACCCCCTCTCAGAAACAGCCCACCCCCCTTACCCAACCCCAGGCTCAGCCCACCCCCTCTGGTTACCCAGGCTCAGAAACAGCCCACCCCCTCTGGTTAAACCCCAGGCAGCCCCACCCCCTCTGGTTACCCAACCCCAGGCTCAGAAACAGCCCACCCCCCCTCTGGTTACCCAACCACAGGCTCAGAAACAGCCCACCCCCCTCTGGTTACCCAGGCTCAGAAACAGCCCACCCCCTCTGGTTACCCAACCCCAGGCTCAGAAACAGCCCACCCCCCCTCTGGTTACCCAACCCCAGGCTCAGAAACAGCCCACCCCCCACTCTGGTTACCCAACCACAGGCTCAGAAACAGCCCACCCCCCAACCCCAGGCTCTGGTTACCCAGGCTCAGAAACAGCCCACCCCCCCTCTGGTTACCCAACCCCAGGCCCACCCCCTCTGGAGGCTCAAAACAGCAGCCCACCCCCACTCTGGCTACCCAACCCCATGCATCCATTATTCCCCTTCAACCCGCTGCTGTCAGGTGTCACTGATCCTCTTCCTGTGGTGTGCGTGGGGAGGGGTCATGTGTGCGGGGGGCTTTGTTGTGAAAGACGGGGGTCTATTTTTAGGGTTGCAGCAGGGTCACCCTCTGTGAATCACACGTGGGCAGATGGTTGGTGTGTTGGTGTAAGGAAGGGCTGTAGTTGGTCTGGATGCTGGGTAGAGCATTTTGGTTTTCTCATTTAACACATGGGCTATCTCTGTGCCGTGGTAACAGTTGCCATCAGCTCAGGTATCCTCCAGTGTGTGAGGGGGGGAGGATGAGAAGAGACGAAGGAGGCGGGGCGGGAGAGCAGCCTGTAGCAGGGATGGTCAGGCTCTCAAGATCTAGCCAATCAGCTAGCTAACTGTGAAGACAAAGGGGAATGTACAGTAGAGTCAAAAACAGGCTGAATAGAAGACGGTTGAGAATGGGAGGATCGGGAGAGTTGAAGGGCAGGTAAAACATTATCTGGGTCTCATCTCAATGCATTCCTCTTGGATATTGAGATCATTTATAACGTGTCATTCAATACACCAGGCCTACGTGTGTATTGTGCTGTGTGCTGTATGCTCTGTCGGGTTTCAGTCTGAGTGTTTGTAAAAGCGCTTTGTGACAACTGTTGTTGTGAAAAAAGGGATGTATAAAATAAATCTGATTGATTGTACTGTACATGAATAAGATTGTGTCTGTTAACACCTCTGCCTCGGCAATCTGTATGGAAATCATAACGTTGGATGTACAAATGTCAGGACGTCAAGCAGACGGGGCCAGACGTTGCTGCTGTATTTTCCGTTGATATTTGGAGAACGTAGTTGTCTAACAACAATAGGGATTTAAAGGCTCTGCATTTCCTGCTCCTCCTTCTGCCACCTCCTTTCCTCCCTCCTCCCCCTTAGACAAATCAGAAAGGGAATACGGGAGTGCAAAGGAGTTGTCATGAAAACCGTTATGTCATTATGGTCTGTGGTGGTTGATGGGGATAATAGATAACACTTCAACTGCCCGAATGGAAACGTTGGTAGTTTAAGAAATATTGTGTTTTCCCCCGAACGTCTTTCTTCCCTCTTCTTTTTCCATGTTTTCTGATTCTTCCTCCTTTATTATGCAGATTGGCTTTATCGACTCTACTGCCTTCACCTAGCCTCAGTCTCTACTCTATTTGCTCCATCAAATAATAAAGATCCTTTTAGAAACAAACTTCAACCAGCTGACGCTCAGGGTCAGACTAACCTTGCGCTGCTTTTTTGCTCAGCCGTCCTCTTCTGCCTGAAGTTAAGCAGCAGAGCTTCATAAGAAGAGACCAATATCTCCACCCCCGAGAACAATGAATAGTGCTGTGGATTAGACTAAAAGCAAACGGAGTAGGGGCGTGTATTATCTACTTGGGTTGCTGTTGTTTTCCCCGCTCATAACACCTGCACTGCAGCTCTGCAGGTATCAGTCTGTGGAGTAACATGCAAATAGGCTGTTCTACACTTCGGATTACAGATTCATGCAGATATAATTGAATGTAGGCACCTCAGTGGATATTGCTAATGCAACGTATAATGTTAAGACAAGAATAGCCTTGACTGCTTTTTTAATAACCTGTACAGGTACAAATATATATTTAATTTGACCAAACATTATTACCTAGTTGCTTTCATGTTTCCACAATATGAAGCCATATTAGAAAACTGAAGTAGTTCCCCTATGTGATTGTACTCGAAGCTGCAGGGGCAATCTATTGTTTTAGCACCTGACATGTTGATGGGAGTGTGGGAATGTTCTTGCACTGGTTATGAAATGTCAGAGTTCCCTGTATTATTCCTTCTAAAAGATCCCACACTATAGCCTAACCCCTTTAACCCAAATTGCTTTTAGTTTTCCTTTAACTTTTTTTTTTCCATGTTTTATTTTGTATGTGTACATGTATTTATTGCAATGTTTCCCATAAACACTTCAGAGACTCCTCATCCTTCAGTGTGTCTGTGTGTCAATCCTGCCTTCCCACACAAAACCACCCCAGGTCCACCACATCCAGCACCTCAGATTGTTGTCCTGTTTCTTTCCTTACATGTGGAGACCATCCCGTGATGAGTTCCTCCGTCCCAGGCTTAGACTTGGACGCTGTGGAGGACAGGATGTTGGCATGGTTCATCATAATTCCTCATCGGTGACTAAGAAATTACGACTTCCTGTGCAGTAGCCAAAACAGTATTTCCAAACGGTTCGGATGAGGTCGGATTATAAGCCAAGCGTTCAGGCCCTCACATTTCTACCTTCCTCTCCCAGAGGGGAAACCTCTATCCTGGGATCATCTTACCCGTTTACATACCCCCTCCAGTCCTCAGGTTATCATTGATGCTGAAATACTTGAATTACAGCCTGTTGACAAACAGCCACTGGAACATGCTATCAAATGTCAGGCGCCTTTGAATGCTCTGCGTCTTTAAGCGCTAACAGGTCGTATCTGGCCTCGCTGTACATGTTGCAGGTGTCTGTGGCGGTTACTTTTACATACAGGAACATTATCCCCCTAATGTTGTTTTCGAGTCGCCTCTCTGGGGTTTTACTGAGGTCTAGTCAGCGCTGCACAAGTATGGCTGACCCGTGTTCTGGATGATACAGGGCGGTTGCCCAGAGACCGCCAGACCATTACATCAACTTGGCAGAGCCGGTGGAACAGTGTCTTGTTCTATTTGGGGGGGGCGTGACCTCATTGACCAGAGAGGCTGCGGCCTGAATGGAACCCTAACCTCTGCCTAGAACACTCCTTTAAAATAAATCCCCTTAGCGTGCTCCTGTATGGTGGGAGATGAGTCATAGAGCCTGCTATTGAGGGCTTGTCAAAACTAAAGTGGGAAACAAAACCATGTGTTGCAATGTTGGCTGACATCCAGTATGGCTCTGGCGAAACTAGTAACAAAGGATGTAAACGTGAAGCACAGTAAAATACAGTTGTGCTCATGAATGTACAAACCACTGACAGAATGTGTGACATAAGGGTACACCTGTCCACACCTGTGTCTTAGCTCTTGAGAGACCCCTAGACATTTTATCCAGATCTGCACTGGCTATGCTGGATACTGAGCTATGTGGAAAGCAAAATAACTGGGGAGGGAGAAAAGGTTGTTAATCTTAATGAATCAAGAAAAGGACGTAAAATGTTATCTAAAGAGTTCATACAGTATTGTTCAAACTCTGATAAACAGGTGGGAAATGATGGGTTCTGTTGATACCAGGCTACGATCAGGTTCACCAAGAAAGATTTCAGACACACCTGCCAGGATTGGTCAGATGGAAAGAAAAACTCACAGGCAACTTCAACTGAAATACAGGCTTTTCTGCAAAAGGAAATAGTGTGGCTGTGTCAAGCTGTACAATGAGAAGGTACTTGAACAAAAATGGACTGCACAGTCGGGTTGCCAGAAAAAAGTTGTTACTGCGCCAACGCACATAACAGCCTGCTTACAATATGCTTAACAGCATCTAGACATGCCTCAAAACAGCCTGCTTACAATATGGTAAACTGCACCTAGAAATGCCTCAAAACAGTCTGCATACAATATGCTAAACAGCATCTAGAAATGCCTCAAAACAGTCTGCGTACAATATTGTAAACTGCACCTAGAAATGTCTCAAAACAGCCTGCGTACAATATGCCAAACAGCACCTAGACAAGCCTCAAAACAGCCGGCTTACAATATGGTAAACTGCACCTAGAAATGCCTCAAAACAGCTGGAACAAAGTCATTTGGAGTGATGAGAACAAAAAGTTTATGGTCACGATCATAAATGCTATGGTTGTAGAGGAGTCAACGAGGCCTATGATGAAAAGTACCCCCATCCCTATGTGAAACATGGGGGTGGATCTGTGATGTTCTGGGGGCGTGTGAGCTTCTGTGGCACGATGAATACAGCATGTCATCAGAACAAATTGGTGGACAACTTGCATTGGGATGGCAAGGTGGCCTAGTGGTTAGGGACTAGGACACCTCTTGGGTAAAATGCAGAACATTTCAGTTGAAGGCGTTCAATTGTACAACTAACAAGATTGGTATATTCTATTCCATTCATCAGCCCGGCAACTGCACATGGACTTTCCAGCATGATACTGATCCAAATCACAAGGCCAAGGGGAACCTTCACTGGCTACAGCAGAAATATGTGAAGGTTCTGGAGTGGCCATCACAGTCTCCTGAACTTAATATCATTAAGGCACTTGGGGGAGATCTGAAACGTGCAGTTCATGCAAGACAATCAAAGAAAGCACTGTATGGTTTCCTTAAAAAACATGTTCTGTATAAATCTAAAAGGGATATATACGCTTTGTTTTGTTTTCTTGCCACAATATGAAAACATGTTCTAATGCTGTTACGGCCCCAGTCCTAATGGTCCACAATCTCTCGGGAACCAGCCCATTGATTCCATGGTGAAGGTTAGCAACATTAAAAGGTTCCCAGTCACCAGTTAAACGGCTCAACGTTCGCAAACAAAAATGGGTTGTCAGGATTGGATGCGTTTTTTTATGCTGTGCTAGCACTGATTTAAATCTAATAGTGACTCCAGATGGCTTTTTAGATTACGGTAGTTGAATGGTTCTGTGTGTGTGTGTGTGTGTGTGTGTGTGTGTGTGTGTGTGTGTGTGTGTGTGTGTGTGCGTGTGCGTGTGTGTGCACGCGCATGTGTCTGCAACGTGTTAAAGATCATATAACTGTCTTGTCATAGCGGGTTCTTGTTTGTTTTTATTTCGATTTAATAAAACACGACAAAGAATGGATATCCTCTTTTTTTTCAAACAGCCAGTGCTGTGCCTGTGCAGAGGAAGTAGTCAGTTCCCATGGAAACGCCATGGCAAGATAAGCTTGTTCAGCAACACATCTGTCTGTGTGTGTGTGTGTTATCTCTCTGGACTGGTTGAAATAATGATTTATTAGGATCTAAGTTGGTGTACTGAAGCCCATGTGACCCAGGGGAGGGGCTGTCTGTCATTAGCAACGCTGCTCATGTTCTA
The DNA here is from genome assembly GCA_029465975.1 of Dallia pectoralis. Lineage (NCBI taxonomy): Eukaryota > Metazoa > Chordata > Actinopteri > Esociformes > Umbridae > Dallia > Dallia pectoralis. Next base: position 4,485,856 of record CM055728.1, read on the forward strand.
TCTTGCTTATCTCATCTCTGTTTACGCACGTTATTTTCTCCCTCATTTTTATTTCTCCATCTCCTCCTCTCCCCATCTCTCATGTACTCTCTGTTTACGTACTATACCGTCATATGTATCTCCAGCCCTCTATCAATGACACTGCGGGGTGAGGTAGGGTGTGGGGGAGGGGTGTGGGAGAAGACAGGGGAGGGGTGTGGGAGAAGACGGGGGAGGGGTGAGGTAGAAGACGGGGGAGGGGTGTGGGAGAAGACGGGTGAGGTAGAAGACAGGGGAGGGGTGTGGGAGAAGACATGGGAGGGGTGTGGGAGAAGACAGGGGAGGGGTGTGGGAGAAGACAGGGGAGGGGTGTGGGAGAAGACAGGGGTGGGGTGTGGGAGAAGACAGGGGAGGGGTGTGGGAGAAGACAGGGGAGGGGCGTGGGAGAAGACAGGGGAGGGGTGAGGTAGAAGACAGGGGAGGGGTGAGGTAGAAGACAGGGGAGGGGTGTGGGAGAAGACAGGGGGAGGGGTGAGCTAGACAAGACAGGGGAGGGGTGAGCTAGAAGACAGGGGAGGGGTGAGCTAGAAGACAGGGGAGGGGTGTGGGAGAAGACAGGGGAGGGGTGTGGGAGAAGACAGGGGAGGGGTGTGGGAGAAGACAGGGGAGGGGTGAGCTAGAAGACAGGGGAGGGGTGTGGGAGAAGACAGGGGAGGGGTGTGGGAGAAGACAGGGGAGGGGTGTGGGAGAAGACAGGGGAGGGGTGTGGGTGAAGACAGGGGAGGGGTGTGGGAGAAGACAGGGGAGGGGTGTGGGAGAAGACAGGGGAGGGGTGGGGAAGACGGGGTGTGGGAGAAGACGGGGGTGTGGGAGGGAGGGAGGTAGGTAGGTAGGTAGTGTGGTGTTACAGTGGTGCTTCACTTTCATTATTGTAATGTTGTATAGCACCTTAGCTAACATTCTGCTCCTTCCTCGTTGGTGGTCTCCAGGGTGTTGGTATTCAACTGGAGGTCTACAGGGATACTAAAGGGAGTCCTTAGAGAGAAAAAACGTATATTTATAAGAAAATAACATGTTGAGTGGTTGTTTATGTTTTACTGATGTAAAAACTGTTGGGCAACTTCACAATTGCCAAGAAAAACTCTGCTTTTCACTATGTGGTTGAAGGACCAAAAGCCTATGGCTGATTCTGGCTATGGTGTCATTAGTTTAACTGAATGTTTGGACTGATAGATTAATCCTGACTAATGCCAATGTGTGTTTCTCGCTATTTCTAGAACTCGCTGAAGAAGAAAGCAGCCCGGCCAAACAAGCCAGAGAAGAAGTCGTCTGCCCAGGTAACCCAGGTAACCAAGGCTTTAGCTATGATTGTTTCTACATGAACTCAATGATAACCTCGAAGAGACTTCTCAATGAATCGGCCCGATGCACACAGTACCAAAGGTCAAAGGTTTGCACGTACTTACTCATTTAGTTGAATGTCTAAATTCCCACCTGTCTCCCTTTATTCTTGAGGTTAATGCCTAATATAATGATATAGGAGTGCCACATATCACAAACGATACGCTCTAGACTCTCTTTTATTTTGCAGTTAATGTTCAGGAAAATAATTCATTACCCAGAACACCACTCAAGCCACTATGTAATTGGCCTGGGTCTTTTTGGGTTAAATGGTAAAATCATATAGGAAATGGAATTTGATTAATCCTCTCTGCAAAAAAGAGTTTAATATTAAAAACGTGTTCTCTTAGTTACGAATACTCCATAGTTGCAGCGGCATTTAGATAGTGTGCAATCATCCATTGTTGCATCCAGCTATTCCATTTGGCCTTCAATTTATCCACAGATTTGCGTTGTTACACCTCTTTGATGGGGGGTTACCATGAGAATGTCAGATGAGAAAGTTCAAGCAATTTTTAGATTGACGTCATTTTACAGACGCCCTTTGTCGTGGAAACTTGCGAAAGCAATTAAGGATAAGTGCCGTGTTCAAAAGGCAGGACGCTAATAGCTATCTGCCACTAACATATTATTATCAAGAATTGTTTGCTTTTTTACTCTTTTTTGGAGAAAAAAATCTGGCCTTTAATTTTTTGCTTCATTGGAGAGGAAAGTGGGAAGAGTTTTTTTTCTCTTCTGAAAGAGCAAGGGGCTGTTTTTAAATCCCTCGCTGCAACACGAAGGTCAGCGGTCCCTCAGGGTAAGTGGCCCTACTGGGTCACAGTTAGGGATTTGGATTGGTCATTTTTATTGTTATAGATGCAATTTTCGAGACTGCTTAACCATCTGAGTCTTTATCAATACCATCTATACTTTCCTATTGTTTGGTGAAAAGACGTGACGCAAATAAGTTCTTATCTAAACCGTTTAACCTTTATTTAACCAGTTAGACCGATTGAGAACCAATTCTCATTTGCAACGGCGACCTGGCCAAGAAAAAGCCAATCATGTGCAAGACAACATTAATTTACCCCATAAATGCACAGAATACAAGAGTGCAAACAGCGTTGGTATTCTACAAGGCAATACAGGATCCAGTGGAGAGTCAATATAGAATACAGGATGAGGTATACGTAGTTCAGTTGAGCAGCATTTATATGGCAATAACAACTATATAAAATACAAAAGCTCAATATACAGAAAGTAAGAGTTCAAGTGTTTCTAGCAGGCAGGTAAATTAGTGTGCACAAACAACATATGAGAATGATCCACTGTGCCAAATGGACATGGTAAAAGTAAAAAGAGGGGTGGATGAAAACCAGACGACAGCTAACACATACAGTGATCGGACAAAAGTTCAGACATGTGTAGTTTGAAGGAAATGGAGGATTCTTGTTCTGGGTCCGTGTACCCCGAGCCCACCGTTATATTACATTTAACATATTTATGGATAACCATATTATGGGTTGTTATCCGTTTCCTGTTATACTAAATTTAGAGACGTTATCAGATGTCTTCGCTCCTCGTTCGTCAATTCAGATACCGGAAAACGACAGCAGTTAAAGCAGCAGGGTTTCAGAATATGTTGCGTTTATTTACTTCATAGGAGTGAAACATGATAGCTATCATTTACGTTAGTAGTTAGCAGCCGGAGTAGGCAGCGTTTCCACTTGAAGACAGTCAAAGGTCCTGTATTTTTTCTACTGATGCACAAAGTTGAGGTGCTTTATCATTGGTTTTGTGTTTCAAGAAATACTCATTGACATTTCGCTTCCTCCTTATCTTAGGCTTTAGTAAAATGTAGCCGCGCCTTTGACCGCTTATCACTAAGCAACGGAAGAGAAATGTAGCCAATGAGATCACGAGTCAATTCAATTCTTCGCTTATTTTTAAGGAGGTTGGCTGGCAATTCAATTGAATTCAATATCTCTATTAGACAATCAATGTATGATTGTGCACTAGTGAATTTAAATAAATTGACATTTTAAATGACTGTTGTCTATCGAGACAAGCATTTACATTAAAGGACCCAGTGGTATCAATAGCAATATCATTAATGATTATGAGGTTTGGAGAAATATGGAATCGGTTCTTTAATCCCTAGTCACCGTAAGGCGCAGAATAGGACAGATTAGAGCACATCAATAAAAAGAAACTCACAAATGGCTTGTTTTATTTATTATATGCTGTATCTGTGTTTGTTTATTTAACTAACTGTCACTGTGTCCAGCAGGAGGACAGCTCTGATCTGAAGTGCCAGCTCCACTTCGCCAAGGAGGAGACGGCACTCATGTGCAAAAAGTTGACCAAGATGGCAAAGGACAGCGAGGCTATGCGGGAGGAGCTGGCCAAGTACCGCTCGGTGTACGGCGACGTCGACGCCTCGCTCACGGTGGAGGAAGTCAACGACTCGCCCCACACCCGCGAGGCTGAGGTCAGAGTTCACCTCAAGCTGGTGGAAGAGGAGGCCAACCTGCTGAGCCGGCGCATTGTAGAGCTGGAGGTAGAGAACCGCGGCCTGCGTGCCGAGATGGACGACATGAAGGGCCAGGACCTGCCGCAAGGACCAGGGGTCTGTGCCCCTGGAGCAGGAGGTCTGGAAAACGTGACGGAGCTCCAAAGGCACCTGCAGTTTGTGGAGGAGGAGGCGGATCTCCTTCGGCGCTCGCTGTTAGAGATGGAGGAGCAGAACAAGCAGCTGATGAACGAGATGAACCGCTACAAGTCGGAGCTGCCGCTGGATATAAATACAGACCAGGACGACTCCTCCTCCATCTCTCTCCTGGAGGACATCACCAGCGGTGGGGTTTTGATCAGCACTGAGGCCCCGCAGGAGGAAATGCTCCAGGCTGCCAGGATGCAGATCGGGGAGCTGAGTGGCAAGGTGAAAAAGCTCCAGTACGAGAACCGCGTGTTGCTGTCTAACCTTCAGCGCTGCGACTTGGCCTCCTACCATTGCTCCACCAGGCCGACCCTGGAGACAGACGCAGAGGCAGGCGACTCAGCCGAGTGCCTTCCCAACCAGGCACACCGCGAGGGACCCATCGGAGGGGAAAACGAGCCCCTGGAGGAGAGGGAGAAGAAGATGTTCACCGCCCTGGATGGAGACGTCCCTCTGGGACTCAAAGACCATAAAGCCCTGCTGGCCATGAGAGACCAGGCCCGCCTCATCTCCACGGCCATCCAGCTGCTGACTGCCTCTGACTCTAACTGCCCCTCCCTGTCTCTTTTCCGCAAGTTCTCCTCCTCCTCTGTGGAGGCTGCAGAACCCTGTGTTTCAGAGAGGTGCCAGCAGGGCCAGCTCTCTGAGCTCCAGGACCTGCCCCTGGTGGAGGCTCTGACGGGCAGGCTGCGAGCATTGCACACCCAGCTCCAGGACTTTGTAGACCGGGTGGAGAGCATCGGAACCAACCCCCCAGGGAGGGCTCAGGTGGAGGGGACATCACCCATGCCTCTATTCTCCAAGGCTAAGAATTCTGTGGTGGAAGAGCACTCGGCCTCTAATCGGAGCCCTCCAGAGGACCAGTCAGGAGAGATCAGTACTGAGCAAAAAGTAAGAACACCACCCTCGTCCTCCTCTTCATCCCTCTGCTATTAACTGATACCTTTCTTCTTTTAGCAAGTTTGTTTTTTTATCTTCCATTTGCTCTTAAATCATTGTACGGCTTGTAGATCCCTCCCATCCCAGCTCCCGCTAAAGCAACCTGTTATAACCTGTGATAGATGCTACGTAGAGCTCACGCCTCAAATAGAGCCACCGCTGTTCTGCGCGACAACTAGTGTGACGTAAATGTGTCACTTAATTACACACATCAAAAGGCAGTTGTCAGACACACAGTATGCTTCTCGAGCACTCTGCTGTCTGTTCGCTTCAGAAGGGAGGACAAGTGGTTTACTAAAACAGGAGCAAACATTGTCAGCCGCTCATTGGGCAGCACTCAGTAGCGCTCCACGTGGCAGCATATAGCTTTATCAGGACTCAGGCGTGAGGAATGTTTGGATGTAGTTTCATGTCGGTGTGTAAAGTTGTTTCTATACTTAGAGTGAGGCTCCATTAGAGGCCTACTGAGTGGCCAGTCACCCCATTCCTCTCTCACTGCCCGCCCCCGTCTCTGCATGGGCACCATGAACGCTGCTTTCTGCACTTGTTTCTCTTTCTTCTTCCTCTCTCTCTCTCTCTTTCTCCTTTTTGATTATTTTAATCCCCTCTCCTACGCGTCTCCTCTTACCCCCCTTCCACAAACCCTCAGCCATCGCTGGCACTTCTCACCATTGTTTTGGTTCTGTTCTCCACTCTGTCCTACGCCACTCTGACAAAGCTGTTTTTCCTTTACATACTTTTCTTTGTCCTGTGAGTTTTTTTTTTCGTGTTGTACGGATCGTTCATTTTGGTTTTATCGTCCACCACTGCCACTGTCTCCCATCATTCTCTTCCTACCTCCTCCACTGTTCCTTTTCCCTTCTTTATGTTTTTATTTTTTCATTAACGTGCCCATGCATGCAGCAGCCCGACTTTAGGGACCAATCAGAGCGTGATGTCCAAGGTCAAGAGGAGGAGGAGGGTGACTGCCACACGGACCGCAACAAGAACCAGGAAACAGCGAACAGGGACGTAGCCCCGGTAGGTTACTTCTACAGTACAGTCACAATGAAAACACATGCAACAACACTCTTTGATGACTCCAACAGAAGGTTCAGGCTGTCTGGAGACTCACCTCCAACATAATTCAATGTGATGTAAGTGAATCAGACTGGATTCATTCAGCTGCCGCTGTAAACACAATAACCGTTGAAGTGAAAAGAGGAAGTTTCTGCTTTTTGGGTTTTGACCTTTCCATGTCGGGTCTCCCTGGAAACAGGACTGTGAGGGAGAATCTGCAGAAGTGATGAATAGAGCAGAGAGAAACACAATAGAGCCCCAGCCTGATCTCCCGTTATAGGATATTAAACTATTGTTTTTTATGTGGGAGTCATTTGTCCCTCGGGCAACACTGTGCTAGTGCAATAATCAGTAAGTCATCTAAACACGCCATACAGCTCAGTATATTCTGGGGGGACTAGAGCACGTTATTGTTGATGTCAGTAATACGGTTATTAAAAGCATCATAACTCAGCAGATTCCTGTGAGTCTGCTGCTGAATTCATAAAACGTCCCTGAAATCAAACTTCCAAGCATTTTAGCAGATTATTTATGACCACATTTAGCGGGCCACATCACATTGCTGTGGCAACTAGTAGGCTTCCACACCTCCTCTCCTCCCAGTCCTCTCGCTCACTTCATAGTGTTTAGGCAGCCAGGACAGGGAATTCCTGGATCGGAGAGGGAAGGACACCGGACAGAAGAGACAGCCAGTCACACCTTGGCCCCGCGCCAGGCTCTGTTATCGTCCCACAGGCTGCCTGAGTGCTCTGTCTGTCGGTGGAGACTGGGGTCGGTCGATAGCAGTCTGACAGGGCTGATGTATGGACATGGACAAGTGGCTGTGGTTCTGTCAGGGTGACTGTCCTGTTCAATAGGAAAAACATGTTTCGTCAATATTGTGCAAATTAAGAGTTATTTTTGCATTAGTGCAGTTAGGACATTAAAGACATTGAGAAGCGGAGGGTGTTAGAGTCTGCAGATACGAGGGAGGAAGGGAGAAACATGTAGGAGCCGGTACTGCTTTAACTGAATTTATAACTCATTCGCAAATCAATTATGTAACTAGCTGAGCAACAGTGAGCTACTGTGCTTTTAGCACGGTGGGGACTTAACACTGACAGGAAGGTTTAAATCACAATGAACATACAATGGTTGTTGACATATCACATCAACAGCCCAAAACGATTCCAAAGACGCAGCGTCAAGCTAACATGAAAAAATAATGACAGTATTTTCACTCACCTGACAAAGAGTATCAGAAGACAAAGGATACCGGTCGTTGCATTTATACTAACAGATAGAGAATAATTTATTCAACCCTCACAGGTATTTTGACTAATAAGATGCTGTCGCCTTATGTCTGTCTTTAACACAACGTCCGATCCCTAAAGTCCCAGCCCATCAGATTCGACGCACGTCAAAACAAACGTTGAGCCCAGAGTGATAACGAAAAGCTCTTGTGTCTGTGGTAATAAAGGAGGCCATTCGAGTTAGCAGTTAGACGCCCCCCCCCACCCCAGGTTAGCGGAGGGTGAAGCAGAAGAACATTAAGGGGTAATCGCCGATACCTCTCACTTCTTTAACTCAGAGGTGAAATGAAGCGTGGGATGGTATTTAGGTTGCTCCAGCACAGGGACCGCCGTGGGTGTGTGCCAGATCACTTTAACTCGGGGACATGCGGGGGGGGGGTGCAGGGGGTTAATCGTTGTTTGGAGTTGTGACGATCCAAACCAACTTGGTGGTTGTGTTATACTGTCAGCCGGGGATCAAACATGTCAGTGTCACATGTTCTTTAATTGTTATTTTTACTGGTAAGTTTGTTGAGAACAAACTCTCTTATTTGCAACAATGACCTGGGAACAATTTGAATAAATGCTCAGACGGGTTTTTCACTGTGACGGGTTAACGTGATTGATCACTAGAATACCCTGTCCCTCCCTAATATAGAACACTAGCTTTATTACTGTACGTCTCTCTACTTCTCAGATCAGTGAGACGCAGGCCCTTCTAGACGAGGCACGAGACGAACTGATTGTGGAGTGGCCGGGCCATAGTGACCCTACCCACAGCAACTCACAGGACATAACACAGGTACACCTCCAGGGATAACATACAGCCCAGCAACCCTGACTACAGCCCAACAACACTGACTACAGCCCAACAACACTGACTACAGCCCAGCAACCCTGACTACAGCCCAACAACCCTGACTACAGCCCAACAACCCTGACTACAGCCCAGCAACCCTGACTACAGCCCAACAACCCTGACTACAGCCCAACAACCCTGACTACAGCCCAACAACCCTGACTACAGCCCAACAACCCTGACTACAGCCCAGCAACCCTGACTACAGCCCAACAACCCTGACTACAGCCCAGCAACCCTGACTACAGCCCAACAACCCTGACTACAGCCCAACAACACTGACTACAGCCCAACAACCCTGACTACAGCCCAGCAACCCTGACTACAGCCCAACAACACTGACTACAGCCCAGCAACCCTGACTACAGCCCAGCAACCCTGACTACAGCCCAACAACCCTGACTACAGCCCAACAACCCTGACTACAGCCCAACAACCCTGACTACAGCCCAACAACCCTGACTACAGCCCAACAACCCTGACTACAGCCCAACAACCCTGACTACAGCCCAACAACACTGACTACAGCCCAGCAACCCTGACTACAGCCCAACAACACTGACTACAGCCCAGCAACACTGACTACAGCCCAACAACACTGACTACAGCCCAACAACACTGACTACAGCCCAACAACACTGACTACAGCCCAGCAACACTGACTACAGCCCAACAACACTGACTACAGCCCAACAACACTGACTACAGCCCAACAACACTGACTACAGCCCAGCAACACTGGCTACAGCCCAACAACACTGACTACAGCCCAACAACACTGACTACAGCCCAGCAACACTGACTATAGCACAGCAACACTGACTACAGCCCAACAACACTGACTACAGCCCAACAACACTGACTACAGCCCAGCAACACTGACTACAGCCCAGCAACCCTGACTACAGCCCAACAACCCTGACTACAGCCCAACAACCCTGACTACAGCCCAACAACCCTGACTACAGCCCAACAACCCTGACTACAGCCCAACAACCCTGACTACAGCCCAACAACCCTGACTACAGCCCAACAACCCTGACTACAGCCCAACAACCCTGACTACAGCCCAACAACCCTGACTACAGCCCAACAACCCTGACTACAGCCCAACAACCCTGACTACAGCCCTGAATACGGACTACAGCCCTGAATACTGACTACAGCCCTGAATACTGACTACAGCCCTGAATACTGACTACAGCCCTGAATACTGACTACAGCCCTGAATACTGACCACAGCCCTGAATACTGACCACAGCCAAACCCTGCTAGGCCACACAGAGCATTGTCACGGTAACATTGTAAAAATGCTGAGAGCTTTTATGTGTTTAACATCCAAACGTCAAGGAAAGCAAACGGATAACGGCTATGTAGCTAATCCCTTATGACAACAACATTGTTTGTATCCCTCACTAACTGTTCTGTGTGTTTGTGTGTGTTTATGTGAGTGTCAACATGTGTCTCTTTGTTTTTCCAGCTGCAGGAAGAGCACCAAAAGGCCCTAACGCGGAAGGACTTTCAACTGCAGAGCCTAAGTCTGCAGACCCGGCTGCAGCAGAAGTTCTGGAGCCAGGAGAGAAACCTGGTGGTACAGGAGTCCCAGCAGCTCAAGCAGACCCTGCTGCTGCTCAGTCTCAAGCTGCGCTGCTTCCTGAAACAGTGGCGGCTGGGACGCAAGCTGGACCCAGAGGCCAAAGATGTCCTGGAGGTACGCAGCTGACTAGCTAGCTTACTGTCTGATTAACAACAACTGATTTACTGACTGGCTGACTGTGGGTCCCTACAGGTGAACAGTTTAAAGGACCTATACCTGCTGCTGGAGGAGGAGAGTTTGACCTGCCACCCCCACCAGGGAGAGAACAGGATGGCTGCCTCAGAGGAGCGTCCAATAAGCCCAGGCATGTCCAAGGAGCTCTGCATGATGGAGAAGAGTTACAAACAGGTACGTGTCTTCTCTATTCACACAGCAGAGTAACCACGAAAGCAGCTAATATTTCAGGGAGAATGTTGTAAATATTAAATGTTTCTCTATGACGAGGTCATTCACTGATATTCCATCTTGTTTGTGGTCTAGACAAGTTGCGTGAACAGCACCCTGGCAGACCTGAAGGAGGCACTTCAGGACCTGAGTGGAGAGCTACGAGAAGAGCGGCAGAGCTCCCAGGAACTTACCCAGCAGTTTGCCCGCGCCAAGGCCTCCTGGGAGATGGAGAGGACCGAACTCAAATGCCTCATCATTCAGGTAAAACCTCCTACTGGAAGCAGCTGACAGAGAAATACAATTACATGGTTGTAAAATTGAATGCGCCCTTAATCGTAAAGTCAATACGGTCGACCTGGCATGGCGCAAAGTAGTTTGTAAAGACACTTTGTTATACAGGTATATCCATTTTAATCTGTAGTTTAACTTAAAACAACATTTTGTTTTATTTAATTTCTTACTTAATTTCTGTCTTACAGATCATTATCTAGCAGGCTTAGCATGAGAGAGCATGGGCAATAGAACTTTGACCACCACCTTTAAAATAAACAATAAGGTTGAGTAATTACTTTAGTGTAGATTTATAGGCATCAATAGTTTTGGTTTTTGGCTAGCTAGAAGTCTGGGCCAGAGCTATTGATTATATGACCATTAAGTATGCTTTAAGTAGCTATATTGAAACCCTAATTCAGTATAGACCCCTGGAGCTGAATAACCATCAAGTTACAGATTCACAGGCTGAGCTCTGAAGAGTTATTTTCCATAAGACCAGAATCAGTCACTGGGTATTCATTTAATCACCAGTGACACACGAGATGGATCTGTGCCAGTTCATATGACTTCTATCTGCTTTCCTCCCAGAACACCGTTCAGGGGGTGTGTGTGTGTGTGTGTGTGTGTGTGTGTGTGTGTGTGTGTGTGTGTGTGTGTGTGTGTGTGTGTGTGTGTGTGTGTGTGTGTGTGTGTGTGTGTGTGTGTCTGTGTCTGTGTCTGTGTCTGTGTCTGTGTGTGTGTGTGAACTGTGTGTGTGTGTGTGTGAACTGTGTGTGTGTGTGTGTGAACTGTGTGTGTGAACTGTGTGTGTGAACTGTGTGTGTGAACTGTGTGTGTGAACTGTGTGTGTGTACGGAAACTGGTAGTGAGAGATTGTTTAATATCTAGACGACTACCAGTCGAAGACATTCTCATAACAACAGCCTCCGTCGAGACTGAAACTAACAAACTTTAGAACTGGTTCATGCATTGCTTCAAGACAATACATATCAAAGGGAGTGATGGAGGGGGTAAATAAACAGAGGAAGTGGGAGAGAGAAGCGAGTGTTGAGCTGCAAAAGCTACACAACAGCAGACCATGAGAGCGTCTGAAAAAGTGTCTTGTTGGTGTGTGAGACTGGCCCTACCTCAGCACTCTGTCGTTCACGGTCGCCAGGGGGATGTTGGAATAGTTTCATGCCATGGGGAACTCTGCCGTGGCAGCGCTACCATAACCATTCACAACTAGGTCACAATTTACCACCATGGGGTTGGCCAGACAGGCCTTTTCCTTCCTCCTTCCTTCTGATTTGAGGTGGGTGGGGGGGAGTTTCTTTAGCAGAGGAGAAAATGGCCGAAAGACGAAGAGGGAGAAGAAATGTGTTGCAGACATTGGATGACATTGAGCAAATAAGACGCTATATATTAGATCGTGCAGGGATCATGTTTGTGACTGATCTTATTAGAGACGTGCTAACATCTCAGACACAGCGCAGAAATGCCATAGCGCCAGAAATGAAAGTAATCACTATGTAGAGTTTAGTTTAGCCTTAGTTTGACGCTCAACTATTCCCTTAATAAATCCACAGGACAATTCGATCAAGCTTTTTTCGTTTTTAATTTTACTTCGTAACAAATAATAATTGGCACAAGGTATCAACGTATCAAAATACAGAACAACATTGAAGTGAAAATACGACTTAATAGTAAACAAAAAAGAGATAGTTAGATGTCTATAAACTGTATGGCTCCATTCTTTTCCATGTCTAACTCCAACTAAAACAATAGATAGATGTCTATAAACTGTATGGCTCCATTCTTATCCATGTCTAACTCCAACTAACACAATAGATAGATGTCTATAAACTGTATGGCTCCATTCTTTTCCATGTCTAACTCCAACTAAAACAATAGATAGATGTCTATAAACTGTATGGCTCCATTCTTATCCATGTCTAACTCCAACTAACACAATAGATAGATGTCTATAAACTGTATGGCTCCATTCTTTTCCATGTCTAACTCCAACTAACACAATAGATAGATGTCTATAAACTGTATGGCTCCATTCTTATCCATGTCTAACTCCAACTAACACAATAGAGAGTTAGATGTCTATAAACTGTATGGCTCCATTCTTATCCATGTCTAACTCCAACTAACACAATAGATAGATGTCTATAAACTGTATGGCTCCATTCTTATCCATGTCTAACTCCAACTAACACAATAGATAGATGTCTATAAACTGTATGGCTCCATTCTTATTCATGTCTAACTCCAACTAACACAATATAGAGTTAGATGTCTATAAACTGTATGGCTCCATTCTTATCCATGTCTAACTCCAACTAACACAATATAGAGTTAGATGTCTATAAACTGTATGGCTCCATTCTTATCCATGTCTAACTCCAACTAACACAATAGATAGATGTCTATAAACTGTATGGCTCCATTCTTATCCATGTCTAACTCCAACTAACACAATAGATAGATGTCTATAAACTGTATGGCTCCATTCTTATCCATGTCTAACTCCAACTAACACAATAGATAGATGTCTATAAACTGTGTGGCTCCATTCTTATCCATGTTTAACTCCAACTAACACATATAGAGTTAGATGTCTATAAACTGTATGGCTCCATTCTTATCCATGTCTAACTCCAACTAACACAATAGAGAGTTAGATGTCTATAAACTGTATGGCTCCATTCTTATCCATGTCTAACTCCAACTAACACAATAGAGAGTTAGATGTCTATAAACTGTATGGCTCCATTCTTATCCATGTCTAACTCCAACTAACACAATAGATAAATGTCTATAAACTGTATGGCTCCATTCTTATCCATGTCTAACTCCAACTAACACAATAGATAGATGTCTATAAACTGTATGGCTCCATTCTTATCCATGTCTAACTCCAACTAACACAATAGAGAGTTAGATGTCTATAAACTGTATGGCTCCATTCTTATCCATGTCTAACTCCAACTAACACAATAGATAAATGTCTATAAACTGTATGGCTCCATTCTTATCCATGTCTAACTCCAACTAACACAATATAGAGTTAGATGTCTATAAACTGTATGGCTCCATTCTTATCCATGTCTAACTCTAACTAACACAATATAGAGTTAGATGTCTATAAACTGTATGGCTCCATTCTTATCCATGTCTAACTCCAACTAACACAATAGAGAGTTAGATGTCTATAAACTGTATGGCTCCATTCTTATCCATGTCTAACTCCAACTAACACAATAGATAGATGTCTATAAACTGTATGGCTCCATTCTTATCCATGTCTAACTCCAACTAACACAATAGATAGATGTCTATAAACTGTATGGCTCCATTCTTTTCCATGTCTAACTCCAACTAACACAATAGAGAGTTAGATGTCTATAAACTGTATGGCTCCATTCTTATCCATGTCTAACTCCAACTAACACAATAGATAGATGTCTATAAACTGTATGGCTCCATTCTTATCCATGTCTAACTCCAACTAACACAATATAGAGTTAGATGTCTATAAACTGTATGGCTCCATTCTTTTCCATGTCTAACTCTAACTAACATAATATAGAGTTAGATGTCTATAAACTGTATGGCTCCATTCTTATCCATGTCTAACTCCAACTAACACAATAGATAGATGTCTATAAACTGTATGGTTCCATTCTTTCCATGTCTAACTCCAACTAACACAATAGAGAGTTAGATGTCTATAAACTGTATGGCTCCATTCTTTTCCATGTCTAACTCCAACTAAAACAATAGATAGATGTCTATAAACTGTATGGCTCCATTCTTATCCATGTCTAACTCCAACTAACACAAAAGAACCTTCTAATTATTCCCGCGAATATCAAACCCCAAAACCAAAAGGTGCGCACAGTTATTAGAAAACAACACTAATAGCCACCTCATCACAATTCTTACGTGGCATTCATATATATTTATATATATATTTGGATTAATCAATAAAACTGCATTTATGAATATAGCAGGCTTCCCTGGTGTTGTCGGAGTAATTGATGGAACCCACATCCGAATTATTGCACCGTCGGAAGATGAGGACGTTTATGTTAATAAAAATAGGTACCACAGCATAAACGTTCAAGTTGGAAATAGTAGAACTATTTTATCATTCTAAGCCAATCAAATATCGAATAGGAAGTTAAAAGTATTGTAAATATAAAAATGGATTTATATACACATATATAATGTGTGAGAACGGTCAAATAGGAAAAATCACGGATGTAATTTCAGAGTGAAGACATAGAATAGACCCTATACTTAAAATCACTATTTTTTTCCTTGGACAACCAACCAATCACAGTTTTTAAAAGATTGTGACATACATAGCAACGGGGTCAGTCCCGCCTCCTCACTAAGATAAAAGTTTTTGTTTTTTCCTTGCTCAGAGTTGCTCTCAGATCGGTCCCGAATCGCTAAGACTCCTACGTAAAGGTTTTTAAGCTAAGATAAGAGTTTTCTGAGAGGATTCTTAGATTCTTTATGAATACGGGCCCTGATTTATTAAAACTTTCACACGTAGCAATTTGTCTGTCCAGTAATTCATAGAACAAGAATGTGTATATCAACTTCACCTACCCTCTTCCCATCCCCTCCTGTTTCTGTCACCCCCTTCCAGCTGGAGAGCAAGTTGGGCAAGGCTACGCTGGCCGGGGGGGAGAAGGACCTTCAAGCTTCTGATCTAAAGGTGGCAATAAAGAGGGAGTGTGAGGAGCACCAGCACCTCCTGGCTGAATCGTACGCTGCCGTCATGGACCTGACCAAACAGTTACAGATGGGAGAGAGGACCTGGAGCCGTGAGAAGATGGAGCTCCTAGACCACTTCAGTCAGGAAAGGGGACAGTGGGAGCAGAGACTGGAGAGCAAAATGGTAACAACATTATTTACACTTTAGAACGGAGAAGGTAGCACTGTTCTATTGTACTATACTCCACTATGCTCTATGATACTCACACTACTATAATGTACTGTAGTCTTCACTTCATCCTGACTCTATGACACACTATACTACTATTTAACTACTCGGTCCTGTTGTGTTCAATACTAGCATGTTCTATTGTACTATACTCCACTATGCTCTATGATACTCACATTACTATAATGCACTGTAGTCTTCACTTCATCCTGACTCTGACACACTATACTACTATTTAACTACCCGGTCCTGTAGTGTTCAATACTAGCATGTTCTATTCTGGTTGACACTGACTTTCCTTGTTGTATCTAGTCATCATCCTCTGTTTCGTTCATGCTTCTGTTCTTCCTCTGTGGGCCGTTGTGGAATGGGAGTGTCACTGGTGGAACATTGTGGGCCTGTATGCATTACTGTTCTCAATGACTAGTTTAGTGTTTCCCATAGAGCTTTCACTGTACAAGGGATTACTGCGCAATAGAGGAATGCATGGAGTGACTCCATTTAGCTGAACATGTCTAACCACACTCAAGACGGTGGCTGTGTGTTTGTGTGTGTATTTATATGTGTGTGGCTGTGTGTCTGTATTTATATGTGTGTGGCTGTGTGTGTATTTATATATGTGTGCCAGTGTGTCTGTGTGTTTATTTATATGTGTGTGGCTGTGTGTCTGTGTGTGTGTATATTTATATGTGTGTGGCTGTGTGTTTGTGTGTGTATTTATATGTGTGTGGCTGTGTGTCTGTGTGTGTATTTTGTATGTGTGTGGCTGTGTGTCTCTGTGTATATTTATATGTGTGTGGCAGTGTGTCTGTGTGTGTATTTTATATGTGTGTGGCAGTGTGTCTGTGTGTGTATTTATATGTGTGTGGCAGTGTGTGTGTATTTATTTGTGTGTGTCTATGTGTGTATTTATATGTGTGTGGCAGTGTGTCTGTGTGTGTATTTTATATGTGTGTGGCAGTGTGTCTGTGTGTGTATTTATATGTGTGTGGCAGTGTGTGTGTCTGTGTGTGTATTTATTTGTGTGTGTCTATGTGTGTATTTATATGTGTGTGGCAGTGTGTCTGTGTGTGCATGTATATGTGTGTGGGTGGGTCTGTGTGTCTATTTATAGGTGTGTGTCTGTGTGTGTGTATTTATAGGTGTGGCAGTGTGTCTGTGTGTGTATTTATATGTGTGTGGGTGTGTCTGTGTGTGTATTTATATGTGTGTGGCTGTGTGTGTATTTATATATGTGTGCCAGTGTGTCTGTGTGTGTATTTATTTGTGTGTGGCTGTGTGTCTGTGTGTGTATTTATATGTGTGTGGCTGTGTGTCTGTGTGTGTATTTATATGTGTGTGTGTGTGTGTGTTTATATGTGTGTGGCTGTGTGTTTGTGTGTGTATTTATATGTGTGTGGCAGTGTGTCTGTGTGTGTATTTATATGTGTGTGGCAGTGTGTCTGTGTGTGTATTTATATGTGTGTGGCAGTGTGTCTGTGTGTGTATTTATATATGTGTGCCAGTGTGTCTGTGTGTGTATTTATATGTGTGTGTGTGTGTGTTTATATGTGTGTGGCTGTGTGTTTGTGTGTGCATTTATATGTGTGTGGGTGTGTGTCTGTGTGTGTGTATTTATATGTGTGTGGCAGTGTGTCTGTGTGTGTATTTATATGTGTGTGGGTGTGTGTCTGTGTGTGTATTTATATGTGTGTGGGTGTGTGTCTGTGTGTGTGTATTTATATGTGTGTGGCAGTGTGTCTGTGTGTGCATTTATAGATGTGTGTCTGTGTGTCAGAGTTTGCGGGCCCTTTAACCAACCTATCTGTGTTACGTTTGTCTATCTGGCTGTCATCCAGTCTGCCCTAAATTACTGTCTCGGTTACTGTCTTGGTTCTGTTGGTGTCCAGTCACTGATAGTCGTTCATTAGTGTTCTTATTAAAACAACTGAAACAAGTTGTTTCCTTTCCCTAATAATGTAGGCAGCAGTGAGGAACTGTCAAACATCCTTACTCATCTTGCCTTTCCTCCTCGTCTTGCAGTCTTACTGCCTCTAACAGGAAGTGGCTTAGATTGTGTGTGTGTGGGGGGGGGGCATATCTGTAAGAGCTTGTCCTGAGTCTGTGTCACAACAGGGACAGCGAGGCCTCTGTCAGGGACAGATAACACCTCTGTCTTAATGGCCATATCCTCATCAGGCCCTACATTAAACGACTCCTATTAAACCTACCCACCTGGATGGGCAGCCAACTAAAAGACATCCTCTTGTTGTTTCGTTCTCTGTTACAGGCTCTGCAGGACGTCACCTCCTCAGAAAGGGAGAACTCAACAGTACAAATGACAAATGGATCAAATTCACCAAGGTAACAGATGTGTTGCCAATAATGGTAGTCCCACCTGAAAAATAAAAATATTACTGTATGTTTACTGATATCATTTTTATTTTGCCAGGACAAAATCAATCCCATCCATGTCAGAGTTGGAAAGTCTGATGGAGGCATGTCCTTTCCTTCCGGGTCATGAGGTCAACGGTTTGACCAATGAGGACAAAACCACCGCTCAGGCTCTTCCCTTTCTAGCCCATACAGACCTAGGTGATCTAACCAGGAAGAACTGGAAGTACCTGACAAATGAGATGGCTCTAACAGAGCAAGCTGATGCCCCCTTCAAGACGTGGGACTGTCCCAGCACCCCCAATAGTTTCTCGGACCTTGAGAGCATCCAAAGGAGCTATACGGCCCCTGACAAGACCGGCATCCGTATCTACTACAGCCCTCCCACCATGCGCCGCATGGAGAGCAGGCTGGCCAAGGAGAATCCGGACAAACCGCAAGCCCAACAAAGCCACATGTCCTGGGATTCAATCCCTTCAAATGCTGGACCCAGGGAGGACCACCGTCCATCCTCCCCAGCGTCCTCCTCTTTGTCCTACGACCAGTGGCTGAGCTCTCTGTCCAAGCGGCACAGGGGCCTCCTGGAGAACGGCAGCGGAGGAGCCAGGGTGGTTCCCTTCCACGGCCTCGAGATCTCCGCCAATCTCTCAGACGACATGAAGGAGATGACCAACTGCGTCCGCCAGGCCATTCGCTCCAGCTCTTTGGAGAGGAAGTGCAGCAGGGACGTGGGTAGTCAGACGGCGGGTTCGTCTAGCCGCTCCACCCAGACCGCCCACTTGGTGAGTGTTGGGCTGCAGACGGACGGTCACCGGGGCCTCCACACCAAGACTTCCTGGTCCCCCCGACCCTCGTCCTCGCTGGCGTCCGCCCGCTCACGCCACATCTCCTCTTCGCTGGATAAGGTGCACGGCCGCATCGACAGGCCCTGCTGCTCGCCCAAGTACGGCTCCCCCAAGCTGCAGCGCCGCGTCTCCACTTCCTCTTCCAAGCTGGACGGAGGTGGGTCCTCCTCGGCCTCCTCCCGGGACCGCAGCTTGTGGAATCTGCACCAGCGCTCCTCGACCTCTAGTGGTTCGGCCTGGGCTCGTTCCACCACCACCAGGGACAGCCCCGTGCTCAGTGGCCTCAACGACGGCTTGTCCAGCTTGTTCAGCGTTGTGGAGCACTCGGGTAGTGTGGAGTCCCTGTGGAAGTGTGACCCGGGGGCCAGCCCAGTCCGACAGGCCGCTGGGAAGCCCTCTGGCCTTGGACCAGACACCGGAGCCCAGAAATACGGACCCTTTCAGGAGTTCTTCAGGAACGTGTGCAGCCGGACAGGGATGCCCTTATCCGGAGGACAGAGAGAGGTGGGCACTATTGATGAACCCAAGCCTGAGTGCCTGGCTGTAATTCCCTCACTGGTGGGGACCGACAACGTCACCAAGATCGTCAACAAGAGGTTCATGAGACAGATGCCCAAGGAGGAACTTGGGTCCACCACCAGGGACTCGACCACCAGGGACCCGACCACCAGGGACCCGACCACCAGGGACCTGACCGCCAGGGACCCGACCGCCAGGGACCCGACCGCAAGGGACCCGACCACCAGGGATCTTGGCACTATGAGTTCCGGCATAGAGGTAGATCACACACTAACGCACACACAGGACTGGTCAAGTATCTCATTCCAGCAGCTCTGTCTTTTCAGAACATAACTCTTTACGGTCTCCTTCCCTGTCCCAGGACTCAGCGTGTGATTGCACCTCACAGACTCTGACTTCGTGCTTCGCCCGACCTTCCCGCTCGACTATGCGCCATTCGCTGGGCCACTGCATGCACCGCCCCCAGGAACCTCCCACCACCATGGACGAGAGAATAGAAGCAGGCAACGAATGAGGAGGGCCTCAAGCTGCCACACACACACACACACATGCACATTCTGACTCACCAACACACTGCCACACGGGCTACATTATTGTCATAAAACATACAAATGTCTAGGCTACAGGCTCGTGTACATACATGCCTGCATACTGCCACATAACACACTTTTTTATTTATATTTATTTTTGTTAGTTTTTCACCCAGATTGTAATGGTGCTGCCCTGTTTTAAACTTAGTAACTGTGTATTTTCACAGTCGCTCATAAACTGCCTCACAGGACCATTGTGTCTCTCATACAAACACACGTTTGGTAGAAAGGGAATTCAACCCAAGCAGCACAATGTATTGCCAAGGACAGAGGAACAGCAGCATCACCTAGGATTTGTCATCGTCTACCAAAACCACTGCCAGCAGAACGTCCCTGCTTCTCACACACTTGGAAAATGACCACTTGGGAGTGTTCCCAATCCCACTCCCGACCGGCATCTGGAGACCTCAATGCGCCGCTACAGATGTGATCCATGCCCTGTTTGACATTTTCCTAAAAAATGGACTGACGATGAAGGGGCAGGACATTGACCTCTTTGTGGCATGTGATTTTGGTATGACATAATCCTGTATTTGATAATGGTGGTTAAAGGCTTATAATCTGCCTGTTGTTGTTAGTATCGTGGTCAGGACTCATGATGTCAGTCATGTGTCCTGTATGTAGAGAAGGATTTATATTGAATCTAAACCCAGCTGGAAAGATAACCTCCTGCCAGAAGAAAAAAACACACAACTTCTTGTCCCATTTTGAGACACGGTACATTCCTTTGTGAAGATTCAATACCAATGACACACTGGCAAACTCGTTGATGTGTATAAATGTTGGTGTGTTCATTCGGTTTATGTGCGAATGAGAGAATCTAGAGTGTGTTTCCCGCATTCCTATATTAAAAGGTAGTTGTTGCACTGTGTTTATACTTAATCGACGACTGTCAAGTCTGTTTCATGACCTCCCTTTTCTTCTATAAATTTAGGCACAACCTCTACTGACGGCTAACTCTTTTCTTTCTTGAGATGTTTCTTGAGTGAATGTGTAATATCTTTTATAAAAACAAACCCATTATCTTGACAAACAAGCATCAGTGGTGAACTACCTTATTTGTACCTTGAAATAAAATCTGAGACGACTAAAACCATTACAACCAATGGGAAGTCACTAATTGGTACTAATTGGAGGGTAGGACCATGTACACACCTTAAAGCAGGAACACAGGCTGGTGCTTTGGCTTGCTGATGGATTATTACATCGTTGAGGCCACTGCAGTAATTGAACAGCACAAATCCATTTAGTGCTGGAAGATGGTGGGGTGACTACTGTTTGACTTCACATTAAAACCTACTAGAGATTTCAATCCCGCTGCTTTAAATGTATATTTAAGAATTTTAGCAAATGCTTGTTTTCAAAGTAACTTACAGAAGTATGGTTTCATGACGTACTGTAATGAATAACCCCAAATGACTGGTGTTGGAAGATTATACCTATTGACTGCAGTACATTGTTGCAAACAAAGTAGGTGGCTGGAATTATTAATTCAAATGTATTATTGTCAAGAAAGCAACAACACCTTGCTTTAGTTAAAGCAGTATTGATTACCACCAAACCTTTCGTTTGTAACATGGGAAAAAGCTTTGTCATACTTCAATTACCTCTAGGGCTGTAGACCCAGAATGTCCGTTTTGTGGTCATTTCTGACTGCTATCAGTGGTGCTGCATATAACATGGTGCAGGTCCTCATTCATTGTGCCTCTTCATTAAAATTATGTTTTGGGGGTGTAACATTTGTGCTTCAAGTCACGAAGGTTGTCTACACCCTGTCTTGAGGATGTGGTTGACTCCTTAAATTTGGATGGTCCCTTTAAGGTCTGATAGCTGTCAATCAGTCTGTTGTGACAGTTGTAGTGTTGACTTTACAGTGCCTGTTAGATTAGATTAGCTTGCACCAAACCGCACACCACAACTGATACCCCAGGCCTTTTAAATGGAATACAATAAATTGTGCTTTAAACACTAATATGGGTAGGACTGAAATTGAATGCTACATTCTATACATGTCTACAGCCAATACACACAATATTATGAATGTCACTTGGAAGTAAAACATCACTTTAAAAGCACAGAGAAGGATCAAATGATTTAAAAATGTTATTTTAATTTTTGTTAGTTTTCCTCCCATATTGCAATGGTGCTGGACTGCCCTGTTTTAAAAGTGTTTTTCACCAGGCTTTTAGTTATGAGAGAGGTTTAGCAGTGGCAAACACACAGAATGTCTGTAGTGGTCAGTACCTGGTAGGTGCCTTAATAATGAGCATGTCACTGTCCTAAAAATAATGGATTTGGCCGTGGATCTGAGAGCCTCAACGAACGTGTAGCATGTTGATACAAACACAGCATCTTCTCAAAAGCTGACTTGGCAATTAGAAGGCTCTTGTGTGTTTTTCTCTTGTTGTAAAAACCAGTGACTGCTCTTTAAATAGGAGATTGCAGTACTAGACTTTAGTCATGCATCTTTAAACGACCTTGTGGTTCAAACCCACAGTCTCTACCAGGCCCAACCTTCATAACAGCAATGAGGAAAACTCCAGTACACACAGACAGAGTAACTGGTCTGGTTGCTCATGCTTTTCATAGAAACTGTTGCCATACCCGTCCTCCGCTACCTCCCTGGCCTCCAAACAACGAGCAAAACGCAAGGCTGTCTAAAGTATATTCCTACCTACCTGAAGCTCATTCATTTTATTGTGTTGTCAGTTAGGTTACTGGAGTGCCTTTGTCAAATACAGATGTTTTGGTGAGCAGCTGCCTTTACCTTTTAGCTACAGTCCAGAGAGATCCATTCAGAGTACAGATGCTCTTCAAGGCCCTGCGTCTTGTTGTTTTTAGGTTGACTCGGTGCATTGACGTACATGCAGAAAATAAACAGTATAATGTGTGCATTTTAACAACTACCTTTAAAGGGTCCGTTTGTAGAAAGAAAATCTTATTTGAGTGTATTTCCCCTTAACTTCAGAAGGCCTGTGGTGTCATAATCCACAATATGCAATTGTTTACTTGTTTACAATTACAGGAGCTACCTTAATTAACATTGTGAAAGTGCAATTGACATTGTAAAACCATGCAATCACTAAAGAAAAAGCTGGATTGCAAATGGAAGCTTTCTCGTAAACATGTGAACAACTAAGTATAGAAAAAATTATAGTATAAAGAATGCCGCTGGATTTTGTTTCCTTAGTACTGGCACCATTTCCCTAAC
The DNA here is from genome assembly GCA_029465975.1 of Dallia pectoralis. NCBI lineage: Eukaryota > Metazoa > Chordata > Actinopteri > Esociformes > Umbridae > Dallia > Dallia pectoralis. The sequence goes on from CM055728.1 coordinate 4,508,808, forward strand.
TTAGGCTTCTTGGTGTTTACAAAATGCAAGATGGCACTTTCTCTTGGGGTAGCAAAGACATTTATACAATTTTGAGCAGATTTGTGAACAAATCGTACAGTTAAACATACAAAGTACCAGTGTGTTAAAAGTACTACATAATTAATTTATATATTTTTAAACAACAACAACAATGTCTTCAAAGGTTATTTAAGATAAGTGACACTTTGGAAGAAATTGTATAGTGCTTCAATGTTTCTGCTTGCACTGCAGCTTTTGCTACCATGGTTCCAACGCTTCGATTTTTAAAAAAAGTCAGACTCTGGGCTAGGGAACAAGTTAGCATTTACTTATTGTAGATTATTACACCACAGCCCTTCAGACGCAACCCAAGTTAAGGGGATTGTCAACTAAATACATTTTGGACAATCTGTCCCTTTAAAGTACACTAAAGTGATATAAAATATTAAACAACACAGAATCAACCTTAACACATAGTAAAGTGGTACAAAGTATCTAACACCCTTTTTCTCTACTTTCAATAAACAAGCATAGGTCCATTAAATTCTGGAATTATTAAAAAAGGGAACTGATAATATTATTTTGAATAACATCAGGTTTTTATGTTTAATTGGTAAGGTCTTTTGATGTCATTTTGGTCTAAAATGTCTACTTTCGACTGTCTACCTGTCTGTCAGGTATGGCTGTCAGGCTCCTCCCCCTCAGGAAATAGTAGTGGATACACAGCAGGTAGGTATCATTTTGTGAGTTGCTGAAATCAAACTGTATTCTTTCATGTCACCCTCACCTGGCCCATGACAATGCTGAGCCATATGTACATGAAGTCTTAGCCTACGCTGTTAATAATATGACCTAATGAATATATTGCTTGTATATTTGCTTTATATATTTCCTTTCTTTTTTTAAATCATTGGGAAAATAAGAATGTAATGACTTAAAATTGAGAAAAGAAATGTATTGTAACTTGAATTAGTGTATTATTTATACAATTTGTATCATTGCGTAGAGAATGAAGCTGAATGTCTACAGTAGCTTGCAACTGACTGTTGAAATATGTAGCTCTCTCTTTTTTTCGAAACACATGGACATTCATTTGTACATAGACCAGTTTTGAAAAAGGAAATTCAAGGGGAGAAATAATTTTTAGGTGGGGTGTGGTGGGAGGGGGGGCTTTGCTGAGGGGTATTGCAACCATGTAGCCTGTTCAGCTGCAATGTCATTGCCTCCTGTTTGTCAGATATTTCACAAATAAATGTGTGTTCCAAATAAACCTTGTACTTTATTTGAACTAGCTGCTAGCACTTCTATAAAATGTTTGTGGGTTTGTCGTTTGTGTGTGAGAGAGCAAAAACATTCACAGTCATTATTTTCTTTCGCCGTTTATTTTATTCACTAGTTTTTTTCTGCAGTCCAGTTGTCTCAAAATGCACACTCTGGGCTGACTGGACAGCTGCATAGAGAAATGATAAAACACTGAGAAACACACAGAGATAGGATGGGAGGAGATAAGAGGGGAGGAGATAGGAGGGAATGAGAAAGGAGGGGAGGAGATCCTAGGGGAGGAGAGAAGCGGATTTAGAAGGAAGTGGGAAGATACATTGGGGTTTAGGAGTGAGAGAATATCTAAAGAGATAGGAGTTCTTATTTTGGTTTTGTATCATTATTTTTTAGGATAAGTCTGCAACCTAGGTTTTGGACATGTGGTACACAGTCACGTGTCCTCTAGCGTTCTAGCGTCCTTTATCTGACACAGGCAGCTCTCTGTCTTCCTGTTCACACTTGACTGTGATGTCATCAGAGGGGAACTGAGGTTAGTAGGTTTATGTGGAAGGGGAATGGTTAAAGGGGCGGAACATGATCCTGTTGGCTTCACATCCTTGAAAACATCTGCGATTTCAGTTGATTCTTTTTTTCTCTACTCTGGACTTCCTTTTAAAACAAAACAAGTATGAATTTGAATGCGTCGCCGGCCGGCTGGTTGGCTAGTCTAAAGAGAGGAAATGACCTCACCATAGCAACATTTAAAAACAAAGAAATACTTCCTGTTTGGGTAGAGTTAACACTTTATCAGCCATGATTAAAATAAACCACAGTGTTGTTGGTCCCTGGACATGATCCAAGTCGTTGTACATATTGCTCTTTTGCACAATTTGAAACAAATTCCTTGTATGTGTAAACATACTTGGCAAATAAACCTGAATCTGTTTCTGATCTTGCACAATACAAATTGTGTGAAATCTCTATTTTTTACGTTTCTAGGGAGCAAAACAAGTCATATGTAGTCAACCCTATGTGAGTAATCGCTCACAAAATCAACCAAGACCATGATTATCTTTAAATTCAGACTTTGATTTTGGTCTGACACAGGCATACAACAGAAATACATTGTGGTCAGTGAAGCAAATTCTCTTCGATTTTTTCATTCAAGTATAAAGAGAAGCAGACAGTTCTATGGAAGATTGGAGGGGAAGATTGAAGAGAGGAATAGAATAACTACATTTTCCCTCAGGGAAAAGGGATAACGTGCCATACAACTAAATAATAAAGTGTATAGAGTGTCTTCCCAGAGGGAGTAAGCCCTCACACAACCACAAGCTGTCATCCAGTAGAGCACCCATAATGCATTTCATTTCACACTTGGATGCATTCTAACTGACCTGGCAGCGCCCTCACCATGCACACCTATAGACACTTACACATTTCAGTATGGTGACCGGTCAGACACAAAGACAAAGAGAGAAACACTGGTACATGTTCACACAGTAACTCACCAGTCCAAGACACTTTCCATCGCATTACTAGTCTCAACCACCCCAATACAGTTTTCCTGCTGTTACGTTCTCCACAGGAATTTAAGTAATGAGCATGTATGTAAAGTGTAAATATGTAAATGTGAATGTTTACAAGCATTGATTCATGCAATGATGTGTAAGTTACTGAGATGGAATCCAGTTGTTTGGTGGTTCTTATCTCACTGAGGTAAACTGAGGCAAACTGAGGCCTGGGGGCCAACTTCAGGTGACTTTTGCAACCTCAAGATATAATTTATACCATTGCGTTAACTGCAGTTTTCATGCAGAAGAGAAAAACGTCAAAAAAAAACTCCTTGCATATTGACAATGACTTTACATTGTTAATTGCAACTTCCAACATTGTATTGGTAGAGTTATTTGAAAAGTGTGTCATAGTCCCTATGTTAGCTACATCGTTAGCTACATCGTTAGCTACATCGTTAGCTACAGCAATAGCTACAGCGTTAGCTATAGACCCTTTTACAGCCCACGTGATCAAATAGTTGCGCGCGCATTAGGGCTACAAAAGAGGTGTTGTTTACGGTTGTTCCCCACTGCATCACCAGCATAAAAATGTCAGGTTGTTGCGTTTACGGTTGCACTAATCGATATTCCACCAAGGGGCTTAATTTTTATAGGATTCCGAGAGGATTGCGGCCGTTATTGGTCGGTGGAAAAACTTAAAGATTTTGCAAACAGTTATTCAGTTATTATAATTAACCAGTGTCACAGGTTAACATGCTAGACGATGTTGTGACTGTATGTGGTGCCCTCACAAACCTCTGTAAGAGTGTTGTTCCCAAATTCACAGTGCTTTTCAATTTCATTTGTAATTGTTATTAGTATTTTACTTTCAATATATGCAGGCAATATAGTTACTATTAAAGTACTATAGCATTACAAAATAAAACGTATAACAGAAGTGCGTCAACACATAGCAATCAATAACAACAACATAAAATGTAAGGAAAAGGATAAATGTAGGTCTGGTTGAAGAATAAGAATAAATGTAGGAAAGAATGACCACAGACAACGTATTCATAAGCATCAAGTGATGTGTATGCTCGTCATTTCTCTCGGGTGTACACACTCTCGGTTTCTTAAATAGGTATATCTGGCCACTGTATATTTGGCCATCTGCTAACTTCTTCTATCCACTCCACTATAATACACGGATCTGGTAGCCGGATTCCATTTGATAAAGTCAACTTTTTCAAATACATTTCTCTGTTTGTGTTGCTTAATCCGCTGGCGTAGCTTGACAGCCTGCTATTCTCGCCGTACTTCTGTTACCCAAATGCGCGCGCATACGTTGCTATGTCATCATTGTTTACAAACAGTAAAAGGGTCTATATGCTCTATTTTGTTGATCCTTCTGAACAGTGTGTGTGGCAGCATAAGCTGTGAGGTGCGTTTTAGTTGCTGGGGTATGTGTTGCTTTTATCAGTAGCTTTATTAGACGAACACCTCAGACTATCTGTCATGATATTTAAATGGTACACTCTCATTTAGCCACAAGATTACGTGTTCACATAAAAACACAACTCTGAAACCGATATCCATCTTGTCCTTTTTGTAACTGTTTGATGGGTAGGCAGGAGCTATGGTACAAACATTCAATTGACATTTTTTTCAACTCACAAAACCAAACCAGAACAGAACGAAACGTTGGCGTAGAACTTAAACAGGGTCCCCAATTAGAGGCAACGCAGGGCCGCTGCCTCCAATGGAGAAATGATAAATTATAGCATGGAGATGCCTAGAGGAACCTCCTGACAGTAACACTCCATTGATCTGAGTACCCGTATCATAATGTGGTTTATTACAGTGATTTACAAAGAAAATGCAAAATGTTTAAAGCCAATGCCACCTCTGCAATGTAACATATTTGTTTTGATGGTTTATCTTTGAAAAATATGCCCACATCTGATTGATTTTCATGTAGCTAGCAGTGAAATAACTTTATATTCTAATTGCAATATAAATCAGAAAAACTAACCATGGATTGCATTTCCTGTTGGCTCATAGTCTGCTTTTACACTACAACTATTGTATTTAGTTTCACAAGAGTTGTTGACAGAATTTGTTTTAGAGAGAAAATAATAGCAAAAATGCATTGTCACAAGTCAAAGATCCCTGCATCTACGGTTGTGCCTCAAGGTGCAACGAGAGAATATGTTTAACACCAATTTTAAGTTATCCAGACTGCTGGTGTTGTTGCTGTTGTCAGTAGATCTGGGCTGAGATACAGACTCATAGTTTCTTTGATCAAGATCAAATCAAGATCTGTGTTAAAATAAGTCAATAATGTGAGAAAGGGAAACAGCTTATCGCAACTTGTAAATACCATACGTATTTTCTCCCACAATCAGGGAAGGTAAACAAAAATAAGATAGAAGGAGCGTAAGAGACTGTAAGAACGAAAAGGTGATTCAAGAGAGAAAGAGATAAAGAGACATAGAGGTCGTTCACCATCGATTTTCTTTTAAGAAAATATCTTCAAGTCACCCAAATCCCATAACCCTCCTCTCTTTAAGACCGTCTCTGAGGTAAATGCATGTCTTAGCAGAACTTGGAAGAGTAGAAATGCATACTATACACCAGTACTATACAGCAGTACTATACAGCAGTACTACACACCAGTACTATACATCAGTACTATACAGCAGTACTACACACCAGTACTATACTGCAGTACTATACAGCAGTACTACACACCAGTACTATACAGCAGTACTATACAGCAGTACTATACAGCAGTACTATACATCAGTACTATACATCAGTACTATACAGCAGTACTATACAGCAGTACTATACACCAGTACTATACAGCAGTACTATACACCAGTACTATACACCAGTACTATACTGCAGTACTATACAGCAGTACTACACACCAGTACTATACTGCAGTACTATACACCAGTACTATACAGCAGTACTATACAGCAGTACTTTACACCAGTACTTTACACCAGTACTATACACCAGTACTATACATCAGTACTATACACCAGTACTATACACCAGTACTATACAGCAGTACTATACACCAGTACTATACTCCAGTACTATACAGCAATACTATACAGCAGTACTATACACCAATACTATACACCAGTACTATACACCAGTACTTTACACCAGTACTATACAGCAGTACTATACACCAATACTATACAGCAGTACTATACACCAGTACTTTACACCAGTACTATACAGCAGTACTATACACCAATACTATACAGCAGTACTATACACCAGTACTTTACACCAGTACTATACAGCAGTACTATACACCAATACTATACAGCAGTACTATACACCAGTACTTTACACCAGTACTATACAGCAGTACTATACACCAGTACTATACAACAGTACTTTACACCAGTACTATACAGCAGTACTATACACCAGTACTATACATCAGTACTATACAGCAGTACTACACACCAGTACTATACTGCAGTACTATACAGCAGTACTACACACCAGTACTATACAGCAGTACTATACACCAGTACTATACAGCAGTACTATACACCAGTACTTTACACCAGTACTATACAGCAGTACTATACACCAATACCATACAGCAGTACTATACACCAGTACTTTACACCAGTACTATACAGCAGTACTATACACCAATACTATACACCAGTACTTTACACCAGTACTATACAGCAGTACTATACAGCAGTACTATACACCAATACTATACACCAGTACTTTACACCAGTACTATACAGCAGTACTATACAGCAGTACTATACAGCAGTACTATACACCAGTAATATACAGCAGTACTATACAGCAGTACTATACACCAGTACTATACACCAGTACTTTACACCAGTACTATACAGCAGTACTATACAGCAGTACTATACACCAGTACTATACACCAGTACTTTACACCAGTACTATACACCAGTACTTTACACCAGTACTATACAGCAGTACTATACACCAGTACTATACACCAATACTATACACCAGTACTTTACACCAGTACTATACACCAGTACTATACACCAATACTATACAGCAGTACTATACACCAGTACTTTACACCAGTACTATACAGCAGTACTATACACCAATACTATACACCAGTACTTTACACCAGTACTATACAGCAGTACTATACAGCAGTACTATACACCAATACTATACACCAGTACTTTACACCAGTACTATACACCAGTACTATACAGCAGTACTATACAGCAGTACTATACACCAGTAATATACAGCAGTACTACACCAGTACTATACACCAGTACTTTACACCAGTACTATACAGCAGTACTTTACACCAGTACTATACACCAGTACTTTACACCAGTACTATACAGCAGTACTATACACCAGTACTATACACCAATACTATACACCAGTACTTTACACCAGTACTATACACCAGTACTATACAGCAGTACTATACACCAGTACTTTACACCAGTACTACACACCAGTACTATACACCAGTACTTTACACCAGTACTATACAGCAGTACTTTACACCAGTACTATACAGCAGTACTTTACACCAGTACTATACACCAGTACTATACACCAGTACTATACACCAGTACTTTACACCAGTACTATACAGCAGTACTTTACACCAGTACTATACACCAGTACTATACACCAGTACTTTACACCAGTACTATACACCAGTACTATACAGCAGTACTTTACACCAGTACTATACACCAGTACTTTACACCAGTACTATACACCAGTACTATACACCAGTACTTTACACCAATACTATACACCAGTACTATACAGCAGTACTATACACCAGTACTATACACCAGTACTTTACACCAGTACTATACACCAGTACTTTACACCAGTACTATACACCAGTACTATACACCAGTACTATACACCAGTACTTTACACCAGTACTATACACCAGTACTTTACACCAGTACTTTCTACCAGTACTATACAGCAGTACTATACATCAGACCAACAATGACAAGCATTCCTACTATCAACAAGAGGTCTATGACCCAAATCCCCCTGTCCACCAATCAATGGGGTCAGTGGCTACTGGACAGAGGTTAACTATTTACATCCCCCCACAATGCATTGGGGCTCAGCGTATTATGTATGAAATGTTTCGATGTGATCCGACACTGAAAGTGTAGGCATATGACCGTCAAGATTTAACCTCCCTATTCATCTAACGTTTTTTTTCAATGCGGTAAAACATGTCTCCTGTGTTCCATTTATGATGGGTGGAGACCAGCATAAACTCTCTAACATTACACTATACCCTCTCCATCTGTATAATGTGGAGCGAACAATCCACTCTCTAACATTACACTATACCCTCTCCATCTATATAATGTGGAGTGAACAATCCACTCTCTAACATTACACTATACCCTCTCCATCTATATAATGTGGAGCGAACAATCCACTCTCTAACATTACACTATACCCTCTCCATCTATATAATGTGGAGTGAACAATCCACTCTCTAACATTACACTATACCCTCTCCATCTATATAATGTGGAGTGAACAATCCACTCTCTAACATTACACTATACCCTCTCCATCTGTATAATGTGGAGCGAACAATCCACTCTCTAACATTACACTATACCCTCTCCATCTATATAATGTGGAGTGAACAATCCACTCTCTAACATTACACTATACCCTCTCCATCTATATAATGTGGAACGAACAATCCACTCTCCTTCATCGGGGCCCGTGTCAATAAAGACACCCTGTCATGAACATTGAAGGTTATTGACTTCTATTGACTCCTATTGCTTGAACCTGGGTCTCGCCCACACTGATTACTATCCCAGATTGGATCATACAGACATGTGAAAGGCCTGGACTGAATCTGACACAAAAACAGGAAACAGGAAATCGGCCTCCTTCAATTAAAAGTGAAATTGAGCGCAACGCCAGGAAATTGAAGTCCTTTCACTCCGGCTTGTCCTGACACATGGGAAAATGAACTGAAAAACAATGTTTGTTGGGTGGTTTTCGGCTGTAGCCAGCTTAACAGAGGAAGGGCGTGCGTTTCCCTTCAACTGATAACGTAAAAGAAAACACAGAGGTAGTAATGTAACCTGTGCACTAACTGGTCTGCAGTAGCATGGAGCTTCCTGATCAGATAACCATCCAGACAGGGTTTAAAGGCCTTGATTTATAGCAGAAAGGTCAAATAAGAATATGTGCCCAGTTCTTAATGAATAGCACTTACAGCAAAAATGGTAAAGACAGGCTCCTTGTTTCAATTTGAAAAAATAAACATTTGGAATAGAAAATACTTACTTAAAAATTCCAAGACAGCTGGTATCTGATTGGCATAATAAAAACAGTAAAAGCCTATTACACCACTGCAGAAAAGAAAAGCACACAAACCAGAGCCACCTAAAATTAAAATGTAATGAAACCAGGCAATTGAAACCTGTAGTACATTTCTTAATGTTTGGAAACCTCAGGACAGTAGGCTGGTGATGAAGCTGTGTTACGCTTGGTATTTGGTGTGGTATATCTGCAGGTGTAAATGAGAGCAGATGAGTCAATGATCCAGGCCAGAACTAATGAGTAAAATGTGCTTCCACGTGATTAGGTCATTTACATTTCTGTATTTGAACACTACCTAGAGCCAGATCTCGTGTTCTTTTTGCTCAGAGATCCCAGAGGTGAATCATTTGGGAGTGAATCATTTGTCTTGAGACGTGACACCCTGTTCAATTATCCTGCTCCTTTAGGTCTCTGCCTGGCAGCTTACATTCTATGTGGTCAGCAAACCACCGCAGCCCATTCTCTTCTCTTCTCTTCTTTCTCTGTCCTGCATGGTTTGGGAGACGATTGGAAATAACAAAACAGTTCAGTGAGCCGTATCTCACACACATCACTATGGATACCTTACAGACATGTCTGGCTACTGCAATTAGAACGAATCAGGAAGTAGAGTTACGATGAATGTAACAGCTGTACAATTAAGTTTACATCCAATGATCCACGACTACTGAGTGTATTATTGCACTGCATATTATACCATTGCCAAATGATGATCGAAAGTCAAGGAAATTCAATTTTGTTGGTACTTCATAGAACGGTAGAACAATTTTTATCTCAGGAAGGCGAAATGTCAAATGTTTTCACCGTTTAAATTATATATTATAAATTGATTGAAAGGCATCATTTAACATTAACATACCTACATTCTATCCAACCAGCTCGTTCTAATTTACTAAGTCTACTCTACTCTCGTTCGCAAATATGTGCACATTGTTTATTTGTGATTGATATCATAAGAAATATAAAACACAATCATGTTTATTAAAGAATTACAAGAATAACTAGAATTAACCAGAAATGCTGTCACGGATTTCCAGGGTGACAACTGTGTGCCAAGCCTTTTTAAGTATTGCAACGATTTGAGTCTGGAATATTGAATTGCAATGTAATAAAAACATGGTGTCACCAGAGCTTTACGAAGACTGTAGTGTGTAAGGTTTTGCAGAGAGTTATCTGTACCATTTTCCAAAATGTAGCATTAAAAAGCAATGAGTAATCAGTAACTGTTTAGCAAAAAAACTATACTGTGATTTTGGTTATGTTTTAATGGACAACAATTGGAGTCCAGTTTTATTCAAAAAGCATTTTAGCAGTCAAGAAAAAGTGTAATGAAACCATTTATATCAACATGTGTTTCAAAGGGCCACTACTGAAACATCAGGCAACAGGATAATGAGCTATAGCTAAAGGGCTACTACTGAAACATCAGGCAACAGGATAATGAGCTATAGCTAAAGGGCTACTACTGAAACATCAGGCAACAGGATAATGAGCTATAGCTAAAGGGCTACTACTGAAACATCAGGCAACAGGATAATGAGCTATAGCTAAAGGGCTACTACTGAAACATCAGGCAACAGGATAATGAGCTATAGCTAAAGGGCTACTACTGAAACATCAGGCAACAGGATAATGAGCTATAGCTAAAGGGCTACTACTGAAACATCAGGCAACAGGATAATACGCTATAGCTAAAGGGCTACTACTGAAACATCAGGCAACAGGATAATAAGCTATAGCTAAAGGGCTACTACTGAAACATCAGGCAAAAGGATAATAAGCTATAGCTAAAGGGCTACTACTGAAACATCAGGCAACAGGATAATAAGCTATAGCTAAAGGGCTACTACTGAAACATCAGGTAACAGGATAATAAGCTATAGCTAAAGGGCTACTACTGAAACATCAGGTAACAGGATAATGAGCTATAGTGGCCAATCGCATGAACAAAGCTGAGACAAATGAGTTAGAGTGAAAAGTGAAATAGATTGTGCGTGGTGAACACATAGAGAGGGAGGGATTCTGGACCTTGACGGGTTCTGGTCAGGACCACACAGTGTTCCACATTTAGGCCACACCGGCACAATTGATCCATATCTGCAATTTCTAACGCTCAATGGGAGTGAAACTGACAGCAGTGACAACATACAGAGAAATGTCCAACCAATTCCAGGGCGAAAAAGGCTGACAGACACGTTAGGCACTTAGCACAGTCCACACGCACACATGAGTGCAGTCTAACATGAATCTGTTCTAGAATGATCTGTGTTCTCAATGGCTCAGTGTGCTTGTAGCCTCAGATCAGATAGAAAACCAACAGCCCTGCTAGAATTTAGATTACAGGATTGGTTGATTAACGCTGGGTAATGAAAAATTAATTTCTCATATCTCATCTTTTGCTTTGTCATTCTTCGACACTAATGTGATATCTCACAATTTAGTCCCTAACCAATTTAACTAACAGCCAACAGTTTAAATATAGTTTGGTGCTACATGTCATCAGTAGCTCAGTACGTTGGGACAATATCAAGAGATGCAGATCACCTCCGATAACTGTTAGGTGCTTGTTACTATGGTTACCTCACAGCACTGAAAGCATGTCGAGTACTTTGCTTTTGTCATCTTCACTATGTGATGGAGAAACGGATGCAGAAAGGTTAGACACTTTATAACCTAAGGGACACCTGAGAAACAAAATAATGTTTTCTTCACCTGATCTCCTCAGAGCCAATAAAGAGGGAATTCATCTAATTACCCAGAATGTGTGTTTTTGTGTGGGTGCGTCTGTGTGCACATTTTGATCCTTATTATGTGTGCTTGACTATGGTCAAGGACACATATTGTAATCTCACATATATATTATTATTATGTGTGCTTGACTATGGTCAAGGACACATATTGTAATCTCACATATATATTATTATGTGTGCTTGACTATGGTCAAGGACACATATTGTAATCTCACATATATATTATTATGTGTGCTTGACTATGGTCAAGGACACATATTGTAATCTCACATATATATTATTATTATGTGTGCTTGACTATGGTCAAGGACACATATTGTAATCTCACATATATATTATTATTATTATATCACTTTTGTCCACCCCTACTCCTCCCACAGTTTTTGCACTAGATGGACAAAAAAGGTTTCAAAATGTGCGTCCCGAACTCTATTTAGTTGGCATTGTTTTGTAGAAGGTTTCGTTATGTAGTTTACGAAATATTAACGATAATGTCGCTAATTAATCCCCATTGAAATACATTGACGGAATCTTCAAAACTAGAGTGTGAGAGCCCATTCAGCAGAAAATGTAGAGAACATTTGTAAACTGCTACTGCTGCCTGAGTTTCAACCCTTTACACACAAATGGCATATCAAAACGTTCATCTATTTTTGCTGTCACTCAAAATGTTCAAATATAAGCTGTAACATATATATTTATTTCGTTATGTCCTTTTGTTTCCAACTTGCGCCTCCCCATAGACATCCATAGAAACGGTGATTTTCTCCACTCTAATTTGAAAGCGATTTTTGGTGTTTTTTTGTTCGTTTGTAAATTGTGATAGCGCCTACATTTCCGGGGTTACAGATACATGTTATACATCAAAATGTCCGCCTGGTTCTCATGGTGTAATTGTTTAAACTGTGTGAGTAAAACTCTGGTTAGTAGAGCTAAAAGTATACGACCATGCCTAAATCTTTTGAAATGATAGAAAGAGAAGCTGCATTTTCTTGTTGTTGATTGGCTAAATAGTAGGAACATTCTGGAAGGGGCGGGGGGGAGGAGGCAGCGCGCTCTGATATCGACAGCTGTTCCTCCTGACAAAGGCATGGCTGCCAAGGCAACAGCCACAGCCACAGACACTGCAATCAACAGCCACAGACATATCCTGCATCAATGAATGAATGAATTAATGAATGAATGGGTAAGTTCTTTCTCTGGGTCTCTGTTTACACGTTAGCATGTTAGCTAGCGTTAGCACGCTAGCTAGCGTTAGCGCGCTAGCTAGCATTAGCGCGCTAGCTTACGTTAGCATGTTAGCTAGCGTTAGCGCGCTAGCTAGCGTTAGCTACTACTGTAAGGTAAGTGTATCCATACATTCAGACAGCCTGCACCAATGAATGAATGGGTAAGTTCTTTCTCTGGGTCTCTGTTTACACGTTAGGGCGCAAGCTAACGTTAGCATGTTAGCTAGCGTTAGCGCGCTAACTAGTGTTAGCATGTACTATAGGCAGGTTACATGCAGTACTATAGGCAGGTTACATGCTGTACTATAGGCAAGTTAAATGCTGTACTATACGCAAGTTACATGCTGTACTATAGGCAAGTTACATGCTGTACTATAGGCAGATTACATGCTGTACTATAGGCAAGTTACATGCTGTACTATAGGCAGGTTACATGCTATACTATAGGCAAGTTACATGCTGTACTATAGGCAAGTTACATGCTGTACTATAGGCAGGTTACATGCTGTACTATAGGCAAGTTACATGCTGTACTATAGGCAGGTTAAATGCTGTACTATAGGCAAGTTACATGCTGTACTATAGGCAGGTTACATGCTATACTATAGGCAAGTTACATGCTGTACTATAGGCAGGTTACATGCTGTACTATAGGCAAGTTACATGCTGTACTATAGGCAGGTTACATGCTGTACTATAGGCAAGTTACATGCTGTACTATAGGCAGGTTACATGCTGTACTATAGCCAGGTTACATGCTGTACTATAGGCAAGTTACATGCTGTACTATAGGCAGGTTACATGCTGTACTATAGGCAAGTTACATGCTGTACTATAGGCAGGTTACATGCTATACTATAGGCAGGTTACATGCTGTACTATAGGCAGGTTACATGCTGTACTATAGGCAGGTTACATGCTGTACTATAGGCAGGTTACATGCTGTACTATAGGCAAGTTACATGCTGTACTATAGGCAGGTTACATGCTGTACTATAGGCAAGTTACATGCTGTACTATAGGCAGGTTACATGCTATACTATAGGCAGGTTACATGCTGTACTATAGGCAGGTTACATGCTGTACTATAGGCAGGTTACATGCTATACTATAGGCAGGTTACATGCTGTACTATAGGCAAGTTAAATGCTGTACTATAGGCAAGTTACATGCTGTACTATAGGCAAGTTACATGCTGTACTATAGGCAGATTACATGCTGTACTATAGGCAAGTTACATGCTGTACTATAGGCAGGTTACATGCTATACTATAGGCAAGTTACATGCTGTACTATAGGCAAGTTACATGCTGTACTATAGGCAGGTTACATGCTGTACTATAGGCAAGTTACATGCTGTACTATAGGCAGGTTAAATGCTGTACTATAGGCAAGTTACATGCTGTACTATAGGCAGGTTACATGCTATACTATAGGCAAGTTACATGCTGTACTATAGGCAGGTTACATGCTGTACTATAGGCAAGTTACATGCTGTACTATAGGCAGGTTACATGCTGTACTATAGGCAAGTTACATGCTGTACTATAGGCAGGTTACATGCTGTACTATAGGCAGGTTACATGCTGTACTATAGGCAAGTTACATGGTACTATAGGCAGGTTACATGCTGTACTATAGGCAAGTTACATGCTGTACTATAGGCAGGTTACATGCTATACTATAGGCAGGTTACATGCTGTACTATAGGCAGGTTACATGCTGTACTATAGGCAGGTTACATGCTGTACTATAGGCAAGTTACATGCTGTACTATAGGCAGGTTACATGCTGTACTATAGGCAGGTTACATGCTGTACTATAGGCAGGTTACATGCTGTACTATAGGCAGGTTACATGCTGTACTATAGGCAGGTTACATGCTGTACTATTGTCAGGTTACATGCTGTTTATTGGCAGGTTGTTATGCTGTTTAATAGGCAGTTTATAATGCTGTTTAATATGCTACTATGGTGCATGCAGCAGTAGTGTGTATTCATGAGTAATGACTGATAGGTTTAACCCATTGCATCCTATGGTGCATGTTGCAGCAGTGTGTATTCATGAGTAATGCCTGATAGGTTTAACACATTGTATACTATGGTGCATGCAGCAGTAGTGTGTATTCATGAGTAATGACTGATAGGTTTAACACATTGCATAATATGGGGCATGCAGCAGCAGTGTGTATTGATGAGTAATGACTGATAGGTTTAACACATTGCATACTATGGTGCATGCAGCAGTAGTGTGTATTCATGAGTAATGACTGATAGGTTTAACACATTGTATACTATGGTGCATGCAGCAGCAGTGTGTATTCATGAGTAATGACTGATAGGTTTAACACATTGCATACTATGGTGCATGCAGCAGTAGTGTGTATTCATGAGTAATGACTGATAGGTTTAACACATTGTATACTATGGTGCATGCAGCAGCAGTGTGTATTCATGAGTATTGACTGATAGGTTTAACACATTGCATACTATGGTGCATGCAGTAGCAGTGTGTATTCATGAGTAATGACGGATAGGTTTAACACATTGTATACTATGGTGCATGTAGCAGCAGTGTCACCTCAGTTTGGCAGTTGACATCAGTACACAGTCGACTACGGGTGGCCGCAAGCACACATCATCACAATTTCAGCAGAAATTGTACGCTATCTAGTTTCACATTACTATAATACATGAATCAATATTCCCAAACATTACAGTGGTGCAACATTCCTTTCCATTCATTTTCCACATTGAAATCATCTCCCGCGAATAACTGCATGTTTTGTCAATGAACAGCGTTTCTTACCTAACTTCACTTTTACAGTGTCCGTTTTGTCAGGTTCATATTCTTTGATGTCAGTGATGTTTTTGTTTTGGCATTCATAGAAATAACTGGATATTAGAGGGGTGGAGGGGGCAGCATTGTGGCTGAAGTGCACATTTTAGCAATTCATCACCCCATGTACATGCCTGTGGCGTGCACCTGATATATAAATATGGTTCTCAGGGTAACAGGGTAGATCGAAAGGGCTGAGTGAGGTTATGGTAGAGGAAAAGAAAAGAAGAGCAATGAGAGAAAAGAGGTAAAGATTTTCAATAGGAAATGGATTACATGCAGTAAAGAGAACTGGGAAGGCTAGGGGAGAGGAGGGAGGGGCAGGGGGGGAGATGCAGGGGGGGAGGGGCAGAGGAGGGAGGGGGAGAGGAGGGATGAGGAGACTGCAGATGAATTTAGAAGCTGTGCTGCAGAAGCACTCCACCCTGTTAAGCAGTGGACTCTGTCCTAAAACCCTGCAAAAGCATGGCGGCACTGTTTCTAGAAAATATCAAGTATTTGCATAGCTGGGTTTGCAAATTGTAACAAAGGTGGTCTCACCTCTGTTGTCATGGGGCACTAACATATAAACAGACTCAGACACAATTCATTTGTGGACTACACTTTGTTTTCATAGTTAAAAATAGATATAAACACCAGGTACCATTTTAAAATATTATAGTGGTCAAGCTGTTTTTGTCTTATGAGATCAACTGACACTTAGCATATTCAATATATCAATCATACATTGGTGGATAATTGGCAGGGCTAGTGGAGCTGTTATGTATACTGTAGACTTGTTGTGTCTATCACATCCCACAGATGCTCATTCAGATGAGGTCAACATATTACTCCATTACTGAAATGATTCCAGAACAATATGTGCACTGTGGTAGGGCAGATTATCCTGCTGAAATTGGTCTCATCAAATCCCCAGGTTAACGGCGCACAGCGATCCACATGAATAAAAAATGCTCATCCAAGGTCCAGTTCCTACGCTGGTGAGCCCATTATAGGAGCTTTTCCCTCAACAATGGACAGGTGTCATCATGGGCTCCTGTATGTCGTTAACATGTTCTGTAACTTGTGCAACAGTCGTCCCTGTGTAGTTTTGGACCATACGGTTCAGCCTTTGTAAGCCTTTTGCCTCCCAGCACCCTGTCACACCCTGCCTCTGGTTTGTGTTTTTACCCTCTTTAGACCACTGATGGTAGGTACTCACCACTGTTGACCGGGTTCACCCCACAAACCATTTCAGCGTTACTTTGACCCGGTCATTTTTGCACATTTTGGCTGTGGTCTAAGTTGCTCAGGTCTTTACTCCTTCCCAAGTCTCCCTGTTAATGGAGTCTGATTGTTTGCTTAAAATCTAATCTACCCAGACCTGGAGAAGATCTACATTACGGACTTCACCTGTGAGTGGTGTTGTGGAATTATTTCTAATACCACGTAATTAATGTTACTATACCTTTATCTCTAAAATAACATTAAGCAAATACACACTGAACTCAGACTCGAAATAAGAACAGACAAGAGTATCTCTCAAGTCAACTCTAATAGTTTAATTGATAGATGAGGAAAACCATAACACGCGCAATCACGGCAACAATGCAGTGGCAGGTTATTCCTCCCTAAATGAGGTTTACTAACAAGGTTCGGGAGGAGGACTTCCAGCTAATTAATTACAGGTGGAAGCCCTCAGCAATTAACAGCTAGAGGGTACATATAGACTCAGCAGTCTTACCTCGCTCCGCTGACAGCTCGCAGCATAATAGTCTCTGTCACGGATACTATGTCGCAGCCAAGCTCTTCCTCTGACGAAGGCGTCAGCACGCAAGTCGCGGGTCCTCCGACCAGTCCGGCCATGCCGGACGCCACTCCCGAACCCAGGACCTCTTCCCGCGGCCGCACTCCGGCCCGACCAGCCGGGCGTTCCCTCAGACGCCGGTACCAGGCTTCGCCGCCCCCAGCAAGACAACCTCCGATTTCCCCGGCCTCCTCCTACCGCTCGACCGTCCCGACGATCCCTCCCATCGGGAAGTGGACCGTAGCCGGGCTGAGACAGGCGCTAGGCTACTCGGACACGCCGGTCTCCAGGAGAATGCTCAAGGCGGAGCTGTACGACTTATATGCTCTACCTCCAAGCACCTCCTAAACCCGCCCGCAGGCAGGGAAAAACCCGCGGGGCCTAAGCATTTCTGCCCAAGCAACTCCGTCGTCCTCCCGCTCAGGACACCGCTCGCGGCGTTCCGTAAATGCCTCCGCCGCCGCAGCGGCGCGCCCGGGACGAGCCCAGCGGCTTCCCTTCCGTAGCGCAACTTTACACCCCCATTAACCCTCTCCCTTCCCAGCAGCCCCGAGCTCTGGCCCCAGGCACTAGCGCGCAGCTTCCGCAGCCAGCAGCTGTACAGGCTATCCCGCGACTCCAGTCCTTCTACCCAGGTGCCAACCCCGCCCACCAGCAGTGGCCCACAGCTAACCCCGCCCACCAGCAGTGGCCCGCAGCCCCGCAGCTCCAAACAAGCGCGGGCCCGCCCCCGCTCGCAGCGCAAGTTCCCCCTTTTCCCTTCCAGCCTCCTTTCCCCCGCCCAACTTCCCCCCCCCTGCCGCCGCAGGTCCCCTAGGCGCGTTCCCACCGCCTACGTTCCAAGCTCCGGGGTACACCCTCCCCTGCGCCTCCACCCAATCCAAATCCCCATACTCCCTCTTCACAGCCACCCCGATGCCCGTGCCGTCTAACGCCGTCGCCATGGAACCCCCGCCGGTTTCCCAGCACATCCGCGCCCAGATCCTCTCAGGTGCGGACGCAGACCTTTCATCTCTGCTCTCTCTTCTTCCCGCAGCCGAACCGGAACGCCGGATTGACTGCGGGGAGTACTCAGTCACCCTTAGGAACACAACCACCCACTCATCTCGCGTACTCTCTTTCCCCGAGTTCTCAATGGCCTTTTCCCGGTTCACCGAGATAATCTGTTCCGTTTTTCCCCAAAGGCGGCGCGAACTGAACGACTATCAAGCCATTATAGCCGAACTCGCGCTGTCCTACGGGGGGGGGCACTTCTACACCTACCACAAGCTCTTCTCCGCAAAGAGCGCCGTGCGAGTCGCGCAGTGGAACCAGTGCCCCTACTGGGGCGCACTCGACCCAGACCTGCACAACAGGGTGTTCCTAGGCTGCAGGAACATCACCTGCGCAGTGTGCAGGTCCGCGGCGCACCCCACAGCCTCATGCCCACATGTTAACCCCTCCTCCCCTCCCCACACCAGTTCGAGCAAGCCGAAGTCTACCAGCTATGTACCGCGTACCGCAACCACCAGCGCAACTCAGGCCTCCGCTTTCATGGAAGACAGACAGATCTGCGACAATTTCAACGCGGGCAGATGCACCAGAGCACGCTGCCGCTTCATGCACATTTGTAGCTTCTGCGGCGGCGCCCACGCCCGCCTCGTATGTCCAGTCTGCAAATCCGCTAATAAATCATCCAAAAATTACTTGACGACTCCCGTAAATATTTCACGCATGCAATTCGAACTAGCCCTCCACCCGGACGCCGAATTTACGGATTACCTTCTATCAGGTTTAAAAATGGCTTCAAACCAGGCTTAGAGTGCCCGCTGTCACAAAACCTCATCTGTAAAAATTTGCTATCCGCCGTTATGGAACCCGAAGTAGTAGACCAACTGATCAAAAAAGAAGTCGAGGCAGGCTTCATGATCGGTCCGTTCAACAATCCCCCTTTCGACCTGTTCCGCGTCAGCCCCATCGGAGTGGCCACAAGGAAATTCACTGGTAAAAAACGTCTAATTATCAACCTCTCAGCCCCTCATCACTCCCCGTTCCCAAGTATTAACAGCTTGATCCCTCTCGACGAATTCTCGCTTAAATTCCACGACATTGACCAGGCAATCGACATGATTAGAATCGCGGGTCGGGGTGCCTGGCTGGCCAAAGTTGACGTTACATCCGCTTTCAAAGTCATGCCCATCCATCCCGACTCTTGGCATCTCTTTGGAGTCCGCTGGCTCGAGAAATACTATTTCGCCGTACGTCTAACGTTCGGATGCAAAAGCAGCCCTAAAATATTCGACATGCTATCAGAAGCAGTCTGCTGGATTTTGTCAAACAACTACGCCATCCCCCACCTCATTCACCTGCTAGATGATTTTCTAATAATCTCGCCTCCCAACGCCATCCCGGCCGCGCACCTCCTCTCAGTCCAAAACGTCTTCTCCGAGCTCGGAATCCCCCTCGCAGAGGAGAAAACCATGGGCCCCGCGACGTCCATCGAGTTCCTAGGGATTAACTTGGATTCTAGGGAATTCCAAGCCTCCCTGCCAAAGGAGAAAATCGACCGAATAATTCTCGTCTCCTCTACCTTCCTCGAGAAATCGGTTCTCTCGAAACGCGAACTCTTGTCCCTGCTTGGCCATTTAAACTTCGCGATGCGCATCATCCCGCAGGGTCGCCCCTTTGTATCGCATCTCCTCTCACTCGCGTCCTCCGTCCACTCGCTAGAGGACCCCATTTCCTTAACCCATGCATGCCGCGACGAACTTAGGCTATGGGTAACATTTCTAAAACAGTGGAACGGCCTATCGTTTTTCACAAAAACCTCGTCGCGTTCCCCACCGACATCCAACTGTTCACAGACGCCGCCCCCTCAATCGGGTTCGGGGATTCTACCAAGGTCGTTGGTTCGCGGCTCCGTGGCCACCCCAGTTCCAGCAATTACCGCAATCCTCGGCGCTATTCGAGCTCTACCCTCTCGTAGTAGCAGCTTTCCTGTGGGGGAAGGAATGGTCCTCTACAAGCATCCTAGTGCATTGCGACAACGAGGCGACCGTGCACTGCATTAACAGAGGCCGTTCCCATTCACCCGCTCTGATGCCACTCTTAAGGCGCCTCACCTGGATCGCAGCTTGCGACCAATTCATTATCGTCGCTAAGCATATCCCCGGTCGGAGAATCAAATCGCTGACTCCCTGTCTCGCTTTCTGTTTCAGAAATTCAGGACGCTGGCTCCGGAGGCGGACCATATCCCTACTCCGGTACCTCGCTATTCGGAGTTGATATTCCCGTAAACCACCCGCTAAAAACCCTGCTCGACTCATCACTCAACACCATCCTTCACGCAGTCGCCCCAGGACCCTCCAATCCTACCTTACCGCCTGGAAAAGTTTTAAAACATTCCACGCTTCTTACAACCTACCCTTCCCCGATTTTTCCCTTCTTTCCATAACGTCTTTCACCTCCTATCTTTATACCATAAAGGGCTTACAAGCCGGGTCCATTAGAGGGTACCTGAGCGGCATCCAGTTTTTCCATAAATTGATGCACGGCGCTCCCTCCCCCGGAATAAGCAACGCACAAACCTCCCTCCTGATTAAAGGGATTCAAAGATCCCAGCCCACCCGTACCGACGCCAGGCAACCCTTAACCCTTGATATCTTAACCAAATGCATTTACACCCTCCGCACAGGCTACCAGCCCCTAGGTGCCGCCCGCACACTTGACGCCATGTTTATCCTAGCCTTTTCGGCTTCCTCAGGTGCTCGGAACTCACCACCACTTCCAAATTCGACCCCGAAATCCACCCCACCATCTCAGACCTATCAGTAATAGACGACGAGGCAATTTCATTTCTGATTAAACGAAGCAAGACCGACCAGAACAATAAAGGCCATTTTATCTACATTTTTAACCTAGCCTCGCAAATCCAACCGTACCAGTCAATTCGGGTTTACCTGCAACGGAGAAGATCCCAGGCTAGATCTCCTCTGGAACCCCTGTTCATGGACGAATCCCGGAAACCCGTGTCACGTTTCTGGTTCCAGAAGCACCTCAAATCCGTTCTCCAGCAGTCAGGCATTCCAGCAGAACACTTTTCAGGCCACTCATTCCGCATCGGGGCAGCAACTTCAGCAGCCCAAAAAGGCCTCTCCCAACAGCAGATCCAAGCCCTAGGGAGATGGTCCTCCGACGCTTTCCAAAGCTATATCAGGACAAATCGGTCCCATATCAAAATAGCTCACCAAACCCTCGTAAACAAATCAACCAATAGATAAATGGACAATTAAATCAACTAAGTAATAGAACTCCGTTCTAATTAATAGAACCCCCCTTGTTCCTTTTCTGTCCTCTCTTTCCGTCCAGCGAGCATTGGCCTCACAGCGGACGGAGTGAGAGCCCCCCCGGTAGAGCGCTCCTGTTTTCTCTTTCATCCAGTGAGCATTCGGTCTCCAGCAGATGCCGCGTGAGAAAATCTCCCGGGCAGGCACTCACTTTCGCTATTTCCCGTTTCCTTCCGTCCAGCGGGCACTAGTCTCACAGCGGACGGAATGAGAACCTCCCCGGTTGAGTTCGTACGTTTTCTCTTTTCATCCAGTGAGCATTTGGTCTCCAGCAGATGCCGCGTGAGAAAATCTCCCGGGCAAGCACTCATTTTCCCCTTCGCGTTTCCCCTTTCCGTCCAGCGAGCACTAGTCTCACAGCGGACGGAGTGAGAACCTCCCGGTCGAGCTCAACGTTTTCTCTTTTCATCCAGTGAGCATTGGTCTCCAGCAGGTGCCGCGTGAGAAAATCTCCCGGGCAAGCACTCATTTTCCCCCTTCGCGTTTCCCCTTTCCGTCCAGCGAGCACTAGTCTCACAGCGGACGGAGTGAGAACTTCCCCGGTCGAGCCCATCGTTCTCTCTTTCATCCAGTGAGCATTGGTCTCCAGCAGATGCCGCGTGAGAACCTCCCGGGCAAGCACTCACTTTCCTGTACGTTCCTCCTTTCCGTCCAGCGAGCATTGGTCTCACAGCGGTCGGAATAAATCTATACCAAACGGGCATTGGTCCCACAGCAAAGCTCCCACGTTTCCCGTTCCGTCCAGCGAGCATTGGTCTCCCAGCGGTCGGAATAGGAACACCAAGCGGGCCTCAGTCCCGCAACAAACGTTCAAACGCCCCACGTCCACAGGCCAGCAGGGCCCGCCTAGTCCAGGCCGTGAACGGCTTCACAGGCCCGCGCGCATACAAAAAAAAAAAAAAAAAAAAAAAAAAAATTTATAAAAAAAAAAAAAAAAAAAAAAAAATAGATTAAAAAACAAAAAAAAAAAAAAAAAAAAAAAATTTAAAAAAAAAAAAAAAAAAAAAAAAAAAAAAAAAATAATTCTGACCCTTCCTCGCAATGCCAGTCCGCCAAGCTCGGCTCTCTGGGGGTTTATAATCCAGCGGCTGTCCTCGGCTCCTTAGCGTTAGGGGGTACTCTGGAGCCCCGGGCCGGATTCCGGTTCGGGCCAAATTCCCTTAATTGGCATGTAGCCCGGAAATGAGGTTTACTAACAAGGTTCGGGAGGAGGACTTCCAGCTAATTAATTACAGGTGGAAGCCCTCAGCAATTCCGCTCAAATTCTAGTCCTAACCACTTACATGGAACCCTCCCCCGGAACCCTCCGGACAGCACGCCAAATACGCATTAAACCTATATCCCTTAATTGGCATGTAAGTGCGAACTCGTGAATATGAAGAACATTGCAGTATATATAGGGTTTGATAACGCACACACTTCCACACAAACTTAAACAATATCAGATGGAGAACAATGTGAAGCTGTTAGATGATTCCACCAACTATACAGTATAATCTGGAAAACACATAAAGCTGTAACAAAACTCGAAGGTCAGTGCTCTCAAGCCAAGGGAGGCCAGACACATGGTAGATAAGGACAGAAACAATAGAGAGGCACACAAAAGACCCATACAGTTCATCACAGATAAGGTGTTCAGGACATCTGTTTCTAGCCTTGGCCTCTCTAACAGCCTGAAGATCACATTCCTGTTTCTCAGGGTTTTGTGCTTTCCTCTCTGGCCCCCAAGACCCACTGAAACACGTAGTTTATCACATGCTAATATATGCTTAACTCACTATTCCTAAACTTCTTAACCGTCATGTATATTTTCCACAACAGTGGTCATAATATTTTGGCTCATCTGTGGATATAATCTGAATATTATGCCTTATAACATGACAAATTGCAGGAAATTGACTTAAAAACGTTTTAATTTCTCTGTTACTTAGATCCCCAACAAAACGTTGTTTAAGGGTCACAAAAAGCCAGAGCCAGCCCTGCACTCAGACACACACATGCGCACACAAATTGAACATTAAAAGCACACAAACCTTGAATCTCCACATCTATTTATAGACAAATAATTCCCCTGCAAATTCTGCTGGAATATCCCTCCCACATTAGTCTTGAGAGCCATAGGGACCTGTCTGTATCATTAGCATGATGGATGACTGTAGCCTCCCTCTGGTTTCTCCTCCGAAGGGACCTTGCTCTAATTCCAGACCTGTATCATGTAAATGTTACAGTTTGAGTGAATTATCAAATTACTGAAATGACAACATATTGATGTGATGAATGTTAATAGTAGTATTAAATGATTATATGTTCGATTGAATAAAAGTGATCATCTTATTGTCGGGTCCGTATGTTTCTGAACCCTTTTCCAAGAACTTTGGCCTACTGCCATTAAGGTCGTTGTGAGATTTAGCCACTTGTGGGGACAGCATTTATGACTAGTAGAACATTGCAGGTCTTTTGGCATTTTGTATACACCATAACATTATGACCACTGACTGGTGAAGTGAATATCTTTGATAATCTTTATTTATCTTATCATGGCATCTGTCCGTGGGTGGGATATATTAGGCAGCAAGGGAACAGTTTGTCTTAAAAATAATGTGTTAGAATCAGGGAAAATGGGCATTGATCTGACTTTGAAAAGGGCCAAATTGTGATGGCTAGACAACTGGACTTGGTCGACTTGGGGGGAGTTCCCAGTCAGCAGCGGTCAGTAACTATCTAAAGTGGTCCAAGTAAGGAAAAGCGATGAACCAGTGACCGGGTTATGGGTGGCCAAGGGTAATTGACACACAGCGGGAGTGAAGACTGGCCAGTGTGGTCAGAATCAAATAATAAGCTACTGTAGCTGAAATTGCTAAAAAATAGTCCATGCTGGTAAATAGAAAGGCGTCAGAACACATGGTGTAGTTAGTTGTGTTTGGGGCTGCAGACCAGTCAGGGGGGTCAAGGGGGCCGTCGCTTACCTGAAGAAAACATGTCATCAGGATGCACTATGGGAAAAAAATCTGAAAAAAATAATGACACACATATATAACAACTTAAAAAAGCGAATTATATTGTCCATCTGCGTTGCCTTTTCTTAAGTTAGATGCGCATACATGACAATGATCAAAGCCTGCTTGTGTAGTTGATTGAACTGTACGGTCTACACTCCCAGAACTAGATCCCATCACTGGGACATCACACTGCTTCAGGAGTTATTAGTGCTTATGACAGGCTTGTTAGCACTGTGTGCCTGCGTGTGCCTGTGCTTGGAGGGTGATTGGATATTTAGGTGTGTGTATTCTATAATGGATTGTTTCTCGCTCCACTTAGTCAGCGCTGTCATCTCATTTCTCTGGACGGGTTATTAGGTTTCACTCGAAAATATAAATTGATGGGAACCGAAGAAGATCCGTAATTTGACCGGGCAGTTTGGTTAAAAACAATCTCAGTGAACATCTCCCAGCAGATATTCCCTGTCTGAAATATGCATTCATAATGAACAAGAACAGAAACAGAAAGCAGTTATTCAGTTAGGGCCTTTTCCAATTACAGGAGTTATGTTAAGATCAAATAATCACAGCACTCTCACTTTGATCTGAATGTCATATCACACACATGGTATGAAAGGTATGAAAGATTGTATCCCATGATGTTTCCAACGTGAGCTAGTTAGCTAACAACAGCCTACTAAATGTAATTGGGTAATGGAATGGCTGTAACATTAGCATCTCCACCTGCACCTGGGCTCCATGTTACCCAATATAAAACAATGGAATGGCTGTAACATTCATTAGCATCTCCTCCGGCACCTGGGCTCCACGTTACCCAATATAAAACAATGGAATGGCTGTAACATTCATTTGCATCTCCTCCTGCACCTGGGCTCCATGTTACCCAATATAAAACAATGGAATGGCTGTAACATTCACTTGCATCTCCTCCGGCACCTGGGCTCCACGTTACCCAATATAAAACAATGGAATGGCTGTAACATTCATTAGCATCTCCTCCTGCACCTGGGCTCCATGTTACCCAATATAAAACAATGGAATGGCTGTAACATTCATTAGCATCTCCTCCTGCACCTGGGCTCCACGTTACCCAATATAAAACAATGGAATGGCTGTAACATTCATTAGCATCTCCCCCTGCACCTGGGCTCCACGTTACCCAATATAAAACAATGGAATGGCTGTAACATTCATTTGCATCTCCACCTGCACCTGGGCTCCACGTTACCAAATATAAAACAATGGAATGGCTGTAACATTCATTAGCATCTCCTCCTGCACCTGGGCTCCACGTTACCAAATATAAAACAATGGAATGGCTGTAACATTCATTTGCATCTCCACCTGCACCTGGGCTCCACGTTACCAAATATAAAACAATGGAATGGCTGTAACATTCACTTGCATCTCCACCCCCACTTGGGCTCCACGTTACCCAATATAAAACAATGGAATGGCTGTAACATTCATTAGCATCTCCTCCTGCACCTGGGCTCCACGTTACCAAATATAAAACAATGGAATGGCTGTAATATTCATTTGCATCTCCACCCCCACCTGGGCTCCACGTTACCCAATATAAAACAATGGAATGGCTGTAACATTCATTAGCATCTCCTCCTGCACCTGGGCTCCACGTTACCCAATATAAAACAATGGAATGGCTGTAACATTCATTTGCATCTCCTCCTGCACCTGGGCTCCACGTTACCCAATATAAAACAATGGAATGGCTGTAACATTCATTTGCATCTCCTCCTGCACCTGGGCTCCACGTTACTGGTCTACTTTATTGCCACCGGCCGTGTTCCATTCCCGTTTTGCCCTGTTCTATTCCCATTCCTTGCACCTGGACGTAGCATTCCCCATTTTCCACACCTGGACTCAATTCCCATCGTTATCCCCATGTTAATGTAACCTTCAGTTTCCTTTTCTCTTGGTCAAGTCTTGTCATCTCTCACATTTATACTGTGTGTGTTTTGGATAGACCCTCCTATACCTTTGGTTTCAGTAATTTAAGAGCTTTGTTGTATTGTTTTTGTTCCTGAAAGCCTGGTGCTGTACCTTCTGTACTACAATGCGTAACAAATAAAACCTGCATTTGCCTGCAACTGCATCTGCTCTACTCTTCTCGTGATTCGTAAACGCATGTTCAATTTATTCCAACAAAATCAAGCAAGCAAGCCAATAACTTCATAAAAAACTAATATAAAACAAATTCCATTGCAATATAAAAGTGGCATTGCTGATGCAAATATGCAAAAAGTGTTGTTAATCTTTCAAAAACTGTTCTATACAACATTAAATATTTGTGGTGACACTGTGCCACTGTAGACTGTGCCACTGTAACCTCTGACCCCCTGGTTCATGTCTGAGCTCTTATCTGGGCTGCTGTATGAAGCAGACTCCTGGAAGGTAGTGGTCCCAGAAGCAGCATCACTCCTCTGAAATGAAACTCACACCGATCTGGGAGTGAGGGTGTGAGCGTGGGTGTGGGCATGATTTACCCCTCTTGCATATTCATGTGCCACAAGAGTGTGAAGACAAAAACGAAAAAGGAATGCCAATGACCTGGAGCTGAGGAACAGGGTTAATGTGTTGTCAGTGAACAGACGGTGATACATAGAGAGAGAGGAAAATAGTTTGCTGCTTGCACTCCTCATCCACACCCACTACCTGGAATAACTACATGGCAAATGAATTAAGACAATACTTAGGAGCTTTCAGCACGAAAATTGTGAGGCTGTTTATTTGGATCAGATCCAGATGTGTCTCCTTCCATGTCTTCTCTCACCTGTGTAGAAGGCCGATAGAGTGCGGGTTTGGAGTCCTTATTGGGCCTTGTTGAACTAATGCACTGAGGAGTGTGGTGACATTTGAGATGATAATACCATGGTGACCCTCCACTCCAAAAGGATGATTGCTTTGTAACCTTTGTTTTAGTCTGAATATATATATATATATTTATATGTGTGTGTGTTATGACACAAACACGCCCACAACTCGGCATTGCACCAACGCCCTTTAAAATAAACATTTGGTAGCATTTGGATGATTCCAAATGTTAAATATATTAAGTTTTACATATGGGTCCATGCTATGCCTGGTGGAATAGGATTAAACTCAGTTTGGAGATCAGAGGTCAGCCAATAGTGATTCAGTACAGCGTCTCTCCGGAGTCCCTCCAGCTTGAGAGTGCAGTTGTACTACTAGATGTATTTTGTAGTAGAATAAGAATTGGAAGAGTGGGACTCTGTAGACATCAACAGTGCTATATGGATTAAGGCTAAGAATTATTGAATAAAGTGTATGTGTGTGTGTGTGTGTGCGTGCGTGTGTGTGCGTGTGTGTGTGCGCATTTATTGTGATGTGTGTGGAATGCTTAGAAGAGGGACGTTTTACTATGTTCCTGGAAGCCAAATCCTGACAAAGCCCTTCTACCGTCCACCATCCAGATCCTTCTCCATCTTACCCGGGGCCTCTGTTTAGATTTTCTCCTCTGTTTACCTTAATGGGGCACCCTTCATTTACATCCACCAATGTACACAGAGCTGGAAAAACCCCATTGCTCTGCCAATCCTTATTTGAGAATGTGTTTCTCCGCTGCCTGGTGACATCCCAGGGTTTGTGATGATGTGACTAATATCGTCACCGTCAACACATCATTTCTTTTTTTTTGCTAAAGTCTTTTTGGCCAGATTGAGTCTAACATTAATAAAAAATGTGACCACCTGGCATGCCTTTAGCATATAGTATTCTTCACTCACTTGGTCAACTAAGCTTCTCTATTTTAAATATATTTTCTTAACTATCAGTAGACAACGGAAATTGTATATTGAACAAAAACTAGGGGGTGATGTAAGACATTTAGCATGTTGAAATTGGGCCCTGTGTCAAAAACTCTTGCAGGGTGAAGTGTAGAGAGCGAGATGCAGAGCCAGAGAATCATGTTTGGTTGGCGTTTTATTTACACAAAATTAAAACAACACAAAGTTTGGGGTTTATGTAAGGGTTCTGGGACTAGACCAAAATGACAGGGTGTCAACATCATTATAGTCTGCAGGCACTTCTTGGTGACAATCAAAGGTGGGAAGATCAATGTGACATAAGTGAAGATAACCTCTTGTCTTGGATGCGGTTTGGATCAGATTTCCAAAAGCATAATAAAAGTTACTTGCACAGTTCTACAAGCACACACACGTTAGCACATCGCCATCTCTCAATGCAGATTCTACTTAATATCAGAGTCTGTGTTTGTGTGAGCAGCTCATGCAGAGCAGCTGAAAATCTATGAGACCTAAGAAGGAAGAAAGCCTATGTTTCCATAATTACAGCTGTGGCTGGAGGTTTAAGTGTATGTGCTGGATTTCCAGCTAAATCGCTGAGGGTGCCAACGGTTAATGCGCAGAAAGATTCTACACTTAGAGTAAAGGGTTAATGAACAGAGAGATTCTACACTGAGAGTAAAGGGTTAATGAGCATTGAGATTCTACACTGAGAGTAAAGGGTTAATGAACAGAGAGATTCTAGACTGAGAGTAAAGGGTTAATGAGCATTGAGATTCTACACTGAGAGTAAGCGTTAATGAGCATAGAGATTCTACACTTAGAGTAAAGGGTTAATGAACAGAGAGACTCTACACTGAGAGTAAAGGGTTAATGAGCATTGAGATTCTACACTGAGAGTAAGGGTTAATGAGCATAGAGATTCTACACTTAGCGTAAAGGGTTAATGAACAGAGAGATTATACACTGAGAGTAAAGTGTTAATGAGCATAAAGATTCTACACTGAGAGTAAAGGGTTAATGAACAGAGAGATTATACACTGAGAGTAAAGGGTTAATGAGCATAGAGATTCTACACTGAGAGTAAAGGGTTAATGAGCATAGAGATTCTACACTGAGAGTAAAGGGTTAATGAGCATAGAGATTCTACACTGAGAGTAAAGAGTTAATGAGCATAGAGATTCTACACTGAGAGTAAAGGGTTAATGAACAGAGAGATTCTACACTGAGAGTAAAGGGTTAATGAGCATAGAGATTCTACACTGAGAGTAAAGGGTTAATGAGCATAGAGATTCTACACTGAGAGTAAAGGGTTAATGAACAGAGAGATTCTACACTGAGAGTAAAGGGTTAATGAGCAGAGAGATTCTACACTGAGAGTAAAGGGTTAATGAGCATAGAGATTCTACACTGAGAGTAAAGGGTTAATGAGCATTGAGATTCTACACTGAGAGTAAGGGTTAATGAGCATAGAGATTCTACACTGAGAGTAAAGGGTTAATGAGCATAGAGATTCTACACTGAGAGTAAGGGTTAATGAGCATAGAGATTCTACACTGAGAGTAAGGGTTAATGAGCATAGAGATTCTACACTGAGAGTAAAGGGGTGTTGAGAGAATAAAGGCATGCAGCATCACAATAGCTTAAAAAAGACCCTTTTAGTACACACATGCCAACTCATAACTAAAATCATTGCTATGCTTGCATGTATCATTTTGTCTGATGATAATTCGAATACAACGTTGAACGTTCACTCAGGTTTTATAAAGCACTCATGACCTGGAGCACCATCTAAACTGGACTACGTGAGGAAAAGGGAGTGTACGCAACCCAGCCTGGGGGTGTTTACCATTTGCACTTAATGGATTATTTAAACAGACCATCTATTGGGTGCTAACACATCTGACTCGCCATGAGGCGTGTGTCAGTACATTCTGTTTAGGGTCATTCCGTGTCATTTCAGTAAGCCATGGCATCAATGACATTTATTCTGGGTGGGTACAGCGTTTAATATTCACATGATGTGCTACCGCACCCATAAGGTCAAAGCCATACCAGACCAAGCTTTAATTCTTCATGGAAAGCTTGTCCCTCCCAAGTTACTTTTTAATAGTTTTTTTTTATTTGGGCCAATTTTGCTGCCTTTTCTAACTTGGCTAAGTTAGAATCTAATGAGATTTGAATGGGCGAAAGGAAATTGCATTTATTTAACTTGCATGACACATTTCTGTGAGATTTCTTAATTTGTGTTCAATTTGTGTTTCTGTCAAAACATTTTTTTTATTTGATTGGTGGGAAATTTGTTTCAGCAAGCGCTTGTCAAAAGATGTCTTGTCAAATCAATAGACGGGGTCATTATATTGCGAGAATTAGAACCAATGAAGCACTGAGTTCCCAGAGGACACAGTCTGACACAAAGCCACGACAGAGGAACTATGAGACAAGCATTCA
The DNA here is from genome assembly GCA_029465975.1 of Dallia pectoralis. NCBI lineage: Eukaryota > Metazoa > Chordata > Actinopteri > Esociformes > Umbridae > Dallia > Dallia pectoralis. The sequence continues at coordinate 4,540,126 of CM055728.1, forward strand.
TTTGACCTCTAATGAACGGGACCAATAACAACAGATTTGGAGAGAGACAGGCCTATTCTGCACCTAATGCTTTTTACCTCAATAAAATTGAAACGTTGCAGTTTACTTCTCTTTGGAACATCACAACTGCACTTTCCACTGGCTGAACCTCTAGCAGGAAAGGCTGTTCTGACATGACAGATGATGTGCCGTGCATTTTTTGGTGTGCTTTGGTGTGATCAAAGGCATCAGCAGGCATTAGCAAAGGCAGCAGCTCTGACCAATAGCCAATTAACCTTTAGCATGCTGGATAAAGCCAGACAATTCCCGTCATCCATATATCTGTTTAACATCACATCAATAAATCTATCAGGAGATGTTAAGACCCAGGACGCTCGATAGACAAGAGTGTGGAACACAGCTGGTGTAGCTCTAACAGACCTGCTGAAGTTTTTTCTGAGAGACTAAATCCTTTAAAAAATGTTATCCGGGATTTAGAGTCTCAAAAGAAACTGCAAGCTCATCCAGTGCTCTTGGTCGGGCCAAAATATATGCTAAAAATATTCAAAAGATTTCAGATAGTGTTTGAACCCAAGTCTGGCGTGTCTGTTGTTCATTTGGTGGAAATATCTTTTAGCGTTGGCAGACTGTTGACATTGTTATTTAATAGAACACAGTTGAAGACATGACCTAAGGGGAGGCTAGGAGATAATGGAAATCTAAATGACACTTTTGTCATTAAGCGATGGCTTGACATGCACATTGGACTTTTAAAGTGGTTTTCAGTGATTTCCGACTAATATGATTGTCTAGTAACTTCAGAGACCTCTGGGATCGGTAAAAAATTGCTAGCTAGGGAAAAAACACAAGAGAAAATCACTTAAGATTGATAATAACAGACATGACAAATCCCCTTCTGATGGCTACAGTACGATAATGCATAATGAATTAGGACTTTGCGTACATGTAACACAGTGGTCGACCAACAACAACATAATACTTCACCTCTAAGCTGTTTTAGAGTCAGTCTACCAACTGGAATGTAGACTGTTTTACAGCACCACCATTCTAATGGGGTACAAAATAAAAAGGTAGAAACACAAAAACAACATGGTGAATTATCTATTTTCACACAAATGTAAAACTAATATTTGTCAACTCTACATATGCTAATATAATATTCTATTTGGGGGCCTGGTAAAAATGGGGTTTAGGATTAGTGTATGACAAGCCGTTTGTGGAAATTGTAAACACAATAAGAAAAAAACATGTAATTAATGTAAAACAATGTTGTATAAATATTTTGAGTTAGAGAATGGCCCCTCAACTTTACATTTGTATTTTTTAAGGCTTTTATTGACAGTACGATTCAAAGGCAGGACAAGTGAAGAGGAGGCACAGTGATAAAAGATATAAATGGCTATTGAACCCTGGTCTACAACAAGAATTTGCCTGCTAGGCACTATGAGTGTGCGTGTATTTGTTTTAGTTTGTGTGTGTTTGTGTTTTTGCTTGCGTGAAGTCAGAGTTGTGTTGAGAGTAATTAAATAGGACATGCAACCATCATCATGGGACAGGGTGGGCGCCTTCAAATGCCATCGCTTTTATTGTGAGGCAAAACATTGAGACGCAGCATCTTAATGCTAAAAGTCAGCCTTGTTTCATGGTTTATTTAATATTCATGTTTTTTACATATTATGTGGATTGGTTTGGGGATGTTGTATAGGTATACACACACTCACACGCACACACACACACACACACACACACACACCAAACTGTGCCTAAACACTCCATGAATAAACACTGAAACTATGCACATATCCACATCCGGTTCTCTGACCATAAAATCTGGTGATCAATGGAGCAGTCCAGTGAAGTATATTGAACACACTGTTCTTCCGACCATTGGGAATGTACTCATAGGACCAGAACGTGTAGCTGTAGTTACATGGAGCTAATTGTGCATACAGGGCTTTACTTATTCACTCAGCAAACCTACTAAATAATGTCGAAAATGAAGTGAGAGTGCTACGGGGCATTGGGCTTGTCCAGGTCAGTGGATGGGGCACAAGATGCTGCTGGTGTGGTGTGGAGAGCCAATAGGGGGCACCCTTTCCATCGGTCCTGAGATCAATTTACTTTGGGCAGGGAAAGGGAGATTGTCCAGCGCATGTTTCCGTTTTTTTAGATGGGATATTAAATGTCTGTCCTGACTCTGGAGGCCTTAGCAGAAAGGTAAAGGGTTTAAACCCGATGTCCTGGCTACATTCCCAGCCTGGCCTTATTCCAATCATGGCAACCTAAACACATCCCTCGTTCCTAATGTAATCACAAGTCTGATGATGTGTGGCTAACGTTCTTTCACACATTAGTCTGTGCATAAGCCAAGCAGTGCTGCACACATCATGGTGGATGAGGTGAGCGTTCTCGTTACTCTGCAAACTACATTGGGGCTCTAAAAGGGAACATGTACATGCAAATACATTCTTATATGGAGTAAAAACACCAGTAAAACAACTGGTACAAGCAATAATAAATTAGCTCGAAAGGCATCACATTGATGGCGTGTAAACACACACACACAGACAAAAAAACACACAGAAGCAAGTATGGAACAGACCATAACAAGGGACCCAAGCCATGATTACTTTAAGCTTTATACGCAACAACATCTGTGATAGAACACAGGCATACTGAATCAAATTCTTGAACTTAAAGATACAATACATGCAAAGTTGTTAACAGTTGGACAGTTGCTGTTTATTTTAATGTACCCACTTACAGTAACACACAAAAGTGAGTACACCCCTCACATTTTTGTAAATATTTGATCTTTAAATGTGGCAACACTAAAGAAAAGACACTTTGCTACAATGTAAAGTAGTGAGTGTACAGCTTGTATAACAGTGTACATTTGAAGTGAGTACACCGAAATTGGACTACCAAACTTATTTATATATAAGTTGACACCATATTTTACAAGTTCACATCACAATTGACACCCCCCTGGAGACTACAATGGCATCAATCAACACATTTCCTGTAGCTACAATGAGACTAATGTACTGACGCCACCCTCATTGGCCTCATCTCTGATGGAGACAAGACCACCTACAGGGGGAAATTGACCGGCTTGTGTCCTGGTGCAGTCTCAACAACCTGGAGCTCAATGCTCTAAAGGCAGTGGAAATGAATGGACTTTAGGAGCCCAGCTGACCTTTGTCCCATAGTCCTGCAGGGCTCAACTTAGTGGAGTCATTGCGCTTCCTGGCAACACAACCCAGGACCTCAAATGGGAGCTGAACATCACATCTCTCACTAAAAAAGCTCAACGAAGGCTGTACTGCCTGCGGCAGCTCAGAAAGTACAAACTGACCATGATGACTAACAAGTACACAGCCATCATCGAGTCCATCCTGACCTCTCCATCATCGTGTGGTTCACTGCAGCCACTGTCAAGGACAAGACCAGGCTGCCACGCATCATCCGCTTTGCAGAGCAGATAAAAGGTTGTAAGCTGGCGTCTCTTAAGGACCTGTTCAAAGCCAGGTCACTGAGGCGGGCATCTAAGATTAAGGCAGACCCCTTCCATACGGGTAACAGACTATTCAGACTCCTCCCATCTGGGAAACAGACTATTCAGAACTCTCCCCTCTGGCAGACGGCTACCGTCTATCAAGACCAAAATATTCCATCACAAGAACAGCTTTTTCCCCACAGCGGTGAGTCTAAGGAACATGTCTCTTGTACTAGTCTGCCCCCCCCATAACCCCCCTGGCCACTATCCTGAACTATAACTTTGAGGGCTTATTTGCACAACTGTATATACAATTACATATTGCTCTACATACCGCTGTTTTGAAATCTGCTCTCACATTAAGACATTGCTCCTTTACACTACTCAGATATATATGGCACTAAGCTGTCAAACAGTTTGTGTTGTGTGATTTGTGTCTATTTGCACTGTTCATGTACGTTACATAATGTGTGTCCTAAATGCTGCAGGCCTGCAGCTATGGGTCAAAACAAATTGAATGTGTACACAAACTTGGCAATAAACCCGACGTCGTTCCTCTCCTTCTCCCGTTGTTGCTGTACATATATTATATATATTTTTATATTATTGTTGCTGTGTATTTTCTCAATGCGTAGATGTGGCATGCCATGTCACAAGGATGTCATTGTTTAAAACGACGTTGTGTTATTAGGTGCATCTGACATATAAAACACTTTGATATTGACTTTGCAACCAAGGTTAGCCTCAGCATAAATGTGCCGAGACACGGTTGACTTGCTCACATTCAAGCCAGGTGTTAATAAAACTTTAACTCTGCATGTAAAATATTTATGAAGCCTTTACCTGATTATTTTTCCACAGGGCTCATTATGTGGTCAACCCTGACATAGAGTATCTGGGCAGCTTTAGTAAAAGTGTCTTCTGTGGCACTGGTCAGAGACAGCCAGGCCACTGTAGGCAAAATAACCATGAACAGTACAAGGCTTAAGGTTAGATAAGGTCAGTCATTTTGTTGATTTATATTAAAAAACAAGCAACATTTCTGATGCTATACTCAATAGGAAGTGAATAGGGTGACTCCATGTGTAGCTCATTACTCATGAACACAAGTCAGACCTGATAGTGACTCACCTACAGAGGCACTCTGTAAAACAGGTCTCTTCACCATAGACAAGTGCACACTAAAGCTATTCCGATATATAAAAAAACAGAAGTTATATTGGTGAATAATGGCTGCCTGACATTTCCTTTTCCCCTTCTGTGACTTGAACTACGGTACTCAAAAAAAGAAATGTATAAAAAAACAAGTGGGAAAGGTCTTCTTCTATATGATGTTGCTTGGTGATAGTTACCTGAGATAAGTGATATTAGAGGCCCAACAGAGCACCAGTCCAGACCCTGGTGCACCAGTCACCTGCACAATGGATTCATCTGGGTGGTTAATGGGGATTGGATGCTTTTTCCGAGACTCCTGGGGCCATCATTACCCTGAGAGCCATGACAGAGGATGCATGAGTTTTATGCAGAGATGGAAGATGGGGACCGGGCACTGAGCTTGAATGTCAAGTTACTAATAACAGTGAACAGAAGAATAAATGGCAGATCTATTAGCAATAGGTAGACTGTCATGTAGGGAACACGGTAAATAAGAGTGTACTATTGATGTACTGTTCTTCTTGCCCACACAGTCAGGCTCTATTCAGAAGGTATCACAAATTAGAAGTCCTGATCTAGGATTATAATGAATAATAATGGTAGGTTATAAGAATAGAGCTGTGCGCCTTAGGAAAGCATTGGTGGGCTTCTGGTAAATGTGCCTGATGAGGTGAGTTAAAGCATTTCACACCAATGACACCATACACTTAATTTTTCATTTTAATTAACCTCTGGTGGCGTTGCACGCACGCACGCACGCACACACACACACACACACACACACACACACACACACACACACACAGTGTTAGTCCTGTCTTGGAACAGGAATTGTAGCTGTTCTAGTTTTTACTCACTCCACCCTGTGGCCCACTTAGACAACTTACAGTCCTACTGAGAGTATCCATAGAACCACTTATAGCAGCGTTCAAAAAGCGACAATGAGTAAACTGTAGATTGTTTGGTGCATCCTCTCTTCATCCTCTCTCCCTTTAGGCATGTCTGTTCTACTGTAATACCACTGTTGGCACTGAGGTCACAGGTTCAGTCCCCTCCGAAACACCTTTTCTGTTTGGAGGAGAGATGTTCTTCTCTGACCTTTCTTCTCTTTCTTCTCTCTCTCTCTCTGGGCTCAGCAGGAGTAGTTGACTCGCACGGAAACCTCTTGCCGAGCACGTCAACCCACGTTGCCATGGCAACCTCAAGTCTGGCATTCAGTTGGCAGGGAAGAGGGGAGGAAGACAACCATAACATCAACAAAGCACTTACACTGTGCTGAAAGCCTTAAACTGCGTAGTTATTCATGTAGGCCAGTTTATTATCTATTTTTTTCTTCATAGCAATTTTATAATACATGGTTTAAGTTAAAAGTAAATAAATTAAACTAAAAGACTATAAGACCTACAAAAAATCTGCCAATTTTCATTTAAAAGAAATTATGTTGTGAACTTAATCTCTTTCCTTCAAGCGCCAACGTATGGCCTAAATACTCATTATAGTTTTGTTCATATGAGTGTCCAAGGCAATAATGCCGTTGCATACATTATCTTTGCAGGCATTATTTCAATAATTTTATATTATTATTATCAGTTACACACAGCATTTACAATCGTTAATGTATAAAATACCAAGGACACACACAAGGTTTAACTTCTCTTCCCTTCAATTTACAACATCACTTCTGCTAATTCCCCTGTATCAACCAATAAAGTAAAGCGTGAAGGAATTGTTTTATGGTTGGTAGCAAGTACAAAAGCATTAATGTCAGTATACCTTCAACAACGAAAAAGCTACAGTGCCCCCTATCTTTTCATTCAGGTACTGCATTTAAACAGCAGTTGGTCAACAGCAAGTCTTTTATGTCCTGAGCATTAAACCAAAACTAGGGGGCACACCTCAAGACCATCAATTATCTAGTACTAGACCCATGGCAGTTTGCCTACAGAGCCAACAGGTCTTTGGTTCAACACGATCAACATGGCTCTCCACTTCATTCTCCAGCATCTTGACTCCCCGGGAACCTATGCCAGAATCCTGTTTGTGGACTTCACCATAATCCCATCCCTCCTCCAGGATAAACTCTTCACCATGGGAGTGCCCTTGGTCAACATGTAAATGGATCACAGACTTTCTTTCCAACCAGTGGCAGCAGGTGAGGTTGGGGAAACACCTGTTGGACCCTCTGAACATCAGATCTACACCATCCTGGGTTTTACCCCTGCCCCAGATCTCTCGTTTTACGAACATTTAAATTTAATTCCAGGCAGCATTTTTCGTCTTCGCAATTGTTGACTGGTGTCCCTTGGTTGATGCTTGGTAAAGTGACTGGATGCTTTCTGGCTTGTTATTTTTAAGATTTATGCTGCTATACTATTGTGCCAGGGACTATTGTGCGTAGGGAATTAGGGTGTATAACCTTTCCCTGTATCTTATTTCCGCTTCCATTAAGGAGGACCCGTGCCTGCTGGCCACTCTGTGGAACCGACCAGTCCTGGGAACATGTGGCAGAACAGTCTGGTCATCTGCTGCTCAGTCTGCCACACAACCAGGGGGCCCTTACTATATATATATATATATATATATATATATATAAACTATGTCTGGTCATCTGCTGCTCAGTCTGCCACACAACCAGGGGGCCCTTATACTATATATATATATAAACTAAGGACCCCCTGGTTGTGTTGCAGACCATTTTCATCCACCATATATATATAGTATAAGGACCCCCTGGTTGTGTTGCAGGTTGAGCAGCTGATGACCAGACAGTTTATATATATATATATACATATATATATATATATATATAGTATAAGGACCCCCTGGTTGTGTTGCAGGTTGAGCAGCTGATGACCAGACAGTTGATATATATATATATATATATATATATAAGGACCCCCTGGTTGTGTGGCAGACTGAGCAGCAGATGACCAGACAGTTTATATATATATATATATATAGTATAAGGACCCCCTGGTTGTGTGGCAGACTAGCAGCTGATGACCAGACAGTTGATATATATATATATATATATATATAGTATAAGGACCCCCTGGTTGTGTGGCAGACTGAGCAGCAGATGACCAGACAGTTTATATATATATATATATAGTATAAGGACCCCCTGGTTGTGTGGCAGACTGAGCAGCAGATGACCAGACAGTTTATATATATATATATATAGTATAAGGACCCCCTGGTTGTGTGGCAGACTAGCAGCTGATGACCAGACAGTTTATATATATATATATATATATATATATATATATATATATATATATATATAGTATAAGGGCCCCCTGGTTGTGTGGCAGACTGAGCAGCAGATGACCAGACAGTTTTTATATATATATATAGTATAAGGACCCCTGGTTGTGTTGCAGGTTGAGCAGCTGATGACCAGAGTTTATATATATATATATATATATATATAGTATCAGGACCCCCTGGTTGTGTGGCAGACTGAGCAGCAGATGACCAGACAGTTTGTATATATATATATAGTATAAGGACCCCCTGGTTGTGTTGCAGGTTGAGCAGCTGATGACCAGACAGTTTATATATATATATATATATATAGTATCAGGACCCCCTGGTTGTGTTGCAGACTGAGCAGCAGATGACCAGACAGTTTTTATATATATATATAGTATAAGGACCCCCTGGTTGTGTTGCAGGTTGAGCAGCTGATGACCAGACAGTTTATATATATATATATATATATATATATAAACTAACTAACACAACCAGGGGGTCCTGATACTATATATATATATAGTATAAGGGCCCCCTGGTTGTGTGGCAGACTGAGCAGCAGATGACCAGACAGTTTGTATATATATATATATATATAGTATAAGGACCCCCTGGTTGTGTTGCAGGTTTAGCAGCCTGCAATCCTTTTCCTGACTGTGTTTGACCTGGACTATCCTATTTTATAAGACTCTTTCCATTTAAAAATCATCATCGTCAACACAGTGGAGTCCTTTTGCTTACTGGGCAACACCATTGCCCAGGACCTCAATTGGGAGCTGAACATCTTCTATCTTTCTAAGAAAGCACAACAATGACTGTACTGCCTGTGGCAGCTCAAAAAGTACCAACGTCCAACGTCCATGATGATTAATGCCTATGACCTCCTCCATCACCGTCTGGTACGCAGCAGCCACTGTCAAGGATAAAGACAGACTGCAACGCATCATCCACCATTTGTTTTGTGTACATCTTAAAATATGTGTTCTAAATGCTGTAGCTAGTGATTAGAAACAATTCCTTGTGTGTGTAAACAGACTTGGTGAATAAACCTGATTCTGATATAAAACACATTAAGCTGGAGAACAAAGAAAACACAAGCAAAGGCACTCAAAATGATAGGTTCAATTGAGATAGAGACATCTTGGTGGATTGATTGTTGCTAGTCCAGGAAACAGGATGTTATTTTCCTGGCACCTTTTCCATGCCTTTGTTTGGATCATGCCAATTAAATGCTGAATACACACAAAATCCATAACAACTTCACCTCCTTCCACATGCGTACTGTTGTAACCTCATTGCTACCTCTTTCCCTACACACAGCTAATTTATTTACTTGATTTGCCATTTGCACATCGGCACATTAACATACGGCCCTGCATATCATTTTTGCACTGCTCTTTTTGCACTTCTGGTTGGAAGCAAATTGTATTTCATTCTACTGTACTTGTAATGTTTAACGACAATAAACGCACATCTGATCTCTCTGATTTACTGCATGGATATTTGAGGGCAATACACTTCTAACAAGTCTTCGCTAGATTGGTTGGGTAATTGCCTATATGGCTCATTCATGTGTCGTGATAACTGGGTTAGAAATAGTCCCTGGTGAGCATGGTGAGGAATGAGATCAAGGAGGGCCAATCAGGTGGGAACTGTGATGGAAAACAAAACGCAACTTAGCTTTGTATTTGTCTATGTTGTTCAAGGAAAATGAGAACCATTTATCAAACTTAGACGAACAAGGAACAACCAGTGTAGAATCATTGTTCAATCAATCACATTTGTTTTTTAAAGCCCTTTTTGCAACAACAGTTGTCACAAAGTGCTTTTACAAACACCCAGCCTGAAACCCCAAACAACATGCATTTAGGATTTTTTTTTAGAGGAACCAGGCTCTGAGGAGTGGCCAGCTATTTTCTGGCTTTTAATACTATAAACAATTAATAAATGTATGTGTGTTATGTCCAGAGTCTTTAAAACATAATCAAAGTCATGACCAGTTGGACAGGGACAGTCGGGCAGTGAGGAGTTAGCCGACTGGCAGCCGGAAAATATCTTCAGCTACTTGACCTGCAACAAAACTAGGAGGATCTTTGGTGCTCTAGTTTGGTGCACTGGTAGCATAGCACCAGGAGAGTACTTAACCAGGTTACGTGTTTACCTGGAACGGGACATAAAGAAAAGTTAGACACCCTAGTTCCCTACTGCCCCGGCTCAATAATAATGCAGTGTAAAATCTTGTGGCAGAAACAGGGGGGTCCAGTGACACTTCGGCCCTAACTGGGTAAAACCCTGGACAGGGCCCAACAAGCCTAGAAATCCCTCAACCCACTACACCAATCAACCACAACTAACCTGAGAAGGTCTAGTATCAATCACAGAGTTTACTCACATTAGCACTAGAGAGCGGACATCCCAGGGGAGATGAAAGCCAATCCAGCAAAGACGGCAATGTGCAATTTACCTTCATACCCCTGGGCCAGACTACACTTGATCATAGACCTTGCTGAAGAGATGAGTCTTTAATAGACACTTTCAAGTTTTCACTCTGGTTCTGCATCTCTAAGAGTAAGCACTGCCTCCAGCTATTTATTTAGAAATGGTACTATAAGAAGGCCTGCCTCTTGTGACCTAATTCATGTGTAGGTACAATGCTAATTAATGTATAACTTGTTATTGTCGATTTCTTTGTTGTTATTTTGTCTGTCACTCCCAATAAATCTACCATTAACATTTTAGACTGATCATGTCTTTGTCAGAGGGCAAAATGTATAAAATCAGCCTGGGATTAAATAATTTCGTGCTTCACTGCATGTATGGCGGGACTAAATCAGCAAGGTAGGTAGAAGCAAGTTCATGTAAAGCTTTATGCATTAACAATAGAACATCAAAGTCTGCCCTAGCTGCAGTACAGGCAGCCAATGTAAAGAGGCTAATACCGAGGTACAGTGGTTAAATGTTTTGTTCTAGTTATAATTCTAGCACCCATGTTAAGCACTAATTAAAGTTTATTCATTCATTTATCAGGATCATCGGAGAGCAGAATATTGCAGTAATTAATTCAGGAAACAAATGCGTGAACTCGTTTTCAGCATCATTTTTTTTATTATATATTTTCACAATTATAGCAAAATAAGTTCTACAAACAATATGAGCAAGAAAACCATGCCTACCTAGAACCGGTATGCAGTGTCTTTATATAAAGTAGTTTGATTACGCCATTTACGGAAAAATGTTTTGGTTACAGATATACAACAGGCAATATGCAGCTCTTTTAGAGACAGAAGGTTACATCCAATTATCGGCTCTGCAGGGCGGATGATGCGCTGCAGTCTGCTCTTATCCTTGACAGTGGCTCCAGCTTAACAGATGATAATGGAGGAGGTCAAGAGTGACTCAATGATGGCTGTTAGTCATCATGGTCGTTTGTACTTTTTCAGCTGCCGCAGGTAGTACAGCCTTCGTTGCGCTTTCTTTGTCAGAGAGGTGATGGTGTTGCACTCCCACTTCCTGGGAGATGGTGTCGCACAGGAAGCAAAATGACTTCACAATGTTGACTGGGGAGCCACTCAGGGCAAAGAGGTACTGTGCTTCTCCTAAAGTCCTGTCTATTTGTTCATAAAGTGTGAGAGTGATAATAGAAGATACGTTCTGAACACAAACGGCTACATAAAGATGTTATCAGGTTTGAGTTGTTACCACAACCGACAAGGGCCAATAAATACGCGTAGGTTTTTCAACAGACTATACCTCTCATAGCCTAGTAAACTACTTTGATTTAGCTCAGGGATATCCAAACTTCTCCTAGGGCCACCCAGAAATTATTCATCTTTGTTCAATCCTTTAATCCCTGCTTTGGGCGTCCTATCTACAGTCTTAGTGAGAACCAAGATTGAGGGATAACTACAACAAGCTAACCTCCAACATCAACAGTAGAGAAGTCTTGTTTATCAGATTTACATTTAGTTTGTCTAAAAATTATCCCACCACACATTGGTTAATATATCTTTAATGCACAGTAAAGCCATGCATATAACAAGAGAAGAGCTGAGCTGGATGAGCCAGGCCCTTATTTTGACCGCAGTTGAAAAGATCACAGGAGGAGAACATGTTAACATGTATGGATCATAACTGCGTAGAATCAATGAGTTTCTGTTCCATTAACTGACTGACTGACTGACCACCTGCAGGGCTTTATGGGAGAGGTAGTAGCAGCGCAGGTTGTGGGCTCCATCAGCAAATACAGGAGTAAGTGTGGAGGCAGGCTGTTTTAATGGGTGCTAGTAGCCGTTCAACAGGGGATCCTTGTTAACCCTGAAGGCAGCAGGCAGATGGAGCTACTGCTGCTCTTAATTACACAGAATTCTTAGGGTATGTGTACATAAGCGTGGATTAACTAAGGATGGATGGTAACTGAAGGAGTGTGCCCCTCTTCACTTCGCAGGAGTTTTGCAGTGGACACACATCCTGATCTTAACCTCTCCCAAACCCGTTGGTGCCTGCTGTTACGTACCTACCTAAGGCAATGTCTTAATACATGGGTATTGAATAGTTTAGGTATGTGCTAGCTTTTTAATAGAAACTATACAATTATGTTTTAGAACCATTTGTTATAACAATACAACATGAAGGAGGAATGATTTGAAATGCATCAGTAATGGAAGGGAGATAAGGGACCATAACATAGATAGCATTTTCCAGCAGTAGTGTACTTAACGGGGAATATGCTGCCATTTGGAACACACTGAAAAGGGATAGTGAACATCAGATTTTTAGAAGATATATGAGATCCTGGATCTTCAGATGATTAGATGGTATATGAGATACTGGATCTACAGATGATTAGAGGTATATGAGATCCTGGATCTACAGATGATTAGATGGTATATGAGATACTGGATCTACAGATGATTAGAGGTATATGAGATCCTGGATCTACAGATGATTAGAGGTATATGAGATCCTGGACCTTCAGATGATTAGATGGTATATGAGATACTGGATCTACAGATGATTAGAGGTATATGAGATACTGGATCTACAGATGATTAGAGGTATATGAGATCCTGGATCTACAGATGATTAGAGGTATATGAGATCCTGGACCTTCCAATGATTAGAGGTATATGAGATCCTGGATCTACAGATGATTAGAGGTATATGAGATCCTGGACCTTCCAATGATTAGAGGTATATGAGATCCTGGACCTTCCAATGATTAGAGGTATATGAGATACTGGATCTTCCAATGATTAGAGGTATATGAGATACTGGATCTACAGATGATTAGAGGTATATGAGATCCTGGATCTTCCAATGATTACAAGGTGTCTGAGATCCTGGATCTTCTGATATTTAGAGGTTTTTGAGATCCTGGTATTTTCTTCTCTCGAGTTATACAACTAAACCAACGCAGTACTCTAATTCATAGCTATACTTTGCCTGCTGATGTTTTGTTAGGATATTAAAATACTATCCATGTGTTGAAAAGCAAAAAAAACAAGAAAAACTTTTCTAGTGAGTCTAATTAATTGACAAGAACACATGAGTATACCTTTCATAGACTGGTGACTCTCGACTGACTTCTCAGACATGCTAGTCTCAGCAGCCTGAGCCGGCTAGAGTGGCAAGTGACTCAGGTCCACTGGACTGTCCCAGACACTGTCACAACAGACGCATCACAAAGTTCTGGTCATTACTTTGAAGTAGGTTAAAAAGATGGACAGGGACAAGAGAGGATAGAAAGGAGAAAGCGAGTTGAAGTGTAGAGAAAAAACAGGGCATCATTGTGATAACAGGAACAGAAGGGTTATTGTGTGCAAATGAGGCAGCACATTCCTCAATCGGTCCATTTATTTGATCTGTAACCACATGGATTTACAGAAATTACATCATGTGATCTGTAAAAACATGTCCTTCACCTTCATTATGTCATGTGTAACAACATGGGTTTACATCCTGTCCTTTTGTGATTGGTAAGAATATGGACTTACAACCTGCACTTTTACGGTAGCTCTCAAAAGTATTGATTTTATATTGTTACAACATTGAATTAAAAAGGATTGAATCAGTATTGTTTTTCATTGATCAACAAAAGACCATAATGTCAGTGAAAAAATAAAAATGTAAAATGCAATATCTTCTTATTTATTTTTATAATGTACCCCCTTTGCAATGGCACTGCTTTATTAGTGGTGCAAACAATTCTCAAGTTTCACATGATTTTATGTTTAATATGCCTGTCTCTGGAGGGTCCCACAGTTGGTTAATACAATTTCTAACAAAAACTACACCATGGAGACAAAGCTAATTTAAAGCAAATCCAGAATAAATTTCCCTCAAAAATCAGTGGTAAGATAAGAACATTTCCAAGTAATTTAATATCCCCTGAAGCACATTAAAGTCCAATAATAAAAAACTGAGAAAATAAGGCACAACTGTGAATCTGTTTGGAACCCGGCTGTCTTCAAAAGATGAGTATCACGGCAAGAACAGCACTGAGAAGTCACAAGGTGCATAATTAGAAGACGTACAGTCCTTAATAACCACTCTTCATGGAAGTGTACAAAAAAATCACAACTTCTCAACCAGGGACATTGGAGACTCAGAATAGATGGAAGTAGTGTCATGAGAGCTCTAAACAGCAGTTTTGCCTCAACGCTAAAATCTATGGTTGGCGCAAGCCTTGCACAGCACATTACCCAGAGAACACATCCCTGCTGTAAGGAATGGTGGTGGCAGCATCATGTTATGGAAAAATCCTGAGAGAAAAAGAAAATAACAGTCGAGACTCACATCTGTAATAGCTGCTTAATAGGAGAACTACAATAAACTATTTTCTGCTTTGAATTTGTAATTTTGAACAAGTTTTACATTTTATTTTTGGCTATGAGATTATGGACTTTGTTGAGTTAATCTGATGCAAAACCACCTGATTAAAACTATTTTAATTTAATGTTGTAACACAAAATGTGGTAAATACCAAAGGGGCTGAACATTTTGAGAACCACTATGTGATCTATAAGAACATGGCTCCTAGTCACACGGTCCAGTAGACTGGAATGTAAGACCCCAGCCTGAGAGATGGACACAAATAGTCAGTTGTCAGTGGTTTTTCCAGTGGTAAACCCTATAAATTGACCAATGAGAACAGAACAGTTAGAAAGTTGAAACAGACATACACTATGACAAAAAGTAAGTTGACACATACTAATTATTGAGTTCAGGTGTTTCAGCCACCCCCATTGCTCACAGGTGCATAGAATCCAGCACAAGGCTATGTAATCTCCATAGACAAATGATCGTATTGATCATGGATCAATAAGGATCGTATTAAAGAGCTCTGTGATATTAAGCATGGTCACTGATACTCACAGAGTGATGCCGTTCCAAACTGCCTCTGGAAGCAACATAAGTGCAAAATATGTGCATTTGGAACAATTGGGTTTCCTGGGCCGTACAGCTGTGCACATGCCTCACATCAACATGCGCAATGTCAAACATCGGCTGGAGTTGTGTAAAGCACGCCGCCACTGGACTCCACTGGACTGGAGGAAACGTGTTTGCTGGAGATACATACCGGAATACATAGTGCCAACCGTAAAGGTTAGTGGAGGAGGGGTAATGGTCTGGGGCTGTGTTTCCGGATTGGGCGAGGCCCCTTTGTTCCAGTGAAGGGTCATCTTAATGCTATAAAATACAAAGACATTTTAGACTATTGAGTGCTTCCAAGTTTTTGTAATAGGTCCTTTCCTGATCCAGCATGACTACAGCCCTGGACAAAAAGCAGGATCCATAAAGACATGGTTCAACACGGTTGGCCACCTGCAAAGAGCGCTGACATCAACCCCATTGGACACCTTAGGAATGAATTGGAACAGCGATTACAACCCTTCTTTGCCAACATCAGTCCTGACCCTCATATATACACTTTTGACTGAATGGGCACAAAATTCCAGAGACACTTAAAAATCTTGTGGAAAACCTTCCCAGAAGAGTGACAGCTGTTAGGACATTCAAAATAAACACTAGGAGCATCAATAGCATTAACTGATACAGTAGGTCCAAATATTACAGCCAGGCCACCGCCTATAACCAGCTGGGGCACACATATTCAGATTAAGATAGTCATTGTCTTTGTGCCATGTTTCACTGAGACAAAGAATGTCGATTTTTTTATCGAGAATAGTATCAGAGATAAGTGCCGTTTTTTGTTTATTGACCTCGTGTTAAAATGAGCAATTCGCATAGTGCTGCAGAACGCATTTGTCGAACACTTTTGAGAGAGAGACGCTGGATAGCGTAGATTGACACAACAGATTCCACGCCGTACGAAAGTACGACGCAGCGTGTGCCTGCTGTTCGACCATAACGCAGTAATCCCAGCACCGGCAGTAGAGCGACTCTGACGAGAGCCTCTATGGATGTATCTAGGCCGGCGGAGGAGGTGCAAGGAACGCAAAGATTGTAAAACGCTGATAATTGGACGGGCATGGTGATCCAGGGATAAAAGTTCAGATAGAGAGTACCTCAGCATGGTGATGTCCAGAAGTTTAGTCCACTGATTAGCGCTGGTTCCTGACGTAATAAAGACGGCGATAATCCAGGTGATTAAGTGAAGTCGCATGATGACGTTCAAAGTTGTTATACAGCCATTTCACTCGCAGAACTCGACACAACAACAGGGACCCGTAAGATCTCACACGGAGACAGCCGCAAACAGTAGGCAGGCTGTAGGGGCAGTGCAGGAGAAAAACACGCCAACGGGTGAGACAAACCGGAGACACTTCAAAACGCTGTTTCAGACTGGGTGAGTATGTGCAAATCAAGCAGCGAGTTAATGTTCAGAGAAGTTAAAAGTAAGATCATTCAGGAGAATTAAAATAATAGTAAAATAATAATAAAGTACTAAAATACTAAAATACGGCAGGAGAAGCAGCAGCCAAACGTGCGCCAGCGTTCTCTCCTGGTCTTACGTCAGTAATACCCTGTTATTCTGATACCCTGTTATTATGCTGCTTTTGACACTATATGCCACTCTCTATTGCTAGATAGGCTGGAAAATTGGCTGGGTATCTCTGGAGCAGTACTCAGTTGGTTTCGTTCCTATTTAACGAATCGTGCCCAGTTTGTAAGCTTGGGTAATTACAAATCTGACACCGTGCCTGTTCGACAGGGAGTTCCTCAAGGTTCAGTGTTGGGTCCAATTTTATTTAACATCTACATGCTTCCACTTGGGCAGATCATCAGGAAACATGGTCTTGGGTATCACTGCTCTGCTGATGATACACAGATTTACATCACCACTAGTCCTAATGTTCAGTGCTCATTAATAGCTCTGCATAGTTGTCTAGCGGAGATCAGTTTATGGATCTCCGCTAGACAACTATGCAGAGCTATTAATGAGCACTGCATAGTTGTCTAGCGGAGATCCATAAACTGATCTCCACTAGACAACTATGCAGAGCTATTAATGAGATAGCTCTGCATAGTTGTCTAGCGGAGATCAGTTTATGGATCTCCGCTAGACAACTATGCAGAGCTATTAATGAGCACTGCATAGTTGTCTAGCGGAGATCAGTTTATGGATGCAGAATAACTTCCTCAAGCTGAACGGCTCCAAAACTGAATTGATGCAGATTGGTACGGTGGCGGCTACTCGTAAAGCCGAGCAGATTAGTTTGATTGTTGACTCCAGCATTGTAATTCCAACTTTACAGATGAGGAATCTTGGTGTAATTTTTGATCCAGAGCTAACTTTTAAAGCACATATAAAAACACATCTCTAAAACGTCTTTTTACCATCTGAGAAACGTTGCTCGACTTAGACCTTTTCTGTCTTTTGCAGACACAGAAAGGCTTATACATGCCTTTATTACAACTTGGCTAGATTATTGTAATGCCTTGTTCTCTGGCCTTCCAGCTAAATCTCTGAATCTATGTGATCTCATTAGCCATTATACTCCATCATGTTCTCTCCGTTCTTCTAATTCTCTTTTACTACATCAGCCCTCATGTAAACTTAAGACCATGGGGGAAAGAGCCTTTTCATACAAAGCCCCCAAGCTATGGAATGTGCTTCCTCCTACCATCAGAAATGCACCAACACCGGAACACTTTAAAAAACTGATTAAGACACATTTATTTAAGGCTGTTTTTCTTTAATTGTTGTATTGCCCTTGTTGTTGTTGTTTATTTTACTGTAGCGCTTTGGGTTTAAGAAAAGCGCATTATAAATAATGTATTATTATTATAATTATTATTATTAAGGTGTATTAATTCTCAAGATTTTGGAATGTCCAACACACTCAAATACATGCGATGGTCGCATGTCCAAATACTTTTGTCCATACAGTGTAACAAAGACTACAGGGAAGTTGACTAGATGAGCATCGAACAAATGAAATGCAACTTGATATGGCAAATATTCAGGTTTTATAGGACTTTTGTGTTACAATACACCTTAAAAAGTGGCAAAAAATACATGCACTGAATCACTGACCTCTAGAGTGAGCTTACAACAAGAGACTTTTCCTTGCAGGCAATCTGGCCACTTGATTGTAGCAGCAAACTCTTGCAGAAATCCCCAGCTGTCGTCTTGTCTTGGAGCTGCTCCTAGCATCCACTCCTCACCAGACCAACTACACTGAAACTGCCCTGGCCCAGAGCACACTGTCAGGAAGGAGTGATGGACAAGGTGGGGGACAACAAAAAGCAGCTACCGGCCTGAAAAGACATGAGGACTTGGCATAGGACAGCCAGCTAGATGCTTAAGATTAGCCAGATCAAGGCTGAGTCGAGTCTGTCCCAGTGACTTATTGATCTGTTTGTCCAGTCCCTCTATTAACCACTCCATTACCCCACCAGTCGTATACATCCCTCGTTTCCCTCCATCACTTAACTACTCTCTTATCTCACATTCTCTTATCTTCCTCTTGTGAGGCTTATAGTTCCCTCTCTCCCACCTGTCTGGTTTCTTCCTGTCGTCGCGGCTCGGCACAAACACCACAGGTCTGCCTCTCAAAGGCACATTCTGTCAGGGGTCAAGCGGCTGAGACAGCTGGGCCAACATTTACAGGCAGCACACCCATGGGACCTCCCCTATTTCAGCATGCCACCCAGGCTGGAGTTGACAGACTGTGCCTCAGTCCAGAACCGCAGACACATTGTAGACAGTAGTAGAGTAGACACACACACAGGAGAAAAAAAGACCTCCATTGGAGTCTGGAAAATCCTGCAAGTACGATTTCAAAGTACTACTAGAATTTAATATTTATAAAAAATGATTTTACCATGGCGACATCCATAAAATGCCTTTTCACTTGACAGTCTCAGTGGTGCTACATTTACCACCCAGACAGCAGAGGAGACAAGAGCTCCCTGCCACTGCAGTTATAATACAGTAGCAGGCCAGAGTCTATTATTGATCTAAATATCACTATCAGAGGAGGGTTGTCAGGATGGCCTACAAATAACAAGCTGCGGAGGCTCCGGTTTCATGTGTGGAGGGAATACTGAACAGACAGAGCAAATGCAGACGCTACAGAACCAATGTTGCACTTGTGCTATTAAGCAGATACAGGTGAACTACAATCACCTGACCCGAAACCGGGTGCATCTCCATTGTTTCTTTCAATAACAAGCACACAAACCCAAAACAGCTTCACCTGTCCATGTGATTAAGCACCGTAGGATGAGTCAAGTCCCTGAGCAACGAAACACCAGAGGAGCGAATGGAGATGAACATGAATCCACTAACATGTGATACAGAACCGGAATACAGCCGGACCACCAGAACCAAGCGTAAGTCCCATTAATTATTCATACCCAGACACCCACATGAGCAGCAGATGGTAACTGAGACTCATGGAACAACACGAAGAGCATGTCATTTCAGAACTACATGTGCAGTAATATAACAAAAACAGTGATGACAAAAACATCTGTTGAAGCAGCCAAACCCTGTCACCGGTTGAGACATGAAAACAAAGGATGCTCATGCTACCAAATCTCATCTATGTTCCAACGTCGCCCCCTTGAGGGTGGTGCTGTATTTACTTCAACAGAAGGTAAATACCATTCCAGGAGGCATCTAAGATGGAATCAATCAGGGAGCATAAAACCACACACAGGGACTAGATCATTAATATATTTATTCATTCTAGAGGATACGGTCTGGAGGTTTCCAGAGAAATAGACAGTTGATAAAGCACAGAACATGAATTATACAGAGAACAAATGGGGCAGCTACATCCCAATTAAACAAGCCAGACACTATTCACATAGACAGACACACTCAGGACGCACTGAATTTACTGCAGCAGCATATCCCGAACAAGCACAATTCCACTACATTCGCTCACAAATATTAGACATTGGCTGTTATTTCCTAACCAAACCAGCCTACTTGAGATATGTACGGCAGACAAACAACAGGAAACATTATCAGATGAATGAATTCAAGGATGGAAGCAGAACAATGCTCATTGACAATAAGAGTGAATCACATACATCGACTCTCTTTAAAGAGTGGTCAAGCGCCAAGCAATTCGTATGGAAGATTCCAACAGTGTGCTGAATCAAACCAACAATAGCATAACATCCAGGCGTTGCCTTATGTTGCGTCTAGTCAAATATGAAACAGGTTAGTTGGGTAAGAGTTAATTGAACACAGTCCCAGTGTTCACATTACATGCACTGACCTCTGCTGAAACACCAAACTGACAGGGAAATGATGCGGAGGTGAAGAACCTGAGGTTGCCAGAAAACACATGTACAATAGCACCATCTAGTGGAAAAGAACAAAGGGCAAGCTGATGTGAATAGCCACGAGACGAGATGCAAACCTCCAACATACCCTGGGGACATGGTTGTATTCACTAGGGGAAGCAATTGATACATTCCCACTTTTTGCAAGAGCAAACAACGACCCAAATGTCCAGATGTTTTTGGTGGGAAGTGAATACTACCCAGGGTTCCATCCAAAATAACGACAACAAAAAACAGATGACTGAAAGCAGGCAGTTAATTTACTGTTGTATTGCAAATCACTTTGATACAAAGGGGCAAAAACAAAAAAAACTTCATCCAAGCTTTTCACATAGTTTTCAAAGTGATCTGGATTCAACATATCGGAAGAGATCGAGTGGAGAAATAGAAGGAATAGCTGGACAAATCATTGACTTGATTAGAGACTCACTGAATATCTCTATCTATCTAACTATCTGTATGCATGTAATGCAATCCGGATGGTTGAAATTCATATATGAGCTAATGTTCAAAAAACCAGGCCCAGTGGAGAGATGGTACAAACAAAATGCTTTCAAAATATATCCATGTTTCCCTTTTTCTTTTTATAGACAAGATAACACCTCGATACAATGTTATGTTGGCACATTGACAGATTTGCCAAGAAACAAAAATTGGTGAACACATCTAAAACAGGCCCTGCATTGTTTGTTCACAGTTTTTAAATGAACAACTTGTAAATGATCCCATTTTTGTTTCCTTTGTAAATATCCGAACTATTACTCAAAGCGACAGTAACATTCCCACACAACAATGGATCAATACGCCAATCTGAATGAGGGCCATTTGTCTTCGACATTCAGCAAAAACCTATTCAAAGGTTGGATTCATTCCTTTCAAGTTGTTCTTTTAAAGTCTGACCATCACATTTTTTCCAGTACCATCATCCTAAAATCACATAAAGAGGACAGAAGACAGAATTATGCTAGTACACACCAAGAAAGTCTTAACAAGACCGAGGTCATAAACAATTAAAGCAACTAAAAATATTGTGCGCAGACAGACCCACAGCGATCCCATGTCAAGCTGATTAAAATATAATCAAACGATAAGACTACAAAGTTCAAACAGAAAAAATGAAAGTGTTAACCATCTAAATAGTGCTTTAAAACAAGAGAATGGAACTTTGGACAAAATAGCAGATATCTTTAACCCCGTTGTTGGCTTTAGAACTCCCAGAAAGTCTATGCAGTTCAATTTATTCTGAATCGCTGTTTTTCTTTCTTCTCTGGCCCCTTCAGCAGGTACGAACTCACACGGCACCGCAGCAGCGATTCTGGAAGAGCTGCTCTACGACAGAGGAGTCCGCTAGCGTGGACACATCTCCCAGGTCCCGCTCATTACGAGCAATCTTACGCAGCACGCGCCTCATGATCTTGCCTGGGTACAGAATTCAGCTTTTTAGTCATTATTGTAAATGAAAGCTTTCACTAAGCTAGACTTTTTTAAAACATTGTAAAACACAGGACTGCCCAACACAGTTCTCTGTACATCTACTGTTCTGTCACTTCTTGCCATCTCTAGTTCTGAGTAACCAGATGTACCTTTTCATCCACCAGATGAAAATGTTATATTGTGTGCTGAATTAGGGTTAAAGGGTTAGCTCTCCACTACAGTGTTGGGCAGCCTTGGTCTAAAAGGTTACACAAGAACAAACTGTCGACAGAACAGAAATAAATCATAACCAAAAATCAAACCCCCGCACCTGATCTGGTCTTGGGAAGGC
Source organism: Dallia pectoralis (assembly GCA_029465975.1). Lineage (NCBI taxonomy): Eukaryota > Metazoa > Chordata > Actinopteri > Esociformes > Umbridae > Dallia > Dallia pectoralis. The sequence continues at coordinate 4,562,568 of CM055728.1, forward strand.
TTGGGGCATTTTGTATAAAGTCCGGAGTAGCTATGGCACCAATTTTCTCCCTCACTGTCATAACAGATAATACACAGCATTAGCATTGGCACATCTACAGATTACACACAGGCTTCAACACAGGAACCTAAAGATTGAAGTGAAATGTATAGAGCTTTACAGGACAATCCCCTTTGTTATGCTCAATAACGGAACTATAGCAAGCTAGTTTATTTATATAGCACAATTTAACATAGAAGCAAGTCAATGTGCTTTACAAGAGAAAAAATAAATGCATGTATTTTATATTCATAGCAACCTGTTTACTGGCATCATGTACATTTCAAACATTAAATAACTGTATACATTTCACATCTAGGGTCAAAAGGTCTTTAGAACCGTTTCAGGTCTTTAGAACCTGGACAAGTTTTTAGAACTTCCAGGTCTTTTATTTATACATTACAGGTTCATTACAGGTTTTTTATTTATTCCATTAAAATAAAACAAATAAAAACACCAAATGGGTTAAACAAATTAAGATAAACTGAAAATAGACTTACCTGTGCGGTAAAGTCCAAGCGCTCAGTCATACGCTTGTGAAAAGAGTAATGTTCTAACCTGGCTCTAAATATTGCTATGTTTGGGGCACGTCTAAGATCTTCTGGTAGTTTATTCCAGTTGCATGCAGCGTAACTGCTGAATGCAGCTTTACCATGTTTAGCTGGGGCTCTACTAGCATCACTCTAAAATCAGCTAGTGCAAATATTTAACCCCCACACACACACACACACACACACACACACACACACACACACACACACACACACACACACACACACACACACACACACACACACACACACACACACACACACACACACACACACACACACACACACACACACACACACACACACACACACACACACACACACACACACACACACACACACACACACACACACACACACACACCTTGTTGTTTTAGCTCTGCCTCCAGACCACGACTGAAGCTGACACCATCAGTTAGAGTGACAAAGCAGTAGAGACTCTCCCCCTTGACTGGGTGTGGTCGGCTCACCACCGCCGCCTCGGCCACCGCCTCGTGCTCCACCAGGGCTGACTCCACCTCTGCTGTGCTCAGCAGGTGACCTGCGTGGGGTCAGCGGGGAGAAATGTTTACCATTTTAACCAGAGCAAAAACTACACACGCCACAAACATACAGATATAGACACATTACTTCAACAGGAATATAGTACCAGTATATATCACATTTTTGCGCTAGTTAGGCAAGAACATTTTTCATGAGCCAAACGTCTAATAAACTAGTCTACTGCTGCTAAGATAAACAGCATTGTATTTATACAGGTGATATTGGGACCCCCAATGACAGACAAACCATGTCTAATATACACTACCCTACAAAAGGTTGAGGTCACTTAGAAATTCCTGTCCATGAAAAAAACATAAAATGTATCACAAATCCAGTCTAGACATTGCTAAGGTTCTAAATGACTATTAAAGCTGGAAACCTCAGATTTAAAATGTAAAATAAACAGTTCAGCAACCTTTAGTCCTGTGTTCCAATGGCACGTTGTGTTCTGGCCACTATAATGTGTAACTATAAAGGGTAGTACAGTCACCTGCTCTGAACCCTATTGAGTGGGAGCATCTTGACTGTATGGTACGTAAGAAGTGCCCATCAAACCAAACCAACGTGTGGGAGGTGCTTCAGGAAGCATGTGATGACATCTCTTTAGATAACGTCAAAAAGTTGACAACTTTCTACAAGGCTGTAATTGCCGCAAATGGAGGATTTTTCAACCCAATGCAACGTTTAGAGGTAACAATCATTAATTTCAACCTAGTCAATTACTATATTTCCAATTTATTTGGCTAAATATCCGATTTAATTTAGTTTTGTGTATGTTTTCCAAAGATAACAAGGACATTTCTGAGTGACCTTTAATCTGGAACGATTGTATACATCTATCAAAATGTTAACATTTTTAATGTTAAAGTGCCAAATAGGTGCAAAACAACAGCCTAGATTATAGAGACAGGTCAAAACCGTGCATAACACTGTTCAGGTGACAGTACCCGAGACATTCAACATGTCATCAATCCTCCCTGTGATCCAGTAGTATCCATCCTTGTCGCGACGGCAACCTGGGGGAAAACAGCATCACATTAAGTATTTTGACCAGTACCCAACAACTAAATGCAAGTCTTCAAATGAGAGAACATCAATAATACTTAATGCAGATGTACTCTGTATACACAGAATCATGATGGTAATGAATTCAGGGCCATGAAAGCCATACTAGTTCTCACCATCCCCAGTCACGTAGTATCCAGGAAATTTCTTAAAGTAGATGGTCTCAAACCTCTGGTGGTTCCCATACACAGTTCTCATGATTCCAGGCCAAGGTTGTTTAAACACCTAGAGAAATACATAGTGAACGTCTTAATGCCTACACCATATTGGACTGGGAATTAGTCTACATACTGCCCAAAAACAATCTGATTGAGTCATTTGTCCAATTTCATTACCAGGTAACCCTCGCTTGGTCCTTCGAGCTCTTCCCCAGATTCATTCAGAATAGCGGGGACCACTCCAAAGAAAGGAAACGTCTGGGGTTGGAGGGGGAAAACCAGAGAGAGGATTTGACCAACTCAGCCCATGAGAGCATCTTACTGAGCAGAAATGGTGAAGCTGATAACATCAAGACTTACAGCAGAGCCAGGCTTCATTGGTGTGGCGGCAGGCAGTGGGGTCAGCACATGGCCACCCTGAAAAAACAGATGGGTACATTCATTCACACATTAAACTGACAACATTAAAAGCTACCTTTCGGGTTTGCCAGTTCAGAGTGGGAGTTAATTCGTTGCTCCAGAATGCTGTGAAAGAAAAGAGGTAGCTACAAAACTTAGTGACAAAATAGCTTTCTTGGTGCCATGTTATTTTAAATCACAATCAATACGACAAACTCTACAATTGAGTAAAGTTAATTCATTTGTAGTTGACAGTTTCAATTGAATAACAGTGTTTGTTTGTCGTGACCGTTGCTAATAAAGATTGAGCTGATTTTCTAACTCCATATACGGTGTTGTGGGATGGGCTTCCATCCAGGCATTTCTTATGGTTGGATTAATCCAAATCCGCTTCATAGATTTTGTATCAGACTCATAGTAATCGACAGCTGAAAACACAATCAATATGTTGGGCTGTTACTAAAACAATTTAAAGACTTAAGACTTGAAAACTGAAACAGATTGTGTTGGAGCCACAACTAACTTTATATTGATTAGGCCTAAGAAAATAAGTTAGTACATATGGAAATTTGGTATGCTATTGTTTTTATGGTAGATTCTGTGTCAGACGTGGGAGATGCCTATATTATATATATGTATATTAGTGGAGAGCTGCGGCACCTGGGGAGAATCCTAGTTAGACAGGGTAACAGTACAGCTTTTTGACCGCAAACAAACTACAGCACACTGAACAATGTTGTTGTTTCAGCGATAAGTTAGGAGAAATAAATCTGTTAAAGCATAATAAATAACAAGTTAGCTAGAATCCTGCATTTGCTTTATTTTGGGTTGTGATCATTAACCCGCTCCAGCTTGGACAGTGGCTAACTGGAAGGACTACGTTTGTTACTTTGTTACCATCTCATGAAAATCAAGCCACTTCAGATAGACTTTGCCCGAAGGGGGTAATGAAATACCGTCTGTTAGCTTTCGAAATCTATGTATATTTCAGCACAATTTGTATTTGATTCCTTGGTTGTAACAAGTGGTTATTTGGGTTACTGTTGCAAACAACCGTGCAACGTTCAAAGTCCCTTACATCACCTTTCCAACCCATTCTGATGCTGGTTTTGAACTTCAGCACATCGTCATGACTACGTCTGCATACCTAAACGTATGAGGCTGTCCCACGTGATTGGCTGATTAAATATTTGCATTTACACTGTAATGTCATTGAACAGTAAAAGTACAGTACACAAAATAAAGTTAAATCTAATTGACAAGCAGTTGAAATAGTGTACCTAGTCAAGTGGTCAGTAAATGTATACACGAATAACATGAAGAAAATCTATTAAAAAACTCTTAATAAAAAAAATACAAACAAACTGACTGTCTCAGTCTGCCAGAAGGTGTCGACCACAGGGCACCTCTTCTCCCCCACCACGTTATAGTACCACTGCCAAGCCTCCGGGTTTATGGGCTCCCCCACAGTCCCCAGCACCTTTAGAGAATCACGTTTGTACCTGAGAGAAAGAGCGAAAGAAAGACAGGGTCAACTTGGCAGAAAAACTCACTGACTACTGACGATACACGATATTGGGTTCACACGATCAAGACAAGGCAATATTTTAACACTATTTATAAGAAATCTTCAATGACGAAAATTATATTTGATAAAAAACACAAAATGCAAAACAATGCATATGCATAATTTCTGAGTATGAATTATCATATGCAGTAAAAGACAGAACAATATTCAAGCCCTGTATAATGATTTGCCACAAACTCAACAGCTTCTATCCTGTATGATTTCACATGAATCTGTTAACACTTTATAACTGCGCATGTGACCTCTGAACTCCTTTCAATAAATTGAACATGAAAAATAAAAAACAGTATAAATAACACTATGTTTTTCCTAGTCTTATTTTTTAAGTGCCAACAATAAGTGCAAACATAATCGATGTAGTACTCTCTCAAAACAAAACTGCAAATTTTATGTGATGTCAGTTTTAAGAAATTCTGTCTGGACACGTGATCTTAGGCTGGCCGTGATGCTAATTATCCCCATGTTGATTTCATACATTTCATAGATTTCAAAACTTTTGTTGCAATTTGTGGGAGGTCAAGTTATATTATTACTGGACTACTTGTGGAAAATTACACCCTCAAACTTTGTCATGCTGATATTGAGACGGCTTTTTAGCTGAACGAGAAATCTTGTCACATTCGAGACTAAAAATGAGAAAGACTCAATAGGTGGGTGTTATGACAACTGAACAGACCTATTATTGCTCTATAAAGCCCTATTGTATTCAGGCATGGATGGTGTCCAGAACATTTTAAATGGGATCAAACAAAGAGGTACTGTCCATGTTGAAGTTTCTTTTTTGTTGCAAACATTTTTGATACGATGTACGCTAATGAACACACTCCTGGTGAAAAAACAACAACAAGCTGAATGTTGAAATACTTACTTCTGGACCGGCTCGCTGCCATACTTCATGAGAAGACGGATGGCAGTGGGTGCCGTGTAGAACTTGGTAACTTGGTACTTGTCCACAATCTCCCACATGCGGCTCACATCCGGGTAGGTGGGTAAACCCTCAAACTGAACAACCATATAATTCACATTGAGACACAGTCACATTAATTGTTGTTGTATTTGTGAGTTGATGTTCCCAGGGCACGCTTGCAAATACGACCTCGGTCTTTATGTGTCAGGCTGGATAAATAAAAAAATTCAAGATATGGCCTTTGAGGATTAGCCAATGCACAGAGATTGCCGTTGTTTAGTCAAGGTTGGTAAGAACAAAAATAACCCAGTATGTAGATGTCTGTTGGCAGTTTGACAATAAAGTGAATGCGTTGAGATCTACAGGAAACCAGAGGTAAAACTGTGATTTGTCGCTGTAAAACGACAACTAGATCATAAAACCAATAACCGTTGATCAATATGGACCATGAACCCTTTTGAACAAAGGTTTTATTTTTATTGTCGAGTTGTAAACCGATTTGCGGAAATAATATAACATGGAAACTGTAAATAGAAAGGATAGGTTCATCATATTTGATCATAAGGACTGGTGGTCATATACGCTCCATATACTGATGTCCCTCCTCTTACCAGGACGCTGGTGGCCCCATTGGCCAGGGGCCCGTAGGTAATGTAGGAGTGGCCAGTGATCCAGCCAATGTCAGCCGTGCACCAGTACACATCCTCCGGATGGTAGTCAAACACCAGCTTGAAGGTGGTGGCCACATAGAGCATATAACCGCTGATCGTGTGTAGTACACCCTGGTGAGGAGGCACGTGATCATGACAACAGCATTGGTGTGTGTGTGTGTGTGTGTGTGTGTAAGTTATTCACAGAAAAACAGAGCATCCAATCACTACATCAAGCTAGTAACTAATTGATTTGAATTCATTGCGAATGCATTTTTAGAGGCCGGTATAAATTATTCAGTAGAAAAAATGTGTAAAGTTGTTATTGAAGAAAATAATAATATAATATTGTTTCACAACATTGTATGAAATGTGAGATTCATTTGAGGACCACAATGTCTAGACTGAGACAGTAATCTGTGCATAGTGCGAGTGGAAGGAGAGTTGACATGAACCAGAGTGACAGTATTGTATGATGGTGATGTGTACCTTGGGAACCCCGGTAGAACCGCTGGTGTAAAGGATGAACAGGGGATCCTCAGAGTCACACCACTCCGGCTCACAGTCCTCAGACACGCCATTCAGCAGGCTGTGCCAACACAGATCTACCTCAGGGTTCCAAGGCACCTGGCGGAACCACACACATTCTGGTGAAACCACACAGAATGAATAACCGGGTGACACAGACATGGGAATATTCATGCACTTTCAGAGACGACAAATATACATTCTGGTTTTAGCAAGGGAGAAAAAGATATACCATCTGAGTAGGTCCAATACTAGACAAAACGCAGTATCGAATATCGCCCCAAAAATAATCGGATACAATCGGAGTATCGATAACGGCAGAAACTCAAGGTAGGAGTATCGTTATCTTATCAGATATAAGTGGTCACTAGTAGAATGTATAAATATTTTTAGGGTCAATTTTGGGAAAATAGATTAAGCACAGTCTGTGTCAGTAAAAGATAGCAAATGGGTTCATAATCAAATGCATTTTTCTAATTGTGATTTTTGCTGGTATTCAAATTTGAGGCTAATGAAATGTACTTACATGTTATAAAATGATTATTGGGCCCACAAAGGTTTGGCCACAGATGTGAGGCCACAGAGGTGAGGCCACAGAGGTCATGTCCTCTGTATTTAAAATGTTTTATATTTACACGCAAAATAACATTTAAATGAAAATAAATCAATTCCAAAGCTAAGTATTTTGTATATACCAAGATCACTGCCAGCTTGAATTATTACCAATTGTGATAACTGTGTGTCATGATCTTGGTTTCATAAAAAAGCTTTCCGTTAGTTAAGACGTTTGTGTTCCAGGTTCTTGCCAGTTTGCTCAAGGAGGCAAAAAATAATAGCAACAACATTTTGTGCAAACTGTTGTTGATACTTGGCAAATCAATTCACCTCCTAAAATTGAGAAAACATGCAACACCTCTGCTCCCTTTGCTCATATGATCATGACTGTATGTCAGCAAATATGAAGGGTAAAATCATATTTTGTGAAATACTTTCTTTTACATCAATACAGTGATTGACCCTTAATTGCCTTTTTTGACCTACACATAACAAAAGTGAAGATCCACCCACAATTAGGGAAAGAGAAGATGAGGTGATAGAAGAAAAACAGCACATATTGTCAAGGAAAATCAGTGTAAACTGAAGTGACCACAATATTCCAATCTTGTAAGGTAGGAACTGCCTTTAAATGTTAATGAATAGGTTAAATAGTGAGGACCAAGTGTGCAGTAGGTGTGAATGCAAAATACTCATATATACAATATAAAAAAGCGGGCAGCATTTGAGAAATGTACAGATTTTGCTTAGTGGCATTCAACTGATTACAAAATGTAGTCAGGACATTAGTGATGTAAAAAACAGCACCATCAATCTACAGAAAAAGTTACTATTGATCAAATCTAGACAGGCCCCATTTCCATCAGCCCTCACTCCAACAACTTATCCTTCAATACTCATCGCAAAATCACTTCCCATCGAACACAGCAGCCAAAAAACACTGACACAGATAACTGGAAAAAAGTGTTCTGGACCGATAAATTGAAGTTTGCAATTTAATAGCACTTTGCGTTGATATTGTCCTGACTATACATTGTGATTAGTGCCACTTTGGTGAATCAAACCCAATTTTTTCCATAAAATCTAAATCTGCAGATTATTCCAAAATGCTGGCCCAGAGTGTAGAAAAAAACTATGTTCAGAATTTCTAAAACACAAACAGGGACAGGCTGTTGCCAAAAGAGATATAGCTTATCTTTTTGTCTTGCCAATAGATAAATCCCAAATTGAAGGTTTACTAATATATCTATTGGTCGTGAAGAGCTTTCAATGTTCAACTTTAGAGGACTTTGTATTGATTCAAGTAAGCAGAGAGCAGAAGCTGTTATCTGGGATTAAATGTAACATCTGAATCATAAAAGCTATAAAGCATTAAAGATAATGCAATTAACTTAAATACTTTCAAACTGATTCTAGTACAGTTTCTGGCTCTCGGGTGAGGGAGTGCTGAAACTAATGACCACTATTTCTCCAGTGCTAGATAAGGCCTTGGTCAACATTTCTATTGGTGTGGTATTATTCCTGAAAGATGCCATGAAGTGCGTGCATCACGTGGCATTGACATGCTGAACAATAACAAACAAGATTAGGACAGGTATTAAGACAGGATCCACCAGCAGGGTTAGAGTAGCCCTGAGGAAAAGATCACAAACTGTTAGGAAAAGAAGACAATCACATGGAGAGAAGTCAAGCTCAGGGAAATCTGGGAAATACCTGAGGGACGGGACGGATTTTCTTTACTCTGTCTTTCTGTTTCTCCTGCTAGAGGGGGTTAATAGAAACGGTTATTATTTCAACAAACATAAAAAGGGTGGCTCTCATGTCATCTTAACCATGACAGCAACGACTGATATATTGTCCCTGATCTACACTTTCTCCTATTCAAGTACAAAGGAATCAAAGCTTGGACTGTTTATGAAAATCCATACATGATAAGGAATTAACATAATATGGGTAGACACTTAAGCCATTGATGATAAAACATTACCTCGAGTAAGAGGTTAAAGGTGAAAGGTCGGTCCTTTTAACACAGTTCATGTTCATTAGGCCACAACTAGGGATTAATGTTGGCCCCAACTAGAGGTAACAGGGATCAACTACCTGAGGTTTGCTATGGCTGGCCATATGGCTGGCCATAATGAACAGGACTGTGAAAAAAAGAGTGACAACTGTGGCGGTGCTGCCGCTGGTCTCACCTGCATGTCGGGACAGGGACGCTTGGCCGGGGGAGACTTAGATACCAGGGGCGTGGCCTCCACCTCCTTGGACAGGTGTTTCAGCATGATGCACTTCTCAACTGGGAAACTCCTGAAGCACAGAAAATTCCAGCAATAAGTAGATTAATCACATGAACATGGTTAACCTAGACAGTAAGATAAACCTACAAAGAGGAGGGATTATGAAAGCTAGGATGGGAATTTAGTTGTAGGTACCAAAACAACCCCCATTGCTATTTGCACTGTTGTGTTCTGTGTATTTATTGTGTAACTGTATGTTGTCCTGCACATTTTTTCACCTCATCTTGGCCAGTTCGCCGATCGGCCTACCTGGTTAAATAAAGGTTAAATAACAAAAACATCATGTCTTCAAGAAGCAGCGAACAAACAGAAGACTAACAGCTAGCTTGTCAGACAGAAATCCACATAGGGCTTGGGCCTTACTTGTCCCTGCATTTCTGCATTGCGTCATCAGCAATCAACTTCAGGTTGATCAGCTTATCCCCTCTGTAGAAGCCATCTGAAAAAAGGGAGGGGCAAGATGGGGTAGGGAACGTTCAGAATGGATGAGGTCAAAAGGTGCACCCAATCACTAACAGCAAGGCAGTGGCAGTGGTGCCTACGGTGTCAGGCAACTCCCTGGGTCCCAAATAGTTCCAGATGTTGAACGATTAACAACAAATGTTGGGATTTAAGCATTAAGCTAATAGCAACCAGCAGTGCTTTCCATTCTATTGGCAACAGTCTTATCAGAGGGCTGAAAGCCTATCAGAGGGCTGAAAGCCTATCCGAGGGCTGCTCAAGATCCCACCCCCACCACAATTGGACTCCATCTGAAAGAGATTATGGTTTACAGAAGTTATCTAATTAGCGTTAGTCCAAATGCTTCTCTGCCGGGTGATTAGGGATGGGAATTGATAAGAATTTAACGATTCCGATTCCATTATCGATATTGCTTATCGATCCGATTCCTTATCGATTCTCTTATCGATTCTCATTGGGTGAGGAAATAATTACAAATTTGTTTGTTTGTATTAACACGCTTTAATATCTGATAAGAACACCGCACATACTCAAGAGTATACACAAATTATGTGTAGCAACCTCAGGACAAACCTAAAAGTAGGTGAGCTACAAAGTAAAGTCCAGGGACCTATAGATTTTTTCACATTCATTGGTCCAGAAAAAAAAAAAACTGCCATTTAAGTGCCATAAAAACAAAAAACACAGACGGTAAACAGTCAAGGAAGAGCTTGTTCCTTTGGGAATATTCAACCTGAAACTAAATTCAACTCAACTGACATACAAAATAGAAAGAAGTCTTCTGTAAAGACCACAACTATCAACTTGGGCAAATGATTGACAATGGAGATTATTATCCGTATAGTAAAAGTTTACACAATGAAATGGCGCTCACATTAACTAAATAGACAAGTTACCTTTGGCATTTATAGCAGATGCCGTCTCATTAGCTCCGCTGCTGCTTGACTCACTTGTTGTTGTTGTGTCGCTGAGTAGTAGAGAATCAAACACGCGACAGTCGTGCAAACGGATTGCGTGCTGTGTGGCCAAATGCTTCTGCATATTGGAGGTAGTTCCCCCAATTGCCGAAATTAAACTTTTACGACTGTTGCAAATGACTGCATTGGCGTCTTTTCGAGTGAAATATAACCACACTTTAGATCGCTCCTGCGTAACCAAAATGCGCAGCGCGTGTGTGACGGTCATGATGACACATTTGCAACGAGCCGAACCGTTAAGCGGAATCGTTAAGCAGGTACACTAACGGTTCCAAGGAATCGATTCACTGGGAACCGGTTCTAAAGAAGAACCGGTTCTCGATTCCCATCCCTACGGGTGATGCAGTGGCACTATACAATGGGGCTGTATATATCTGCGCAGACATTCTGGCTAATGGAATGCTGCAGGGTAGGAGGTCAGAAAAGAATCTTATTGTTACTGCAGTTTTGGTGCAATCTTACCAGCCGTGATGAGTAATGAGCACTGGGAGTCCAGGATCCTCTCACACAGTGATTCGGCTGAAAAGCCTGCAAACTGAAAAGCGTGGACAGACAAACACAGGTTGTATTATTAAAGCCAGAATACACACAACTCAAATGAACTGGTTTTACTATTCAAGTGAAGAAAATAAATGTCCCAATGGTGAATATTCTAAACCTTTATTCTACATCCATATGTACAGCCTATTCAAAGTTGAATTATATTAATTGGTGGTTATGCATTAACCCATTGGCTGTTAATTCCTTACTTTAATTAACTTAAATTCAAAAATTGCATAAAAAGAAGTTATGAAACTTAATCCAGTTTAAATTCTTTTGAATTTTTTAGTTATCCCTTGTTGTTAAACGTTTGTTAATATTTAAATTCTGCATTTTAGTTGGCATGTTATCACATGCAATGTACCTAATTGTGATTTAATGAGCTTCACTTTCAAGTTGACAAAAACAGGAACCCAGCAGAATGTTAACGGACTATGAGAGGTTAAAGTCTGTGTACAATGTTTCATAATTCAACAGTATTCACAAACCTCTGAAATGGGACATGGCACATCCAAAACACTAGCAGGTCCTCTAACAGAAGTGCTTGTTTTAGTCTATTAAGACTACTGTGTATAGCTCATGGTATCTGAAGTCAAATCTAAATACAGGTGTGATAATGTGCCTCATTAAAACCCAGTCGAGGCTGTGAGCTGCTCACCACGATGGAGTGCACGGCTCCGATGCGAACACAGGCCAGCATGGCAACAACCAGCTCCACCACCATGGGCATGTAGATAGACACCCGGTCACCCTTCTTCACCCCCTGGGACTTAAGGACGTTGGCAAACTGGCACACCCGCTGAAGCAGCTCTCTGTAGGTCACCTTCATTTCATCACCTGGCTCGTTTCCTTCCCTGTGATAGGCCAAACAGAAATGACAGAAAATGAAGCAGATCTAGGACAAAAGGGTAGCAGTATAAGTTAGCTGTTTGTATACAAACATCCAACCTAGCAATGAAAATTAAAAATTATTTTTCATTAGTTGACTATTCGTTTTAGCCCAAATGCCAAGTTCAAAGCGTTTCACTGACTCAGATCTTTGAGCGATACAGTTAAAACACAAAGCTTTTATTTCATGAGTCAGTAACACCCAGAGCACCCCCTAACTCCATGACGTCATAAACTGAAATCTCAAGTCATATTTCTACAAACATGTCTGTCATTCAGAATGGTGGGCTAATGCTGACATGTGTTACACTAAACATGTGGTAAAAATGAGGAGCATGAATTACTTTGAAAAAGAAGAAAATAAGCCTATTTCTTACTGCATGTAAAACCACAGAAGGTCTAGTTGCTCTGCATTAATATGATTGGATTGAAGTTTTGCCTGGAAGCTCTGAGCATGATGAGCACGTTATTCCAGAAGTGCTCTGCAGTTTACAAACTAACTCAGGGTGGCCCGAATACTTTGACTGCTCGTTCATTAAGTTGGTAATAAAATCTCAATTCAGTATTCGTTAGGGTTGGGTACCAAACTCTGTACTTTTAAGAGTACCGACCAAATTATTTCGTTATGTACAGTGTTGTAGCAATTCACGCAAAATAAATCAGCGCCAAATCTGGGGCGAACAGTAATTGCCACGAGAATGACATCAACATGAACAATCCCTTTGCTTTCTAAAGAAAAACCTGTTTTCCAAACCTGTTTCATAATTACTAAGGATTTTTCAAAGCCTGAAAAAATAGTATTCGAGGTCAGCGCTATTATAAATTATTTGCTAAATGGACATCACTAATGTAAAGATTTCCGCTACATTATCACTCGTGTCTCAAATTAATTTGGGTAGAGATATGAGTCAGCAGTATGTTTGTGTCAGTTATATATATCTGTCTGTTTCTGTAGGGGACAAGAAAACATGGTTGCCTGTATATTGCTTTATATTTTAGACTATGATGCCAATACAGCAAGCACATAGTGCCTCTAGCGTACATTCAATTTATACGAAGCTTGGTTTTTGAAGGATTACCGTAATCAAATGTATTTTAAAGGGCTCTTTTTACAAGAACAGTTGTCACAAAGTGCATTAACAAACAGCCAGCCTGAAAGCCAACAGTGTGTGTCAACAAGTTGATACATAATAATATCTGTAAGAATAATCTCTGATTTCAACTTTATATGGCATATAACACAAATGTTGAATGTTTTTCTAAATGTTCATTGGTTAATGCAATCCCATTAACCAACGACTGATGTCACAATTACTCCTAGTTACTCTTAAGGAGTTGTGAGTAAGAGGGAGAGTGAAGCCACACAGGCAACTTGCAAAACAAACATAAGTACAGAGTTTGATATCAGCGCAAGAATGATTAGCATATTTGGTCAATAACCCATACATTAAATACATTTTGGTTTAAAGAATGCAGCCAACGGAATCAATGTAAAATCGAATAAAAAAAGAGCCAACAAAAAAATGCTGCAAAATGCCACTTTCACTGATTTTTGGTGATTTTGTTTTGCTTGGTTTTATAATCTGTTCACATTCCTGGTATGGGGCTTCTATCTCCCTGGAAAGATAAGCAACCCTTCCGATCAAATATTAGACAACTGCCACGATTATTAATCAACTCTGTTCTGCACTGTTCCGGTCTTTCTCATCATACTGTTAACATCAATTCAAATGTAACGTGCACAACTTCAGTTTCTATCACACATTTATAATGTAGTGAATAATGTAATAAACACCTGAAAACGGACACATTTCAAACCGAAACATAGTTCATAAGGCGGTTGAAAATAGATTGTCAGTTATGTTATCATCAGTTGTTTCATCAAGCATGACCTACAATTAAGACACAAGTTTCACAATGAAAGAGGAATGCAATACTACATTGGTTGACAACTGAAAGTATTCACTGCACTACAGTCAGCTATACATTTCTGTTAGATTTCATCAATTACAGTCTTTAGGTTAATGTCTCAAACCTCAATACACCTCATACCTTATCAAAACAAATCCCACTAATTGCATTGACACTCTATTCATAGAACCGAGCATGTCCACTAATTGGCAAGCTGGCACATTGAGACTGCTTTCCATTTCACTCCTACAAATTTGCGGGTAACTTTTAAAGAGTTTAAAAGGAATGAATCTAAGGAGCAGCTTAACATGGACTGTTGCAAAAAATGTTTTATCTGTCCAACACTAAATTATTTTGTATTTGATCAAAATCTTCATGCAATTAAGTTACTACAATTAATACACCGAAAGAAAGCAAACATTGATCAAACCTAAAAAATCCTAAGGTAATTATTCACAATTGTATTTTATTGTATGTTTCAGTTGATCCAAAACGATTAATTAACCTGTATTTTATCAGTAAATCGTATGTAAACCAATCAATTGGGATTAACCTGAAGATTATTCATTAGCGTTGATGCCGTGATGTCAAATTTGAATACATTCATGAATACCTTCATAAATATATGTGACACTTTCCCACCCATGAGTGTTTGTTAATAACAGAGACATGATTGATGAACTCAACAACCGACATACCTGAAACCTACACCAAGCGTGGGCTACATTAGTTCATACTGCACACATAATGTAAATGCATGGAACTCACAACAAACATGCTTCTTCTATCAGGGCTGGTTCAAGACATAAGTGGCATAAGCAACCAATCGATATGGATCTCCTGAGCGAGAGTTGAGGGGCCACAAAATCAAACTAAGCTAAGGGTCCCCAAAAATTTTTATAAAAAATATTATATTATTATTCAAAACAACTGTATGAATGACTGTATGGGCAGAGAATTGCTTAAGGAACAATACCAGATAAACTACATGAACTAAACCAAGCATCTCTGTAATGGGTGCATTAAATCCTGCTGAAAGGTTAGGCACATAAACATTATTAATAACTTTTTGAAAATAAAACAAAGTAATCAATGTCTGCATGGAGAACAGAACATATTACAACAAACCTCAGGCAACAAAGATTTTCTAGGAAATCCTGCTGGTGGTATTACCAAACCTCTTTTGGGTTAACCTAGAAAAACATTAAACGAAGCTAAAAGATTAGGCTTTAGTCTGCAGGTAAATGAACTTCATCCAAATAAAAAATATATCGGTTCTTACAACTAAACTCAATTAATTTATTTTCATAAAAAGTAACAATAAGAAAATGAATTGGATAAACAAAACAACAATTCAATTTGGCTTGAATTTTAATTGATTTCAATTGGGTTTACGTAGTTTAAAAAATGTGTGTCACTTAGTGTTAACGAAAAACTGTGAAGATATCCTAGCAACTATGAACATCTTATAAATACTTCCTCTTTGGAGTTTTGCAGTGAGTATAGCTTACTCAATATGTAAGCAATTTCTGGCATTCAGACAAAATACATATAATTTAATCACAATGGTTTCCAATATCCCCATTAAAATTGTTTGATGGACCACACTATGACCATATTGCTGCATTGATTAACACATCAACTCCCCACCAGGACTGCATAATGCTAAAATAAGGAGATTTCAGAAAATTCAGATGATGCAAGACAAATGCCCTGCCAGAGACAGAGCAACAGTTATGAGCAAGCGTATGAGTAAAAGCCCTGCTTGCACAACACTAATGTTTTAAAAGTCTCAATAGAATGTGATTTCTTTAGAAGCTGCTTAATGTATGAGGTTAGATTTTTGCTTCATACTGCTCAATGGACGAGTCAGGGTCGTATAACATGTGCTCTGTATAAGACCAAAGTCATTAGACAAGAGACACCAATGATGCAGACCAGACATGCGTATCAGGTAGTGCTGGTCCGAATACTTCGAATACTCTTTAGTAATTCCGAACAAGTATTTGAATACTTACTCAAAAACCCCATGCAGGCTATTTCGCAACTCAATCTCTTCCCCAGAGGCTTGCAAAACTAGTGAACTAAGATGCTGTCTGGGCATGGGATGAACTGGAATGTGGAGTGCGATATTTTAAAAGATGAAATAAACACCAGTTATTTTTTAACTAGTTCTTATTGTCCACAAGCTTTATCAGAATAGGAGGACATGTTAAAAACCAATACTGTTTCATATGATTCAAAAAACTTGTCGTGCCTCCATTTTATATGAATTTACGGTTGCATTTTTGGCAACAAGCATTTTTTATCCATCAGATAATGTCAAATGTTTCCACACTGGATATTTATTTGGCTGCATCTTTGCCCACTCCAGCTTCTCTAGATGGACAGTAAACTGTGCACTGAGATGACGCAAATCAGCAAAAATCTGACAAAGTGAACATGCAGTGCACATTATGGTACATTAAATTAGGTACATATTAACAATATCAGCTCTATCTATATTAAAAGGATTTAGCTGACAAAATGTATTGTAGTGTAGCCTATTGCAAAGTTTTGTTGCAAAAGTTTTGTTGCAAAAACAAAGCTTCCGAAACCGAAATAAGATTTGAATACCAACTAAATCCACAAATGTACCTTTCTGTTTACACTCAATCATCGAGTAATGACTGAAGTAAATAAGCATTTGTTGTTTTTGTTAAATATTTTCTTGGTACTTCCTGAGGTGCCTTTGACGCACAATAATCATTTTCAGAGATGTAAATCAGCTATACTTACTGATCTGCTAGTTTGACTGCTTTTGCGCAACGTACAGTTCAGTCTGTTGGTTCGAATTATTGCGCTTTGGCACTAACGTCATGTGCACTGTTGGTTTGATTTGTTCCAATTTAAAACACCCCATGCCCAAACCATTTAAATTCCAACTCAACAAGACTGATATCTGTGTCATTTTTTAATGTAAGACTGTGGGATCAGAACAGGTTTGAATGATTTTGGATGCCGAAGACAAATGGCTGGCATTCAGATTGGCGTATTGATCCATTGTTGTGAGGGATTGTCACTGTTGCTGTGAGTAATAGTCTGGATATTTACAAAGGCAACAAAAATGTGATCATTTACAAGTTGTTCATTTAAAAAGTGTGATCAAACAATGCAGGGCCTGTTTTAGATGTGTTTACCAATTTTTGTTTCTTGGCAAATCTGTCAATTGGATTGGGTTGTCATCTCGTCTGTAAAAACTTGCACCAAATAATGTAAAAAATATAACACCATAGATAGTGGTATCAGATTATTAAGCGGTCTCAAAAATGGTGTCAATATCAATAAAAATCCTATCTATAACAATGCAGCATAAGAGGCCTTTAATGGCACAAGGGCAGATTGTTAGTTATGTGCCATGAGGGGCTAAACTAGCACACACCCCCCCCTGTCCTAAAAATACTCTGCTGCAAAACATTTACAATGTCAAAGTACTGTTCAGATTCTGAGAACACTGTTGTGGATGTTTTCCAAAAAAAATATAGGCCTATCATGTGCCTACCCCAGTGAAGGTTAAACATAACAGTACAGTGAAAATACAGCAGAATAAACAGCTCAAATAGTCTAGCACCACATATCCATTAGACTGAATTAGGTGAAAAGAAACAAGGCTAAATTAATTACATATGAACAGACATTTACAATAAAAAGTGAGGAATATGCAGAGAGGATGGCTTTTTTTAAACTACAGGTATATTACAACATGGAAGATAGATAACATTTTGTGACATGCCAATTGTCAAGAAAAGAAAATGTTACATTTGCAGAGGCTCTCATTCTGACTTTATCAGGGGTTTTGCTAACTGTCTTGCTCAAGAATACAAGAACAGATTACATTTTTTACCTCTGCATTCCATGTTTTTGCTAAATCACTAATGAGAACATTATTATAAATTAATAATGAAGAAGAAAATTGTCTTAACGCCTTTACTAACAGAACAATTACATAATAAAACTTTTGTTAGAAACTGGTGCTGAATTGCGTTCAACATCGACCATTGCCACTCCTCTGGTCAAGCCCAATGTCACACCACTAATTAACCACGATTTAAAACGGCACGGTTTTGTAACCGTGAAGGCTCAGCTAAACAGAGTTTTTCTGTTGTCACTGAAGAAATGGACATTATGGTACAACTTATTTTTCTATCAACCATGGTTGCACGGTAAGGTAAATAAAAGAAACATAGTAAGTTGATCAAAACAGACCTGAGGACTGTGATTCCGTTTGATTTGTTTTTCAAAAATAACATGGATGTTTACAGAGTATGTTTAATTCCAAAGAATTAAACATTAGACTATCGATTCATTGAAATGTGTTATATTTTACCCTTTCACTAGTACCAAATCACCCATCCTTTGTTAATTTGGTAAGTAAAGAGTGTAAGTGTGTTTCCCATGACTTGATGTCAAAAGGTCACCAAATCATGTATGCCAAAATGTTACAAACAGCTAGGAAATCCCTAAATAACCCAGCCAGCACTAGAAGCCTGTGTGTCCTCATGAATTTACTATTCACTCATTGCGACATCTCTGGCCTGAGGCTAGCTTAACAGGACAAGGACATGAGCACTAGTCTTTTCAGAAAGGGCCAGAGACACAAGACCACAAGTGGCTTTAAAAAGTTCAGCCTCTTAGTATTCACATACCATTGTTTCCCTGGCTAAAAGTAGGGAACCATTCAACTGCCAACAAGAGAGACTGCTTCGACAATCTCGGTAAACCCTTTAGATTGAGACAAGAAATACTGACCAGTAGAATGCAACTTTGTCCCCCAGCTTCCTCTCTTGAATGTTTCGGTCCAGGACATTGTAGCAGATGTTGGTGGTGGCCCCCTCCATGCACTTGATGTATATCTTCCCCTTTGTCACATCAAAGTTGTAGTCCATGACTGGGCCTGTATGCTTTGACTTCCAGTAAAAGTCTTTTGCAATGTCACCCCAGAACTCTGAAATTAGGGATCATGATAAATATTTGAAAATGTGTGAAGTTGGCTGGGCAATAAGGAAAAAATAATATTTACATAAATTTCAATAAATGATTGAAAAAACATGGTGTGCTCAATCTGTACTGTATTAAAAAAGTATGGCTGTGCAATGTAGAGTTACCTGAAAACATTGCCATAGGTTATTGAATTACATAACACACAAGTAACCAATGCACAAATAGCCAAATAAGGCAAACGAAAAAGGAGAGCATTTACATGAAGAATTAGATCCGTTTCTGACAATTAAACATTATAGAGAGTAAGTCTGTCATTTATTCCAAATTTTGTTGTTATACGCAATATAGGTTTAAAAATAAACCTTCTTTGTTTGTTGGCAATCATGCATTTGAATAGTTATTGTATGTATACAGGAACCCCATTGCAATCACATCTTGACCAAAACATCCAAATACAATACAATGAAAAGCTGAAGTGTATTTCAGTGTTTGATAAAGTGCCTGCAGCTCTCCAGGTAGAAGGGCTGACATTGGTTTTATACAATAGCCTAAACTGAAAAACAATCAGAAAACAGCAACATCATACTTTACAGTAGAATGTTCTATTAAGAATGAAATGTGCTACTTATAGATCCTGCCAGTTTGTGGTCATGTGAGGGGAGAAATAGAAGGACTGTGGACACATTGGTCTAATGGACCTACAGGGAAAACAAACACTCAGGCACTTAATTACAAATCAAGATAATCATGCAAGACGTCTAGTCTCCATTCATAGGCCACATCCACTCTCCACCACCACGAAGCATAGAAATGTCAGGTACCATTTCTTCACATAGTCTGACCACATGCAAACATTCTGTTATTTGTAAGATTTTAAATGGCTGTATACATGTATACATTGGTTACAAAGCAAAATAACATTGCCTGGCATGAAATCCTGTGTGATTATGCTATGCTTTTGTTTACCCAAGCCCTTTACAAGGCACCGATATGTGTGTGTGTGTGTAGGTAAACCTACCATCTGGATTTTCAATAGATTTCGAGTAGAGCTCTTTGTACTTTTCAAAGTTGGGTACATGAGCCTCCTTCTTCAAATCTCCTCCTGCATGAAACACGTTTTCTTTTGGTGCTTTGTCTGGAATCATCCTGATCTGATTAGTTATGAACCTATTAAAGGTTCAAGTACTGTAGTTGACCAAAAAAATGATGCTATGTGTATATGTGCCCAGCGCAGGTTAGTGCTAGGTACTGAACAAAACAAAAACACGTCCAATGAGTTAAGCTGTCATTGGGAGTTCCCAAGTAAAAACTACAATCTGACTTCCTTGTTTGAGCCTGCTGCTAACTAGCGATCACTTACTACAACACGTTATAACTTAGTGGTATAAAGTGTAAAAGCAATATGCAGGTAGCGATTGAGTCAAAATGACAGCTGCCTAAATGTCAAACAAGCCAGTTAGTTACTGTAGCTAGTTGACGTTACAGTACACATCAGTCAATATTGCCAGGTAGTGGGACCCAAAGTCAATGAAATTAGCAAAAATTAACAGCAAGCTATCTACAACAGATTCCCAACTCGTGAAAATTATTGATAAAATACTTCAGGCAAATTGTGATATTCCTGCTAACTGTCTTTCGGTTAGCTACCGTTGCCAGCTAACCTAGACTAGATAAGTAGGCTAGTTCAAATCCTCGTAAGCAACTGCAGCTAGTTAGCTAAGCTAAGTAGCTAACTATATAGCATTATTACTACAGCGCGAGACGACGCCGTTCGGTTTCACGTGCAACGTCGGATTTCACCAGACTTTATTGCCCCGTCTTCCATTTAAAAGAGATCTGTTGCATTTATAGTGCAACGTGCAACCGGAATCAGCACAGTATCCGTTTGCGCATAAATGAAGTTAGCCTGCCCTTCGTTCAAACCCTTCGTTTATACAAGAGAAACAACACACGAAGGAAGAGGAACGCGTGAAGGATGTGAACTCCTTTTGCCCCATAAATGGGAGGAGTTGCAGCCAATCGTATCAGAGGCAGGACAGGAACAAAAACAAACAGGAACTGAGACCGCCCCATTCTCTAAGACACACCCCATTGTTTTTGTCGGACCATTCCAGAATGAAAGCCAGTATACTCAAAAGGAAAATCAATTACACAAATATTCCGACATTTATAACGGTCTTGCTCCCACTACTGGTAATATCCCTCACGGGCCCAGTGCTCAGGTCAGTCCAGCGTCCCCAAATGATATCATCCCATCCAGGAGCTGTGGTCACAACAGTTGTTCTGCCCTCTGCTGGTAACATTATTGGAGAAGTTTCAGTAGACTTCATATCACACGGTTTCCCCATAGATGCCTCGCAGTGCTGTAATAAACAGCGAAACAACACATTGTAGCTAAATGCTACAAGGTTAACACAGAACACAAGTTTATGATTGAGAATCATCTATTATTTGTAATTTACTTAGTGGCTGGATTGGACAACTATGTAATGTGCACTGAGTCTACAACTAATGACAGTTCAATAACTACTATAAGTCAACACATACCCCGTACTCTGTAGTGGAATTTTAATATACGTTATAATGATAATTTATTGTGTAATCCGTATTGTTCTAATTCTAAGTAAGTCAGGAGACAGCTCTGTTTTTTTGTGAATTATCTTGTCTGCTTCACTGTACTAGATGTTTTTCTCTATCTTAACTAAGTTATGTAGACACCTTGGCACCCTGATAACTTGGGCTCCAGAGTTAGTAATAATACGTATGGAGAGGAGAGGATGACGTGGGCTTCAGAGTGATAACATGTACGGGAACGAAAAATGGGTTGATACTGAAAGTATATATATCAGAGCAAAAACTTTCTTCTTTGAGCTTGTTGACATGTAATGTGTGGTTAACTGCTCCAGGTTCATGTCTGGGAGCGTCAGTGGAAGGATACGCCATCCTGAGCAAGAATATAAAAGAGTGAGACTGAATTTCTTTGGTAGTGGGACTCGAGTTCCAGGGAATTTTGGCACAAATTCTAGAGACCTGGAAAAGAAATTCTCAGTTTGGAAAACTTCCAGGCCAGGTTCTAGAGACCTGAGAGCTCTAAGTCCGGGAGGCGTTGAGAGCTTCCCGGCCAGGTTCTAGAGACCTGAAAATAATTTTGGCACAGGTTCTAAAAACCTGGAAAAGAAATTCTCAAAACCCTGGAAGTTTGGAAAACTTCCAGGCTAGGTTCTAGAGAGCTGAAAAGGTTATAGAGACCTACTGATGAGGAGAATATATGTTATATGGATATATAGGAAATATAGTTGATGGAAATATTTCTTTGTGAACAGATTCTTTTGTCTGTGTTTTATCATCTGTTTTGAGTACAAGTGACGAAGGACATGGGGACTGTCAACAGTAAGATGGAACCTGAGCTCCCTCCAGAGATTTTCCTGCTGAATCCACTGATTGGACCGGTCAAGGATATGGTGGATAAGTGGGGCACGGGTGTCAGACCCAACAAAGGACTCAGCTGCGTTCAAAGAGCAAATGTTAAAGAGGGTGCGTCTGTACAAGCCTTCGGGGGCGGAGATCGCATACATCACACACGCCAGGATGAGACAGCGCTGGGCGAGAAGCACAACCATGTACCAAACCTTGAGCGACTGGCCTGCTATTTACCAGTGTCTGCAGGCTCCTAAAGAATCTGTGGAGGATTACAGAGGCAGGATGGAGAGGTTGAAGCAAGGCTGGCTATGGGAAACCTCAAACTGCAGGCTGCTCAGCTCATGTATTATGAGGGAAAAAGTGGCGGAGGAGGTGATCGGGTTGGGAAGAGAGGAGAGTTTCGGAAGGGAGGACCCGGGAAAAGGGGGAGACGGCAGGGGATCGGTCATGTCACAACCGTGGGCCGCAGGGTGGTGGATGGCAGACGGGCCGTCACACAGTGTCACACTCAACAAACCTTGGGAGGAATGAAGTGCAGAGGAGACAGTTGGCAAGGTCGCACACGATTTATTTCTTAAAAAGGTTACCAAGACCAAAGGTAGCCCTTTCGTAACCCTTCTGTTTGAAGGTAAGCCTTTACGTTTCCTATTAGACACAGGTGCTGCCCTATCTGTTGTCATGTGGACCTCATGTTAGATTTTCCCATGTCAAATGAAACTGTGTAGGTGCTTCTGGTGTCGAAATGACAGAGGCATTAACTATGCTGTTATCTGTAGAAGTTACAAGATGTCAGCACCAATTCGTTTTTTCCTCATGTTGTCCTTGCAATTTGGCTTGCAGGGACCTCTCGTGCAAATTGTGCATGAAAGTTACTTGTGAATTGGATGGTATTGAGATTACACAACCACAAGAGAACTATCGAATAATGATGCTGTCTGACATTCAGATAGGTTCAGATTGGCATTATGCATGGAATACAGAACCAGATGTAGATTCTAAACGTCTCAGTGAAATCTTCTCCATTGTGCGTTCTCGCTGGAAAGAAGAAAAAGGTACGTTTATGTCTGGAGGTGAGTTGCATTGCATTTCTAAAATTTCCCCATTGGCTAGAGTTTTGTCTTATGAGAAGCATTGGCAGGTAAAAGCGAAATCTGAGGCTATAATATGCAGAAATGTGTATATAGGATTAGATCATTGTGCATTAGCAGTTCAACTGACTTGCAAACAGCAGAAACTATTTGATTTTCCTGATAGCATACCCCACATTTCAATTGCAAAGACATATTAGGTTAGCTGGGAGGATACTGGGCCCTGTTTAAAAAATCTGTCACTTGAAGTTAGTTGCACATCTACTGAACGCTATTCTACTACCTGAGTCTATTTCTGTGTGTAAATGTCAGGCTCACACTAACGCCTCTGATTCTATCTCTAAAGATAATGCTGTAGCGGACATGGTAATGTCAGGCTCACACTAATGCCTCTGATCCTATCTCTAAAGGTAATGCTGTAGCGGACATGGTAATGTCAGGCTCACACTAATGCCTCTGATCCTATCTCTAAAGGTAATGCTGTAGCGGACTTGGTAATGTCAGGCTCACACTAATGCCTCTGATCCTATCTCTAAAGGTAATGCTGTAGCGGACATGGTAATGTCAGGCTCACACTAATGCCTCTGATCCTATCTCTAAAGGTAATGCTGTAGCGGACATGGTAATGTCAGGCTCACACTAACGCCTCTGATCCTATCTCTAAAGGTAATGCTGTAGCGGACTTGGTAATGTCAGGCTCACACTAATGCCTCTGATCCTATCTCGAAAGGTAATGCTGTAGCGGACTTGGGTGCCACGTCTTCTGTCTCCCCCATTTTACAAATTGTTTCTATGTTTCCAACTGATGTGTCCTCGCTTAATGATGTTTCTGACTTACAAGCAGGCGCTGACACGGCAGAGGTTACCCCTATGTTGCTAAGTTGGCACATGGCCAAGACCATTTGTCCAAAAGGGGAGGGGGTTGTGAATATTGTGTATAATTTGGTTTGTTCCAGGTTTCACTGCATTGCTCGAGATTTCTGTGCTTACAGGCAGGCCAATGTGGATGATCAACACTCCTTTCCCACAGAATAGACTGACCTTGCAAGGATTTGACAATGATATGGTAAGTTACTGCGCCACTCTTAACAATGTTTTGTAGTTCATTTTTCTTAAAGTGAAAGGTGAGCCAGAGGTGGTTGGGACCGTACCAAGTACTGCTGATCACCCAGACTGCTGTGAAGGTTGCTGAGAGAGCCACGTGGCTCCAGTGTGGTCATCACCCTATTCATCTATGCTGTGGACGTGACGTGGGCGTATGGAGGAACGTCAGGAACCGACAACAGCAGCAGCATAGTCCTACGGCAGGACTTAAACAACAGCCGCTCCATCCCGAGCCTACGGCAGGCTCAAGACAGGAGAAGGAGTAAAAAAATGCTGCTTCATTCGATATAGAAGGCGTCACCATCGCGAGAACGGTTGGT
The DNA here is from genome assembly GCA_029465975.1 of Dallia pectoralis. Classification (NCBI taxonomy): domain Eukaryota; kingdom Metazoa; phylum Chordata; class Actinopteri; order Esociformes; family Umbridae; genus Dallia; species Dallia pectoralis. The sequence goes on from CM055728.1 coordinate 4,587,538, forward strand.
GGATGCTAATGAACCACACAGTCAGACAAGTGATGATACACACAGGTCCCTGTTATGCCTGTGCATTGATGCCACATTCTGCAGGGGGATAGCTCCCCTTCTACCCAGAACCAGTGGTCAACACCGGTATGTTATTGGGCCTATTTCCAGGACTGAAAACTGATGAATTATCTGGAGAACATTGCAAGTTGATTTTGTCCAGCAACATCAAGAAAGTGTGCACCGAATCTGTGTCTGTTGTGTTTGATATGCCATTGGTTAATTTGAATGGTCCTGACTCTGAGTTGGATTCTGAGACAGATGAGTTCCCTCAAATCTATCCAGAATTGGACTAGAATATGGTTTTCTTTGATTAGGAGACAGACGTTGATTTCCCTAGTATCTATCCAGAGTAGTACTAGAATATGATTTATTTAGCTTTAGTCTTGTTCACATTTGTTTTCCTGAATTCATTTCACTCATACTGACATAGACGACGGCTACAACATTTGACACATCTCATGTTTGGAAATTATACTGTAATGAGAATACAGCTGTATAATCATTGTTTTTTCTTAAGTGTTTGTATGTGTAACCTGAATGATAAGATTATCGAACCTCCCGGTCCTTAAGATCGGGTTGAAGAGTTTATACATTAATAAAAGATGATTGATTTTATTATTTATGCATTAATTGATTTAGCTAAGAGAGGTGATACGTGGTTAATAAAAAAATTGTTGAGACATGGTCTCAAAAGGAGGGAATGTGGTGGAATTTTATTATTATGTTATAATGATAATTTATTGTGTAATCCGTATTATTCCAATTTTAAGTAAGTCAGGAGACTGCTCTGTTCTTTTGTGAATTATCTTGTCTGCTTCACTGTACTAGTGTAAGGAACTCCCTCTGTTCCCCTTTATGTGGGTGCTGACACTCCCCCTGTCAGCAGAGATGGACTATTGAAGTCACCTGTGTTTTGTTCCACACCTGTATTCTGTTGGCTCGTTAGTCCTGTATTTAAGTTAGTCCTTGTTTGTCAGTCAGTGTCGGATCATTGTTAAAGGTACGTGGGTTATTGGTTGTGTCCTGGGTATTTTGGTTTGATTACATGTTTCTGTTACGTTCCCTGTCTAACAATGATTCCTGACTGATCCTTGGTTTTGTGTTCTTTGTTAAAGTTATATGTTTCAGTGCCTGTCAGCCTGTAACTATGAATAAAACCTGTATGAAGGAATTCTCTGCGCTTGGGTCTGCTTCCTGTCATCTGCTGAGGGCAGATCGTTACAACTAGATGTTTTTCTCTATCTTAACTAAGTGATGTAGACATATTGGGCTCCAGAGTTAGTAATAATACGTATGGAGAGGAGAGGATGACGTGGGCTCCAGAGTGATAACATGTACGGGAAGGACAAATGGGTTGATACTGAATGTATATATCAGAGCAAAAACTTTCTTCTTCGAGCTTGTTGACTTGACATGTAATGTGTGGTTAACTGCTCCAGGTTCATGAATCTTGAATAAAGCTACTACTTGTGAAATAAGTTACGGTCTCTGTACTTTTCCACGACAACACTCAAACCAGTTTAACGTTAACTTAAATAAAACTGTAGCAAACAAACGCTCATTCATCTTTTCATAATACCCAGCAAACGACTGTAAAGGGTAATCTCGCGACTTCGCGATAGCCGTACAGCTAAAACAAGAAGCAAGCTAACGCGAGATGCCAATGCTGGGACTATACATGTTTGTGTTTTATGTTTATCTTGACAGCACATATTTTGCATTCAGCCCTTTTGTATCGTCATTGTTGTATGAAGTTTTCAAAGCTGACTTATGACGAATAGCACCGGCAACTGCCGCGTGGTTACAATGTTTGTTGTCCGCGCGCAGCACTGCAGGTACGTTACGTATTAGGTAGAAGGTTAAAGGTTATGGAGGGGCGGGATTATGAATAACATTCAGCCTATCAGACGTTTCCAAAAAATAAAGATTGTTCACGAGTGCCGAATCTGAAGTCCGGAGTGAAGTCTGAATTATTTAGAGGATGAGACTCAAGTCAAGTCTGAAGTCATTGTGTGCGACTCATGTCCGAGTCTCTAATCTGAGTCCCGGTCTCTGTCACCCACCACCGAGACAGTGAAGTATTGTCTTAAAACATATTTTTATTCTTTAACGTTCGAGTCAATTTAGGTACATTTGTGCTTAACCGTCTTGGTTGTTTGTATTTATCATTGTTTGTTTTGGTAAATTGCACAACTGTGTTCAACATTGTTTGATTTAAATGTACTTTATAAATAAATTGACTAGACAGAGTTGCAAACAAAATGTCTTATCTCCAACTGGCTAATGAAAAGAAAGGATTCAGACAAAGATCAATTTGTCAAACCAAGGGAGTCATAGGTTTTCCAGCCAACAGGAGCTCAAACTCGTGTTTAATATGCCTTTCAGTACACTCGCTAATGTTTTAAGAGTAATAAAGATTAACCCCAAGTGTTTAATACATTATCGATTATAGAAAATGTGGCACGAATGTGCCCACAAATCTACATCGCACCATTCCTCCTATTGGAAACAACTGGTAGGCCAGGACAGAACCCCACACCTCTGCCTCTTATCGGGATCGTCTGGCACCTGAGAGTCTATTGAATGTCTCCACATAAATTACTATAGAACCTTTTCCCCAATAACAGGGGTTGATTTGTCCATCACCACCTCCCCTCACCAGTCTCTTTTCAAATCACCCACCAAGGCCCTGAACACACTGTATGTTTCCTTGGTCTACCCGTTAAAAATATGCCAAAGCAGCCTATGGACATTGCCATATAATGGAGAACTAATTAGTTTTGTTGTCAAACAAGGCATTTAAGACTCACTAGGGGCAGTACAGACAATATAATTAAAAGCAACACAATTTAACCTAACCTACTCCACAGGCTCCAATGCTATTCAGAAATCTTCTTTGCACTTTGTGTGCCAGCACTGCCCATAACAATTCAATGAATGTTCAGATCTGGAGATATGACCAATGAGAGTAGAGCTTTAGTGTTTGTGCATCGCATTCACATATATTGTCACGTTATTTTCCGGGGATGACTTTGGAACTGGACAATTTATACCTGACATAACATCAACAACCCTAAACAAGAGCAGGTTGAGTAGTGTAAATTACTGCTAGCTCAGTTCAAACCCCATCAAAAAAGCATTGCCCTCTAGCAAGAGACAAGAATAAAACATGCCAGAGCAGTGATCCTCCACCACCACACGAGAGCAGGCAAATCAAGGAAATGGTGTGACCTTGTGCAGACCTAGAGTTTCCCAACAGATGGGCAAAACATTTGTCGTCAGACCCAAGTTTAACTACAAATATTTAGATTTAAAATAATAATGCATAAGTTTTAGCAGTTAGGCTTAACAAAACAATAATTAATTGTATATAACATTCCCAGGATTGGAGGGCGCCCTAGGTTCTGGATGTGACTGGATTGAAACGTGTGAGCATTATTTATTTATTTTTAGAGTGTTGCAGATTTGCAAATTAACTGTTAATACACCATCATCAATCCCGTAAACTATATTGTAAATATAACCATGGCTGTCATCTGACCATAATCCATTGTGTCCCATATCCATCTATGGTCTTGGTAATCTGGGATCATGTGGATGTTGTCACTCTGATTTCACACCACTAAAGATTACTTTCATACTGATTATGGTACAGTTGGAGATGAAAAATTGGAATGGGTTTTGTCTAAGATTCGGGTTAGAGTAAGCCAGGTTATGGTTAAAGTTGAGGGGAAACGTTGAGGTAAAGTTTAGCCTTTAGAGATATCCCACGGATCCTGGATATACACTCACCTTGGTCAAAAATCAAAGTTAAAAATCCAGAATGACACCTCCCTAGTCCATTTTCAAATTATCATAGCCTATCTACAGGATGTATACTATGGCCCACAAAATAGCCAGTAGGAATGTCATTAATGTTATTCAGACACCCACCATTCTTAGTGGTGGCCTAGTGGGCTAGATCTCGACTTTTAACATTGCCTCTTCACTCCTCATTATGTTTTCACAATGCTGTTACAGGCCTATACAAAATGCAGAAAATACATGTCGGTGGGATTTGCATTGGCTACCCCACTTTTGTCAAGTTCTTTAAATGTTAATGTATTGATTAAATTACCATTTTGAAAAAATAGAAGCCATATTAATTATGCAAAACTGTAGAAAATAAAGACCTAAGGGGTCCAATTATGGATGGAAATTTGCTTGAATAATAAGAAAATGTCCCTTGAGTCCTGCTTAAAACATGTTTTTATAACTGGCAAGCCGGTATTTTCTAACATTTACTGAACACATCTTCTTCAAATGGTAATAACGTGTCTATCATCCCTAACCTCTGACTTCTCTCATAGCATGTACTAAAGAAATTATCTTTAACATTTGGTGGATAAAAGAACAACACATACATATCTTTATTATATAACATACTTTTATATATTATCCTTAAATGTCTTTTTAAAAATAGTTTTATTGTTTTGCATTTAGTTAACCATATCTCTTCTGATAACATTGAAGATACGTTTGGCTTGTTTCCAACTTGAGGTCAGAGGTTTATTCCAGATGCATAGAAACAATCTGTTATCCATGGTTCAGTATTCTTCAAACAGCTGTTAGAACAAAATTATGTTACCTTTAGTCACTGAGAGCTAACATATTCAGAAGTAAATGAGATGAGGCATGTGAGCAAATAACTCAGTTGTTGTTTCGCTATATGACAAGGGCACTTTTACTTTTGTGGTTGTACTGATTGTTTAATAAAAGAAACAAGAATTACTGTTCCTCCTGGCTTTGCCGCAGTACGCGAGGTTCAAAAGTCAAAGTATTTTATTTTCATGTGTACAGAATGACTTGCATCAAACTGCACAATGAAATTCTTGTGACATGGCAAGCAACAACTTCGTAGTTAGATGAATAAAAATAAAAACAGCATTACTGAGCAACAAAGGGAGTAGTATCTGGAGGTTGGAGAGGATGTCTTATAATGGATTTTCCTATAACTTCTCATTTAACACATAATTTATTCACATACTCTGAAACATAATGAAATAAAATAAAATAAATGTGTTATTCACTAAAATATGCAGTAGTGCAGACAACCAATTACATTAATTAGATATTTAGCAGACATTCTTATTCAAAGAGACGTACAGCCAGTGCATTCATCTGAAGGTGGCTATAGGTGGGACAACCAAACAACTCACAATGTCTTCTAAATATTTCCTGGAAATAGCCCTATTTAGTATGGCAAAAAGACCTGAAGTAACACAAGGAAAAGCTTGGACTGGTTTTAGTGTTTGTAGTGTACATAATGCTGTACTGCAGAGACAGTGGACATACTGTGCAGAGTGTCAGTGATGGCATGTAAGTATTATATTCAGAGCAGGCTAATGGCAAATTATATTAAATGAACCTGTGCTCAGAGCAAACTCATGTTTTTTTGCTACTTAAAGTAAAGTAATAGTGGTCAATATCTGTATGGCTTTTATTTATTTAAATGAACCCAACCAGAACCCCTGGTGGTGATGTCCGGTATCACACCATCACCACTTCTACTTGGGATCCTGGCGATATGGCTGCCCATGGAATGGGACCGTGTTGTTCAGCAACGACGAAACTAATCATAATCTAGTCACCTTAAAGTATATTCACCAGGCGAGTTGCGCTTTTTTGAACATTTTCTAGCATAGTCTTAATACAAATGAGTTATCAGATGTAGCTATATAATAGCTAAGTCATCCTATTGTCACCGGCTACCGCGGTAGCTGCACTAACTTGTCGCAGTCGATATCAGCACACAGTCGCCTGGGTTGATCCATATATATACTGGACTCATTCAGTCTCCCGCATTCGGACCCAATCAGGTTGGTTTGTTATCGCTTTTCGCACACACCCCACACACACATACATATATATTTATAATATGCATTAATAATTGTATTTTTTTGCATAGTTTTGGAAGTTACTTTAAGCATGCTGTTTTGGTGATAATAGGAGGCTCTGGTTCGATTGACATTGCAGTTTTATTGTGATATGGGAATGTAGATGATCTGAATATGATGTAGCGTGAGACCTTTGATATTTTCATATAGCCTACTGACATAATAAAGTTAGTAGCCTAACCAAAGCATATTCCCTACCAGCTCCACAAAGCAACTCGGGAAATAGGCATCCAATAGGTATCCAATATCCAGTAGGTATCCACCTTACTGCACAAATCATAGATATTACATGCTATTTTTGAGTTGTGCAGACCTTCCCCGGGTGCATCCCATCTGTAGTTTTATTTTGTGCATACCTTCCCCGGGTGCATCGCATCTGTAGTTGTATTGTGTGCATACCTTCCTCGGGTACATCCCACCTGTAGTTTTATTTTGTGCATACCTTCCCCGGGTACATCCCATCTGTAGTTTAATTTTGTGCATCCCATCTGTAACTTTTGTGTGCCCCTGTCAGACACTCTCACGCCGGATGTTGTGCGCCAGGAAAACACGGGGGAGTTAAAAGCAAAAGGCCGATGTTGTGACACTCACATGTTAACTAAATATTCCGCTAGTCTTATAGATCGACGTTAACCAGCGTGTCTTTCGGATTGATAGTCCAATTTAGGGTACAGATCAGTGCGATTACATTTATCAGTCTACTGAACGTCTGGTGAAATCTAGTCCTGGCTGAATTGTTGGTCGTAGCCTGAAATCTGGATGGGCACCTGAAATCTGGATGGACACCTGAAATCTGGATGGGCATCTAAAATCTGCACGGGCACCTGAAATCTGGACGGGCTTCTGACAATCTGGATGGACACCTGAAATCTGGATGGACACCTGAAATCTGGACGGGCACCTGAAATCTGGATGGACACCTGAAATCTGGACGGGCACCTGACAATCTGGATGGGCACCTGAAATCTGGACGGGCACCTGACAATCTGGACGGGCACCTGACAATCTGGATGAGCACCTGACAATCTGGACGGGCACCTGACAATCTGGACGGGCACCTGACAATCTGGACGGGCACCTGACAATCTGGACGAGCACCTGAAATCTGCACGGGCACCTGAAATCTGGACGGGCACCTGAAATCTGGACGGGCACCTTAAATCTGGACGGGCACCTTAAATCTGGACGGGCACCTGAAATCTGGACGGGCATCTGAAATCTGGACGGGCACCTGAAATCTGGACGGGCACCTGAAATCTGGATGGGCACCTCACAATCTGGATGGGCACCTGACAATCTGGATGGGCACCTGACAATCTGGACGGGCACCTTGACAATCTGGACGGGCACCTTGACAATCTGGACGGGCACCTGAAATCTGGACGGGCACCTGAAATCTGGATGGGCACCTGCCAATTCTGCCAATTTGCCGATACACTAGAACTTTGTGAATCATGATTAGTTGAATAGTCTGTTGTTTCCACAACTGGGAGAACGTTGTCACAGCCGGAAAAACCTAAACATTGGACAACATGCATTATAATTACATTTGATTATTAATGACAAATGATCGTAAACCAGTCATATCCTGTCTTCATGATGTAATGATCCGGTTAACCGCGGTGGGAGGATAGTTCACTGTTTAATTATTTATAGGCTGTCAGTGGGATGTCCTGGTTAGAACTAACACACAGCGACCGTTTGCACCAATGTAATATTGCTGTTATATCTAATGAAGCACCCACCGGTATATATGCTTAAGGCCAGCGGCTTTCCATGTCTGAGGTGACATTCTCGCTGGTCCCTCTGTGTGTCAGAGAATATTCCCAATTGCTTTTTCACTTTGCATCATAAATCAAATAATATTGATGTTTGGAGAACATGTAGACGAGTGTTCACCGACAGCCTGGGGTATGGTTATGATGACTAGGTAGTTTGTTGACCGAGCCAGATGTTGAATATGGGTCGGTATATACATTCTGGTGTTCTGGGTCGATCATACATTTGATTTTGTCAGGTTTGAGAGATTCAGTACATTCGAAATATGCTAAATATTGCAGTTTCCTCGCCACCTATATAACTGTTTACAATCAAGCCTATGAAAATTATATTAATTTGTTGTGTACATTTTTCACATCATATCATATGTGTTAAATCAATAAGGCAAACTCCTTTATGTCAGTTTCACTGCATTAGAGCGTTACTTACTATAGTAAAATGTTAATTTATAATTATTGAATCAGTTGTGACTAATTAGGCAACTGTAGCCTATACATTTCAAGACAGAGTCTTTAAACCACACTTCTTGAGAATTTAGGACCTTGCCAATTCTTCAAATTTTAACTGTGTGTTAATGCTTAATCAATTATTTCTGGTAAGTGAGTAGTTTTTCCCATTTACTCCTTTGCATGTAAAAAACCTACCCCGTAAGAAATTTACCCAAAGAGTTCAACAAATCCTTCTAGGAAGTGTTTAAAAAGGGATTATTTAAAGAGCCTTTTAAATGAATCACTAAAGAACACATAGGGGTTGCGCCACTGTTTCAAATCGAAGAACACCTCAGAGCCTTGTTTTTCTTAAGTTAAATGGGTTAAATGACATAACTTTGGAGAGGTTTGTCCCCGACTAGGACAGTTGAACCTGTACAAACACAGACAAATTAAGATTAGCGTTGCTAAATGTTGACTGTACTAGAGTATGGTAATGAATCCTAGGTGTACCTTCTTAACCAGATGGCCTGACTACACGAGACGCCCCTAGAAGCAGGTCCTGTCTGTCTCTGGTCTAAGTCGACCACACAAACTGTCTAAAACGGTTCCTCTTAGTTTCCTCCGTTTCAATTTGAAAAACTCATTGAAGCCCTGGTGTTCTGATGATAGCCTATGACTTATGAGTATAACAGCTGTGACCATGAACTCAGTGGTCTGTCTGTCTACTGACCTTCCACTGCAGCCCAGAAGTGATCCAGGTTTTTTGTGTATTCTTTGACCCCTTCTATCTATATTGATGCTCTGAAGGCAAATTATCCCCCTAATTTATTTTTGTTTTCTTCATTAGTCCACAGGTTCTGTAGTCCTCAAATAGTGTTTGTCAGCAGTCAGACCTTTTCTATGTAGAGCACTTGCAGTTAAAAAATATTGTTTTCTGAACTTAAAATGGAAAACCTGACTGCTGACGTGAACATTTTTTGTTGGGAATGCACTACGTTTAACAGTGGACAATTGAACAGGATACTAAAAGATAGTTTTGGGTGAAATATATTTTTAATTATAGAAAGCCACAAAACAAAGCTCATACCTCCTCTACAATCCCTGTCTTTCTTCTCTCATGTTTAGTCTTTTAAACCACCCTTTTGCCTTTCACACACAGTACACATTACTTCTCTATCCCATGCTCAAATTTCCCTCAAAATCTCTTTTTCTCCTGGCCTCACAGGGTTTGTTTTTCCGTTTTGACGATTGCCTCATGTCGCTCTCAGATGATAGTTTAGGTCTCCTCACGTTCTCTTTGTCACTCTGTCTGTTTTTGTCCTTTTCTCCTTCTCCTTTCTCCGCTCTCTCCTCCGTCTTTGAGAAGATGTGCAGATTTAAGAGGAGCAAAAATCCAGAGCCCAGAGGGCTAATAAAGAGAGTGTGTGTGTGTGTGTGGCAATGTGTGTATTTCAATGTTTGCGCGCGTGTTCATCTTCGCCTATAAGCCTGCCTTTACAGTTCTGAGGAGACGGAAATGTCAGGGAAATGGATTCTGTGGCGGGGCAGACTTTGTTCATTACTCATTCATCCTCAGGCTGCTGTGCCAAGCACCACTATGAGTGCCACTCAGTGCCCATTTCCTGTGTGTGTGTGTGTGTGTGTGTAGATACATTTATTTTGTTTATGCCTGCATAATATGTTAGAGATAGAGAACCAATGGTATCTGAGGGTGGGAAAGCCTGCTTTCCTGAATGTATGTTATGGGGAAATGCAGATACCTTGTATCTGGTCGCTAAACCCTGAGTGAGTATCTAATGTCTGATGCAGATTAAGGTTGGTTTCAGCGGAGCTGGCTAGCTGAGGTCTGCTGGTTCGTTCTGGTCAAGTCTATCGAGGTTAATGCTTCACATCCCATGTTTCTGGCTGTTAATCTCTATGTGGTTAATGTGCTTGTCTGTTTCTGGTGCCAGACTTTCTTTTTTTACTGTCCTGTGGATGTGTGTTTGTGTATTTGGTCCGGTCTGCTATTTTGAACCCCGAGAGTCAATGTCTAGAGTCTGTATGTCAGCAGGTCTGGACCATGGCTGTTCCTGATGTTAAGTAGGAGTGTGTTTGTGTGGGCTGGTAGCGGATGGTCGGCAGTCAAACACTTGTCTCTGCCAGCGTGAATGCCAAGCAGAGGAGAGTAAAGAAAAGAAAGAGAAGGGAGAAAATAACAGACAGAGAGAAGGAATAACAGACTGGCAGCAAAAAGACTGGCCACCCCTTAAAGAGTGTGGCTCCTCTCTAGGTTTCCTTCTAGGCAGGACTCTACTAGGAAGTTTTTCCTAGCCACTGTGCATCCATGTCTTGTTGTTGCTAGCTCACTGTGGTTTTAGGCTGGTTATCTGCATAAGCACTTGGTGACAAAATGTGATGTAAAAAGGGCTTCATGAAATACCTTTGGTTGACTGATTTGACAAGAGAGAATGACAGACAGAAAGAACAGTAGACAAGAGAAAGACGATACCAGAGAGCGAACAACTGACAAAGAGAGTAAATAAAAGAGAGAGAACAACAGACAGGGAAGAATGAAAAACAGATTAAAGAGAGGGAAACATATAAGAGAGAAATCTACAGAGAGAGAAACAGAGAAGAGATAAGCAGACATGGACCAGAATGAGGACAGCAAATTCTATATGCTAAAGTTCTCTCTCTGTGCCTTTGGAGAGGCTGCGGCTCCGGCCCGTAACCTAGCAACCCCCAAAACTATGTTATTGAGGTGTTGAATAAATCAGTATGTTTCTCTACTTCCCAGGAGTGCGGCATCCAGGCCTAGTAGTGACTTACCTCAACCCTAAGACATGCCTGTATGGGACACAATACACACACATATAAAGTCATGTAGGGGTGCCTCGAACCCCAGCAGAGAATATGTCTGTAGACTGTCTGCACGTACAATGTTATCTTCTTATTTCACAATCCTAATCGGTACCTCTTAACATTGTGTGTATAAAAAAGCTTCTTCACTTTAGGCTTATTATGAGGATTCCACAGACATATATCTCATTCCAAAACTACTTCCCTTAAATTGAGAAATGTAATTACATGCTGGGGAAGCTCTGACATGCCGTTGTGAGTTACATATCAATCGCTGTCTCTTCTTTCTATTTCTTTGGACAAGTCAACATTCAACAGTACTACCCAACCTAATGCATTCCATCTAGTGAGTCTAACTCTTAAAATTACCTACTTGCTGCTGTTTAGTCATAGCCCACACTCTTTATCACATGTTATGCCAAATACTTCCTGGTTCTGAGTCAATAAAAGGAAAGATGATGTCAGAGCAGCCAGCACACTCCTTGTCTGTTGAAAACAATCAGGAATTGCCATACTTCGCTGTTCATTTACATTTTATGTGTAACGATATGCAAAACAAAATGCAAAACATGGGGAAAAGTAATAGAAAACCAATGCACAGACAATTATTGAGTGTATGCAGCTTACTACCCAAATGTCCTGTTATATGTTCTGTTATATTTTCTGTTATATGTGTCTGTTATATGTGTCTGTTATATGTTCAGCAGCCTGGTGGCTGATGGGATGACATTTGCCCCTTTCTCCATTATCGCTCAGAGTGGGACCTTGTATCTACATCCATAGGGCAGGGGGCTCAAACACATTGTGCCAAATTGTGCCTGCGTCCTCTGTGATGCCCTTGGCTTGTGAAGCCCCCTGCTCTGCAGCCTGAAGTTCTTATACATCAGGTTTACGTTCGGCCTCAGGGTGCCCTGCTTGGCTACTGAAATCCCATTGTATCAAGCCAAAGAACAAAGTCAGCAAGTCTTGGTGCTGTAGTTAGACAATATGCTGGTGTCCACACAGTTACTTGTCTTGTCGTACACAGACAGAGCCTAGTTTGTTAGAGCATGGCTCTTGCAACGCTAGGGTTGCTGGTTTGATTCCCGGACACACACACACACACACACAATACTTAGTTTGTTATCTGAGACACTAGGTTTGAGTTTTGGTTGGGCTTGAGATAAACACCGTAAGGGCCAGCGTTAGTGGGTGGAATGCAGAAAATGTGTCCCTTCCCCGGACAAAGGTTGTGTTTTTCTATCTTCATCTCGTTTCATGATACTCCCATAGTACAAAGACCAACACGCTCAAATCAGTTGTTGTTGGGGTGTGTGTTAATACGCTCAACATTGCGGTATTGTTCTAATATCTGGATGACTAATGGGTCACAAAGTCCACATTATCCCATTCTGCCAATCACATGCTTATTTCCTGATGGGAAACATGCAAATGAAGTGGAAATGTATTCACGGCAGATAAGGCAGATCTGGCCGGTTTTGAAATGAGCGCTTGTCATTCTCACCCCGTTGTCTCTGGGATTCTAAATGTGAACACAATAAAGCCTTCTCCTCTTTCTGTTAGAGATGTGTAGGAATTAGTATTTTGTTTATGGTGTTTTTGGTTTTGTTGTATAGAGTTTATAATTTTATATTCACAGCACAACATATTCCCACCAGAATGTTTCTATAGGGCCGAGAGACTTAAGCTGAAAGGGAGGGCGAATGAATAGCTTTTGTTAAAGTTTCGAAAGGTTGGCCAGACACAAAGCACAGGGCACCCCGAGAGAGCTTGTGCATCTGTGTTTGTGTGTGTGAGTGGTGTGTGTGTGTCCTTAGCCCTACGTGGCAGGAGAGAGAAACTGAGACAGAAATACACTGCCATGCTTGCCTCTCCCTTCAGGCCAGCCAAGCGAAGAGGAACAGACGTAGAGAATAAGTGACTTCAACAAACACGCACAGGCTCTGTGACTGAATATGCTTCCACACTTCTTATTTGGGGATGAGAACATTATACAAATCTAGTTTTCACATACTCATAGTGATGCTCAAAGATGAAATTAACTGGGTGCTTTGCATTCTGAATGTTGATTGGCTGGCAGTGGTATTTTATTTACGGTAATTGTGATGATTGCCAGTTTATAAAAGCAATAAGGCATCTTAGGAGTTTGTGGTATACGGGCAATATACAACAGCTAAGTGCCATTCCCACTCTGTGTGCGTGCATACCATTGCCAACAGCTCTTTGCCATGGTATACTGGCCATGTACCACACACACCCACCACGCTCCCTCAACACTGAATGCTGAATGGCAAAATAATATTGGTACGTGAGATTTGTGGTATATGCCGATATACTTTGACAAAGGCACTCCTTGTTGTGTTCTGCCTAGGAACAGAAGTTAGCCATTGGTATATTGGCAAACAACCACACAGACGTGTGCATCAATGTTTAAGCATACTACTTTCTGTCAGATAGAGATGATGTTGGATTCATTGGGTGTGCTGAAGGCTGCATAATGAGAAAGATTTAAATTATGGCACAGCTGGGACGCCTGCACTGGAGTCCATAGGGGGTCTCCTCTGCATGGAACCGGTCTTTGTTGAGGCTCTTTCTTTGTATGTTTTTGGTCTTACGTGTTCTCCATATGTTGTGAATAAGAGTGTATTACTGTGAGCTTAAAACACAAACACACAGACACACTCTCACACAAGTAATATTAAGTTGAGTACAGAAACACGACAGATCATCTGTCCTCCTTAGTTAGGATCACGTGGCTCTAATGCCGCTCTTTAGAAAAAGAAGAGTATGTGATGACGCCGATGACAATGATGATGAAGAAGATAAAGTTGACGATAGTGGAGCTAGTGATGATGATCACTGTGTAGATGGTGAAGATGACGCCTTAATGACAACAACATGTGTATAGTGGTGGGGATGATGGTGCTGATGAGAACATGTCTATAATGATGGGGATGATGGTGGTGACTAAATGTCTATAGTGATGGGGATGATGGTGATGATGACACCATGTCAATAGTGGTGGGGATGATGGTGATGATGACACCATGTCTATAGTGGTGGGGATGATGGTGATGATGACACCATGTCTATACTGGTGGGGATGGTGGTGGTGATGACACCATGTCTATAGTGGTGGGGATGATGGTGATGATGACAACATGTCTAATGTGATGGTGGTGATGACAACATGTCTAATGTGATGGTGGTGATGACAACATGTTTAATGTGGTGGGTATGATGGTGGTGATGACAACATGTCTAATGTGATGGTGGTGATGACAACATGTCTAATGTGATGGTGGTGATGACAACATGTCTAATGTGATGGTGGTGATGACAACATGTCTAATGTGATGGTGGTGATGACAACATGTCTAATGTGGTGGGGATGATGGTGGTGATGACAACATGTCTAATGTGATGGTGGTGATGACAACATGTCTAATGTGATGGTGGTGATGACAACATGTCTAATGTGATGGTGGTGATGACAACATGTCTAATGTGGTGATGATGATGGAGGTGATGACAACATATCTAATGTGGTGGGGATGATGGTGGTGATGACAACATGTCTAATGTGATGGTGGTGATGACAACATGTCTAATGTGATGGTGGTGATGACAACATGTCTAATGTGATGGTGGTGATGACAACATGTCTAATGTGATGGTGGTGATGACAACATGTCTATACTGGTGGGGATGATGGTGATGATGACAACATGTCTAATGTGATGGTGGTGATGACATCATGTCTAATGTGGTGATGATGATGGAGGTGATGAAAGAATTCTGATAACAATGGTGATGGCGTTAAAGATGTGGACGGTTATGACACTGGTGCTGACACTGTTATAATTGTCTTTCTCTCTCTGACTCCCTTCACTAGGCCCTTGGGCCCCTGGCTGTGTATGCGAGATGGACCGGATGAAGATAATCAAGCGGAGGTTGTCCATGTCTCTACGCAGTGCCCGACCTGTAGACGACTCTCTGTCCGAACTAGCCGAGCAGATGACCCTGGATGAGGCCTCTGCAGCCAGAGAAAATGGTGAGGAAAACACACAAAATGTTAATTTTCCTGCATGTGTGGCAGATATGGAAGAGAGTGCACCAGAACACCATCATCTTTACCATTGTCTTCCTCATTTTCTTCACTGGGCCAGGGTGGGTGGGGGGGTAATAGTTATATGTCATTGCTATCTGATCAGGTTGCACTATTTATGTACAGTTCCAATAACTGTGTACCTCAGTGATGTTGACTTACCTCTAGGTTGTTAAAAGCTTGTGAATTAGCGGATAGTGCTGTAGCAGTATCGATGAGGACACCTCCCTGCAGGCATGCTGTCTAGATGTATTCCCACCCTGCAGAAGTCAGCACTCAGCATAGAGCCATTCAACACAGACAGGAGAGGAGCTGCTCTTAGTGGGAACTGCGCTATAAACACCACCTGGTGGCAAGGCTGTAGTACTGCAGGTCATTGCGGTCGGTGTTGCTGGGCTGCTTCACCTGCGTGTCTGTGTTGATGTGAGATACTACAGAGCTAAAACAGGTCAGAGCACAGCGTTCTACCTGAGAGAACGGGGTGAGAGCGAAAGGAAGAGTGTGAAAAGGAGAGCAGGTTGTGGTGTATTTAGAGGATTGTGGTTGTTTCTACTCTCTTTTCCCCTGCTTAGTTATAATGCCATCATATGGACACAGTTTGGATGAAGGGAGAGTACCCACAATCCCCTCTGTGTTGGTTGTACTTGCTTCTCTGCCCAGACATACTATTTACCTGGCTTCACTCCTTCATCTTGTTCCAATGCTGCACCACCTGCATCCCTCTTTCATTTTCCTCCATCGATCTCCTTACCTCACTCATCCCTCTATCCGTCCCCTCTGCCTCTATGAGGCATTATAACAACATTACACTTCCAGAGGGAAATGAGAATGAAAGAATGATGGAGAGATGGGGGTTGGGGGGGCATGTGTGTTACAGAGAGGGGGTGGGGGGAGGGCATGTGTGTGAGAAAAATGGAGAGGGGGGAGGGCATGTGTGTGAGAAAAAGGGAGAGGGGGAGGGCATGTGTGTGATTAAAAGGGAGAGGGGGGAGGGCATGTGTGTGAGAGAAAGGGAGAGGGGGGAGGCCATGTGTGTGAGAAAAAGGGAGAGGGGGAGGACATGTGTGTGAGAGAAAGGGAGAGGGGGAAGGGCATGTGTGTGATTAAAAGGGAGAGGGGGAGGGCATGTGTGTGAGAGAAAGGGAGAGGGGGAGGCCATGTGTGTGGGAAAAAGGGAGAGGGGGAGGACATGTGTGTGAGAGAAAGGGAGAGGGGGAAGGGCATGTGTGTGAGAGAAAGGGAGAGGGGGAGGGCATGTGTGTGTGAAAGGGAGAGGGGGAGGGCATGTGTGTGAGAAAAAGGGAGAGGGGGAGGACATGTGTGTGAGAAAAAGGGAGAGGGGGAGGGCATGTGTGTGAGAGAAAGGGAGAGGGGGAGGGCATGTGTGTGAGAAAAGGGAGAGGGGGAGGGCATGTGTGTGAGAGAAAGGGAGAGGGGGAGGGCATGTGTGTGAGAAAAAGGAGAGGGGGAGGGCATGTGTGTGAGAAAAAGGGAGAGGGGGGAGGGCATGTGTGTGAGAGAAAGGGAGAGGGGGGAGGGCATGTGTGAGAGAGAAAGGGAGAGGGGGAGGACATGTGTGTGAGAAAAGGGAGAGGGGGAGGGCATGTGTGTGAGAAAAAGGGAGAGGGGGAGGGCATGTGTGTGAGAAAAAGGGAGAAGGGGGAGGGCATGTGTGTGAAAAATGGAGAGGGGGAGGGCATGTGTTTGAGAGAAAGGGAGAGGGGGAGGGCATGTGTGTGTGAGAAAGGGAGGGGGAGGGCATGTGTGTGAGAAAAAGGGAGAGGGGGAGGACATGTGTGTGAGAAAAAGGAGAGGGCATGTGTGTGAGAGAAAGGGAGAGGGGGAGGGCATGTGTGTGAGAGAAAGGGAGAGGGGGGAGGGCATGTGTGTGAGAGAAAGGGAGAGGGGGAGGGCATGTGTGTGAGAAAAAGGGAGAGGGGGGAGGGCATGTGTGTGAGAGAAAGGGAGAGGGGGGAGGGCATGTGTGTGAGAGAAAGGGAGAGGGGGGAGGGCATGTGTGTGACAAAAAGGGAGAGGGGGGATGGCATGTGTGTGAGAGAAAGTGAAGTCATGTGAGAGAGAAAGAGGGAGAGCATGTAAGCGTGGGAGAACATGTGATAGAGAGCGAAAGAGAGAGAGAGGACGTGTGTGTGTCTGTGTGTGTCTGTGTGTGTGTGTCTGTGTGTGTGTGTGTGTGTGTGTGTGTGTGTGTGTGTGTGTGTGTGTGTGTGTGTGTGTGTGTGTGTGTGTGTGTGTGTGTGTGTGAGAGAGGGAGGGCTTTCAACTTATACATGACTTCACATTTAGACATTTTTGCCACTATCTCTCCCTCGTTTTCTCTCTCTGTCTGTTTTCCCGTGTTAGAAAGTGCATACAATGGAGCTGTTGTAAATGTTAGGTCCAGGTGGGCATTGAGTCATAGCCCTTGGTCATGGGTACAGGCCTGGATTCGATTTGTTTTTGCTTGTTTTGTTATTTGTCATTAGTCACCAATGTCCATTTGTAGATTTTTAGTTGTAGAGTTTGTTTAAAGTTTATAGATGTTCATATTATTTCCATATCTTAATTTGTTTTATAATAGTTTTTAGGGTTATGATCAGGGTCTTGATCAGGTTTAGGGTGAGTGTAGATAGCTGAACTATTTGTATTCATCTGTACTCTAGTTCTACATTTGCCCATGCCTTTTCATCAATGGATGCCTCACAGTCCATCTGTTCCTCTGTTTGCTCGAGCCGGTTCTTGCTTGTTCCACGTTCATCAGACTGTTCTGTTATATGTCACAGTGGACCCGTCTGTCCACCGCCTTCCTATGTTCTCAATCTCCATGAGGCATCTCCCTTCTCTGCTCGCCTTTGTTTTTAGCACTTTTCTTCCCCACGTTTTTGACAAAAGCTCTCCACCTGGATTGTGGACCGATCTAGTGCATATATAAACTACAGAGTTAAAGCTCTGTTCAATTTGGCTATTCGTCCCTTCTATTCATTGTATTTCTACGTATTTATTGTAACTCCGGGTAGTTTTCTTTTGGATAAAGAGGTCCCCATCCCGCTCTGTTTGAAGCTAATGTTGTAAATATAACACAAAGCTGTCCGTATCTCAGCAAGCTTTCTCTGCTAACATGCCTATGGTATCTGTATATCCCTCTCTCTCTCTCTCTCTCTCTCTCTCTCCCTCTCTCTCTCTATCTGCGGGGTCTTTATCACTCTTCCTTTCTGTCCCCCCTCCTCTTCGTCTCCCTCTATCCTTCCTCTCCTCCACTCTTCCTCCTCTCTACCCCCCCCCTTCAGAGCCCACGGCGGTGTGTCCCGTCAGTGTTCATCCCCCAGCCTCTCACAGTGCTCCCTCCTTCCTGCGTCAGTACGCTGGCCACCTCGGGCGCACCGCTGCCCTGCGCAGAGACAACCCAGGCCTGGACCGAGACAGGCCCTACCTCACGCTGCACAGGACCGGATCCCTTGGTACACACACATGCACACATTTGTACGCACACACGTCACAAACCCGTGCCCGGTATCTTATTCTCCCCCACCTTTGCTCTTCTCTCAGATACTTTATGTACTTAATTTTTTGTTTGTTCTATCTTTCTCTCTCTCTCTTTCTCTCTCTTTCTCATTCTCTCTCTGCCTGACGGAGGTCGCTCTCACAATATGTGGCTTAATAATACTCTACTATGCAGTTTGTCTGTTTGTATTAGCTCTCTGTCTTCCCAACATTTGTATAATAAATGTTGAATATCCAACAGTCATTATTATTCACAATCACAAGCGGTTGTGGGGTGTGGCTAATGGTGTGTTAGGATACAGCCCATAGCTATATTGGGTATATAATACAAACCTCTGGAATCTTATTGGGAATATAACCAGTATTAGTGTAATTGGAAAAGCTTTTATTTCATATCCGGTGTGTATATAGTCTCTCATAACCCAGCATTTAGGAATCAATCACCCCAGTTAACATAAATATTTTATATAAGTTAAACGTAAGATATCTTTTGGTGCATAGCACGTTTTTAATGTGTGAGTCTTGACTGCGATGTAGCGTGTGTAAGTGTGTGTGTGTGTGTGTGTCGTTCCTGATACTGCCATCTGGAGGTGGGTTGTAGACAGTGATTTGATGCAATGTGTTCATGCATCTGTACAGACTGAATCCTAGCCGTTCACCGACAGGAGTCATTGGCGGTACGAGTGAGTTAACAGGAAGAGAAAAACTGTCCAGTCACTGAAAGAAGAGGCTGCACTCAAAGAGTGCGTGTGCTGGTTCTCCACTGGTTCTACTCTAGAGAGACATTCTGTCATGACCTCAATCCTGCAGCCTCATATAGACACACACACACACACACACTCTATCTGCCCCTCGGCACGCCCTTGTTATGTGTTGTGTGGTGGATGGATGAATCTTTTTAATCTCATTTCCCTTTGCGGATAGGGCTTCATGGCAGGAGATTGAGGGAGAGGGGGAGGGAGGTGTGTTTGTTGGCGTGGTGTGCCTAGTTAGGTTCAGGAGACTTAGTCTTACTACTTAATAAGGGAACCTTGTGAGTTATATTTCTTCACATTTTTACAGCTGCTCAGAACCCCCCCAACCTAGGCAAGCCCTAGAGCCTTGTTTGCCTGTAACCTCCTGTTATCCCGTCTTACCTCCTGTTAGCCTGTATTAACCTCCTGTTAGCCCGTCTTAACCTCCTGTTAGCCCGTCTTACCTCTAGTTAGCTTGTCTTACCTCTAGTTAGCCCGTCTTACCTGCTGTTAGTTCGTCTTAACCTTCTGTTAGCCTGAATGAACCTCCTGTTAGTCCATCTTTAACCTCCTATTAGTCTGTCTTAACCTCCAGTTAGCTTGTTTTAACCCTCTTGTTAGCCTGTCTTAATCTCCTGTTAGCTTGTTTTAACCCTCTTGTTAGCCTGTCTTAATCTCCTGTTAGCCTGTCTTAACCTCCTGTTAGCCTGTCTTAACCTCCTGTTAGCCTGTCTTAACCTCCTGTTAGCCTGTCTTAACCTCCTGTTAGCCTGTCTTAACCTCCTGTTAGCCTGTCTTAACCTCCTGTTAGCCTGTCTTAACCTCCTGTTAGCCTGTCTTAACCTCCTGTTAGCCTGTCTTAACCTCCTGTTAGCCTGTCTTAACCTCCTGTTAGCCTGTCTTAATCTCCTGTTAGCCTATATTTGCCTCCTGTTAGCCTATATTTGCCTCCTGTTAGCCTATATTTGCCTCCTGTTAGCCTGTCTTAGCCTCATGTAAGCATTTCTTATCTCTACTTAGGCTGTTCTAACCTCCTGTTAGCCCACCGTAGCCTCCTGTTAGCTTGTCAAACCTCCTGTTTGCTTGCCGTAACCATTTGTTAGCCTGTCTTAACCTCCTGTCAGCCTTTTGTAAACTGCACTTTTCTTTGGAAACAGAAATTCATCTCACTGGGATGGAGGCATGAAGAAAATCCAGGAGCTTAACCTTTACTCTGGTCTGCCATTTCTGGCTGGTTCAGCACTGTTTTACTTTTTTACAAGTAGGTTAGTGTAAAGGTATGTGTGTGTATCTGTGTGTATATGCCTGTTGTCTCGCTGACTCACTGTGTTCAACTCTGCAGTCAGACCACGTTTTCTATCTAACGGAGATGCGTGGTGATGCAATCTCTCCTGGTGCACTGAAGAGATTCCTAACCCCTCCCCCCGTCTATCTCTCTTCCCATGGCTGTCGCAAACTCTTTCGGTTTACATCTCTCTTTTCACCCTCTTTTTTGTCCTCTCATCTTTCTAATTAAAAAGTACACCGTTCATCCCAGTGAGTGGGTCTGATTTAGTGCTGGCTTGCTAATGGACACACACCCAGGTCAGAGCGACAGGGCTTTCACAGTGATGTGATCCATTTGTCAGTTGTACAGCTGCTGTTCCATTTGGTATTTACAGTATGCTAGGATAAACTAGACTGCATGTCTATCAATGTCTCTCTCTACCTCTTTATTTCGCTGTGTCTCCTATCACTTTTCCATTAGCTTGTTTTCCCATCTCTTTCACAATGTCTGTAAAGAGCTCAAGCTTAGACAACACTTCTCTCTGAGAGCATAACAGCTCTCCCTGTGAATCTCCCTCACTTTCTCTCTTATTTATCTCACTCTGAATTGGTCTTAATAAACACTGGGCCTAAATAGAACAATCAAAGCCTCTCACCATTTTTCTATTCACCCTCTCAGGCCAATCCACTGTGCCTGGGTTCGGATACAATGCATTAACAGTGCATTAGGCACTCTATATCTCCGCGTCTCTTCGTCTCACTTTTGTACAACCCATTCTTTACTTCTCCCAGATCAGATGTAATAAGTGCGATGCAGTGCCACATCACTCATGTTGTTCGTTTTGCATTGGGCTGGACAAGCCTGAAGCAGGGATGCCTCTGTAGAATGCACTGCTTAGACCCTTTCAAACGCACCACGAGACCGATTAAGAAAGAAATCAAGATTGCAGAGGACAAAAGATAAAACAGTTAGTGACAGTCATATGTTGTATTTAACCTTATATTAACCATATATTTTTATTTCAAGTTATGTTATTTAACCTGTAGTTGGTGCTGAAACCAAATGACCCATTGACAAATGAGCCCTATACATACACATACTGAGCAAAACAGAACACCCATACTTATGCACACAGCACACAAGTACATTATATATTATATGCTAAACATGGTCACATATAAAGCAAAAAGATTATAATACATTTTTTATTTTCAATATACTCTAACATCTCTTGGATTGACCGTTCAAAATAATCGAAAACTGTATTAAAAGTTTGCTGAATAATTTGTTCCCTTGTTAATTAGTGGATCTTGCTAAAAAACCTGAATCGGTAAGTGTGAAGTAGTGTTGTGACTTTGAATTTAGTATTTTAACTCTGAAAATTACATGATGAACTCTTATTAACTTTTTGGCCATTTTTGATTTACATTGCAGGGAATACAGGAGCAGTCACCTTTTTCCATATTATTTTTGTTGATATCTTATAGGTGATTTTTTTGGTTAAATCGACTTAATGATGTAGGGCTGTAATGTAGCCAATATGCAACAGTACTCAATAACAATGTTGCCAAATGGGGAGTTTACCTGCACATCTGGGCTATTTTGAATGACAGTGTGTGGTCAACAATTGGCTTAGGCGGGGTTACAATAGGTCTGTATACTGTCAATAAAATCAGCAACCCTGCTCATATTTCTTTATAAATGCCTGTCTCTTACTTTATGCTAACAGGTAAACTGCACAACAACTCGTACTGGTTTTCTATTCTGCTTCATTATTAACGGCTCATACCTGGCGTTCCATGTCTAAATAAATCCCTTATCAGGAGGTTGCAATTACCAAATGTATTTTAACTGGCCTCAAGGCCAACTGAAAACCCCTGTTGTACGCCTAGTTGGCTGTGCATTATTAATGCCACCATCATGTTGAAAAAGAGGTAGCCCTCATGCCACTGTTTAGATCCTGGGGATGGATTCACAAATAGAAATATATGGATTTTAAAAGAATTGTAGGTGCATTGAGAACAAATTCTCATTTGCAACGGCGACCTGGTCAAGCTAAAGCATAGACGTGCAAGGCAACACACAGTTACACAATAAACACACAGAATACAAGAGTGCAAATGCCAGTGGGATTCTACATGACAATACAGGATCAAGTGGAGAGACAATGTACAGTTAAGTAGGTTAGTTGAGAAGCATTGTTGACAATAACAACTTAATAAAATACAAAGGAGAGTCTATATACATAATATAAGAGGTAAAAGTGTATTTAGCAGGTATTTCATTAGTGTGCACAAAATTGTATGACCGTGATAATAGAATTTTTCACAGAATGTAAACGGGTACGACAGCACTACAGGTAAAAATGATCCACTGTGCAAATTGGTCATGGCAAAAGTAAAAAAAGTACAGTTTTCGGAATTAAGTTCAGACTAATGTAGTTTGAAAGCCATCTGATTTAACATGCTGGACCCTTTTCAGAGAGGTAGTTAGAGAACCAGTCGAGGCAGACATGAGAGAAGCCCAGGCTATTGAGTCGACTAATAAGAACCTGATGGTTAACAGAATCAAATGCCTTGGACAGATCAATGGAAACGGCTGCACAGTAGTGCTTTTTTTCAATAGCGGCTATGATGTCATTCAGGACCTCACAGATGGCCGCGGTGCAGTCATGACCAGCACTAAAACCAGATTGCCTAGCGGAAAGGATACAATGGGATTCGAGATGGTTGACAATCTGTTGGTTAACCAGTTTTTAAAAAACTTTGAAAAGACATGGTTGGATGGATATTGGTCTGTAGCAGTTGGGGACTTGGGGATGGGGGTAGCAGTAATATTCACAGATCATTTTTGAAGAGAAGTCCAGATTTTACAGCTCTCTCAGTACATCAGCTGTCTGGATTGGGGTAAAGGAGCAGCGAGGGGGAGGGCATGGGCATCTGGCAATGGGAGTTATAGAGCAGTTGGCTGGGTGGCGGGTAGTCACATATAAAGCATGGCCAGCCTCAGCAAAATGCTTATTAAAATTCTCTATTATCAAAGACTTATCGGCGGTGACAGTATTACCTTGTTTCATGGCCGTAGGAAGCTGGGAGGAGGTGATCTTGTTCTCCAAAGTGTTAACGGTGGATAGAAATATGCAATACATGTTAAATAATCTACAAATTAACGTATTCTGGAAGTTGTCTTATCGTCTTCCATCATGCCAATTGGAGTCACTCAGAAGGAAGAGGTATTTGAATAATTGTGAAATATTAAAATAACGAGCCTGATGACTTATCTAATTTTTCACAGGACAGAGGGCGGAGTCTGCCACAGTTGTTTGGTAATTTTACTTCCAAAGAGACCAATCGGGAGACGAAGATTGAGATTTAGTGAGTTTGACTCACGAGTAGAAACCAGTTTAAGCAGGGTAGTAGTAAGCGATAGCTTCAGGGCCTTTGGTATCTCAGTAATTGAATAATCAGATTCCTTAGACACAGATAAAGGGTTTAGATGTAATTACTGGAGCCTCGGCACTCCCTGTCCCTCAGCTCTGTGCGCGGGCATTTGAGTGTGCACGCCTATGTTTGTGTGAATAGTGCATGAACGTGTGTGCATGCTCATGCCTCAGTGCTCCACTCCCAAATGTATCGTTTCAATAACGCATCGATTTGATTTTACCCGTGGTTTTAATGTCTAATGGGCAGAAAGACCGTGGCTGAGAATGATCAGAGAGAAAGAGACAAAGGCAAAACGGAATGGACAAAGCCTTAGAGAGAAGGAGCGGGCCGGCTAAATACAGATAGAGACAGATAGGAGTGTGCTGTTTAGGTACTGTAGAGCTCCGAAAGAGCCAGAGATGGTGGGGAGGTGGGGGGGTGAACGAGTTCGGCGAAGAAGGCATGATGGGAAAAGTTTTTGTCCTTCAGTCGTCCCAAATTCAAAGGCTTTCAAAGAAGATCAAGGGAGCAGCAGTCTGCGTCAGCATGTGCGTGTGTGTGTGTGTGTGTGTGTGTGTTTGTGTGTGTGTGTCCAACCACTTCCAAGCTCCTGATGATAATTCAGCCTGTTGGTAATTCATTGAATGGAGAGTGTGTGCCCGCGTGCCTCGCTGCTGAGAAGCAAGGATGGATATCGATTGGTCTAAGAGCTCCCTCTTGTTATGGATACAGGGATGGGAAAGGCTGTCTGCACACGTGTGTGTTAATGTGTGTAGGTCTGTGTGTAGGTCTGGTGTGTAGGTCTGGTGTGTAGGTCTGTGTGTAGGTCTGTGTGTAGGTCTGGTGTGTAGGTCTGGTGTGTAGGTCTGTGTGTAGGTCTGGTGTGTAGGTCTGTGTGTAGGTCTGGTGTGTAGGTCTGTGTGTAGGTCTGTGTGTAGGTCTGTGTGTAGGTCTGTGTGTGAGTCTGTGTGTAGGTCTGTGTGTAGGTCTGGTGTGTAGGTCTGTGTGTAGGTCTGTGTGTAGGTCTGTGTGTAGGTCTGGTGTGTAGGTCTGGTGTGTAGGTCTGTGTGTGAGTCTGGTGTGTAGGTCTGTGTGTAGGTCTGTGTGTAGGTCTGTGTGCAGGTCTGGTGTGTAGGTCTGTGTGTAGGTCTGTGTGTAGGTCTGTGTGTACGTCTGGTGTGTAGGTCTGTGTGTAGGTCTGTGTGTAGGTCTGGTGTGTAGGTCTGGTGTGTAGGTCTGTGTGTAGGTCTGGTGTGTAGGTCTGTGTGTAGGTCTGTGTGTAGGTCTGGTGTGTAGGTCTGGTGTGTAGGTCTATGTGTAGGTCTGGTGTATAGGTCTGGTGTGTAGGTCTGTGTGTGAGTCTGTGTGTAGGTCTGTGTGTAGGTCTGGTGTGTAGGTCTGTGTGTGAGTCTGTGTGTAGGTCTGTGTGTAGGTCTGTGTGTAGGTCTGGTGTGTAGGTCTGTGTGTGAGTCTGTGTGTAGGTCTGTGTGTAGGTCTGTGTGTAGGTCTGGTGTGTAGGTCTGTGTGTGAGTCTGTGTGTAGGTCTGGTGTGAGTGTGTGTAGCACAAAGGGGTCTGTCAGACATTTTATTTTGTGAGACTATTATTCTCACCTCAATGGCTGCGTTTTTTGTTGTTGAACAGGACAACAGCGTTGCTGTGTGATTTTGGTGTGGGCTTGATTTGGGCAGTAAATGCTGTGGTGTGTTTTACATCTTAATTATTCACATGTATGGGTATGTTTGTCTGTGTGTGTGTCTGTGTGTGTGTGTCTGTGTCTGTGTGTGTGTCTGTGTATGTGTCTGTGTGTGTGTGTCTGTGTGTGTGTCTGTATGTGTGTCTGTGTGTGTGTGTGTGTGTGTGTGTGTGTGTGTGTGTGTGTGTGTGTATGTGTGTCTGTGTGTGTGTCTGTATGTGTGTGTGTGTCTGTGTGTGTGTCTGTATGTGTGTCTGTGTGTGTGTGTCTGTGTGTGTGTGTGTGTGTGTCTGTGTGTCTGTATGTGTGTCTGTGTGTGTGTCTGTATGTGTGGTGAAAGCTGAGTACTGATATCATTTACAGATTACTGGCATGCAGGGCAGATTTAATTTTAATCTCAATAGCTTTTAAAATGTAGCATTAACCTGGATAAAACCCCTTTGGGAGCTCTTACAGGTGTTTATGTCCAAAATGGTTGTCATTGTTGACATTCTCTTACATAAAAAAATGAATAATTAAATCCTCCTGTGGGCCAACGTTTTCCTGTCGCACCATTGGTGGTGTTGCTAATTGGCTCCACAACATCCGCTATCATTGCATTTACGGTTGGACAAGGTTTTCTTTGCCTTTTTGATCTACGGATTTCTCCATGCGGGACCGGTCAATGTGTTTCCACCAAGGGTGGATGTGCCGGTGAGTAAACTACTTACTAATTAAGCAAGCAGCGCAATAAGAAGCAGAAGTCGCTTGGTGATTTGTGCTATGGAGGTTGTATGAGATCATATATGAGATCATCATATTCTTTCACTCTCGTTCGTGTTCACTTTGTGTGTTATGTGTATGCAACTCTGTGCCTACCTGCTCTGTTTCTGACCTTGCTTAGTCAGCAAACAATGTGACTGCAGAGAGAGAGAGAGGTAGGGAGAGAGAGAGAGAGGTAGGGAGAGAGAGAGAGAGGTAGGGAGGGAGAGAGAGAGGTAGGGAGAGAGAGAGAGAGAGGTAGGGAGAGCAGGCGAGAGGAAGGGAGGGGGGATGAGGGAGTGTCATAGGAGGGAGGTAAAGTGGCAGCACAGAGGGGTTTGTCTCTGTCTGGATATTGTATGTGTGCCTGTCTGTGACGTCTGGGCATAAGAGGCAGGTTGAAGACAGATTAAACCCCAGAGTCCGTGAGTCCTTGTACTGAGCCCAACACAGAGCCTCTCACGTTGTTTAAGCTGGTTGTTCGTGTACTTGTCTTTTAGTTTATTGGTTAGTTTCGTTTTTGAGTTTTTGAGATCTGTCCAGACTTGGTACTTTCCTGCAGCTCCTTCTTTTTGTGGTATCGTCATGGGCGACCACTGGATGGATGGGGTTAAGGCGAAGGGGGCAAGAACGGAGGACAGAGACCACGTTCGTAGGCTCTCAACTATACAAAGGCTTAGAATGTTTGAGATCTACCATCCCTCTGGTAACTCCATTGGTGAGTGTGTGTGTGTGTGTGTGTGTGTGTGTGTGTGTGTGTGTGTGTGTGTGTGTGTGTGTGTGTGTGTGTGTGTGTGTGTGTGTGTGTGTGTGTGTGTGTGTGTGTGTGTGTGTGTGTGTGTGTGTGTGTGTGTGTGTGTGTGTGTGTGTGTGTGGGCCATTTTCAACTCTATTGGTGAGTGTGTGTTGTTGGTGTGTATGTATGGGTCATTTTCAACTCTATTGGTGAGTGTGTGAGTGTGTGTGTTGTTGGTGTGTGTGTGTGTGTGTGTGTGTGTGTTGTTGGTGTGTATGTATGGGTCATTTTCAACTCTATTGGTGAGTGTGTGAGTGTGTGTGTTGTTGGTGTGTGTGTGTGTGTGTGTGTTGTTGTTGTGTGTGTATGGGCCATCTTCAACTCTATTGCTGAGTGTGTGTGTGTGTGTTGTTAGTGTGTATGTATGGGTCATTTTCAACTCCAATGGTGTGTGTGTGTGTGTGTGTGTGTGTTGTTGGTGTGTATGGGTCATCTCCTACTCCATTGGTGAGTGTGTGTTGTAGGGTTGCACGATATTGACAAAAAACAAAACAAAAACAAGTTTTTACAAAACTATGGTTTATTTCAACTACCAGTCCAATAAAGTGATATATATAGTGAATATAGTGAAATAAACCAACTAACAGTCAAATGAATAAATATGCATAAAAAGTATATGTCTACAAAACAGTACATGTTGTACTGGTTGTACAGTATAAAACAATAAGTAATAAGAAAATTCGATCAGAAACAGGGCCCATCAACACAGGTGTAGCCTTTAGAGGGCATGGGCAGTTTCCGTTACCACTCACAGGTAGAAAACTAGCATGTCAACCATATCTGGTTTAAGCATTGAGCAGTGAGCTAGTATCCCTCCTATAATTAAGTGCTGGATGGGATTTGATATTGTTTGTCCAGTTCATTCAGAAGCTTCCCACAGCCCTTTTTTCCATTGGGTAAATGGGCATCATATATTTGGCCAACCAGCATGTGATAGCATTAGTAATTTCTTTATGTCTCTTCGAGCTCTTATCATATTACCACTAGCAAAAGCACTCGCTAGCGATGTTTGTATGGCCAGCCCTGATGGTTAACCTGCAATTTACCTTTACTTTTACTTTTATTTACTTACGTTTATTATTTTTTTATTTACTTATGTTTATTTCTATTTATTTTATTTTTTTATTATTATTTTATTTTTATTTACTTGCGATTTTACCTGTGATGATTGTTTGCACTCATCGTATACTAAGGGCTTGTGGTGTTTTTTAAGATGGGAAATGGGTTGGTTGTATTTCCTCTTGCCCGGTGTATCACCATACTGCAAGTTTTGCACAACAGCTTGACCGACATTAGTTGGCTTAAACTTTTCTTTAGCTTCTCTAACTTGCTTTTTCTCTCTTTGTCCGACTGTCTTTATTTCTCTTCACTCACGTAGTCTGAGTTAACACATACGTCACGTGTAATGTGGGTCTGTTCGTTTAGTGGACCTGTGCGCTCACATATACGTCACGTGTAATGTGGGTCTGTTCATTTAGTGGACCCGTTCACTCACACTTGCATCCTGGGCTCCAATGATTCGACGAACAAAAAACAACAACAGGTGGATATTAGACAAGAACCGACACGAAAGATTTAATTAAGAATTACACAACTAGTGAATAATGCAGGGGTGTGTAGGGTGTTTGTACAGCTTCTGCATGGTGGATGTGCAGTACGCATTAATCACCACTCTTTAATGTTCGCCACTGGAACAGGGACAAAACCCCCAAAAAACAGTGTTCTTCGGTTGTCTTGCAGGCAGATTGTGTGAGTTATAAGTAACCTGGGGTGCTTTGCTTTCTGAGCTGCGGCTGACATTTAGAGTGTGCTCCCGGAGTCCTCAGTAACTGGAGCACGATGATCTGAATCTGGAAAAGGCCAGGAGCACATTGAGGAGGGAAGGTGTTAGAAAGGAGTTTAATTCAATGTGTTGTGTGTGTGTGGGGGGGTGGTTGGGGGGGGTACGTGTGTTCTGTTATTTCTTTGTATGCATTTGCTCTGCGACTAAATGAATGTGATGTACATGCAGCTGGGTTTCAGTGTGTCTGTGTGTGCATGTATGTGTGTCTGTGTGTGCATGTATATATGTGTGTCTGTGTGTGTGCATGTATGTGTGTCTGTGTGTGCATGTATGTGTGTCTGTGTGTGCATGTAACGTATGTATGTGTGTCTGTGTGTGTGTGCATGTATGTGTGTCTGTGTGTGCATGTATGTGTGTCTGTGTGTGCACGTATGTATGTGTGTCTGTGTGTGCATGTGTGTCTGTGTGTGCATGTATGTATGTGTGTCTGTGTGTGTGTGCATGTGTGTGTCTGTGTGTGCATGTATGTGTGTCTGTGTGTGCACGTATGTATGTGTGTCTGTGTGTGCATGTGTGTCTGTGTGTGCATGTATGTATGTGTGTCTGTGTGTGTGTGCATGTATGTGTGTCTGTGTGTGCATGTATGTATGTGTGTCTCTGTGTGTGTGCATGTATGTGTGTTTGTGTGTGGATGTATGTATGTGTGTTTGTGTATGAATGTATGTGTGTCTGTGTGTGCATGTATGTGTGTTAAATGAACCACAGGTATCTAGCTTTATTATACAGCATATGCAATAGACCGACTATCTACTAATACTATGCTAAATTCTCAGAAAAAAGGTATTGAGGTAATAATTATTATATCCTGATTATATCCTGAATGCTGATTGGCTGATAGCCGTATGGCATCACCTGTATGATATCACATCACTTTTTACTGCTCTTATTGTGTTGGTTTATAATAGAATAAGGCATTCCTGGGGTTTATGGTATATTGCCATGCAATGTATTGTGCCATGATTGTCTATATGCCACACCCCCGCATTGCTTGAATATACAATATATCTCATCTCTGTTTGCCTGTTTAATATATTGACTAACTAGCCTGGCCGAGCTTCCCAACTGGTTTGAACAGGTGCACGCTCAGGTGATATCCTGTCTCCTTGTTGACATAAGCAAAAGACAGCATGACTTCTCCTTAACGTTGAAGAGATGTGACCCAAAACTGGTTACTGCTTAAGTATTTACTGAGCCAAAACATTAGGACCATTTACGTTTGATCAATTGTCGTTGATCATGTCCTAACATGGACACATGTCACGGTCTGGGTAGATTAGATGGTAAGCGAACAATCTGTTCTTGGAGTAAACATGTTGGATGTAGGAGAAATGGGCAGAAGTAAAAACCTGAGAGACTTTGGCAAGAGCCATATTGTTATGGCCAATGAATGGTTAGAGCATCTTTATAACAGCAAGGCTTGTGGGCTGTATATGGGGCTGCATATGTGGCTGTATGGGTCTGTATGGGGCTGTATAGGACTGTATGGGGCTGTATAGGGCTGTATATGGGGCTGTATATGGGGCTGTATATGGGGCTGTGTATGGGGCTGTATGGGGCTGTATATGGGGCTGTGTATGGGGCTGTATGGTGCTGTATATGGGGCTGTATATGGGGCTGTGTATGGGGCTGTATATGGGGCTGTATATGGGGCTGTATATGGGGCTGTGTATGGGGCTGTATGGTGCTGTATATGGGGCTGTATATGGGGCTGTATATGGGGCTGTATGGAGCTGTATGGGACTGTATATGGGGCTGTATGGAGCTGTATGGGGCTTCTTATGGGGCTTTATGGGACTGCTTATGGGGCTGTATATGGGGCTGTGTATGGGGCTGCGTATGGGGCTGTATATGGGGCTGTATATATGGGGCTGTATATGGGGCTGTGTACATGGGGCTGTGTATATGGGCTGTATGTGTGGCTGTGTGGGGCTGTGTATGGGGCTGTATATGGGGCTGTATGGAGCTGTATAAGGCTGTATGGGACTGTATATGGGGCTGTATGGAGCTGTATGGGGCTTCTTATGGGGCTGTATGGGACTGCTTATGGGGCTGTATATGGGGCTGCGTATGGGGCTGCATATGGGGCTGTATATGGGGCTGTATATGGGGCTGTATATATGGGGCTGTATATGGGGCTGTGTATATGGGGCTGTATGTGGGGCTGTATGGGGCTGTGTATGGGGCTGTGTATGGGGCTGCGTATGGGGCTGCATATGGACTGCATATTGGGCTGTATATTGGGCTGTATATATGGGGCTGTGTAATGGGCTGTATATATGGGGCTGCGTATGGGGCTGCGTATGGGGCTGCGTATGGGCCTGCGTATGGGCAGGCGTATGGGGCTGCATATGGGGCTGTATATATGGGGCTGTATATATGGGGCTTTATATATGGGGCTGTATGTGGGGCTGTATGTGGGGCTGTATATATGGGACTGTATATATGGGGCTGCATATATGGGGCTGTATATATGGGGCTTTATATATGGGGCTGTATATGGGGCTGTATATGGGGCTGTATGGGGCTGTATATATGGGGCTGTATGGGGCTGCTTATGGGACTGTGTAGCTGTTGAGCGGTCAGAGTACCCATGATGGGGCTGCGTATGGGGCTGTGTATGGGGCTGTATATATGGGGCTTTATATATGGGGCTGTATATATGGGGCTGTATATGGGGCTGTATATGGGGCTGTATATGGGGCTGTATATATGGGGCTGTATATGGGGCTGTGTATGGGGCTGTATATATAGGGCTGTATATATGGGGCTGTATATATGGGGCTGTATATATGGGGCTGTGTATGGGGCTGTGTATGGGGCTGTATATGGGGCTGTATATGGGGCTGTGTATGGGGCTGTGTATGTGGCTGTATATATGGGGCTGTATATGGGGCTGTATATGGGGCTGTGTATGTGGCTGTATATATGGGGCTGTATATATGGGGCTGTATATATGGGGCTTTA
This sequence comes from Dallia pectoralis, assembly GCA_029465975.1. Lineage (NCBI taxonomy): Eukaryota > Metazoa > Chordata > Actinopteri > Esociformes > Umbridae > Dallia > Dallia pectoralis. Next base: position 4,619,638 of record CM055728.1, read on the forward strand.
TATATGGGGCTGTATATATGGGGCTGTATATATGGGGCTGTATATGGGGCTGTATATGGGGCTGTATATATGGGGCTTTATATATGGGGCTGTATATGGGGCTGTATATGGGGCTGTGTATGGGGCTGTATATATGGGGCTGTATATATGGGGCTGTATATGGGGCTATATGGGGCTGTATGGGGCTGTATATATGGGGCTGTATGGGGCTGCTTATGGGACTGTGTAGCTGTTGAGCGGTCAGAGTACCCATGATGACCCCATTTACCTTGAAAGTGCCTATAATGGGTAATCAAGTTTTGTTACTGGACCTTGGAGCAGCAGAAGAAAGATGCCTGGTTCATGTTGATAATACACACAGTGCCATACATTGTAAATAATCCTGCGGATCTGGAACCATTTCTGTTCCTTTTTGTTTCTTTCTTACTTTCCATTTCAGGCAGCATACCACACATGTAGGTGCATCAGTCCTACTCCTTTAAGTGCTTTAAAATGTAAAGTTGTTTTCACATTATCCAAAGTAAGGTTAATGGAACTAGAGTGGAAGTCAGTGGTAGCATCAATTGGTACAGTTTATGTTTAAGATTTTCATCAAATGTTTTATTGGACATTCGTTATAGCAATTTTTTAATTTAACCTTTATTTAGCCAGGTAGGCTACAGCGACCTAGAGAGAAGCTGGGGATTGAACCCAGGACATCATATATACAAAGCACGCACTTTCTGATTATATCGTGACAATATTGTTATAAGAATTATTTTGGTCACGATAATCTGATATTGTGACAGCCCTGTTGTCTGGGTATTTTAGCTGCACGCTGAGGACAGAAAGCATATTTGGCATATGGTCATAATGTTTTGGCTATATATAAGTGTATATTGGAATCTTTTGGACAAGGGAAAAGTAACTCCACCTTTCTATTCACAATAATTCCATATTGTTTATATTCTTTATCTAGTCAAGTTCACGTTTATGTCCAGAACTTTTGGCAAATTGCACCAATTATACATTTTAAACTGCTATATAAAAAAGCCTGAGGATAAATATGTGTCAGTTTATTGTTCACAATAGTTTGTAAATAATATTTTTTGCACACCTTTTATATGTTATTATTGAATTTAGAATTTAAACTTTTCTTTTTTTAATCAGCACATGTGTCCCATTCAAAACCGTAAAAATACCAAAGTAAAATAAATACCACTGCTATAGTCTGCTGCCAGGAACATGGACAGAGGTGAACTCTATGTCTGAACAGTTTCTGTTTACACATCTAAATATAATGTTCATACAGATACTGATGCTCAGCCTGTATTAGTCTTATGGCTACTTACCATGTGAATATGGAGCACGTGCACAGGACCTGTTTATTACTGTGATAATTAAAGCACCTGTTTTAAAAACCTCATCAGACAATGTTTGTGGGCAATTAAGTTGCCTATAAAACTTGTATGACAAATATTTACCATGTCGTTGGGAGTCCCGAATTCTGATTGGCTGAACGCTGAGGGGCGTGAGACCATATTTCATGGGTATCACATTTTCATTTAGTTACATGCAGGAATCCCATAGCTCAGTTGGTTAAGCATCATTAGGGTTATATGTTCAATTCCCAGAGAGGCCCAGGATGAATATATACATATATGCACTCACTACTGTGAGGCGATTTGGATTAGAGCGTCTGATGAATATATACATATATGCACTCACTACTGTGAGGCGATTTGGATTAGAGCGTCTGATGAATAATTTAAATGTAAATGTAAATAAGGGAACTTCATAGTGACTGTGCATGAACTGTAGACTCGTAATCTCACTCGGTCTCCTTCTCTCAGTAGACATCGTATCAGGAAAGTCAAAGAAACCTTAGACTGATGGATGGACAGTCTTACTGTGCTACACACACAAGCACACACAGGTGTCATGTCCCGTGTCTTAGACTCATGTATCTGATGGATTCAGGTAGAACGAGTAATGAGGGAAATGGAAACGCGGTAAGAGAGCTGGTGTGCAGGTTTATATTGACTTCCTGACCTTCTCATTTCATCCTAGCTGATAGCGCTTCACGGCTGTTGGTATAGTACGTCATCTGATGATTGGACTCTACCAAACCTCCCTGGGGGGGAACCAGTTTGTTTGGGCCGGTTTAACTAACAGAAACTATGCCTGTTTGGGGCCATTAATTACAGACACCAAGTCTGTTTGGGCCAGTTTAACAACAGCAACCAAGTCTGTTTGGGCCAGTTTAACAACAGAAACCAAGTCTGTTTGGGCCAGTTTAACAACAGAAACCAAGTCTGTTTGGGCCAGTTTAACAACAGAAACCAAGTCTGTTTGGGCCAGTTTAACAACAGACACCAAGTCTGTTTGGGCCAGTTTAACAACAGAAACCAAGTCTGTTTGGGCCAGTTTAACAACAGAAACCAAGTCTGTTTGGGCCAGTTTAACAACAGAAACCAAGTCTGTTTGGGCCAGTTTAACAACAGAAACCAAGTCTGTTTGGGCCAGTTTAACAACAGAAACCAAGTCTGTTTGGGCCAGTTTAACAACAGAAACCAAGTCTGTTTGGGCCAGTTTAACAACAGAAACCAAGTCTGTTTGGGCCAGTTTAACAACAGAAACCAAGTCTGTTTGGGCCAGTTTAACAACAGAAACCAAGTCTGTTTGGGCCAGTTTAACAACAGAAACTAGACCATCTTTTTTAGACAACCGTGAGGATGAACGGTTGTTGAAGAGTGGGCCGTTTAATGTTTGACAGAGAATCCGGGTAAAGTGTATTTCATGTGATCTGCAGGTATCGTCCATGAGAACGTAAAAATGGGCTCAGATGGGGAGAGTGACCAGGCGTCTGGGACGTCCTCAGATGAAGTCCAGAGTCCAGTCAGGGTCCGCATGAGAAACAACCACCACAGACGCATCTCCAACGAGGTACATGGGAATGAGTGTGTGTGCACGTGTGTGTGCACGTGTGTGTATGTCTGCCTATCTCTGTGTGTGTGTGTGCGTATGTCTGCCTATCTCTGTGTGTGTGTGCGTATGTCTGCCTATCTCTGTGTGTGTGTGCGTATGTCTGCCTATCTGTGTGTGTGTGTGTGTGTGTGTGTGTGTGTGTGTGTGTGTGTGTGTGTGTGTGTGCGCGTGTGTGCGTGTGTGCGTGTGTGCGTGCGTGCGTGCGCATATGTCTGCCTATCTCTGTGTGTGTGTGCGTGTGTGTGTGCCTATCTGTGTGTGTGTCTGCATGCCTGTCTATCTGTGTATGTGTGTTTGTGTGTGTGTGTGTGCATATGTCTGCCTATCTGTGTGTGTTTGTGTGTGTGTGTGTGTGTGTGTGTGTGCATATGTCTGCCTATCTGTGTGTGTGTGCATGCCTGTCTATCTGTGTATGCGTATGTGTGTGTGTGTGTGTATGTGTTTGTATCCCTGTTTGTCTGTGTTTGTGTGTGTGCACGTGCGCGTGTGTCTGTGTAGCAGCTGCAGAATGATGAGCTCAGCTGTATTGCAGGAAATGCCTCCGGACACACAGGCTGCTGTCTCGGTGAACGCTCCGGACTGGACTAATTTAGACCATGTTTACAAGAAACTGAGTAAAAGATGGTAGGAGAGAGAGAGGGAGAGAGAAAGAGAGATATAGAGAGAGAAAAAAAAACAAATAAAATCATGAAACCTTAATGAAAAAATATGATTACATAATTTCCCAGTCCATCATCTTTTCTATATGAACATATCAACTCTTCCCTCAATGTAATTAACACTACCAAGCAACATTTGGTAGATGTTCATTACCTGTTGATTTACATCCGTGGGAACCATCGTTTTATTGGACTATAATGTTTTGGCATTTTGTAGTTTATGGAATTAGAAGCGAAATTCGTAAATGTGCGGAAGAAAAGATGAGCGAGACTGATCCGGGTTAAGAGCTGGAAAATAAGATGTTTCCTGTTAGCCTTTCCCAACACCCCCCATTCCCACATATGCCTTTCTTACCCCCAGGAATCTTCCTAACCATCCCCCCTTTCCATCCTCCTCTTCCTCCGCCCCTTCCTCCTCTGTACATGTGCCCTCGTTCTCTCTCATTCTGTCCATCTCTGTCTGTGGAGACACGTGGCGGGGTGAGAGGGGATGCTGTTTGGGAACAGAGACTCTTTAGGATTACATTTGTGAGGGACAATGAGGGACCTGCTAGTGTTGTTCAGCATTGTAAGTACACGTGTGTGTGTGTGTGTGCGTGTGTGTGCGTGTGTGTGCGCGTGTGTGCGTGCGTGTGTGTGCGTGTGTGTGCGTGTGTGTGTGTGTGCGCGTGTGTGTGTGTGCGTGTGAACCTGCAAGTAAAGTAAAACAAGTACATATTTATAATGTTGAGGTCATATTGCCTGACTACATGAATAAAATCTATATTTTTGTTTTATGAGTGAGGTTCAGGGTAAGTTGTTTTCTGGTTAGAATGAGGGTTGGTTTATGTTTTTGAGATTGCGGTTAGGTTATGGGTTAGAGTTAGATTATTGGGGTTGAGTTGATTTAAATTGATTTGAAATCATGTTTGGGCTCTCCGCAATAATTATTTAAAGTATTTGTGTTTCTGTGTGTGTTTGCATATTTTGTGTGTGAACACGTAATCGAAGTGAATGAAGTAGTGCACGTGTCTAAACAGGAGAATTTGAGTGCAGGTGTGTGTGTTTGTGTGGTTGTGTGTTTGTGTGGTTGTGTGTGTACACACGTGAATATAAGTTAGCGTGTGTGTCTGAACATGAGTGTTTGAGTGACAGTGTCTGTGTGCGTTTTCTAATTTTCTGTTGACTGAGTTTACCTCCGTGAGTTTCTTGTTGATGGGGAAATCTAACGGATGAAGGAGCCGAGATGATGAGAAGTGTTTGATCAGGCGGAGATGGAAGTTTATGGAGCACACGTGAACCCGTCAGCTGTTTGGTCACATTAACGCCATTATCCTCTTTGCATAATGGCTGTATTGTCAACATGTCACTTACATCACTGGGATATGTTGTTCATATTTGAGATAATCAGTGATGTATCACAACCATGACTTTGTTTCAGTTAATCCATTGAATTAGGACAATCTTTTTTCTCTTTGTCTCTCTCTTGTTCTCTTCCTGTTTATGTGTCTCTGTATTTCTCTCTGTCACTCTCTCCCTAGGACATAAACAAGCGTCTCTCTCTGCCGGCTGATATCAGGCTACCAGAGGGCTACCTGGAGAAGTTTGCTATGAACAGCCCGCCCTTCGACAAGCCCATGAGCCGCAGACTACGAAGAGCCTCATTGGTCAGTGTCATTACACTCCTCACTTAATTGGGCAAAGCAGTTTAACATACCTGTGTGTGTGTGTGTGTGTGTGTGTCTGTGTGCATGTGCACGCTCGCTAAACTGTAGTCGTTTGTTCAGAAAAACCTGGATTAAGAGGGTGGATAAGACATTTTCTGTCTGTACGCTAATCGACATATGAGACACATTGGACAACGGAGAATTACATGTTTGCACCAACAGAAATGTCACATTGCTGGTTCCGATCATGGGTATTCACAGGTAGAGAGATGGGCAGATAGTCCTAGAAGATGCAAACTCCTTCACTCCCCCAATCACTGTTTTATTTTGTTTTCATCTATCAACCTGCTGGATACAGTCCCTCTGCTTGTACCTCTTTTTCTCTCTGTCAACCGAAAAGGGTTTGGGAAAACCAAGCAATTGGTACATTTAGGATAAAAAAATAATTAAGAATATGAATTACAAAAATCAAAATTACCCACAGAAAAGTTTGGTATGGATAAAGGCATTTTATGTTCAGCTATGTACAAAGTGATTCTTTGAATATGTGCAAATATTGAAAGAAAATAGAGAATATAGCGGTGAACAAGGGGCATCATGTAGTGCACTAAACTGGTGACCTGAACTCATGTGTCCTACATTACATTGCTGTGTATAGTTTCCTCATGCTCACAATGTCTGCTCAACATTTATCTTTTTGTCTGTCACAGTGTTCAGGTATTCTGCTACTGTGGAGGTCAAGGTCACATTTCAAATTGCCTGTTGCCGGTGTTAAATGGTTCTCCTGCTGTTTTTTCTGGATTTTTTTAAGAGCTTTGAGCGTTAATCTCACCATATTGGTCAAATTAAAAAAAAAGGCTTGAAATGTTTCACTTTATGTGTAAGGAATCTAGAACATAAGAAGGTGCCACTTAAAAATCTTGAAAAAATGTAACTTTTCAACTGTATTCATTTTTTTTAGATTTTTCAGGTTACAGGTGTGCAGTTTACTATAATAGATAGTCAACATCACAAATAAACAGCCTTAAATTGTATTGGTTTTATATTAATTAGCCTTGTAATGAACATGAATACTGTGTTGTATTGCCTACCAACATAGATGAGCACAGCGTATTGCTGTGGTTTTTCGCTGCTCCCTTCCTCACTTTTCTAGGGCAGCACCCCAAAAATCATGTTGACGGTGATACCATGGTACACTTTCTCAACGTCTCTGGTTTCGGTGTTAGTGTCATTTTGTGCACTCTGAATAAGTGGACATCAGACCTCACATCCATAAAGGATGCTGGGTTCTATAACTGATTGGAGGATTTTAAGCCAGATTACTTTTAAATTAACTTAAGTAACTTGATGTTTAGTCTGAGGTACAGTAGGGGTAACTTATTGGTGTTTAGTCTGAGGTACAGTAGGGGTAACTTATTGGTGTTTAGTCTGAGGTACAGTAGGGGTAACTTATTGATGTTTAGTCTGAGGTACAGTAGAGGTAACTTATTGATGTTTAGTCTGAGGTACAGTAGGGGTAACTTATTGGTGTTTAGTCTGAGGTACAGTAGGGGTAACTTATTGATGTTTAGTCTGAGGTACAGTAGGGGTAACTTATTGATGTTTAGTCTGAGGTACAGTAGGGGTAACTTATTGGTGTTTAGTCTGAGGTACAGTAGGGGTAACTTATTGATGTTTAGTCTGAGGTACAGTAGAGGTAACTTATTGGTGTTTAGTCTGAGGTACAGTAGGGGTAACTTATTGGTGTTTAGTCTGAGGTACAGTAGGGGTAACTTATTGGTGTTTAGTCTGAGGTACAGTAGGGGTAACTTATTGATGTTTAGTCTGAGGTACAGTAGAGGTAACTTATTGGTGTTTAGTCTGAGGTACAGTAGGGGTAACTTATTGGTGTTTAGTCTGACGTACAGTAGGAGTAACTTATTGGTGTTTAGTCTGAGGTACAGTAGGGGTAACTTATTGATGTTTAGTCTGAGGTACAGTAGGGGTAACTTATTGATGTTTAGTCTGAGGTACAGTAGAGGTAACTTATTGGTGTTTAGTCTGAGGTACAGTAGGGGTAACTTATTGGTGTTTAGTCTGACGTACAGTAGAGGTAACTTATTGGTGTTTAGTCTGAGGTACAGTAGGGGTAACTTATTGGTGTTTAGTCTGAGGTACAGTAGGAGTAACTTATTATTAGCTCCTGGTTCAAGGTAGAATTTACCTAACTTCTTGGTTAGGTCGTAGCATATGATCAGTTTATAAATCAGTTTGTAAAATAAAAACTATAGTGAGTGAGAACATTTTTGTAAAATAACAGTCTACAAGCTACGATCTTCTAATTCAGACACAACTTGAGATAAAAAATAATAAGATATTAAGATTAAGATTTTTTTTTTATTTAAACATGTTTTTGTCATTTTGCCTTGCTCTTCATTCTCTTGCACTAAATCAACCAACAGTAGATATTGGATTTGTGAGTTCAGTTGGGTGAATCTTCTAATGCCTGTGCCAATACATTAAAATAAATGTGGGCTCATTCAACTTGCTGTTTCACCCCAAATCACTAAACTGTGAAAACACTTTGCTGTTGTTTCATTTCTTGAGTCTGTCAGGTGACCGACCGTAAGGCCAACTTGACATTTGCTCAGTATATTGTTTTCACTAAGGAAATGTTTGAGTCTCTAGTACTGGATTTTCCAGAAGTTGTTGTTCATGCAGATTTTAATCCCTGTGCATTTTGTCTCTCGTTGTCTCTAATTCCATTTTTATCTTGATTCTTTGTCCTGTCTGTCTTTATCTTCCTTAGAATCAGACTCTCCTTTACTCTGCACATATATCAAAAATAGTTTTAAAGTGTTTTTAGAGATAGACAAAACGTATGGATGAAAATAAAGAAAAATTGCTGGTTAATTTTCATGCAATACACTATAATGCAATACAATTGGTTTGCATATGAGATTAATGGATATGGGTGTTAAACGTATATGATGACTAGGGGGCGCTCGCATTTGCCATGGTAGGAGTGGTCTCCTGGGCGTGAACGGCCTGAACAATGTCTTTCTCTGTTCGGGGCTCCACTCCTGCAATGAACCTCCACGTGATGGTTAGCTAAACTGTCAACAAGTTGGCCTACCTCAGGGTTTAGCTACTGCACCCCCCCCCTAAATTCTGTTTAATGACTGGGGGGGATATTATTGTAACATTGGCTGTCACTTACACATGCTGAGTCACTCTCCATGCTTCAAAATGTCCAGCCTCCTATACAGGCTTTATGATGCCCTGCAATTATGCATGCTGACATGTCATTCAACACAATGCTTCTCCCCTCCTCCATTTGGGAGTAGGGCTGGTTCAGGGGTGTGGAGATGGGCAGACAGGGCTGGTTCAGGGGTGTGGAGATGGACAGACAGACAGACAGACAGAGCTGGTTCAGGGGTTTGGAGACAGACAGACAGGGCTGGTTCAGGGGTGTGGAGATGGGCAGACAGGGCTGGTTCAGGGGTGTGGAGATGGACAGACAGACAGACAGACAGAGCTGGTTCAGGGGTTTGGAGACAGACAGACAGGGCTGGTTCAGGGGTGTGGAGATGGACAGACAGACGGACAGAGCTGGTTCAGGGGTGTGGAGATGGGCAGACAGACAGACAGAGCTGGTTCAGGGGTGTGGAGATGGACAGACAGACAGAGCTGGTTCAGGGGTGTGGAGATGGGCAGACAGACAGACAGAGCTGGTTCAGGGGTGTGGAGATGGGCAGACAGGGCTGGTTCAGGGGTGTGGAGACAGACGGACAGACAGGGCTGGTTCAGGGGTGTGGGGACGGGCAGACAGGGCTGGTTTAGGGGTGTGGAGATGGGCAGACAGGGCTGGTTTAGGGGTGTGGAGATGGGCAGACAGGGCTGCTGGGCCTGAAGCTGCATCTGTTTGGCCAGGCATTGATTAAATGTTGACTAAAAGTGGAACGAATTGTAAACACGGCAAATGTTTTTGTGAAGACTAGTTAGTGGAGCGAAAGTAGCCTATTTCACTATGGACTAAACAAACAGCATGTATCAATATGTAGAATGCTAAGCTTTACAGTTCTGTCTATATAGTTAATGCAAATATCTAGATGTAGAGTGCTAAGCTTTACAGTTCTGTCTATATAGTTAATGCAAATATCTAGATGTAGAGTGCTAAGCTTTACAGTTCTGTCTATATAGTTAATGCAAATATCTAGATGTAGTGTGATAAGCTTTACAGTTCTGTCTATATATTTTATGCATATATCTAGATGTAGAGTGATACGCTTTATGTTTTGGATGCTGCATGATGTAGTTTGGTTATGGCCCAATGTAACGAGTATGGTTTCATTTGTTTCAATGGGAGAAATGGCTCCTTACTTACTGAGGGAAAAAGACTGTCCCGGGATGGGATTTTTTTTTAATCATGATTGACATGCCATCCGCCTGCCTGAGGATACGTTTTTAACAGAGATACCCTGAGTGGGAGTGGTCAGAAAATGATCTTGACGATCTAATTTCTAACACGTGAGTTGTGTGGGACCTTGATAAAGGAGCCAATAATCCTTTCTCAGACACGGCTGCTCTCTTTTATCTCTCTGTCTTGACCTTGTTTCCCTCTGTTCATTAGATAATAGACCACACCAATCTCTCTCTCTCTCTCTCTCTCTCTCTCTCTCTGTCTTCCTCTCTCTCTACCCCTCTCTCGCTCTCCCCCTCTCTCTCTCTCCCCCTCACTCTCTCTCTCTCTCTCTCTCCCCCCTCTCTCTCCCCCCTCTCTCTCTCTCTCTCTCCCTCTCTCCCTCTCATCTCTCTCTCCTTCTCTCACTCTCTGTGTCTCTCTTGCTTTCACTCCTCCTTTTGCTCCTTCCCTTGTGGTGTTTTTTGACTTAAAGCAGGCCTCTCCTCTCCGTTTGAAGTGATTTAATGACACAGCTTTTCTTGCGGTAACCTCTGAGAGATGAAAGCGGGACATAAGAGGGAAGCCTTTATAGGGAGGCTGGGTTGGCAGGAGGGAGTGGAGGGAGTGAAGGCAGCAGCATGTTCATGGTAGAAGGGCAAATGGAGAGAGGTCAAGGTGTTCAAAAGCTTGGAGGCAAGTACTCTAATTTAGTGGCAGAAGTGTGGGCGCTCGCTCATCTACGTGCAATGTGATATAACAGATATCTATAATTCAGCATGCAGTGTCAGTCTGCTCTGCAGTGCTCCTCCCAGCTGGGGTTACACTGGAAAACCTTAGAAACACATCTCCGCAACAACAGACATGGCTGAGACATGAGGGAAATCAGGAAAGTCCCTCATGTCTCAGCCATGTCTGAGACATGAGGGACTTTCCTGATTTCCCTCATGTCTCAGCCATGAGGGAAATGAGGGAAATCAGGAAAGTCCCCTCATTTCCCTCATGGCTGAGACATGAGGGAAATCAGAAAGTCCCTCATGTCTCAGACATGGCTGAGACATGAGGGACTTTCCTGATTTCCCTCATGTCTCAGCCATGAGGGAAATCAGGAAAGTCTTGGACGTACATCCGATCCCTAATCAGCCCAGAAATCTTTGTGTGACCCAAGACATTTGAACAGAAGTCTAACAACAGTCACAGATTATAGAATATTGTGTTGCAGAACTGTCATTTTTGTAATGAATCATGTGACAAAAACAATTTGACTTAGTTTTTATATGGAGAGACGGGTTATAAATCAGACAAAGTGACGCAGAATCATACATGTTTGTCCCTTGGTTCCTGCTACAGTGGCAGTAGGGGTCTTTTTCAGGTCTGTGTACATCTTGCAGTGGGTCTCAATGGCCAGTGGGTGGTATGACATTATCTAGCATTCCAATGTATAGAGGGGTATATTGAGATATGCTGGAAGTGTACTTTATTAGGGCATGGTTCTTTTACTTCTGTATAAGCTTGCTTGTGTGATATATAAATCAAAATGCGTATACATTTATGCATATAAACATGCAGTGTGTGAGCTACGTGTTATTCACTGCTTCGTGTTTGTCAAGCTTCTACTTATTTCGACTTGGAGTAGCTGGTATGACAAAATGCATCTAGACTTAAATCTTGTCTGAATGATATCAACCCTGCTGTACACTGGCAATTAATTAGTCTTCCATGTGGCCTATTTCAAGAGTAATAACTTTCTGTAAGCCGTTTTTTAAAGCGAATGCCTAATTACCCCCCCCCGCCCCGTATTTTTTTTTTGCCGTGGTTTTTTAAATTAACCGTCATAAAACCGGTAATAACCATCAGTTGCTAGTTGGCACATTCTAGAAACGCTAGCAGGGTCAGCTTATACCACATTGGGATTAGTTACTGTGATGTGAAAACATCTAATCTATATAGAAATAAAAATTGCAGTTTTATGTAGAAAACATTTGTACTGTCAAATGTAGAAAATGAACAGTCGCCAACCGCAGCTGTATTACAGGTAACTGCAAACGCAGACCGAATGTAAAGTACCCGGTTACAACAGTTATAATGGCCAACATTTCTAGTGGACCAGCAACTGAAACACAGTCATAAATGATCATCTAGATGGACCTTTGACCTTTAACCCTGACACAGTGGGGCTATCATTCCTCTCTTTTAGCCGTCAGCCAATCTTCATCAATTATTTAGCGTTTTTTTCCAATAAGGTTCTACGGTTGCGTTTGTTGAAAACTCATTGGTGGGATGGAATGTGTTTTTAGTTGCTGGACTCTTAACCGGTGTCGCCAATTGTTTGTAAATGTACGTTTTGTCATGCCGACACACACAATTGCGCAACACTCGACTATATCCTACATTTAGAACCCTGGCAACTCCTATGAAACACTCACATTGGTTCCCAATTACTCTGACCGAACTCGGATACTCATCGCAGACGAGTGAATTCCAAACACCCAATTAGTGTGAGATGTCAGGGTTTCGTCATGTTGCCCATTGGCTGTCTGTGAACAATCGCCAAATTGATTGATGTTGTCGTAACCAATGAGATTGAGGCGTCTGCTTTTCAGTGTCACACGTTCTGTGAGTTCCTATTGGCAGGTTTACAGGAGCCTGTAAAACGGCCGGTAGATTGGTTGATTGATTGAATAGTCGTTGAGCGGCCACATGTGTTAATAAAACGTCCCTCTACCCCCATTCTCTCTATTCCTGTTGTTTGTCCTTCTCTCTCTCTGTCCCCCTAATCTGTTTCTTCCTCTCTGTCTGTCAACACCTTGTCACTGGAGTGCAATCAGTTACTTCACTCACATTCCTCTCCTCAACACACACACACACACATACACACTCTGACTGACATTTGTTTTCTTGTTGTTTCGTTCTGTTCCCTGAAACTAGGTTTGACCTAGATCGGCAAGCAGACATCAAGGGAAGCATTGGAATGGAATAAACCCATCAGCCGCGACATATATTAGTCAGAAGTAACAATGGATTATAGATATCTGAGCGTCCTCTGCTTTCATCTCAAGTTGAGGAAGACCATTGTTAGTGGGATTTTCTAGCAGCAACATTGAGTCAGCAACAGACAATACATCAACAAATGTCAATCCTGACCAAACTAGAACACATTTCTAGTCTTTATGGAAGGCTCAAATATATGTTTTGGTGACCTTCTAATTTTAGCAATGTTACGTTATAGTTAACATAGGGGTGCACTAACATAGTGGTGTACTAACATAGTGGTGTACTAACATAAGGGTGTACTAACATAGGGTTGTACTAACATAGGGGTGTACTAACATAGGTGTACTAACATTGCGGTGTACTAACATAGCGGTGTACTAAAATAGGGGTGTACTAACATAGTGGTGTACTAACATAGTGGTGTACTAACATAGGGGTGTACTAACATAGGGGTGTACTAACATAGGGGTGTACTAACATAGTGGTGTACTAACATAGGGGTGTACTAACATAGGGGTGTACTAACATAGGGGTGTACTAACATAGTGGTGTACTAACATAGGGGTGTACTAACATAGGGGTGTACTAACATAGCGGTGCACTAACCTTTCTTACATTAAGGAAATGCACTTTCTTTTACACACACTCATTGTACAGCTACATTGCAAAGACTGAACCGTTATTTTTGTAAAAATAGTAGCAAGAGTGATGATGGAGAAAAATAGAAAGAATGACCAGGAGGTCAAACATACATCCTCAACTGTGACAGCCGTGCTTAAATCACCCGAAAGCCTGCAGATGTATTTTCCTGAGTTCACTTGGGTGGGTGTGTGTGTGTGTGTGTGTGTGTGTGTGTGTGTGTGTGTGTGTGTGTGTGTGTGTGTGTGTGTGTGTGTGTGTGTGTGTGTGTGTGTGTGTGTGTGTGTGTGTGTGTGTGTGTGTGTGTGTGTGTGTGTGTGTGTGAGTGGCAGCGTGTCACTGTAATTCCCCCGACATGAGCAGCGCTGCTCTTCGACATAACTGAGGGACTGTGGCAGCCGCTGTCACAAACAGGGAAGCGATGTGTGTGTTTGTGTGTGTGTTTGTTTGTGTGTGTGTGTTTGTGTGTGTGTTTTGATCTCAACGTATCCCCTCAGTGCCCTGTATGTCAAGTCAAGCCAGGATCACATGACCCAGTATAAGACGGCCATATTGGCAAACAACCTTAGAATTTGACATTTTCTCATTTAAGATTATACAAATCCGTAGGCGCGATGTATGGATAAGAGGCTCTGATATGTATCTGTTTGAGTTTAATGTCAGATAATTTCTCTATGGATATATGTGAACACACACGCGGAAAAGAAATTGCATTCATGTGTAAGTGTGTCAACCTCGGTTGGAAGCGATCCCCTCACTGCACTGGTTTTTGGGCATGCCTTTAAAGAGATCACATGCCTCATTAGTTAACTTGGTCACTGGAGACCCTCCCCCTACACACACACACACACACACACACATTATGACGCACAGGGACATTGGTCACATTATCATTGCTCCGAGTCAGAGAGAGTCAGAAGACTGAAAAAAATTAGAAGAGAGATGGAGGGAACGATGCTGCGGAAAAGAGGGGTGGAGAAATGACAGAGAGAGATGGGGAAAATAGAAATAAGCTTTAGGACTATATGTAAATACATTTGCTTGAGTGTTGTTCAATCACAATGTTTTTCATCATATAGGGTAGAATGAGTTGCACATGGATACTGTTTAGTTTTAAGTTCTGTCAGTGATTGGGGAGGGTAAGCTGTTGCTAGACTTGTGTCTCAAGGTAACATTTTCTGAAGCTTTTCAATAATAACATCTGAGTTTCAGCTCAAACGCTGGTATTGCAACTGTTAATCGCCATTCTGTCTTGTGATATATTTAATTTGCACTCTGCTGGCCCCTTGTGGTAAAACCTGTTTAGTGTGTCCAACATATTTTGGTGTAGAATTCTGTATAATTATTGCAAAGATGTATGTTTGCCCACTGTCAAAGACATGATCAGTCTATCATTTTAATGGTAGGTTTATTTGAACAGTGAGAGACAGAATAACAACAACAAAATCCATTCCGGTAATAACACATTTCAAATAAGTACATTTTTTTTTGCATTTTTTTCTCAGTGAAATAAGTATTTGATCCTCTGTCAATCAGAAAGATTTTCAGCTCCCAGAGGTCTTTTATACAGTACTAATAAAGGGAGGGCTCCTAATCTCAGCTCGTTACCTGTATAAAAGACACCTGTCCACAGAATATACATCTGTCCATCTATATATATACACAAACACACACACCCATTTATAGTGACTCAAAATTTATAGTGGAAGTGACTCAAAAGCTACAGACATTTTTAGCAGCTTTTCACAAACATTAACCTAAACATATGGATGTTCTCTACTCTGCTGTGTTCCTTTGTCAGCAACAACATTTAATAAGTCACTTATTTACGCTCATCATCCACTCAACCATTTTCTCTCCCCACAGTCTGAAATTGGCTTTGGCAAGTTGGAAACTTACATCAAACTAGACAAACTGGGGGAGGTAAGATTCACATTGTTCACATTGTTGCAAGATTTGTCCAAAATCAAAATCATCCTAAGTATCGCAGATATATTCCCATCAACTAAACCTTTAAAGCCCTTATTTTCTTCGTTTCCTATTAACTGTCCATCTCTCCATCTCCTGCTCCCTCTTTCTTTTCAGGGCACCTACGCCACAGTGTTTAAGGGGCGGAGCAAGCTGACAGATAACCTGGTGGCTCTGAAAGAGATCCGATTGGAGCATGAGGAGGGCGCCCCCTGCACCGCCATCCGGGAAGGTTCCGCCCTCTTCTACCAATTCAGAATAATCATTAAGAAACAAACCAGAAGGCTGTACAGTGTAAACATGGATACTACTCTATTGGACCCAGGTGTACTGCTGTGTCATGGCTCAGATGTTTCTGATACCGACTGTGGTTCTCCTTCTGTTCCAGTGTCTCTCCTGAAAGACCTGAAGCACGCTAACATTGTAACTCTGCATGACATCATCCACACTGACAAGTGCCTCACTCTGGTGTTTGAGTACCTGGTATGTAAATGTCTGGGTGTTTGTTTCCATGAACCTGTTTTGCAATCCCTAAAGGTTAAAACTTGGGTAGAGCAGTGGTGTGTGGTGGTAACACTCCCGTGTGGTTCCCCAACACAGACTGGGGTTCAATGACACATTGTCAAAGGAAGCTGAACACATGCGTAGGGGGAACAGTATGGGCAGGTGCAACATAGACTACTGGGTAAAAGAACTCTGACAGGAAGTAAAACACAGAATAACAATATGTTTAGGTATAAGCCATTACAAAGAGCAACCGGATACAATGGGGATGCAGGAACTTAAATAGGGTGCGTGATCAGGTGCCAACAATAGGGAACAAAAACATGTGTCTGTGATTCAATAAGAGAGTGAGGCTGTTGAATTCACTGACACGACTGTCTGCTGTGCCAGAACGTGACATTCAATCCCCGCTTCTTCTTTTCCTATTGTTCCACACCTCTTTTTCTTAAAGTTTAAATACAGTGACCCCCGTAAAATGTTATTCTTAACAAAGGAGAAAGGGTGTATAGGATTTGAATGGGGATATTGTTTGGAGTTCCCACAAGAACTGTAAAATTCAAATGTGTGAGGGGAGTGTTCGTATTGTCTTTTGTTGTCCCATTTTACTCACTTTGTCTCCCTCTATTCTCTCCAGGAAAGAGACCTGAAGCAGTACATGGACGACTGTGGCAGCATCATGAGCGTCCACAATGTGAAGGTTAGTGTGCTGTAATCCACCATTTTTTCAACACTCGACCATCGACCGACACTATCCATCTCTTAACAGCACCCCCTGTCATCTCTCTTTCCCTTCAGATATTTCTGTTCCAGCTGTTGCGCGGGCTGGCATACTGTCACAGGAGAAAGGTCCTACACAGAGACCTCAAGCCACAGAACCTGCTCATCAACGACAAGGGAGAACTCAAACTGGCTGATTTTGGTATGGCATACGTGCACTCGCAAACGTGCACTCGCAAACGTGCACTCGCAAACGTGCACTCGCAAACGTGCACTAACAAATACAGACACACCGATACAAATTGATTAGCAGTCCATAATCAGTTGATAAGGGTTAAGTGTGACCTTTATGAGTTTTTGACCCAGGTCTGGCCCGGGCCAAGTCTGTCCCCACCAAGACCTACTCCAACGAGGTGGTGACTCTATGGTACCGTCCACCTGATGTACTGCTGGGATCCACAGAGTATTCCACACCCATCGACATGTGGTCAGTACGGGAGCGTACACACACACACACACAGTATATGCATACACTTTCAAAAAGAAATATCATACACAGACACCAGAAGCACTCACATTGTGTGACCACGTTAACTTTTTTTATTTCTTAAGATTTTATTTATCCAGCAAAGACATTGTGATTAAAAATCTATTTTTCACGAGAGTTGGTCCAAGATAGCCTGCAGCTACTAGCAAGCAATCAAGTGTTTATATCGCACAATTCATACATATAATCAATTAAATGTGCTTTAAAAAGAGAAAAGATGTAAATGAAATAATAAAAAACATGCATATTCATTGCAACCCGTTTGCTCGCTTCTTGGCCAATTGTCTCACATTGTGTAATCATGTACATTTCACACATTACATCTCAATATGTAACTGTACATTTCACATTACAGGTTTTCATTTATGCCATTTATTACAATTAAAACAAATAAAAACATAAAATAGGCAATTCGATGTGAAATAGAAAATAAAAATATGTTTAGTCAAATGCTTGAGAAAAGAGAATGTTTTAACCTGGATTTTAAAATTGATACGTTTGTAGCACGTTTAAGATCTTCTGGTAATTTATTCCAGTTGCATGCAGCGTAACTGCTGAATGCAGCTTCACCATGTTTGGTTTGGACTTTATAATCTTCAAACATATCAAAAATGTATTCAGGGCCCAGACCGTTCAGTGATTTATAGACTGGTTCTTGGTTTTAAGGGCCCGAGAATCCAGTTTTTCCCTAATATTAGTTCTTCTATTTTTGTTGCCGAACACAATAATCTCTGTTTTATTTTGGTTTTATTATTGACAATGTTGGTTCATCCAGGCATTTATGTGCTCTATAAAGTGACACAGTGAGTCTATTGCACAGTTATATGATTTGAGAGCCATATATATTTGAGTATCATCTGCAAAACTGGTAGTTAAAGTTGTTGTTCTGTAGAACTTGGCCCAGAGGTAGCATATAGAGATTGAACAGAAGTGGTCAGAGAACTGATCCTAGAGAATTCCACATGTCATAGCCACCTTATCAGATTCATGATTGCCATTAGCAACAAAGTAATTCCAGCCATCTAAATAAAACCTGAACCAATTAAGGACTGTCCCGAAGAGTCCTACCCAATTTTCTAACCTGTCCAGAAGTGTAACCTGATCTACAGTGTCAAAAGCAGCACTGAGATCTAATAGAACCAGAACTGTCAATTTATCCGAATCAGTATTCATTCATATTTCATTTAACACTCTTATCAGAGCCGTTTCAGTACTCTGGCAATTTCAGAGTCGTTTCAGTAGTGCCGATTCAGAGTCATTGTTTGACTGGGTAGTTGTGATGGTCTGCCTAATACTTTTCACTGACGAAATTAGCAAATTCATACAATTTCAGATGTGTTCTGGTGCTATCTGCTTTAGGGGGTTGTTAACCCTGTCAACAATGGCAAACAGAGTGCGGGTATTGTGAATGATCAACAATTCCCTATAAATGCTGATGTCTCGCCCTGCCTAACTCAAGGTTGAAGCTACAAAGGTTTTGTTTATAAATGTCATAGTAGATTTTTGTAGCGCTTACTTCAGAGTCTTTTTTTCTTCTTTTCTTCACTTTTGTCTCATTTTAATGTATTTTCCCTCAGTGCCATGGGCTTAACCTTCTTTTTACGGTATTTGTTTTTGCTGACTTATATCTAAGTTAATTACTATACATAAATGCATACTCACACACAAATGCTCTCTGTCTTCCACCTCCCTCAGGGAGTTGATGTACTTTATATCATTAGGCTGTGATGTGACTACTTACACAACAACTATTCGGGTAGCCTTTAAATTAGCTTCACAGAGGAGAAAAGTCTCTCTCTCTATTCATCTATACAATACATAGTACTGTAGTTTTCATTGGTGCAGAGGGGTGGTATATTGGCCGTATACAACAACCCCCCAAGGAGCCCTATAGCTATTCTTAACTACTGACTACTGTATAAAGTATCATTTTGGTGATATATATATATTATATATTTATTTCATAAATTAATGCTTTTAGCCAATTAGCATTCAGTGTTAGAACCAGACAGTTTTTAATGTAATAAACGTCTCTCTTTCTCACTCTGTTAAGGGGAGTCGGTTGTATCTTTTATGAGATGATCACAGGCAGGCCTCTGTTCCCTGGCTCTACAGTGGAGGATGAACTTCACTTGATATTCCGCATCTTGGGTAAGACACTTTACAGGCAGTGGGTACACACCACAGGCGACTGGTGGATACTTAAATGTGGAGGATGGCCTCGTAGTAATGGCTTGAATCGGAATGTATGGAATGTAATCAAACACATTACACTGTTTTCATGCTGGATACCATTACATTCCAGCTGTTCTTATCATACAATTTTCCCAACATAATTCTGTTAAGAGTATGTGTACATAGAAATGAACTGTGTGACTTGTCTGTCTGTCAGGCACTCCAACAGAGGTGTCCTGGCCTGGGATCACAACCAGTGAAGAGTTCAAGACGTACAAGTTCCCACGGTACCACGCTGAGCCCCTAGTCAACCATGCACCCAGGTATCTGTGTGTGTGTGTGTGTCTGTGTCTGTGTCTGTGTCTGTGTCTGTGTGTGTGTGTGTGTGTGTGTGCGTGTGCGTGTGCGCGTGTGTGTGTGTGTGCCTTAATCTCTGACAGTTAGAGCTGTCACATTCAGATGTGACATTCATATATCATATTCATAACATGTTATTCCAATTAAAGAAAATTGTTTTTCAAACTCAGAAATCAATGTTTTAATATTTAGAATTTACTTCTTACTCTGACGTTTTGTCACCCCTGATATCGCGCACATTCCCAGTAAAACTTTAGGTGTTTATTAGTCTACCAGTTTGGGCTAAAGTTGTTCATTCTACTGCTGCTGGCAACTCATAAATTAACTGAGAGCACAAAGCATGTTTTTTTGGTCCGACCTGAGAGATTTCTGTGCTGACAGTAACGTAATCTGTGTGAATTCCACATGTTTTTTAACAAATAAAATTTCCAATCAAGTCAGGTGACGTCCTTGGAAAACAGAAATAACTTAGCAGTGGTTGGGGTCATACTAAATAAAGCCTTATCATTGTATGAGTTATGTTACATTAATTCAGGGAACATTCAACGTTGACCAAGTTTCATATGCAAAATCACCATAGTAGTCTACTGAAATAAATGCTTTTGTTTAAACAATTGTAGTTTGTTTTATGTAATTGTATTTTTGTATTGATATTTGTCATTTTGAACAAACCAACACGTATCTTCTGAATTTCACCCAATTGCTCCTAATTAAAGTGATGCAAGTTGCTCCCACAATGAGCATTTAGTGAACTTGCTCATGGTCGGAACAGCATTTTGTTTTATTTTTTTATCTCAGAAGCTCAGAGATTCCATTTAGTAATTTCTCTATTACTGTTTGGATACTTTTACTGCCAGGCTAGTAGAGGACTGTGTTGGTGCTTTACTCTAACAACCTCCATCCTCATCGTTTGCTGTCTACTCTGTTCCCTTTTTCCAACTCTCTTTCTCTCTTCATCCTTTCATCTCTTGAAGGATAGACAGTGACGGGCACGATCTTCTCTCACTGCTGCTACAGGTAAGACTGGAAAGGGGGGATTAAATGGACAATAAAATTGTATTTAGTTGCTTTAAAACAAAAAATGACACATAGGTACGTATATATAGAGAAATATTAAATATTTCAGTATTTCTTTCTTCTCTCTACACCAGGGGATGGCAAACATTGCAGCTTCAGGGGCCACATCAGGACTTTGAAATTAAATGGAGGGCCACATTTGTTTTGTAATTACCGATAGTTAATTATATAAGATTTGTGGACCATAAAAGGGCAATAATTAAAATGTATTCACACATCATTTATACTGTAGATTTTTTTATTATAGTTATTTTGTAACAGTTTTTATACCTACCACAGGGGCAGATAGAATTATCTCAAGAGCCTGATTCGGTTGCTTACTTTGCCCACCCCTACTCTACACCATCTATTTTTCACTTCCAATTTCCATTTATTTCTGCATCTGTGTGTCTCCAGTTTGATCCGTTGAAGCGTGTTTCGGCTGAGGAGGCTCTGAGACATCCATACTTCAGGAGTTTGGGAGTGCAGGTTCAGACACTGACTGACAGTAAGTGTCACTACTGTTTAAACACCCCAACACATACAATGGATAGAAAAAGGTCTACACACCCCTGTTTTTGTGATGTGAAAAAATTTGACAAAGATATTTCATGTCAGAACTTTTTCCATCTTTAATGTGACCTATAACGTCAACAATTTAATTTAAAAACAAAAGGTTTCACATTAAGGTGGAACAAGTTCTGACATGATTTATTGTTGTTTCTTTTTTTTCACATCACACAGGGGTGTGTAGACTTTTTATATCCACTGTAACAACATTTACTGCGTTTCATCCTCATATTTCCATGAGTGTACCGCAAAAATAGCAATTTGGACTTAACACACAAGAACAACCAACTCGTGACAAACCATACTCACCAACTGCTTCACCTCACTGTCAGTCAACCAGAATGTTCTTTGTTTCAGCATCATCCATCTTCTCTGTGAAGGACATCCACCTTCAGAGAGACCCAGGGAAAAGGTCTTCAATCTTTCCAGAGTCAGGTGAGCTTTGGTGGGCTTACATAGCCATGCTACGGGGAAGGACTAGTGGACTAAAAAAAGGCACTACGTGTTGCGCTAACTTGCAGAAAATCGGCAGTCTCATGAAGAAAAGGTTGTGTTTTAGTTCGAAACATCTACTGGAGTCAGATCTGCCCTATTTGAAATAATACTGCGATTGGTTGACTCAGTGAAGAGGGAGGAGCTAAAATGCCAACGCTAAATTCAGTCATTTAAAGTTTACATTTTATACTTACATGTAATCTCTGAGCCGACACTTATTCAGAGAGACAGTTTTAAATGCCGGCTCAGCTAATTCCACTGTGTCAACCAATCCCATAATTTTCTGCCTTCAAATGTTGAAGGAAGTCAAACTCCCACTTGCCAAGTCGAACGGGCCTTTTTGTTGTTCAATTTTCTTTGTTCATTTCTCAAAATGTTTGGGTCTATGTTGCAATGGGTCTCTTTGTGTGCATTGCCTTTCTGTTTGTGTCTGTGTCTTTTTGTGTTTCTCATTTCGCGATGTTGTCATAATGGCTTTGCATTCTCTGCATTCGCCGATCCCGGGTTTGTCCACATTTTGCCTCTAATTGTAGTTTAAACCAGGCTCTCTCTTGTGCTTTATTGACATCTCTACTAAGATAGCTGGTTCTGTCTCGATCTCTTACTCTCTGTTTCTCCCTTTCTCTGTTTCTTTGCCTTCCTCTTTTCTGTCGTGCTATCTTTCCTTCATTTACCTGTTTGCCTCTTTTACTACCAAACTTCTGACCCTTCCGCTCTTCTCACTCCCCCTCGGCTCTTCTCACTCCCCCTCTGCTCTTCTCACTCCCCCTCTGCTCTTCTCACTCCCCCTCCGCTCTTCTCACTCCCCCTCTGCTCTTCTCACTCCCCCTCTGCTCTTCTCACTCCCCCTCCGCTCTTCTCACTCCCCCTCCGCTCTTCTCACCCCCCTCCGCTCTTCTCACCCCCTCCGCTCTTCTCACCCCCCCCTCCGCTCTTCTCACTCCCCCTCCGCTCTTCTCACTCCCCCTCTGCTCTTCTCACCCCCTCCGCTCTTCTCACCCCCCTCCGCTCTTCTCACTCCCCCTCCGCTCTTCTCACTCCCCCTCCGCTCTTCTCACTCCCCCTCTGCTCTTCTCATCCCCCTCCGCTCTTCTCATCCCCCTCCGCTCTTCTCACTCCCATCTCACATCTCACCCCCTCCGCTCTTCTCACTCCCGCTCCGCTCTTCTCACTCCCCCTCTGCTCTTCTCACCCCCCTCCGCTCTTCTCACCCCCTGCTCTTCTCACTCCCCCTCTGCTCTTCTCACTCCCACTCCGCTCTTCTCACTCCCCCTCCGCTCTTCTCACTCCCATTCGCACATCTCACTCCCCCTCCGCTCTTCTCACTCCCGCTCCGCTCTTCTCACTTTCCCTCTGTTCTTCTCACTCCCCCTCCGCTCTTCTCACTTCCCCTCCGCTCTTCTCACTTCCCCTCTGCTCTTCTCACTCCCCCTTCGCTCTTCTCACTCCCCCTTCGCTCTTCTCACACCTCATCTACGCTTCTCACACCTCATCTACTCTTCTCACTCCCCCCCACTCTCTGTTGTTTTGTGTGTCTTGCTGTCTGCCTCTGTTGTGTGCTCCCACTACTATCGCCACCACCACCTTTCCCCGCCCCCACCTTAAAAGCAGTGGGTCATAAGCTAGGCTCCGCCCCCTCGCAGTACTTCCAGAGAGAAGGAGCCAATCCCAGGGCTCAAAGCCACGGCCTCTCGTCCCCTTCGACAGGCTGAGTTGCTCCTCCCATTTCTGGTAAATAAACTCTATCTCACATCATTTCCCTCTCTTTCAATTCACATTTCTATTTCATTCTTCTTTGTGGCCCAGGGTTGCTTCCGACTCTGTTTTGATTTTTGGTACATTTTATTCCTATCAATTGGTTCGAAAAATTAATCTTAAAGAAAATGTAATGCTTTTCAATGAGAAAAAATCTGGTATTCATGTTTGGTTCCCCTTTTGAATGAAATGGAATGGACCACAGTACGGGTGTCCACTACAGATTAATTACAAATCTATCCACGCCTAATAACTTGTGTGCACCTTAGACTCAGAATCAGGTTTATTCCACAAAGGAATTTGTTCTGATCACTATCTGCAGCATTTAGAGAGACAGCATGTAGAGACATTTAAATCTCTTTCTTTCTGCAGTTCTGTTCAGGTTCCTGCAGAGGGAGATGTAGCTGTTTGTGTTTTGTCTGTAAGTGTGTGTGAGTTTGTGTTTTTGTGAAAGTGTTCTTTACACAGGTTTTGTGTTTTTGTACTTTGTGCATGTCAAACTAATGCCAGTGATTTGTCTGAGGATAACTAGTCAAAATAAAACATCAATTGTTTTTTATGAACTGGTATTCCTTGTGGAAAACTTCTACTGTAAATACAATGACCAAGGGTATTTGCAGTTAATGTTTGAAAAAGATACATACAAAACTATTCAGTGTGCCTTAGATATCCCCCATACACAGTTCCTCACAAGTCTGTTTATCAGTTTGCATTGTCTCTTCCAACTCGCTTTAATTTCTTGCAGTACAATTCCCCACCCTAAACCATTCTAAGCTACTTAATACAATTACGGTTTGGGAAGGGGAAGACAAGGAGGAGTCAAGTCGTGTAATCTTTTTAAAATTCACTCTTGTACAAAAATAAATTACCAAATTATTTTTTTAGCTTGACACCTTTTTGTAAATGTACTTTTATATTTTACACAATTTGTTTAAAACTTAATTTTGTGCCCATTGTGGAGTGGTGCCTGTTTTTGTCTGTCCTTTTTACATTTTTAACTCTGAACACTGAAAATATAGCACCACTTTTCTTTAATCCCTATGTTCATTGTGTTAACCGTGTTTCTCTCTCTTCCCCTCACCCCATCTGTTTTTCTCTCAATCTTTCTCTTTCCAACTCTCACAGCCCAGGGGAAGTCGAGGAGACAAAGTGTGTTGTTTTAGTGCTGGCATGATTGGATTTGGGCAAGAAAGACGGTGACACACGGAATTGTCCCAAACATACCAAACTCAATGTGCACACTCACACAAACACACACCCTTAACACAGGCACACGTGTTTCCCCACGATGGAGAGAGAAGACACACTACTCCCTGGGAAAAATACAACAACTACCAATTAACAAAAAATGTACTAAACACATTCATGAGAGACAAAAAAGACTTGAGGCAACTGAAAATTGAGAGGGAAGGAACAACACTTCCTGTTACTACTGTCCAGAGGAAAGCAGTGTTTTAGGTTTTTCTGGATCAACTGAGTGAAATGTGTTTTTAACTTGACTTGCTGTATCAGTGAGCTCTTAACGGTAGAAGAGGCAGGATGAAGGCGTGTGTGGGAATGTCTCGGGGTACTGAACCATGTTTAGAAGGACTTATTCACTCTCTGTTTTTCTTTTTGTGTTTGACTGTTGTTGTATTAAAGAGTGTTCTGTAGAGCCCTGTTTTTTAAACCTGATCCTAGCCCAATCTCCAACCACACAATGGTAGTCTGAACTTTACTTACCCTTTACTCTGGGACATTCTTCAGAACCAAACCCTAAAACCCATGTCCACAACAAAAGCCCTCATCCTAGAAGAGGACAAAATATCACCTCGTAGCTTACTACCCTGCCACCTGACCTTTCCAATTAAGGCCTATTGATGTACATGCATGTAAAAAAACACATTTCAGAATTGTTTCTATTAGATTAATTGGTTATCAATTATTTTATTGTATTGACCTCCAAACACACACACATACACACACAAACACAGTTTTGTACATGACAGTGTCGAGACCTGGCATTTAGAAGGTCAACTATAGCACCTTATCCCCCGGGCTACAACAGAGAGGCTGTCATTGTATTACCTCATCGATCAATAAGTCACACAAGTAGACCAAGATATGAATCATACCCTAACCACTTTTAAGTTATCTTCTTTATTGTGTACAGTTGCTACAGGAGATGTTGGCTCTGTGGTTACAGTATTGGGCCGGGAACTGAAACATATGTGGTATATTCTCCATATGTGGTATATTCTCAATATGTGGTATATACTCCATATGTGGTATATTCCCTATATGAGGTATAATTCTCCATATGTGGTATAATTCTCCATATGTGGTATATTCTCAATATGTGGTATATACTCCATATGTGGTATATACTCCATATGTGGTATATTCTCCATATGTGGTATAATTCTCAATATGTGGTATATACTCCATATGTGGTATATTCCCTATATGTGGTATAATTCTCCATATGTGGTATAATTCTCCATATGTGGTATATTCTCAATATGTGGTATATACTCCATATGTGGTATATACTCCATATGTGGTATATTCTCCATATGTGGTATAATTCTCCATATGCGGTATAATTCGCCATATGTGGTATATTTCCCATATGCTGTATATTCTCCATATGTGGTATATTCCCTACATGTGGTATAATTCTCCATATGTGGTATATTCCCTATATGTGGTATATTCTCCATATGTGGTATATTCTCCATATGTGGTATATTCCCTATATGTGGTATAATTCTCCATATGCGGTATATTCTCCATATGTGGTATATTCTCCATATGTGGTATATTCTCCATATGCGGTATATTCTCCATATGTGGTATATTCTCCATATGTGGTATATTCTCCATATGTGGTATATTCCCTATATGTGGTATAATTCTCCATATGCGGTATATTCTCCATATGTGGTATATTCCCTATATGTGGTATAATTCTCCATATGTGGTATAATTCTCCATATGTGGTATATTCCCTATATGTTGTATAATTCTCCATATGTGGTATAATTCTCCATATGTGGTATATTCCCTATATGTGGTATAATTCTCCATATGTGGTATAATTCTCCATATGCGGTATATTCTCCATATGTGGTATATTCCCTATATGTGGTATAATTCTCCATATGTGGTATAATTCTCCATATGTGGTATAATTCTCCATATGTGGTATATTCCCTATATGTTGTATAATTCTCCATATGTGGTATAATTCTCCATATGTGGTATATTCCCTATATGTGGTATAATTCTCCATATGTGGTATAATTCTCCATATGCGGTATATTCTCCATATGTGGTATATTCCCTATATGTGGTATAATTCTCCATATGTGGTATAATTCTCCATATGTGGTATATTCCCTATATGTGGTATAATTCTCCATATGTGGTATAATTCTCCATATGTGGTATATTCCCTATATGTGGTATAATTCTCCATATGTGGTATAATTCTCCATATGCGGTATATTCCCTATATGTGGTATATTCTCCATATGTGGTATATACTCCATATGCCACATCCTCTGCAGCCTTCAGCAGGTTTGTCGACTCCCAGGTACACTTCAAGCCAGAACTTATTTTCAGGGGACAGAGAGCTGTTAGATTTGTGTATGTTAACCCATAATGTGTTAATGTCACTGGCAACTCTGAATATCAACAGCCTTGGTTTGTGATGTAGCATTAATACAAAGATCTGAATTTACCTCTTGAATTCTGAATCTAGCACTTAATAACCCCACTTACACTCTAATGCACACATACACAATACATTTTTATTGTTTTATATTTTTTGTCTATATATATGACAATCCCTTTCCCTGAATAGTAATGAGGTAAAAAGCAATGTTTTCCCAAGAGGAAATTTACTGTCGCGTGGATCTGTTCAGAACCACCGCTGACCAATATAAGCTCAGGATTTTTTTGGTGGCATTTTGCGTAAGGGGTATTGGTTCCAAATACTCAGGAACAAGAGATTAGCTGAGGTAAAGGAGTTTGTACAAAGTTAGTGACCTGATCTAGTTAATCATAGGACGTGCCTGTTTGTCTTCAGTTTCTATCGATGAGTATCATCTCGATTCACAAATAGTAAAACAGTTTAATTTATCATGTCTCCTTTATGAAGAAAAACATGTTTGTAGGGATATATGTATTTGATTGAATGTATGGACGTCTAATTTATGTGACATTGCTGCAGTTAAAGCTGACTGGAAGAGTCCCATAGTGTTTTTACCGCAGTTGATCTGTAATGTTTTACCAAGACGCTGAGGCACCTTTTTCTTATCTGGTTCTACAATTGGTAAGAAAGCAGCTGTATCACTGTAAAATAACAAGGAACACTCACATATCGAAATATCTAAACAGTGTTAGCAGTTTCAGCCTCTAGTCTAGATCACCTTAAGCCACATTGTTTATAAACAAAAGAGTAAAAATTGTGCTGTTATTTTCCCTAGTGTGGATATGAGCATTTGGAGAGCATAAGCTGATTCTAAGATCATTCTAGAGTGTGAGAGTATGTAGCATGTACATAGATCATATGTCTGTATATTGTACATGTTTCATACGGCAGCAGACTCCGGTCATGCTGCTATTTTTCTTGTTTTGAAAATCAAAGCGATATTTTAGTCTTGATAATATGACCAATGGTGTATGGTAAAACATTAGACTGTCTATTTATCACGGGCGGTTTCAAACAGTCGAAAATCACCCATTCACCCAAATCATTAACAAAGACAATACTTTAGTTTCAAGTTTATTGTCATATTTACAGGATACGCAGGATACAAGTACAAATACAAGCTTGTGCTGCTGAGCTACCAACAACAGTGCAGTTTCTATGATGAAAAAGATGGTAGCAAATAATAATAAAAGATCAGATAGTGGTATTGAGAAAAAAGATAAGATAAAGGAAGAAGAGGGGGGGTGAGTATGATTTTAGTTAGTTAATATACTGTTTATTTCTTGAGGTACAGACAAAAACATTTGCTATCGATTGCTAAATGTAATGTTTGATTAAAGATGATCTTGTCATTACAGATTACCTTGGCCTTTGGACTTTTTTCAGGGTGAGGGACCATATAACATCTAAGTTTAAAAAAGTTAGAATTAATAAATTGTAGCCTCTGGACAGATGTATCATATTTTTTTTCATTCTATGTATTTTATAGAGTGCTATGCTCTGCTTCCTCAGTGTGTGCAACAGCTCAACAGTGACAGCTTGTAGTCACACAACATCATTCCATTTTCCCACACGGTTAAAACAGCGTACTGTATGCAATGTGACTGTGTGTATGCACTACACCACATAATGATGGCTGAAATGTTTGTGAATACTCAATAAAGACTCAGTTTGATGAAGTGTTTTTCTCATTACTGTTTTTCTCGCTGGAGCTAGAACTCACTAACGTTCATGTGTAGCTGGTTCTGGAGCAGGACCAGGCGGAACGTCCGCAAGCAGCCAGCAGATTGTCCAGCCGTACGGCTACAACCACTAGCTCAAAGGAGAGGGCGGCATCCCAGCATGCCAACTCCTTGCGGACGTCCGGCCATGAGCTACATTGAAATGCGCCGATGTAAGCCTGCCCGCCCCATCCGGCCCCCGCCGCCGGAGTTCTGAACTCCCGCGCAAACTCCTGGACGCTCCGAGTCCCCTGCCTTAGGTGGAAAAGATTCTGAGGGCAGTGAGCATCTCCTCATGCCTTTTGAAGGCTTCTGCTCCGACTGGATCCATCCTGAATCCTTTGGGTGTGGTATTCTGTAATGGTCATGAGGTGATGTCAAAGGAGGAATCACCAGGTGTTTGTAAATGACAAGACATGACAATGTGATGATGAGGGGGCGATGGCACTAGAAAGCCAGTGGCGACGAACGCCAAAACCTGCCCCTAGCTGGCGGTAGAATGGCACAAAGCGGTCAAAACCGTAGCCTAAGGCGTACATTTAGGGTGGGACAGTAGGGACATGTCCCCACCAATGTTTTGGAAACGTAATTGTCCCCACAAATAATGGTGAGTCTAAACATATTTTTTTCATTCTTCTGCTCCACAATTGGTTAATTCTCTCAAGGTCAGCGTCTCCTGACTGGCAGGACCTAAGCTAACACTGGTCAGGTGAGCATCGAAGAGATTTAATGATTGGCTTTTTGGCAGGCTACTCCGGTAGGGTGTACGTTAACATTGTGTCATGAATAACCCACCATGATCTGGTTTTTAGTTCTGTTTTTATTGTCTCCCTCAGTTCTGTTTTTGGTTTCTCTACACAGCTGTTTTCGAATGGCAATCACCACACCTGCACCAGATCTACTGATCAGGAGAGGGACATTTAAGACACCGGCTGATCTTCAGTCTTCGTCGGATCGTTAAGTATCCAGAGTACGTTGTATCCAGCAAGGGCCTACGAATTGCAGTTGCCGTTTCCGTTTCTGTCTTCGGTTGGTTACAAATACAAGTTTTTCTGTTCAGTTCCAGTTTTATGTTCGTGGCACAAGAATTCCCAGCGCACCGGAGCCGGTTACCGGCAGGATTGGAGGAGACCACGGGACAAGTCTCCTACCAGCATTATTATTTCCATTTTTGGAACTGTTCCAAATAAACTCATATTTTCTTCACCGCCATCTGTGTCTGAGTCTGCATCTGGGTTCTATAGCCTTAGTGAACCGTGACACATTGAGTGAATAATAAACGATACAATTATATTACAGTACTATATATTTTTGTTGAAAATGTATAGTATAACCCTAACGAGCATTTGCTAGCTCTGTAACTGCAACACAACTATGGAATTGTCTGCTTGCTAGATATCGAACATTAATTTGTCTTAAATGGAGACTATGGCGTAGTTGCGGTTGAAGCAGTGCTAGCTAGTACAACTCGTCATACCAAACTTATTTCAATGTTTTTTACATGTTAACAGAATGGCACCCAAAAAAACTAATTACTGATAAGGTCCTTCCTCACAAAAAGACCATGTAGTATGTCTAGCTTTAAATAATATTGTTGTTAAATTGGACTAGCCATCCTATTGTAACAAAATAAAAAAAGTTGAATACAGCTGTTCTTCATACAATCACATTATAGAAGTATTTCTCTTACAACGTGCATGTTACTTATTGGTTTTAGACAGCTGTGCAAAAGCCCACGCCTTCTACATTCGGGCTAAAAAACGTGAAAGCCTGGACACTGAGCCGGGGAATGAGGATAAGAAGCGACAGAGAAAGTTAGCATTGAATTGAAATATCTTCTTGATGCTGTTACTTTACCAAAGTAAAAGTTATTTTACTTTTATGTGCTGTTTTGTGCCAAATTATGTTACGTATATAGACAGTGCATATAGAAAATCATCATACCCGGTCAAAATCCATACTGCTTGTCACATTACATCCTGGAAATTACATGTACAAATTACAATATATTCTTTCTCATTCGTCAAACAATATACTAACAAATATGACCCATCTCTTTTTGGTAATCCATCGTTTGCCCAATAATAATTGCATTACAATATTATAAATAGAAAAAATGTAGTTCTCAGTACAAGTCAATATGGCCATGGTTTCCTCCAACACATAGTAAACCTTTTTATTTCACTGATACAAATTCAGTCCAGTTCCACGGCCCTCCACCAACACCCATGACTACTTGGGGTCACCAACCTGGAGGTAACTGGGTTCTGTCTTGTGTTTTCAACATTCAATTATTAACATTCAGCATCAAGAATATATAAATCCAATGCAAATCTCTCTATAACAATAAAAAGGACACAGAAGAAATAGCTTCCCCACAGACCCTGCACGTTAGAGCAGGTACAGTGCTAAGCACTAATCAGAGATGCTCTCTTTAATGTAATAATTTGTTTGCACCAACATGACTGTATTCTTATGGAAATGTAATGTTTGTTATGGTTTTAAGCAAGCTCTGGATGCTCAACATTGTGGCCAGCTTCATAGCATCCTGAAAGTAAATGCTGATTCATCATTACTTAACAGTGTCCAAAGTTGATGTGAATTGTTTAAGATGCAGCTTCATTGGAATTGTCAAACATTCTCACAAGATGTTATCTATCACAGCATAAAGTGTTTATCATTCGCACATCATCTGCTGTTTAATAAATTGGGGTTAGAAGCCCGTCACTACTGGCAACTTCATTTATCTAGAAGTGTAGAAGTGAGACATTTGCTAAACAGCATAAAAAGTCGGACTACATTTGAACGTAGGATTTAATTAAACTAAATCTCAGCACTAATTTGCACTATAAACTATAAACCAAGGGCTTGGTTCAATAATCTTCTTTCTCAGGAGCTGTGGGTGTGGGTTTGCACAACGCTTTCTGACCATACTTTTAGCAAAAGGCAGGAGCATCGATAGCAAATAGAATGGTAAAACTGTATGTTGCATATTCAATAACCGCACATTTAGCATTTAGATTTAGTATTATGTTTACATTTAACCAAGGGCGTAGGTTTGGTCTCAGCTTTGGTGGGGACATAGCATGCCGTTCGACTTTTAGATGGCAATGCTGTTTGTCAGATTCAATATATTGTAGCGACCCTGGTGCTGGTGGTGCCGCTGCGCTCGCTAACACACTCCTGCTTGATTTCACTCTCCTGTGTACTTATGGCGTGTCAGATAACTCCTCCCCCTAGGTTTTTTAGCCAATCAAATTACGGCGTATCTAGTACCGCCCTCCTGGCCCTGCGGTCGGAATTGATCCAAATAGAAGCACAAACTCATAACGAAGTTCGCTAAAATATAGGTGGGGACAATTTCATGTTTAAATATTGGTGGTGACAATTTCATGTTTAAATATTGGTGGGGAAAATTTCATGTTTAAATATTGGTGGGGAAATTTCATGTTTAAATATTGGTGGGGACAATTTCATGTTTAAATATTGGTGGGGACAATTTCATGTTTAAATATTGGTGGGGACAATTTCATTTATAGATGTTAGTGGGGGAAATTTTGTCATGTTCAAATATTTGTGTGGACAATTTAGTCATGTTAAAATGTTGGTGGGGACATGTCCCCACCGTCCCCACCTAAACCTACGCCCATGCATTTAACATTTACGTGTTCATATAACATTAACATTTAGCATTGATCTTTAGATTTAACATTTACATTTATGTCACGATTCCTAGTCCAAGTAGGACATCTAGTGGGCTAGGAGGGGTGGAGCACATTTTTGTAATTTACCACAGGGTTTGTCAGGCAGTTCAAATGTGGGACGTTTAATGAGAGTGTCACAGATGTTTGGGTTTTGGGTGATTATGTGTGGTACAAATGTCAATGGGTCTTGGGGCACGGTGTGGATTATTGAATGTGTTTATGCCTAACGTAACTATGTTGAATATTTAGGTGAGTGTTGTGTTTTTGAAAATAATGTTGCT
The DNA here is from genome assembly GCA_029465975.1 of Dallia pectoralis. Lineage (NCBI taxonomy): Eukaryota > Metazoa > Chordata > Actinopteri > Esociformes > Umbridae > Dallia > Dallia pectoralis. The sequence continues at coordinate 4,652,471 of CM055728.1, forward strand.
GTTGTTTTTAAATTGATCTTAAAATAATCGCTGTTTCAGTGCATTTTCATATAAAACGAGTTTAGTTGTTTTTTGCTATTCTTGGTTTGTTTTATGTTCATTAAAATAAACCTGTTTTGAAGGGATTAACACGCTCTGCGCCTGGCTTCCTCTGCACTAATCCTCCATTACGTGTTACAAGTTTATATATTACATCTAGATTTAACATTTAGATTTAACATTTACATTTAACACTTATATTTATAGAATATATTTTTATATATTTTTGTGTTACTGCAGAACATTACTCTTGGAAAGCTATTTCATGAATTATAACATGAATTCCTCTCTAAATGTTTGAAAAAGTGACCGTTGAAAATTATAGTGCATTTCTTTTTTACATTTGGCAATGCTAAATGTGCAAAAATGTGCAAAAACTGAGCGGGATTATTCAACATGCAACATTTTACAAACTGTGTCCCCAACAATTTTCTAATCAAACCTACACTTCTGACCATAGACATAGATACATCAGAAAGTACTTATAGGGTTTTTTATATTGACAACATGGCAACATTTAAGCAAAAAAAAAATGATTATACAGCTGTATTCTTTATTACACTTTTCAAACATACGATGTGATTTTCTATATCAGTATGAGTGAGTTTAATTCAGGAACAAGGTGATTAACGACTAAAGAAATCATACTACCAAATTAAACTAAACTTAAAGACTAAAGAAATCATTCTAACAAATTATACTGCAAGTTAAAGATGTAATGTACTCATTCTAGCTTGACTTCGGATAGACACTAGGGAAATCAACGTCTGTCCCATTATCGAACTCAGAGTCAGAATCCTTCAAATCAACCAATGGCATATTCAACACTACAGACACAGCTTTGGTGCACATTTTCTTGATGCACATGACAATCATCAATATAGCTACTAGGATAACTATACCATATTTGACCCAGTGAAAAATTCTGCTTCCCCAGACTCCCAGATAAGCTTTCAGCCAGCTAAATGGATCCCAGCTACCACCGGTCACATGTTCACCAGTCAATAGCTTGTAGAGAGAATGCAAATGCTGAACAACCTCAGTAAGGTTCTGATCCCCATCTGGGATATAAGTACAACAGTGCTTCCCCACTAGTCTACACACCCCCCCTTGTTCTGCCAAGATCATGTCTAAGGCCATACGATTTTGCAGAACCATAATACGCAAAGCTTTTACCTCTGGCTTTAACACCATAAACCCCTCAGTCGTGATATTAACGAGTGTTTCTAACTCATAACCTACCCTATCCATTTCATGGGCATTCTTAACAGTACCATACCATGGAGCCAACCCACGCCAAAATTTTTCCCACCCTGAGGAGCGTCTGTCCTCACTCGGAACCGAGTCGGGGGAGATAGATTCACTCCTCCGCATCCGACATCCGTGGTTATCTACAATAGGAAACATTTTTAGTGTGGTGTTCAGAGTGACAAAAACACAACAACCAGACCAGCCCTGGGGCAGGTAGACATAAGCGTTATCTCCACAAACCCAATAGTGATCTGTATATGTGCCAGCGCCAGTGATGTTGGGGGCCAGAACACTCTTGTGAGCATGGATATGTACCGTATAGGGAAATTTAAATGTGAGGAGTGTTACTGGTGAGAATACCCCGGGGTCACTTCTGGACCCTGTGAACCAACCCCCACCTTCTAATGGAACCGTATACTGGGATTCAAACCTATAATAGGAAACATAATCAGTACATATTGACAGTCCCATAAACATTCCTTCATTGTTAGATCTGCAATAACAAGTTGTATTGTAAGGGGTCATTCGTGGTACCGTGGGAACTGGGTCGAGCTTAGTTGAGAGGGGGGTGCTAGTAAGTGTGCCACACCAGGCAGAGAAGTTGTCGGACAAAATCGACCTGCAATGTCTTTCAGATAGTTCATCAGTTTTCAGTTCTGGAAACAGGCCCAACAGCATATGTTGACCACTGGTTCTGGGTAGAAGGGGAGTGATCCTCCTGCAGAATGTGGCATCAGTGCACAGACATAACAGGGACCTGTGTGCCCCATCACTTATCTGACTGTGTGATTAATTAACATCCACCAACCGTTCTCATGATGGTACCGGCCGTGGTCATTAGCCCAGTGATTCAGCACGGCGGTCCTTCTGTATCGAATGGATCGGCGTTTTTTTACTAGACTCCTGTCTTGAGCCTGCCGTAGGCTCGGGATGGAGCGGCTGTTGTTAAAGTCCTGCCGTAGGACTATGCTGCTGCTGTTGTCGGTTCCTTCCTTCCCTTCATTCACCCATGTTCCCTTTATGGCAAAGACACATAGGGTGATGATAACAGTGGAGATGAAGGCAGGAAACATGATCCTCAGCTGGATGTCGTCGTCACACACGGGTCCCCGTGGTGAACGCTGTCCCGGCATCCGTTGGTACAATATCATCTGGGTTGTATGGCACCTTCCTGCAGTGGCTGGCGTGGACCCACGTGGCTCTCTCAGCAACCTTCACAGCAGTATGGGTGGTCAGTAGTACCTGGAATGGTCCCAACCACCTCTGGTGATGCCAGTACTTTCTCCGGAGGTCTCTCACTACTACCCAGTCTCCTGGCTGGATGGTGTGGAGTGGTCCTCCTCTCGCCTCAGGCAGGGCAGCTTTCACCTGAAGAAAAATAGACTTCAACACATTGTTAAGAGCGGCGCAGTAACTTACCATATCATCGTCACATCCTTGCAAGGTCAGTCTATTCTGTGGGAAAGGAGTGTTGATCATCCACATTGGTCTGCCTGTGAGCACTTCATGAGGAGAAAGACCAGTAGTGCGATGCTCTCTGCCTCTCATGTACATTAAGGCAAGTGGCATCACTGTTACCCATGTCAACCCTGTTTCTGACATCAATTTAGTCAATTTGATTTTCAGGGTCTGATTAGCCCGTTCAACCAAACCACCACTGGCTGGATGATAGCTACAATGTGTGCGCAGATTTATCTTCAGACTAGTGGAGATGCATTCTACAACACTATTTACAAAATGGGAGCCATTGTCTGATGTCAGTTTTGAGGGAAGGCCCCATCTGGGAATAATTTCCCGCATCAGATTTTTTGCGACAGCAATAGCTGAGGCGTGTTTACATGGAAATGCTTCTACCCACTTAGAAAATGCATCAACAATTACCAGGCAATACTGGTACCCCTGGCATGGAGTCAACTCAATGAAGTCCATCATTAAGTGCTCAAACGGCCCTACAGGCTTTGGGTGGGCTGACATTGGCATCAGTATGCCCCTCCCCACATTGTTTGTCATACAAATCACACACTTTGCACAGAAGTCTCGAGCATATGAAGAGAAACCTGGAACAAACCAAAAATGATGTACAATATTCACAACCCCTCCTTTGGACACATGGTCTTGGCCATGTGCCAACTTAGCAACATAGGGGTAACAGGAACGCGGAAGGACTGGAAGGTCATTTGGACCCATCCAGAGCTTCCGGGTCGGGTCAAAAGAACATTTCCATTGTTTCCAACGAGAGACCTCTGCCGTGTCAGCGCCTGATTGTAAGTCAGAAACATCATTAAGCGAGAACACATCAGTTGGAAGCATAGAAACCATTTGTAGAATGGGGGAGACAGAAGACGTGGCAGCAGCTTTAGCAGCCAAGTCCGCTACAGCGTTACCTTAAGAGATAGAATCAGAGGCGTTAGTGTGAGCCTGACATTACCATGTCCGCTACAGCATTACCTTTAGAGATAGGATCAGAGGCGTTAGTGTGAGCCTGACATTTGCACACAGCAATAGACTCAGGTAGTAGAATAGCATCCAGTAGATTTGCAACTAACATTGAGTGACAGATTGTCTTACCGGATGAAGTCAGGAAACCCCTCTGGCGCCACAGAGTACCAAAGTCATGCACTACCCCAAAAGCGTACCTGCTGTCCGTGTAGATGTTTACAGAATGGTTTTCAGCTAGTATACAAGCTCTAGTGAGTGCAAACAATTCAGCTGCTTGCGCAGACAGGTGCGATGGTAGTTTAGCACTTTCAACAACCTCTAATGCTGAAGTGACGGCATATGCTACCAAGGGCTCCCCTGTGGGAGAACGCTGGGCAGAGCCATCTATGAAAAACTCCAGGTCAACATTATCAATAGGTATGTCTGAGAGGTTGGGTCGTGGCTTGCTGAATTCTTCCACTATGGCTGCACAGTTGTGAGGGTCACCATCCTCATCTGTAGGCAAAAGAGTAGCAGGGTTCAGAACAGTGCATCTCTTCAGTGTAACATGAGACATTGTCAGAAGAATGTTTTGATAGTGCAGTAATCTAGCAGGGTGCAAATGTGCTGTCTTAGCCTGTGATATGAGTGAATGAACAGCATGTGGAACATGAACAGTGAGAGGGCACATGGCAACAATGTCTGCACAAGCTAGCACTGCCTCAGTAGCTGCTGCTACAGCTCTTAGGCAGCAAACTAGAGCCCGAGAGACCACATCCAATCGCTTGGAATAGTACGCCACTGGCCGCTGCTTCCCACCGTAGTCCAGTGTTAAAACAGAAGACATGAACCCATTTTTTTCACAGACAAAAAGATTAAACTGTTTCGCATGATCCGGTAAACCTAAACAGGGAGAGGTAGACAAAGAATGTTTTAGACGTTCAAGGGAAGACAGGCCATCTTGTGGCCATAAATGAGATCAGAAAGAGGCTGTGTAATTTCAGCAAAATCTGGAAGCCAGGCTCTGCAGTAGCCGGCCATACCCAGAAAGCTCATCATTTGGGTTTTTGTGATTGGTTTAGGAACTTCTAATACCGCCTTAATGCGATCTTGCCCCAGAGTCCTCCCATTAGGTGTGATGTCATGACCCAGATATCTAACTGATTGGCTCACAAGCTGCAACTTTGTTTTTGAAACTTTGTGACATTCTCGGCTAGAAAAATCAACAACTCCCTGGTATCAGTCTCACAGCCTTGTTTAGTTTCTGAGCACAGGAGCAAGTCATCAACATACTGTATCAGTTTACTCTCAGCCGGGGGCACAAATCCCTCCAAATTTTGAGCAAGGGCTTCTGAGAAAATAGATGGTGACTCTGTGTACCCCTGAGGAAGGACCGTCCAGGTCCAATGCTTCCTCCCGGAAAGTGAACGCAACCCAAAATTGGGTCCATTGCTTTTCCAGGAATACTGAAAAACTTGCCAAATTTGCCAAATCAATCACATAAACAAACCAATTGCTGTTGTCACGGCCCGGTAGAAGGAGGAGGAGGAATCCAGACGAGAGAGGCCGATTGTTTGCTGTCTTTTAATATTAGCCCTACGGACAGCGCAACACATGCGCTGTCCATCAACAGGAATACTGAAAACAAATACCGTATTCCAAATCAGGACACGTCACAAAGAAAACCAATTTGCTGTTGATGGCACATCAGATAAAACAGTAACAGGATTGGGGACAAGATCTGGGAAACAGCTGTTGATGGCATGATAAAACAGTTTGCACCATTAACAGGTCTAAAATCCTGCACATATCGCCAATCACCATTTGCTTTACGGATAGGAAGAATTGCTGTGTTACACGGAGAACCAGGAAATGGTATTATGGCACCCCTCCCTGCTAAGGAATCATGAAACATACGAATCCCTTCTATAGCTTCCTTACTAAGATGGTACTGAGCCCTACTAGGCCTGAATGTGGATTTAGGAGTAACGACGAGAGGTTGAACACCTTCATCTGCCCAATGTCAAACTTATCTCTAGCCCACAGTGTGTCAGGCACTCCCTCAAACAGGGCAGAATCAACAACAGGCAGTGATACCATTTGAAACTGAGACACAGCTCTGTCAACACCCTGTACTCCTCTCTGCACCTGCACAGACCAATAGAATGGGACACACCACACACACCCTGTGGGGGAAATTTAGAACCATCTTTCATGGCAATCTAATCATTAATGTCTAATACAGTTTTTAACCAGGGCCCAGCATCACCCCAGAAAACCTTGTCTGTCTTAGCAATTGAAATGTGAGGTATGCTATCTGAGAAGTCAAATAGTTTCTGCTGTTTGCAAGTCAGTTGAACTGCTAACTCACAATGTTCTAATCCTATATACCCATTTCTGCATATTATAGCCTCAGAACCCACTTTGACCCCCCAATGCTTCTCATAAAACAAATCTCTAACAAATTAGGAACATTTTAACATACAATGTAACCCCGTTGCAGAAATGAACGTACCCTTTTGTTCCCAGTGAGAACGTACAATGGAAAATATTTCATCAATGCGTTTAGAGTTTACATCTGGTTCTACATTCCATGCATAATGCCAATCTGGACCTGTCTGAATGTCAGACAGCATCATTATTTGATAGTTTTCTTGTGGTTGTGTAAATTTAATACCATCTAATCCACAAGTAACTTCCATGCCCAATTTGCACATGAGGTCCCTGCCAGCCAAATTACAAGGACAACATGAGGAAAAAACAAATTGGTGCTGACATCTTGTACCTTCTACAGATAACGGCATAGTTAATGCCTCTGTCATTTCCACACCAGAAGCACCTACAGTGCGTACAGTTTCATTTGACATGGGAAATTTTAACATGGGGTCATGCATGATAACAGATAATGCAGCACCTGTGTCTACTAGGAAACGCAAAGGCTTACCGTCAATCAGAAAGGTTACAAAGGTTCTTGTCCATGACACCTGGTCCAGGCCTGGTTGAGGGCCATTTACTGACACCTGGTTGTGGGCTTTTCCTTATTGTGTTTCCTTACATTAGAATTTAGAGAACTGGTCAGATCTACACCAACAAACAGACACACATTTCCTTCATTGCCATTAAATACATAATGTCACATCAAGTGCATGTTCAGCATATTCATATCAGATCATGACATGATTGAACTATTGCATTGGATACCTTTGGTCTTGGTTATTTTCTTGAGAAATAAATCGTGTGCGACCTTGTCAACTGTCTCTGCTGTACTTCATTCTTCCTTAGGTTTGGTGAGTGTGACTCTGCGTGACGGTCCCGTCTGCCATCCACAACCCCACGGCTCAGGGCACTGTCTACAAATGTGACCATTTTTACCGCAGCTATAACATGACCAGCCATTTGTCCGGTCCCGCCACCCTCCCGTCCGCCTCCCCCTCTGCCGGGTCCTCCGTTTCGAAATTGGTCTCTTCTCCCAAACCCATCCACTCCACCTCCTCCACCCATCCTTGTCCGTCGTAATACATCAGCTGAGCAGCCTGTAGTCTTGAGTTTCCCTTTTTCTCGTAAAGAGTCTCTTTATCTTGTTTCTCAGTATCCACCTTCTGCTGCTGCCTTTCCACATGCTTGCAATGGTCCATTACAGTCTGTAGGGAGGCTGATTCCCATCCCACACAACTGAGTTTCACTGTCTCGCTCAAAGCAGAGTTCAGTCCCAGGACCAGTGCAGCCTTCAGCTGGCTGTGGTAGTTTTCAGAGTTCTCAATTTGGCTAATACTACTGAATTTCTTGAAACAACTCTCCAGCCTGTCCCTGAAGTCATCCACTGATTCTTCAGGACCCTGCACACACTTGTAAATGGCAGGCCAGTCAGTTAAGGTTGGGTAGGCTGTTGTGATTTTCTCCAGAAGAACCTTGAGTTGTGTCTGGTATGCACCCTCCTCTGACCAGAGGAGTTCTTTATTGAATCCGTCTCGGACGTCTGCCCAGCGCAGTCTCATCTTGGCGCGTGTGATGTATGCAATATCTGCCCCTGACGGCTTGTAGAGACGCACCAATTTTTCCATTTGGTCGCTGAACTCAACCGAGTCCTTGATTGGATCTGGCAGCTCTTTTGTCTTTCCCATTTCCTATAGTCATCCCACTTTACTTTCTCTTTGTTTTTACCCTTATCATACTCCTCCAACTTCCTCTTACATTCAGTTAGCCTAGCTTCGCTAAATGTTCCTTTTATTGGGAAATCAGATACTTTGTGCCATAATCGAACTCAGAGTCCTTCAAATCAACCAATGGCATATTTAACACTACAGACACAGCTTTGGTGCACATTTTCTTGATGCACATGACAATCATCAATATAGCTACTAGGATAACTATACCATATTTGACCCAGTGAAAAATTCTGCTTCCCCAGACTCCCAGATAAGCTTTCAGCCAGCTAAATGGATCCCATCCTCGTCGCCATCTATCGTGGAATTATTTAAAGGGAAGACAGAGACTGTAGTTTCTTTTAATAATAAAAATGTAATTATTCAAGATTCATGAACCTGGAGCAGTTAACAACACATTAACATGTCAAGTCAAATGCTCAACCATTATTAGGTTGAACTAGGTTATAGTAGTAGCTTTATTCAAGATTCATGAACCTGGAGCAGTTAACAACACATTTACATGTCAAGTCAAATGCTCAACCATTATTAGGTTGAACTAGGTTATAGTAGTAGCTTTATTCAAGATTCATGAACCTGGATCAGTTAACAACACATTTACATGTCAAGTCAAATGCTCAACCATTATTAGGTTGAACTAGGTTATAGTAGTAGCTTTATTCAAGATTCATGAACCTGGAGCAGTTAACAACACATTTACATGTCAAGTCAAAATGCTCAACCATTATTAGGTTGAACTAGGTTATAGTAGTAGCTTTATTCAAGATTCATGAACCTGGAGCAGTTAACAACACATTTACATGTCAAGTCAAATGCTCAACCATTATTAGGTTGACGTCTGCTATATATACGTCCAGTATAAACCCTCCCTCTATATATACGTCCAGTATAAACCCTCCCTCTATATATACGTCCAGTATAAACCCTCCCTCTATATATACGTCCAGTATAAACCCTCCCTCTATATATACGTCCAGTATAAACCCTCCCTCTATATATACGTCCAGTATAAACCCTCCCTCTATATATACGTCCAGTATAAACCCTCCCTCTATATATACGTCCAGTATAAACCCTACCTCTATATATACGTCCAGTATAAACCCTCCCTCTATATATACGTCCAGTATAAACCCTCCCTCTATATATACGTCCAGTATAAACCCTCCCTCTATATATACGTCCAGTATAAACCCTACCTCTATATATACGTCCAGTATAAACCCTCCCTCTATATATACGTCCAGTATAAACCCTCCCTCTCCCGTACAGGTTGTGATGCCTTTAAAGCCCATGTTATTCTATCCTCCCCGTACATGTTATTAACTCTGGAGTCCCTCTTATCTGGAACCCATAAAGTCTACATGGCTCAATCAAAACACATCATGCGCCTGGGAGAGGACATGAGACTTCCCATGGGAACTGAACAGTTATTTACAGCAGAACCATTCAGATTGGACAACAATGCATTTGAATATAACATAATATTGAAAATTCCACCACACTGACCATAGACATAGATACATCAGAAAGTACTTATAGGGTTTTTTATATTGACAACATGGCTACTTGTTTGTGAACAATGACACATAGACTTTTGCAGACAATCAATTGTGTGTTGCTGTATGTACTGAATGTTTTGAGAAATACACCCACAGGTATGCAAATGTGACCTAGTGTGTTAGATGTCTCGTGAATCACTCTCTGAGCCAGTCGAGTTGGTAGCAGCCCGTTTATTCGAGTAGGGTATATTTGCAGAGCTTGTCGGGGGCGTAACCTGACATGGGCGTAACCTTATATGTCAGGTTACCCCCACTGAAGTTTGCCATTGGACAGATGTTTTTAATATGCGCATGCATTTATGATGGAGAACTAACACATGCATCAACATTATGCGGGTAAGTGCTACCAAAATACAACCTTTATATATAGGCCTATATTTATTTATGGATAGTTAACGCGTTGACTTTAGGTTCTCTTTAATCAAATCTGATATTGTATAGTTTGCTAGTCACAGAATACAAAAAACACGACAACCCTTTATAGATACGTTAAAGGATCTGACGTAGAGCTAGTCAGTTACCGTAAGTTATAGATGAAGTTGCTAGTTGCTAGATGAAGTTGCTGCTTTATTTATCAATCAGCGTTTTGTGTTAACTGCGTTTTATTTTTGTTACGTTCAGAATTTTAACTAGCTCAATGAATTTATCATTTTGGGGTTTTGAAATGTGCATAATTAGTTAACATATTTACGCAAATTTTGCAGTTCCTGCTGCCGTGCGGTGCTCAAACACAGAGCGTTACAACTATCCCTTTTGCTTCAGGACATCTCGGATCCAGAAGACAAGCGAGAGGCTCTCTCCCTTTTCATGTTTTTGTTTAGTAATTACAATGACAGCGAAATATTAATGGGAGAAATGGAAAGACGTGGACTTCGTGTGAATTATGATATAAGGCTGTAAGGGGAATCTGACAGTACCGTCTTAGAACCGGGGGTTTTCTAATGGTGTAGTAAATGTTATTTACCCTAAGTTGATATATTTTTTTTGTGTCTTTGCGAAAGGCACTTTATCCTAAGTTGATTTTTATGTTTTAGTTTGTATCAGAGCTTTGATCAACTACATGGTAAATGAATTAGTCACAATTCTCAATCATCAACCTTCTAATTATGAAGCTATGACTCATCAAACAAACTACAACTGTACGTATGTATGCATGTGTCTGTTAAGACTGCACAAAGAAGCTGCAAGTGGTCTGTTGGAATCTAGAGTTTTATGTTGAAAAAAATATGAATTAAATCACACGGACTCCAAGTGTGGTTTGCGGACCTAATATCTCTCCTCGTCGGTTCTCCTCTGGAGATTCCGATCAGGAGGGACTTGCTTTCCCAGGCGCATGGGGTCATCCTTCA
>CM055728.1:4663752-4681310 GCA_029465975.1 Dallia pectoralis
GCTTGGCAAAACAACTTTGATCATGTGTGTTTGTTGTGTGGGGTCAAGCAATGGTTATGACAACAACACAAAACAAAACAAGTATTTTCTCACAGGTGTTTGGGGCATTTCACATGTTAGTCGGAGAGAGTCAGGCAGCACAATGAGGAGGCAGACGTTTTATATTGCACAGGAGGCTTGCAAGATAATTTATGATATAAAAGAAAATAATGACCAGGAGGACAATGCTGCATATAATGAGGATGAATCAACTGATGAAGAGGGTTCAGGGTCAGAAGAGGAACATTATGATGAGGTGATAGATCCAACATACAGACCACATGCTACTTCTTCCTCTGAAGAAGCCCCCACATCTCTTGCTGCAGAAATGGAAGATGATTATGAATTTTAGGAAATGGATGAACGTGATGATGAGGAAGAATCTGAAGCTGATATGGAAGAAGTGTCAGAAGTGGAGCACGGCACCTATTATGACGAAGAATGTTGTCAGCAGAGAGAGAGACAAGCCACAATGGTCCAACTGCATATGCAAGGTCTCAGATTGATGACATAAAGTCCACTTTTCACCTGTTTCTGCCTATTGAAGACATAGTGCTGAACATGACAAACAAGGAGGGGCAACGCATTTATGGTAACAAGTTGAGAAAGATGAATCAAATGGATTTGCAGGCATATGTGGGTATGTTTTATGTCAATAAGGTCTATTGGCTCTAAATTCCCCAAAAAAATCAAAACTTTTCTAATAATGGGTTGAACTGAAGTATGACTAAAGGTGTAACACAAAATCTATTGAAAATTTATACTGTATGCTTTATAAACAGTCAAACCAGGCGGGTCATTTTTGACCCCAGAGGACAAAAGGTGTGATTATGGGCTGCCATTTCTAAATAATAAAATTATTCAAAAACAGCATCCTGACTATACTTTGACAAATACCACTCAGTGATAAGTCAAATAGTCAAAATAATATTAGGTCAAAATAATTCCTAGTTTTTTTCAGTTTTGTACTCAAAAAAAGGGTATACTTTTATGTAAACAGGGTCATTTGGCTCTAATTTCCCAAAAAAAGCAATTTTTTTCTATTAATGGGTTGAACTGAAGTAAGACTAAAGGTGTAATACAAAATCTATTGAAAATGTATACTGTATGCTTTATAAACAGTCAAACCAGGCGGGGTCATTTTTGACCCCAGAGGACAAAAGGTGTAAGGCATTTGGGAGGACAACACGAGGGTTAAATAAACACCAGGCTCGTTTGTCAGCATTTTAGACCTCAAGACCTGATCATAAATTAGACCTAATTGCCCTGTGTGAAACCTGGCTTAAGCCTGATGAATTTATTCCTTTAAATGAAGCTTCCCCTCCAGGTTACACCAGTGATCAGATTCCCCGTGCATCCCGTAAAGGGGGGGGTGTTGCTAATATTTATGCTACACAATATAATCTTTCATTAAAACAAATCACTGGGTTTGTGTCTTTTGAAGTATTACTTATGAGAACAAATCAGGGCAATACCTCGTTTTTGATAGCTACTATCTACAGGCCTCCTGGGCCGTACACATTGTTCCTAAGTGAGTTTCCAGAATTCTTGTCCAACATTGTAGTCATGGCAGATTCAATTTTAATCGCTGGTGATTTTAACATCCATATGGAAAATACCAATGACCTCTTCAAAAGGCATTTAATGCCATAATTGACTCGGTAGGTTTTCTCAGCACATCTCAGGACCTACGCACTGTCACAATCATACTTTAGATTTAGTGTTGTCAAAGGGAATAAATGTAATTGATCTAACTATTTTTCCTCAAAATCCTGGTTTATCTGACCATAATCTTATAACATTTAGCATTAAAACAAATGACACTTTTGCCCCCCAGGTAGGGATCTTTAAAACCCGTTGCATAAATTCTACGACTACTAATAAATTTATTGACGCACTTCCAGGCTCGTTCGGCCTGCTAAATGATGGTAGAGCTACATCATCTATACACAATCAAATAGAGGATCTAAACGATATACTGCGTAAGACTTTAGATGCTGTGGCACCCCTAAAAACAAAACCAATACGAAATAAGAAACTTGCTCCCTGGTACACTGACACTACTAGAACACTTAAGCAAGCCTCCAGAAAATTGGAGCGAAAGTGGCGCTCCACGAAGTTAGAAGTATTTAGACTAGCCTGGATTGATAGTACTGTGCTATACCGCAAATCACTTATAAGTGCTCGATCAGCCTACTTATCTAATCTAATCGACACAAACAAAAATAATCCTAAATTTCTTTTTGACACAATTGCAAAACTCACTAAAAAGCAATGTTTAACCAATGAAGTGGGTCTTCACTTTAGTTGTGATGAATTCATGAACTACTTCGATGAAAAAATAATCAACATTAGAAAAGAAATTGCAAATTGTACCTTTAACTGCCTTAGTTCTCAAAAACTTTGTTGTACTATGAGCCCGCAGAGCTGCCCTGATTTAGTTTCAATGGCGACTCTTGAATCTTTTGTACCTGTGTCTCTTGAAACATTTACAAAATTAATAAATAGTTCAAAATCAACCAACTGTCAACTAGACCCAATTCCAACTAAATTACTTAAGGAGTTACTTCCTGTGCTTGGCCCATCAATGTTGAACATAATAAATTGCTCCCTGTCCTCCGGATCAGTGCCAACCTCACTAAAAATTGCAGAAATTAAGCCTCTGCTAAAAAAATGTAACTTAGACCCTGACATCCTAAAAAACTACCGACCAATATCAAACCTCCCGTTTCTTTCAAAAATCCTAGAAAAATCTGTCTCACTACAACTTACGGCCTTTCTGAAGACAAATAATATATATGAAAAACTTCAGTCCGGTTTTAGACCCCATCATAGCACTGAGACTGCACTTGTTAAGGTGGTAAACGACCTTTTATTGGCTTCTGACAAAGGTTCTGCATCTCTCCTATTGCTTCTTGATCTTAGTGCTGCCTTTGACACTATTGATCACTCCCTTCTCTTGGAGAGATTAGAGACCCTTGTTGGGCTAAGAGGACATGTTCTCGATTGGTTTAGATCTTATTTATCAGATAGACTTCAGTTTGTTTGTGTAGATGGCTTATCCTCTAACAAATCAAAGGTATGCTTTGGTGTTCCACAAGGCTCAGTCTTAGGACCACTTCTGTTCTCACTCTATATGTTACCTTTGGGTAATGTAATTCGAAAACATAATGTCAATTTTCACTGCTATGCCGATGACACGCAGCTGTATATTGCTATGAAACATGGAGAAGCCCCTAAATTAGCCACTATGGAAGCTTGTGTTTCAGATATACGAAGGTGGATGACAGAGAATTTTCTGCTCCTAAATTCAGATCAAACTGAAATGCTAGTTTTAGGACCTAAGAAACAGAGAGATTTATTGACAGACCTTACGCTGAACCTAAACGGATGTATAGTCATTTCACAAAAAAACGTCAAAAACCTTGGAGTGACCCTTGACCCGGATCTCTCATTTGACGATCACATAAAATATATTTCAAGGACAGCATTTTTCCATCTTCGAATATTGCAAAAATCAGAAATTATTTATCAAAAATTGATGCAGAAAAACTAATCCATGCTTTTGTTACCTCAAGATTAGATTATTGCAATGTTCTATTCTCTGGTTACCCTGATAAATCAGTAAACAAACTTCAATTAGTACTTAATACGGCTGCTAGAATCTTAACTAGAACTAAGAAATTTGACCACATTAACCCAGTATTAGCCTCTTTACATTGGCTGCCTGTTAAGGCTAGGGCAGACTTTAAAGTACTACTGTTAACATATAAAGCTTTACATCAACTTGCTCCCACCTACCTCGCTGAATTAGTCCAGCCATACATACCCACGCGTAACCTTAGATCAAAGGATGCCGGTCTCCTAATTGTACCTAAAATTTCGAAACAAACAGCTGGAGGTAGAGCCTTCTCCTATAGAGCTCCTCTATTATGGAATGAGTTGCCAATCTGGGTTAGAAATGTAGATTCTGTTCAAACCTTTAAATCACAATTAAAAACATATCTTTTCAGTAAGGTCTATGGTTGAGTGTAATATGGCCCAGGGTACGAAGGTCGAACGGAAGGCTCGGATCTCATTCTGCCCTGCTGTCTTTGCCTTGCGGGTTCACATCTCCCCTGGGGTGTCCTCTCGATTGCTGCCTGGGGGGTGGAGTCACTGGCTCGCTATAGCTCTCCTTTGTTCGCTCAATCCGAGTAGCTAGTGAACAAACTCTGATTATCCCAGTTAACTGTGGGGAGGAGTCACTGGTTCGCTATAGTGCTCCGTTGCAGCCTCAATTCGAGTAGCTTTGTGAGCAAAAACTAAACCTCCCATATGCTCCTCGGAGTGTGGATGTCACTGGCTCGCTATAGCTCTTGTTTGTTCCACCAGCTCGAGTAACTTTGTGAGCAAAAACTAAACCTGCCCGAGTGGTCATGGTCGATTGGCGTCCCTGGGTTGATGCTCGGCATAGTGGGTGGGTGTTTTCCGGCCTATTGGGCCCTGTTTCGGGTTTACCCTGTTCAGGGCCCCAGCTTCACTGGACCCCCTGTCTCATTCTAAGATCTATGCTGCTATATTATGGTGCCGGGGACGTAGGGAACCAGGGTGTCTAATCTTTCCTGTGTCCTGTCTCTACTAACATCTGTCTGGACTTGTCCTGGGTTTACCCGTTCATGGCCATTGTCTCACTAACCCCCCTGTCTCCTTTTAAAGTATTATGTTCGGTATACTATTGTGCCGGGAACTAGTGTCCAACCTTTCCCTGTGTTTGTGTCCACTTCTGTCAGGGGGACCGCTCCAGCTTGGAGCATATGCTGGATCCTCCCTGGGGCCCCTGACTGTGCGGCTGACAGAACAGCTGGTGCAACCGGAGCTTCTTCCTCCAAGTCCTATCAAATCCATCATCCCTCCTGGACATCCCGGACTATTTTGCTTTCTCAGTTTTTCACACCTCGCTTGTTGTACTGTCATAAACTGACCCAGCCCAGCCAGAATGTAGTGGCTATTTAACTCCACAATGAATCGAAAACAAACAAAAACAAAAGATCGAATCATACAAACAGCCACTGGGGCACTTAAAGATTAAATCGTACGCAGGTAAATAAGTCCAATGTCCAAGCCAAACTTTGCGCTGATGCCGTGTTTATTTGCCATTTAAGCAAGCCGACGTTAGCCTCTCTTTCCCTGATAAAAAACCAACAACCTTTCCCAGTGCCCCCCTGTCCCAATTGTGACCGTCATTATATGGAATATGAAACAGGTGCTCAAAACTATCAAAATAAAAGTCCCAACAAAAAATGCTCAAATTAACCAAAACAACGTCGACATTATATATATATTAAATCAATAAAATAATCATGCTACTTATCTAATATGAAACTAAATAAAGGAAATAGCTCCAACATTCCGGCCCCTAATTGGGAAATGTGTAAACTCACAATTACTTTTTTTCCTGTAACGGAGCTATTTTCAAGCTATGCCCTAACTAATACATAGATTCTTCTGATCTTCTTCCCATGGCTGTCTGAAAAAGAAACAAACAGTCGGAAATAGAAGAGGAGAAAAAGAAAGAATATATGTCCATGATGCTACACTGTGGCCTCCAGAAGCAGACAGATCTTCGTTATAGGTCTCTCCAAAACACTGGTCTTAGTCTGGAGTCAAGGATTTCCCTCCAAGCGTGGCTTTAAAGCTCTGAAGTTTCTTGTCAACCTTGCTGCCTCCTACGTCGCTGTCGCTTTCAGTAAATTTGAACTCCTTTCTCCTTTGGCTTAGGAGCAAGAGAACCTCTTTAAGCTGGAGAAACCAGGCAACGGATGTTCTAAGCTTCCTCCAAGATGAGAAGTAATTAAGGAGATAGCCTGTGGGATCTTCTGAGTGCTTGACAATTGCATTCACAGCTACTTCTCTTTTGAGCTCCGGGTCCTCAGATGGGATGGCTGTATCCACCTTAGTAAGTGGCCACTCATTCTCTAGCAAAGAGAGGAACTCTGGACCCTTTATCCATCTCTGGTGTGAGAGAAATTCCTCTGCTCTTAATCCACGAGAAGCTTCGTCGGCAGGATTGGTCTTAGAGCTCACATACTTCCACTGGTCAACATCTGTGGCTTCTCTAATAACCGAAACCCTGTTTGCCACAAAGGTGTGGAAACGTCTAGTTTCATTACAGATATACTTGAGAACGGTGGTGCTATCTGTCCAAAACACTGACCTCTTCAGTGGCCACCGTAACTCCCTCTGAAGCATCCGGTCCATTCGGACAGCCAGAACTGCTGCTGCGAGCTCCAGACGAGGAATGGTAACTTGCTTCAGGGGCGTAACTCTAGTTTTTCCCACAAGAAATGAAACGTGTACTCTGTTGTCATCTTTCAGTCTCAGATACGACACCGTACCATATCCAACTTGACTGGCATCTGCAAAGTTATGAATTTGTCCTGTTACAGATGTTCCAAAATCAGAAGGTTTAATACAGCGATCCACCTGAAATCCAATCATCTTTTGGAGATCCGTTAGCCAGTCCGACCACTGTTTAGAGGAGGAAGGTGG
The DNA here is from genome assembly GCA_029465975.1 of Dallia pectoralis. Taxonomy (NCBI): domain Eukaryota; kingdom Metazoa; phylum Chordata; class Actinopteri; order Esociformes; family Umbridae; genus Dallia; species Dallia pectoralis. Next base: position 4,670,323 of record CM055728.1, read on the forward strand.
TATTTGCTCGTCCCACTTCAAGTTTCTTCTACAGAGCTCCTGTAACATTAACTTAGCTGGCATGATAAAAGGACCCAAAAACCCTAATGGATCGTACAGTGAGCTGAACACCGACAAAATACCTCTCCTGGTATGCGGCCGTTCCTGTACCGAAGTCCTAAACCTAAACTGGTCGGAACCAACACACCACTGCAGACCAAGCGCTCTTTCCATAGGGAGCTGGTCCGTGTCTAAATCCAGTTCTTTTGTCTCTGTTGCTCGAAGGTCACTTGGGATTGAAGCCAACACCGAGCGGCTATTAGTCACCCATTTTCTGAGGCTAAATCCACCTTTGTCACAGAGTGCAGTCAAGTCCTTCACAATTTGAATTGCATCTCTTTCTGAGGGTATGGACTTCAGGCAGTCGTCCACATAAAAGTTATGACGAACTGTACTGATCACTTCATCTGGAAAATCCAACGCATTGTCCTCTGCAGTTCTTCTCAAGGCATAATTTGCACAACTTGGAGACGATACCGCCCCAAACAAGTGGACCTTCATTCGATGTTCCACTGGTTCTTTATCAGTGTTGCCCTTAGGCCACCAAAGAAAGCGAAGAAAGTTCATGTGTTTATCAGGCACCTGTACTTGGTAAAACATGGCATGGATGTCAGACATGACGGCCACAGGCTCTTTCCTGAACCGAATGAGGACCCCCACAAGGGAGTTAGTGAGATCCGGACCCTGCAAGAGCTGACAGTTTAGTGATGTTCCTTTGTATGTAGCTCCACAGTCAAACACGACCCTCAGTTTGCCCTTAGTTGGGTGATGTACTCCATGATGGGGGATGTACCAAACTTTTCCATCCGCTTGTTCCAGTTGGTCCACTGGTACCACTTCGGCATAACCCTGAACCAACATATCACTGATAAATGAGGTGTACTCCTCCTTAAACTTATCGTTCCTCTCAAACTTCCTTTTCAAACCTTGGAGGCGCTGTTCAGCAACACAGCGATTATTTGGTAAGACAGGATCCTTTTCTCTAAAAGGTAAGTCAATACAATAATGTCCGTTCTTCAGTTCCGTGGTACTACTCACAATCTTCATGAATTTAACATCCTCTCTTGACATCTCCAATTGTTCCTCGGAGGTTCTTTCATTAAAATCATGGTTATATTGTTTAATGAGCATTTCCTCCAGATACTCCACTGAAATGTGATTGGTTGTAACAACAGAACAGCCAGTCTTTACTCCATTGCTGCTTCTGCCTCGAAGTGGTCCATTAATTACCCAGCCAACTCCTGTTCGAACTGCATATGGTCCTTCACCTTGACTATTAATCACCTCCCAGGGTTCCATCACTTTTGATGCATCAGTTCCAATGAGCAAGTCAACATTTGAATCCACATCATGAAGGTTTATGTTCCTCAAGTAAGGCCATTTAGCCACATCCTCTCGTCGTGGAATGTTCAACCTTGACACGGGCATCATCTTTTGAGTTAAAACCCTAGGCAACTCAATAAAATCATTAGTATCCATGCCAGACACTTCCAAGCCAGACAAAACATTAGTACTCACAATCTTCTTTTGACCCATTGTCCTTAATAAAATGTTTGCTGGCTTTCCTCTTAAACCTAGTCTCCTGGCCAAATCAACAGTGCAGAAAGTACCTGAACTCCCAGGATCCAGAAATGCGTAAGTCTGCACAACTGTATTACTCATCTGGCTTTTAACCTTAACTGCAACAATTGAGAAGACGGCGTCATCCTCTTCGCCGGCCCCTATGTGACCACATGTCTGTTGTCCAGTTGACACACTTAGCGGAAGGCTCACGGACTCCTGAGCTTCTTTGAATGATGTACCCTTTCCCTCGATGTGAAGGACTGATGGGTGCTTCAAGTGACACACTGTACATTCCAAACGACTCCTACAGTCTTTGCTTGTGTGACCAACTTTTAAGCAACCAAAACAAATTCCATTTTCCTTTATGAAACTTATCTTGTCCCGGTGCATCTTCACCTTAAACCGGTAGCATCTATCCAGAGTGTGATGGTTCTGTTGACAGAACAAACAGTCTTTCAGATTCCCTTGGGCAGGGGAGGACTTCATCCTATTCTCCCTGTAGACCTTATCTCCTTCTTTTACTGAACTGACGCTGGTTGCAAATGTGCTTCCCGTTCTTCTCTGCTTTGCATAACCAGTGATGGAGGCTTTAGTATAGCTGGTGGATGGACAGTCCTGTATATTGCCAAACAGCGGGTCAGAGACAACTTTTACTTGTTTTTCAACAAAGGTCACAAGGTCAGTAAATACAGCTCTGTGTCCACTTTGCTCCTGCAGATCACATGCAACACTTCTCCATTTTTCCCTTAGCTTATATGGCAATTTCATCACAATGCTTCTGAGGTTGGATGGCATGTCCAACTCCTTCATATACATGATTTGCTGTGTTAAATTGGAACAACCTCGAAGAAACAGAGAGAACGACTGTAGTGCTTTTACATCCTCTGGCTTAATGAGAGGCCATGTAAGAACTTTGTCCATATAAGCGGAGGCAATTTGGTGCTCATTGCCAAAATGTTCTGCCAGAAGAGATTTAGCTCTTTGGTATCCCTGCTGAGGAGACAAGTGCTGACAACTTCTCACCAAGTCCCTTGGCTGACCCCTGGTGTACTGCTCTAGAAAGCTCAAGCAATCACTCATATTATCAGTCTTTTCTTCTACACAGTTTTCAAAAGCTCTAATAAAGGTTCGAAACTGAAGAGGGTCACCGTCGAACACGGGAATACTTCTCATTGGCAGAGCAGATGCTAAATTCTGCTGAACCAGCAGTGTAGTAATATCATTTTGTCGTTGCATAATGCTCACAATATCATTCTGGGTGGCATCATTGCGTGCTGAGTGAGGATAGGTTTGCCGTCCTGTAGGTGGAGTATAATGAACCATTGGTGTCCTTTGTGTTTGGGTGTCACTTGTTGCCAGTCCGGTGTCTGATTGTCTCATTTCCACCCTCTTAGGCCTGGTTATCTGAGCCTGTGACTCAGGATGAGATTCACTGTGAATATTCCTTATGTCACGGTGGTCTGGAGTGAACTGATGAGCGTACGGATTCAGGCGGCCTATCCTTTGCTTGTTCCTTGAATGATAGGAATTCATTCCATCAGACCCTTTAGAACCACACTTTGAATTAATTTCCATCACGCGAAGCTTAGCATTGGTTGCGGCAAGGTCAGCTTCCAGAGCCAATTGTTCCTTTTCCTTCCTTAATTCCTCTTCTTTGGCTTCTATCATGTGTTTCCTTTTTAATGCCGTCATGCGTTCCATAAGTGCTGCCTTATCAGCTTCAGCTTTAATCCTAGCAGATGAAGTTGCTGACGCTCTTGACACTTGAGAATGCAATCTGGAATTACCATCCTTTAAGCATGAGATGTTAGATGCACTGTCTTCAGGATTAATCCCGTCAGAAATTCCACTTCGGTTGTCAGGATGTTCAGCCTCCCTGACAATGGATTGTACATATGGATGAGCACACTCAGACAACCAGCTTTTTACTTCATAGGTGAATTCATTGAACATTGTCATTTTTGCATGAAAATAGTCATTTTGTCTTTTAACTTCACCTTCTGGCAAATTCAAATTCAAGAAGGATTCATGCATGTCATTAGCTTCCTCATAACACTTAATGTGCTTGCCCAACTGAGATTGCACAGCATTCACATTGTCCGTGGACTCCATCAAACCACGTATTTGTTCCATATACCTCATAGCCTGCTTGCATTTTAAAGACCTTTTTTCTTGGCACGACCGTGCATAAAATGCCAACCCTTTTTCAGTGAACTTGACGCCCCGTTTTGCAGAATCAGTAGGCGGAACGTCACTCCTCACTTTTGATGTGCAAGATTGTTGCGACATTGTTTCCTTTCTCAAATCCCTTTTAAGTACAGCTCAATTTTCACACATTGTTTCCCGTAGCACAAAGAAACATCATTTGTTGCGTTAGGTCGCTTCACTGACGTGGCTTTTTATGAATGAATAACGTAAATGTCTCTTTTTAGGTGTTGCGCAACCCCCACACATCCTCCAAGCCAAACCTTTTAGGACTTGTAATATTCAGCCTCCCGCAGTGAAAAAGAATTAATCCAACGCTCCAATAGCCAAGCCATCTTGCAATACGGCTTCAAATAAACATTTTTCACATACCGACTGCTGAATGCTTCTCTGTGACGTGCGCAATCCACCTTCCTCTTTCATGTAGTAATCCAAACTTCCACGAAGTCCATCGACCTGAACGTCCACATTAAGGTGGGTTTTTTACTTGTGTAGTGGCTATTTAACTCCACAATGAATCGAAAACAAACAAAAACAAAAGATCGAATCATACAAACAGCCACTGGGGCACTTAAAGATTAAATCGTACGCAGGTAAATAAGTCCAATGTCCAAGCCAAACTTTGCGCTGATGCCGTGTTTATTTGCCATTTAAGCAAGCCGACGTTAGCCTCTCTTTCCCTGATAAAAAACCAACAACCTTTCCCAGTGCCCCCCTGTCCCAATTGTGACCGTCATTATATGGAATATGAAACAGGTGCTCAAAACTATCAAAATAAAAGTCCCAACAAAAAATGCTCAAATTAACCAAAACAACATCGACATTATATATATATTAAATCAATAAAATAATCATGCTACTTATCTAATATGAAACTAAATAAAGGAAATAGCTCCAACACTAGATCAAAATAAGATTACCTTGAATGATCAATCAGGGGGTGCTGGGGAGTTCTGCAGTATTGACGTCCACAGCAGTGGCACATGGCTGTAATATAGTTAACACACAATAGCATGGATTTAGGATAAAGGATAAATACTGTTGATTGGTCAGAGGTAGTAAATCATGCAAGGTAAATGTTGATAATGTAATCCCTCATTTTGCATTTTAAGTATTTGAATAAAAAATTGTACATCAACTTCCAAGCATCAGCTTGGTCCTCTTGAGCTTCCTCTCTGCTGATATCCTGTAAAATATATGTTGAATCCATGTTCAGGTGCATAGCACAGCATAATTTTTTATTGATAGACTAGTATAAAAAATATCAATATTTTAATTCCCATCGATCCTAAACATTTAAAATCTATTAATGCATCATACTCAAAGTTACTTGGATGCCAGGGATAAGAGAGAAGCATTATAATTATCAAGTATTATCAGTGTCGTTTCAACATTTGTGGCGGAACACATAACTTCACAATTCTAAATATATATTCTGCTTCATCTTTATTTGGAATAGTATGTATATTCTGTTATGATGGTAAACCTCTTACAACCTATGAAGTGCAAAGCAATACACATGTTTTTTTACCTGAATAGCCAGATGGCTTTGCTTGTGACATAGCTTGCTGTAGTTGCTGCTTGAGGGCACTTTCTCAAATGCAATGTTGCTTTGGGCTTCAGGACAAAAACACAGACAAAATAATACATTAAAACTACAGAATCATGTAACCAAAATTAACTGTACCACTGTCAAACCAATGTATTTTTTATAATATGCTGTGAAAATATTAAGAAATAACGCTCTAATCAAAAAATTACACATCTTTCATACAGAATCGGAACCATTTCTATATGTTTAATCTTAAAGTAACTTTTACCGCGTCAAAAAAGCAGTGGCGCATAGCTGGTCTAGATTCAAGTTGCTCTATAACCACTAAAAAGGATGGTAAATGCGACATTTCAACAAGGGGTGGTTATTTTAGTTGAAAAATGACACAAGTATTTTCATATATAGAATAAAACTATAAAGCCACAGTAAGAAACAGCAAAGAAAACTCATTTTGGCAAACCTGCAATGTATTCACATCATCTAGTGAAGAGTTAATCATACAGTCAGCAAGTGAAAAATAAAAAGAGGTTAGCTAGCTGATACATGTTGAACTGGCCACGTTAAATAAATAAAGAAAACCACCATCAACTTTACTTTAAAAGAACTTGCTCGACCTAATACGTTTCATAAACAAAAAAAATCCACTAGTTTTAACGTTTTTTTAATAAATACGATGGTGGAGCTCATAACTTGTGCACTTACCAAGTGGACACAGCAAAGTCTAACTGCTGTTTGCCCGGGGTGCACGAGCCAAGTCCACATATACGTTGCGATTAGTGACCGTAGTATAATAAGCTACAGTGATGCGCATGCGCGGATTCAAAACATCCAACACTATTTAAATGTACTTGGTGTTTCTAAGTTCATGTGCAATGACTATGAAACCTTTGAATTTTATGTGAAAATGCTTAGTAAAACCCTGTCGGGTGCCGTACCTTGGTCTGATGATCTCCCGGTCAACCAAAAATCCCGGTCAATAATAGATCAATGTTGTTCCAATGTTGTTGCCTTCAACATTAATAACGTCGGGTTTCATCGATATGGTAATGATGATTCAACATGTATTTATAAATTTCAACATCAACCATAATGATGATTTAGATGAAAAATCTATCTGATCTATAAGTCTATCTAATTTATTCTATGTTGGCTTGCTGTCTGGGAAAGAAGTGAGAAGTTTAAAATTTAATTTAAACTCAACTCTGCCAGAGGGATGGATATCATAATAACTAGTTAAACTACTTAATATCTCTGTATCATCAATAACTTTACATTTTGACCTTCTCAAATAAATTAAAAGCCTATTGTTTTATTCCTAATATGCAGAATTCAAAATGAACTAGGTTGGTTGTTTTTTTATTACGATCAGCCAAATTTTGTACCACCAATTGCATGGTACACTGTTAACTTTGGATTACATTACAACCATCATATCCAGTAAAAATAATAGATTGTTGAAATTGTTTTTTTAAAGAGTTTTTAAAGGGATCATGTATTGTCTTGTAGACACAATCCAATGCAAATAATGGATTTTTTCTTTTTATTCCTTCTGAGCAGAGTTATAAATTGTAGGTCTTATTTAATTTCACATTTAATTTTAAAAAGCAGCCAAAACATAATGAAAGTGGTGGGCTACCTAAACAAAACCTGCATGGGCCCAAAGGTACAAAATCTGCGCTGGGCCCGAACGGGCTGGCCCACAATGGGCCATCATGGGCTTAATGTGGGCAGCCCGCTAGTGTGGGCTGCCCACAGATAGCCCGCAGTGAGCCCAAAGCTGTGGGCCTCGCCTGGGCAAGCCCGCACTGGGCCTGTTTAGGTTTGGTGTGGGCTGGCCCTAGCCCACTGTGCCCACAAAAAGCCTGCATGGGCCCCGCAGGGGCATGTTTGCAGGGTGACTATCCGCGCTGCACACTCCTAACCTAGCTAGGTTTAGCTGTAACAATATCCTGAGTAACACATACTATAGATTTCAGAAGCTATGTTTTGCTGTAACAATATCCTGAGTAACACATACTATAGGTTACAGAAGCTAGGTTAAGCTGAAACAATATCCTGAGTAAAACATACTATAGGTTACAGAAGCTAGGTTTAGCTGAAACAATATCATACTCATAGTTAATGCTATTTTGAGCTAGGTTTAGCTGTAACAATATCCTGAGTAACTCATACTATCACACCAGGTAATACTATTTTCCACAGTAGAATATGCATTTGAAAGCCTGGTCACTACCACTGCTAGTTTGATTGTGTGGCTAGTAGGGCTGTCACTTTTTATTCGATATTCGAATATGCATTCGAACATGACGTGAAATATCCGTATTCGAACTATAAATAAACTATCCGGTTTTTAAAATGCATTTTTTACAGTCTGCTTAGACCGTTTGTTTTTTATTTTATTATTTGCCATCTCATACGAACATAACGGCCAGCCAGAGCGGACAATTACAACCCCATCGCATCTTAAGAGTGTCTGGAAACATTTTGGGTTCTTCACCGTAGACGGTAAAATAACCGTAAAAGATAAAGTGATTAGCCGAATTTGCAAAAAACGGTTTACGTACTTATCATCCACATCTAATCTTCGCGCTCACCTGTTGAGTAGCCATCCAAATGAGGCAGCGGCCTGTTTGCTGGTCCTCTCCACTGTTCATCAGTGCTCCGCTTAATGAGCTCGACTCACCTTCATTTGCAGGTTTAAAAAATCCTGTTAGCTTTGGAATCTTTTTTTAACAATTCCTTCTCACTGTTTTGTTTCTGTCGCGATATTTTTCATTTATGAGCACCACTCTCAAACTTTTTCTTTCTCAACATTTTGATATCAGCCTCTGTGACTAGCATAAATTTGATTAGACTACTAGAGAAGATGACGCAACTGTTTCTCTACATTCTGATAGGCTGTCATATTATGCTTCCCACGTGGGTCACTTGTAAATTGGATCAATCAGCAGCCAAAAACATGAATAAGTGATTGACAGAAAATTCGACAAATTACAAAACAATGTGATTTTTTTATTGGCTCATGATAGGCCCCTTGTCTTCATAGGCCCTGGGGCTTCAGCCCCAGTAAGCCCGTGCATTAATGCGGGCCTGCTTGTCACAGGCATGAAAATCACTCACCTTTCGGCGAAATTCGCCGTTTTGAAACCCGAATAGGTGACCTACGAGAATTGTGTAGATTCGATGAGAAAATCTTTGTGTGTGTGTGTGTGTGGGGGGGTTAGATACCAGAGATTTAGTGAACAACGAACAGGTGCGCGAGTGCATGAAAATATTAGCGCAAAGGGTCTTGCATCACCAGTTTCCTCCTCTGGGAAGGTAGGAGAATACCGTTACCTGATTGGTTTACAAGCAGTTCGCTTCGCTCGTGCTGACATAAGCGCGCACATCAAATTCAGAACCTGAAAAGCCCGCCTGGCCTCCGCGATTTAATCGACTGAATTTGGTGAGTGATGGTTTCAATAGTAACTCAGAAGCTCTGTTGCGATAGGCTTAGCTAACGTTATATACAGGTTGATGAATTGAGTCATTTTACACAGCAGGAGAGAACGCAATGTTAGCCACCTAAAGATCTGCAGGGCTTGAATTTCGGTGCAGGGTTGCGGGGATTGCGCATAATTTAAACCATTCCCGTTAGTTTTTATAGTGCGAGAAATTCCCGAACAAGTATATTTGCTTCATCTCAGACCGAAGTAAAGTTGGTTGGATATTCGATATTCAACGGATATTTGGAGGCCGAGATCAGGTCCGGTTTCCCGCACTCAGCCACACTACACCCGGTGATTGACCGACAGAAACCTCCGGGTGCTTATAGTTAGGGACCGTCAATAAAGTACAAGTACAGGACAAGCAGCCACACTACACCGTGGTGATCAACCGGCAGAAACCTCTGTTTGCTTATAGTTAGGGACCGTCAATAAAGTCAAAGTCTTAAAGTTATGAATTCAGTATCTGTTTAACCATTTGGCCTTGAAACTTCAAACCACTTTTATATTGTTTTATTGAGGACACCCACATTTTGCAATGCTTTGTTTTTTTTAAGGAAATGGTGTAAGAGATGTTTAATAAACATAAAAAAATGTAAAAATTCATAAAATCAATTTACTTTATATTGTCTACAAAGGTCTTTCACATGTGGAATATTTGAAATTTTCGTCCGGGGGAGCATGCCCCCAGACCCCCTTACAGGGGTAATATCCTTCTCACCTTTTTCACCCCTGACCCGTGTCATTAAAAGGATATTGAGTTTAACTTCTGTCACCTCTTTCTCATATAGAAGAGATGCTGAAGGAGACCAGACCCCTCTTATTATAGATAGCTCTTTTAGTTACCCAGCACAGCCAGAAGAGGACTGGCCATCTCACAGAGCCTGGTTCCTCTCTAGGTTTCTTCCTAAATTTTACCCATCAGGGAGTTTTTCCTAGGCACTGTGTATCAACTTGTTGATGCTTGCTCTGTGGGGTTTCAGGCTGTTGGTAAAACCTAATTGTAAAAAGGGCTTCATAATATACATTTGAGGGCAGATACTGGTCACGTTACCACTATCAATCCATCCCAACCGACGCATAACAAACAGCATGGAATAAATCCAGTTAGACGAACTTCAGACACTCTAGCTTTTTTTTTCACAGAAGATTTTACTCAGTTTGGGTACAGCAAGATCAGCGACATTGCACACTGTCCGTCAGAAAAGGGCAAACTATTCTGGTGGTACTGCCTCATCCAAACAGCTTTTCAAACATTACAAGGGGAATTGCCTGTATTTTATTTGACAACCACATTGAAAAACTCAACAACAGCAAATCAGCTGTTTGATACTTGCCTTGGTGCTGTCAATTGTTTGGATTCCAGAGTGACTTAACTAAATGCACGCATGGGGTAAATACGAAACAATCAGCAATATAAAATACATATAAGCTATCAGTCCTCAGTAACTAAATAATCTGTTTGTGTAGCTAAAATGTTACTTGCTGTCTGCAAGTGAATTTTCTTGACTCTTCTGTGTGGGTGGTATGAAAACAATGGTAGGAACACTTTGAGACAGCTATGGCCTCTACTCTGTTTTTCAGCATATAACAAAATTGATTATATATTGTAAAAAATAATCCATATTTATTCCCAGTGGCGGCTGGCCCATAGAGGGCGCCGCCACAAAAAAATAAAAATACATAAAAAAATTTAAAACAAAAATAATTATAATAATAACACTGATAAAAACATCAGTATGTCAATATTTGTGTATTTTAAATATGGAATGCACCCAGTAATATGTGTAAAATATGATAGTAAATCATATTGTGAACCTTTCCTCATCCTGTCTGAACGCCTCGTCGCAGCTCTGGGGCGATAGAGAAAGCGCCCCAAGGAGGCGGGTCTATGTAGCAGTAAAGCCAATTGCTAATTTAAGATATGAATGATTGACATAACATTTAGCCAATCAGCGTTCTTAAATCGAATCCAAGAAGGGCACATTTATCAGCGCCCCAAGCTCGTCCCTGATAAAATAAGGACCGGGCTCTAGGGGCGCTATTTATACTAGACAACAAGACCCAACCCTAACTCGGTGGAATCTCTCCTCCAAGATCCGTTCAAAGAGTATAGAAGTAACAAGAGGCGAAACTCAATAAAA
>CM055728.1:4681810-4731534 GCA_029465975.1 Dallia pectoralis
ATTGTATTCTGTTAGCTAGACAATGAACAGTACAGTAACTATTATCAATGAAGGACTAGGCTAAGACTGAAAGGTGGACATGAGGGATAATTGAGGCTAGCGTGGCGGCATCTGTTCGGGCCTCTATCCGGTTGTTAAGTCTGACGTCACGCGTGACGTTTAGCCTTTTCCGGGTCCAAGCGCTCCGCTCGTCCAGATCTTACCATACATTTTCTCACAGTTGTAAGTGCTGTAAAACTTGCAAATAAATAAAAATGTGACATTTCACACAAGCCAGGTAATTTATTTATTATACCTATTTATTATTAATCACATCTATAATATCACAAATATTACATATTTATTATTATAGTTTGTAGGCCCTTCATGCTACACACACACCTTTAAAGGTAACACTTTATTTTACAGTTTCCGTTACATTTGGATATACTTATCATAGTAATAACAGTAAATGATGCATAATTACATGGAACTAACCCTCAACCAAACCCTAATCCTACCCTAACCCTATAGGAAGTCCATGTAGTTCATTAATATTACTCAGTACTTCAATATATAATTACACTGTTACAATGACACCTTAAAATAAATACATATAATTAAAATAAAACTATAAATACAGTTATCTAATTACAGACATGAATTACACCCAGAAATTCATGTATATACAACAGTTACCTCAACCAATTTCACGGAGAATGGCTGTTTGTAAATTTGTAAGACACACACACACTTTAAGTACGGTAACTTGTTTATATTTTGTTCGAACTGGTATGGAATGTGGTCCAAAATGTGGAACAATTTCAGTCGCTGAATTGAACGCTTCACGTATCCTAGCTTTTGAAATGAATCTGTTATTGTTCACTTCCTCCTGCGTAAATTGTCCATTATCGAGGAAAGACGGGATATTCAAGGAAACTCCTTATGCCAGAAAATGTCCAGAATTGTGTAGCCCTTGTCTGCCATAACCATATCGCCATATTTTTAACTCCGATCTATTTAAACAACTCGGGACACAGCACTATGGCATGTTAAAACTCGGGCGAAGGCGGGAGGTAGGTAGAGAGGACCCGGCCTTTGGACCCGGAAACAGTATTATTGGAGAGTGGTTACGTCACGACTTAACAACCGAATTGCTGACACGGTCCGGACCGCAGTCACTGACGCCATTGTTCCCCCTCTCCTCCTCCATTGATGCGCTCCGTGCAGGGTGGCCGCCTGAAGGATGTGGAGTCGGGCCTGTCGGAATACTCTAACCGTCTAGTTCGGCTGGAGGATACGGTTTCCCGTTTAGTCAAAGATAATAGCAAGCTCCGAGACAAGTTGGACGACCTGGAATTCAGATCACGCCGAAACAACGTTCGGATCCTGAATGTGCCGGAGAAAATGGAGCTAGATGTCGCGCTCACGTTCGTCTCCTCGCTCCTCCTGGAGGTCCTAGGGCCTAGTGGCGTGCTGTCCTCTGCGCCCAAACTCGACCGTGCACACAGGCTCGGCCGTCTCCCTGACGACCCAACCAACGCCAGACCCAGGCCGCTGATCTGTTGCCTCCATGATTTCCAGGACCGGGAGAGGATTCTTCGCCGGCGCGACAAGTCCCAGCTGTTTTTCCGTGGCGGAAAGATATTTATTTTCCCGGACATGATCTCGTCTGTGTCTGAGAAGCGTGCCACTTTCCTGGGCGTCAAGCGCCAACTTTATGACCGGAAGGTCCGCTTCTCCCTAAGGCACCCAGCGCGTCTCCATGTTGAACACTCCGGTGAACGGCTGGTATTCGACCCTGTGGGCGAAGCCCAGAAATGGTACGACTCTACCTTTCAGCAGGCTCACTAACTAGTGGCGTGGAGGTATTGTGGTACTCTGCTATTATTAAACCGGACAGTAAGGGAATGTGTTACGGTATTGTTGATCCGGACAGTAAAACGTTTGTTCTGTCTCTTCCACTGCTGTCCAGTTGGTTCGGGTGATCTGTATAAATGTATGTCTGTATTTGTTTTTGTCTGTCCTTCTCTTGTTTTGTCTCCGTGTGCCCGTGTGTCTTGGAGCAGCAATGCTATTTCTCTGTTTTTGGTGTTCCTGGGCGGTCTCACCAGTTTTTCTCTCTCTTTCCCTCTCACCTTTAACAATGGTGGGAGGAGCTAATTCTTGTGGGCCCGGGACAGGCAGCCCTGCCACCGTTTGTGTCCTGGAACACCAAATCAAGGTCTTCTCTCATTTAAAGGCGCTCAACGCAGACGTGTTTTTTTTTTACAGGAGGTATCTATTTGTGACTGGTTCAATCTGTGATACACCCGTGGTTCTGGTCAACGTGTATGCTCCTAACTTTGATGATGTTGGCTTTGCCAATAATCTACTGGGGAGCATCCCCTCCCTTGATTCTCATCGCCTAATTCTTGGTGGCGATCTGAATTGCGTTGTGAACCCTTCTCTCGACCGCTCGAACCCTAAGGTTATTTCTCCTTCTGCTATGTCCAAGTGTTTTTCAGGTTTTATGGACCAGACCGGGTGTACAGTCCCCTGGAGGTTCCGCAATCCACAGGCAAGGGAATACTCCTTCTCTCATGTGCACCACTCCTTCTCGCGCATTGACTACTTTTTTATCGACCGCTCTCTGCTCCCACATGTGACCTCCTCTGAGTATTTGCCCATTGTCATCTCTGACCATGCCCCAGTACAATTGGATCTGGCCCTCTCAGCTCAGCCCAGGCCTCCCTTCTGCTGGAGATTCAATTCACTCCTTCTATCTGACGTGGACTTCTGCAATGTTATTTCCACCTCCATTGACTCCTTCCTCACTTTCAATCAGACAGGCTCTACTTCACATTCTCTTCTCTGGGAGACACTCATGGCTTACCTCAGGGGGACATCATCTCTTACTCTGCACACGCGAACAAATCCCGCAGGGCCAAACTGGACGGCCTCGCTGCCGCCATCTTGGATCTGGACCGACAGTATGCACGGATGCCCTCCCTGAGCTATATAAAAGCGGCTAAACCTTCAGTCGGACTTTGACCTGCGGTCCACAGGGGACGCTGAGAGGTTACTGCTGCATGCTTGCGCGACATACTTCGAACATGGGGACAAGGCCAGCTGTCTTCTGGCTCACCAACTGAAACGACGCGCAGCGACCCGGCTGATCCCCCGTATTGCGGACTCTTCTCAGACTCTACTCTCCAACCCCAGGGGTATCAATGACACTATTACTTCCTTTTACTCCTCTCTGTATACCTCTGAATTCCCGTCGGACACGGGCGTATGTCTCATTTTCTAGACGGGATGGTGGCCCCCGCTCTCGATTCTGAATCGGTGTCTGATCTTGACTCTCCTCTCACACTTGAGGAAGTCGTCCGGTCCATTAGGGCTATGCAGAGCGGCAAGTTCTTCAAGAGATTTCATGCCAAACTTGCACCCCTGCTGCTGGATGTGTACGACGAGTCAGTTAAATCTGGCTCCCTCCCTCCGACGTTGACTGAGGCTTCCATTGCCCTCCTCCTCAAGAAAGGGAAAGATCCCATCTGTTGTTCCTCGTACAGGCCTCTGAGCCTTCTCAACGCAGATTACAAGGTTTTGGCTAAACTGCTGGCAGGGCGCGAGGCTGTTCTGCCTGGGATTATCTCGGAGGAGCAAACCGGTTTTATTAAGGGCAGACACTCCTTTTTCAACACCCGGACCTTATTTAATGTTGCCTTCTTCCGGTCGTCCTCCAAATCTCCTGAGCTGGTGATTTCGCTAGATGCGGAGAAAGCATTTGACAGGATCGAATGGGACTACCTGTTTGCCGTTCTTAAGAAATTTGGGTTTGGGGACAGGTTTTGCTCCTGGGTCCGTCTCTTATATACCTCCCCGAGAGCCAGTGTCTGCACCAATGGTTACCGCTCCGGCTATTTCCCTCTGGGGCGTGGCACTCGACAGGGTTGCCCCCTCGACATTGAGCCCCTTTCTATTGCCCTGCGCTCCTCCACTTCCTTCAAGGGTGTCTTTCGGGAGGTGTCAAACACAGGCTCTCACTATACGCGGACGACCTGCTGCTGTATATCCTGCGATCCTGCGACCTGCCTGCCCTCGATCCTCTCTATTTTGGACGACTTTGGCTCATTCTCAGGGTACAAATTAAATCTACAGAAGAGTGAATGCTTTCCGATCAACTCACCAGCGCTTGAGTTAAGGCAAGCCGATTTACCTTTTCACCTGAGCCGCAGTGGTGTCAAATATCTGGGCGTGAACGTAACCCGGTCGTTCCCCACTCTTTTTGCTGCCAATTTTGCTCCACTTTTGGCCCAGATGAGGGCTGACTTCCAAAGATGGGGCAGCCTGCCTCTGACTCTGGTGGGGCGGATTAATGCGGTCAAGATGAACACTCTGCCTAAGTTCCTCTACCTCTTTCACTCTGTGCCCCTCTTCCTGCCAAAATCCTTTTCAAGGCGATCAACCAGGCAAAGTACTCATTGCCTGCATCGCACTTCTTCCGCTACCTTCAGGTGCGGCACTGTGTCTCCTCCCTTTTTCCTGGCTTTCCCTCCGCTCAACCCTGGGATGCCATACTGTCCCTTGCACCCCTCGCGACGGGGCTGACATCACACATTTACTCCTTGCTCGCGTCCTTTGAGGTACGCTCCACCTGTAAGGCCAAGCTGGCCGTGGGAACGGGAGATGGGGGTGGAGTTTACTCAGGAGTGGTGGGACGAGGCCACCGACAGGATACGATCTACTACGCCAGGTGCCAGGCTTGGCCTCATCCAATTTAAGGTGCTGCACAGAGTTCACTTTTTCAAGGCGAGGCTCTCTGAGATATACCCTGATGTCGTGGACAGGTGTGACAGGTGTGGAGCTTCCCCATGCGATCTGACTCACATGTTTGCTTGATGCCCCTCTCTTCAGAACTACTGGGGCACCATCTTTAAGACCTTATCGGATGTGTTGGAAGTCGCTTTGGACCCTTGCCTGCTGATAGCCGTCTTCGGTCTGCCTGGGGGTGTGTAGTTGCCTTTACGTCCCTGCTGGCCCGTCGCAGAATCCTCCTGAATTGGAAGTCTGCCTGCCCTCCATCCGCCTCGTGCTGGCTGAGGGACGTCATGCACTTCCTACGGCTGGAGAAGGTGAAGTTCGCTCTCAGGGGCTCCAACTCTGGCTTCTCCAAGAAATGGCAGCCCTTTATCTCCCAATTAGAGGGACTGGTGAGACTGCCCTCAGATTAGTGTAAATGCTCTGTCCCACTGGCCGGTATCGTGCCGACCGTCTGCTCTCTCCGTATTTAGCTGCTCCGTGTCTGTCTCTTGTTGTTGGTTTTGTCTGTCCTACGTGTCCGTTTAGTGTTGTGCGCTTCGGGTGATGGGAGCCCTATTGACTTATTTTACCTCTCTCCTACTTTGTTGGGGTCCCATTGGGCGAGGTGGGGGTTTCTATTTTTGTTTTTTGTTTAAAAGAAAAAAATCCTGGACTACTGTTTATGTCATTCTCTGTTGTCATCTGTACTGTGTCCAATAAACAAATATATAAAAAATACTGAACCCGCAGAAAAGTCACTAACTCTGAAAAGGAATGCAAAGGTTGTAGATGTATCCCCTTGTCTTTCTGTGTAGGACTTACCTGAGCCAGACCGCATCCAGTCAAATGTGCAGAGCACACAGAGCCCTTCCCCTCCACTAAGGTCAGAAGAGGAGATATTACTTGTTTTAAGGGATCCTGTGAAGTCTTCCTTGAATGGAAAGATAAACTGTTGCAGATCATTGGGCAGTATGAATCTGTTTTCTCGAGGCACAAAATGGACTGTGGTGAAGCTGTGGATTTTGTCCACAGGATATGCCTGCTGGATGACAAGCCACAAGAATTGGGGATAATTCGTAAGTCTCAGAGCGAGTATTCATCCCCCTTGTCCTCGTTATCAAGCCAAATGGTGATCTCCGCATCTGCAACGACTTCAGATGGTTGAATGCTAGAACAGTAAAAGATGCACATCGCTGCCACACCAGACGGACGTCCTTGCTGCACTTGGTGGCAATATGTGCTTTTCCACAATGGATCTCACTTCAGGCTTCTACAATGTTAGACTGCACGACGATGACAAGAAAGTCACAGCCTTCTCCTCCCCATTTGGCTTGCATGAATATAAAAGGATGCCTCAGGGCCTGACAAATAGTCCTGCCACTTTCATGCGAATGATGATGTCCATCTTCGGTGATCAGAACTTCACAAGCCTGTTGTGCTAACTGGATGATCTGATGGTCTACGCCCAATCTGAACAGGTTTCAGGTGGTTGCAGATGGTTTTCTCACGGCTTGCCACCAACAAGTGCCACCTTTCAAGCTCTCGCCCAAAAAGTGCCACTTTTTTCGCCGGTTTGTCAAGTTTCTGGGACACATAATATGTGAAGATAGTGTTAAGACAGATCCAAGTAAAGTACAGGCTATAAATGATGTGCAGGAGGCTGACCTGAAGGAGTCTGATGGAGAAACACCGTGTGCAAGGAAGATCCGGTCCTTTTTAGCAATGGTTCTTTACCACCACCATTTCATTGAGGGCTGTTCTGCTAAGGCTAAGTCACTGTTCAACCTTGTTTCTGACCCAGCCACAACAAAGAATAGAGGGCGAAGCCGCAAACCCAAATTTAAGAGAAGCCCCATGAGGCTGTCTCCAACCAACTGGACTGATGAATGTCGTATAGCATTCCAGACCTTGAAACATGAACTGGTACACAGTGTCACATTAGCCCACCCTGACTTCACGGCACCATTCATCCTGGCAGTTGACGCCTCTTTTGATGGCTTAGGGGCCGTACTTCCACAGTTGCCAGTTGATGGGAAGATTGCCTGACCAGCTGAATTATCCAGCACATCGACTGGAGTTTCTTGCTCTTAAATGGGCAATCTGTGACAAATTTAGCTATTGGCTTAAAGGGAGATGTTTTTCATGTCTGGACAGATTATAAGCCATTAACATACATATTGACTAAGCCAAGGTTAGATGCATGCGAACAGAGATGGGTTTCAAAGCTTGCAGCACACAATTTTGATCTGAACTACGTCCCCGGCCTGAAGAATGTAGTTGCCGATGCACTTAGCAGAGAGCCATTTGTTCAGTCATGCATGGGTCACTGTCTCTTAACTGAACCTTTTGCATTGTTACAGAAGCAAGTAAGTAGAATGATGGACAGGACAGTGCAAGAAGCATTTCACTCTACTAACAACTGCCAGATGGTTGTTGATCAGTCTGCTAAGGAAATTGCTGTTGCCCCCCACTCCCTCCTAGCTCTCTCTCTTCACAGGATGTTTCAGCACGTCTCTGGGGGAGTCGGACAGGTGAGAGGTACAGGACCAAATATCCCACAGCTTGTCAGTGTTGATCTGAGTGAATCGCTGCCAAAAAGTGAACTGGTCAACTTACAAGAACAGGACGATGTCTTGGGTAGGTTTTTTGGTATGTCCAGCGTCAGAGGATTCCCACTAGGCGTGAACGTGCTGATGAGTCTGGTGGTCTGATGAAGATGCTGAGACACTGGGGCAAGCTCTCCGTCAGGGATGGCATACTGTACAAGGTAAAGAAGGACGAAATAATGAATAAGACTACGTATCAATTCATTGTTCCAGACTCCCTGAAAGCACGAATCCTCCATGGTCTGCACGACTCAGCCGGTCATCAGGGGCAGGCTCGCACACTTTCCCTGGCTAGACAGAGGTTCTTTTGGATAGGGATGGAGCGTGACATCATCAATCATGTCAGGAACTTTTTTCGTTGTGTGGTCGGCAAGACCCCAGAACCACATGACCGTGCCCCCTTGGTGAGCATTTGCACGTCTGAACCGATGGAACTAGTCTGCATTGATTTCTGGACTGCTGAGCAGACTGACAAGAAGTGTGTGGATGTTTTAGTTGTGACAGATCACTTCTCTAAGCTGTCCCACGCCTTCCCATGTAAAAATCAGTCAGCAAAGCAAGTTGCCCATCGCCTATGGAATGACTTTTTCTGCGTGTAGGTTCCCAAAACGCATACATTCGGACCAAGGGGCCAACTTTGAGAGTAATTTCATTAAAGAGCTTCTAGGGATGGCTGGCATCCAGAAATCACATACAACCCCGTACCATCCTATGGGAAACAGAGTTGTTGAGCGGTACAATAGGACTCTGGGGAACATGATACGTGCCCTGCCTCCCCAATCAAAGGCCAGGTGGCCACAGATGCTGACATTCTGTTACAACTGTACTGAACATGAGACGACAGGTTATGCACCCTACTTTCTAATGTTTGGGAGGATCCTGCGCCTGCCTATTGATGCCGGCATGCCCTTCCCAACGATGCTATCGTGGACCACTGTTAGTTTATTTCTCGCTTGAAACGTGACCTGTCTGAATCTGCAGGTATTGTCCAGCAAAACAGTTGAACAGAGCAGGCTCGCCAGGCAGGGTACTACGACCGCAAAGCAAAGGGTTCACCCCTCACTTCTGGAGACAGAGTCTTGCTGGCAAACCGTGGTGACAGAGGGAAGAGGAAAATTGCAGACAGATGGCAATCCACAATTTATGAGGTGGTGTTTGTCAAACCTGAAATCAATGTGTATCACATCAGAGATCCTGTGACATCTAGGGAAAAAGTTGCTCACCGAAACTTTCTACTTCCCGTCAGTTTTCTCCCCGCTGGGGATGACAATGCCTTGGAGTCAGGTTGCCCATCTGTTGCTGGTAGTGATTATTCTGACCTTGTGGTTCCCACGGGTGTACAGGACAGTGTGGCAAAGACTATTAACTGGCTGATGCAAATGAATGGTGATGCTGCTGCCAACAGGTTTGGCGGTCTCCCTGATGTGGCTGTAAGTGCTACGCCTTCTGAGAGGGAAGTGATTATAGCCCCAAATGCTGCGGGTGAGGGTTTAAAGGTCTCTGGTTATGCTGTACAATTGCCTTAACCCGAGTTCTTCGCTGAGGCAGCACAACATGACACACTCTCCTTGCCCTCTGCAGTGGTTCAAGTCCCCTCCCCTGAACATGCTACTGACACGCTAGTCCCCTCCCCTGAACATGCTACTGACACACTGGTCCCCTCCCCTGAACATGCTACTGACACACTAGTCCCCTCCCCTGAACATATGCTACTGACACACTGGTCCTCTCCCCTGAACATGCTAGGGACACGCTAGTCCCCTCCCCAACATGATACTGACACGCTAGTCCCCTCCCCTGAACATGCTACTGACACACTGGTCCCCTCCCCTGAACATGCTACTGACACGCTAGTCCCCTCCCCTGAACATATGCTACTGACACACTGGTCCTCTCCCCTGAACATGCTAGTGACACGCTAGTCCCCTCCCCAACATGATACTGACACGCTAGTCCCCTCCCCTGAACATGCTACTGACACACTGGTCCCCTCCCCTGAACATGCTACTGACACGCTAGTCCCCTCCCTGAACATATGCTACTGACACACTGGTCCTCTCCCTGAACATGCTAGTGACACGCTAGTCCCCTCCCCAACATGATACTGACACGCTAGTCCCCTCCCTGAACATGCTACTGACACACTGGTCCCCTCCCCTGAACATGCTACTGACACGCTAGTCCCCTCCCCTGAACATATGCTACTGACACACTGGTCCTCTCCCCTGAACATGCTAGTGACACGCTAGTCCCCTCCCCAACATGATACTGACACGCTAGTCCCCTTCCCTGAACATGCTACTGACACGCTAGTCCCCTCCCCTGAACATGCTACTGACACGCTAGTCCCATCCCCTGAACATGCTACTGACACGCTAGTCCCCTCCCCTGAACATGCTACTGACACGCTAGTCCCCTCCCCTGACCATGCTATTGACAGACGTAGAGGTGCGTCCGCACTAGCTGATGTAGTGTGCACACAGCCACTGCCACTTGTCACTAGAGCGGGTAGACGTGTGAAACCTCCAACTCGCCTTATTTGTGAAATGAACAAGCACATTGTAGATGACTCAAAAGATGTGTAGATGTGTCAAAAGTTTGTTCTGTGTTTTCCTTTGTGAGGAACATGTTTTCTGGGTAGAATGTTGGATGTTGTGAATTTTTCTTTTTGCATTGGTTTTTATTTACAGTATTTTCGCTGTAGGAGCAGTGTTATCGTACGAGTGGTGTAAACGGCATCTTTTGTGTCCAGGTTGGTAGGGGAATTGGCCATTCTCTTGCTAACATTATTCCAGAAGGAAAGTCTCTGACTGACTTGAACTAAGTAACGCTCTTATCGTCACACAACTTATGTACTTTTTTGTGTTTTGTATTGTTTTCTCTAACATAGTTGAATGGGTTCAGGTTAAATTCTACTAAAGTGGCAAAATTACGCCATCTACTGTAAAAGGTGGAACTGCTTTGAGTAATGGTAGCGCAGCATCATGGGAAAATCCTCACAGTAACGGAGGATTTCCAACGAGGTAACATGTTGTGGATGCTTGTGGACAATATAATGTTAACTATTTGAAAAGCACTTAAAAGTTGATCCAGTTTGTTCGGTCATATATGATAATGGTTAAGTTGGCAATTCTTGCATATGTAGTTACAAGCTGTTTTATTTTCACTCAAACAATAATTGATGTATGTTAACTAGCACTCAACAGCACTCAGACAGAGCATGTTCACTATTGTCCTTTGAGATGAGCATTCATACACGGCTGTCTTCCATTGTAAATGCAGGTACGTTACCACATGTTGTAGGTTGCTATAGTCAAAGATGAAGTGTTTTATATTGATGTTTTATACGGTGGGGAAGATAATAATAATAATTCTTGTCACCTGTTAAAATACTGATAAAGAAAAAAGGTAACAGTCCAGTATGAGGAAACCATAATATAATTTCGGTTATATGTTGATTTGTTAATTTGCAACCGAACTGCTTCGATTTTGTTTAATTATTTCAATTACAATTATGATGTATATTGTTTTGTTGCATCATGGGAAAATCCTCACAGTAACGGAGGATTTTCAACAAGACAGAGCATTTTCGCTATGATGAGCATTTCATACACAGCCCTCCTCCTGAAGGATCCAAAAAGGCAGCCCTTTATAGACCTGCGCAGCTGCTCCCAATAACGACTGGGGAGGAGCCCATGTAGGCGATTATCCAATCAGCGGTGTGGATGGCTGAGGGGCAGCCATCTTGCCTTCAACAGAGAACATGCACACCAAGAGATAGGACACAGAACTAAACAAACACCACAGAACGTAACACATTGTAAATGTAGAGGCGGAATAAACCAATAAGGTATATTTGCAGAGCCTATGTTGTCAAGGTAACGCCCATTGTTGTCAGGTTATGCCCACTGATGTTAGCTATTGGTTAGTTTTCCCCACTGACGTTCGCTATTGGTTAGTTTGGGTACATCCTGGTTTGACGCGTCATGTGTGGTACGTGACTTTGTGTAGCCTAGCCTACTTATCGTAAAAAAGAATCAACTTAAAAAAAAAGTTAAGAGTAAAATTACGTTTAAACTTTATCTTGGAGTCTGTGTGATTTAATTAATATTTTTTTCAACATATAACTCTAGATTCCAACAGACCACTTGCAGCTTCTTTCTGCAGTCTTAACAGACACATGCATACATACGTACAGTCGTAGTTTGTTTGATGAGTCATAGCTTCATAATTAGAAGGTTGATGATTGAGAATTGTGACTAATTCATTTACATTGTAGTTGATCAAAGCTCTGATACAAAGTAAAACATGAAAATGCTTTCAGGATTAAGTTAAGAAAATGTTATTTATTAGAGTATTATTAAAAATAATCCTCTTCAACACACATGTAAAACCAAAAATCAACTTAGGATAAAGTGCCTTTCTCAAAGACAGTAAAAAAAATATATCAACTTAGGGTAAATAACATTTACTACACCATTAGAAAAACCCCGGTTCTAAGACTACTGTCAGATTCCCCTTACAGCCTTATATCATAATTCACACGAAGTCCACATCTTTCTATCTCTCCCATGAATGTCTTTGTAATTACTAAACAAAAACATGAAAAGGGAGAGAGCCTCTTGCTTGTCTTCTGGATCTGAGATTTCTTTAAGCAAAAGGGACAGTTGTAACGCTCTGTGTTTGACCACCGCACGGCAGCAGGAACTGTACCTGACTGCAGGATGGTAACATGCTGCAAAATTAGCATAAATATGTTAACTAATTATGCACATTTCAAAACCCCAAAATGATAAATTCATTGAGCTAGTTAAAATTCTGAACGTAACAAAAATAAAACGCAGTTAACACAAAACGCTGATTGATAAATAAAGCAGTGTACGCTACAACTTAATCTATAACTTACGGTAACTGGCTAGCTCCACGTCGGATCCTTAAACGTATCTATAAAGGGTTGTCTTGTTTTTTGTATTCTGTAACTAGCAAACTATACAATATCAGATTTGATTAAAGAGAACCTAAAGTGAAAGTGAAGGTGGGCTGGTTTTGTGCGAAATTAGCCTACAGTTTGTTTTTTAGGCTTCGCTTGCTGCTATTTTGTCAGTTTCCACAGTAGTTACCCCGAAGAATCCACAGATATTGCTTGCACCTTTAGCTAATGTGGCCTTCTTGTGCATTTCTGCGGAAGCATGTTTATTCAAGTCATTCTCACCTCCATGGGCAACTGAAAATTCCCTGCGACATAAAAGTACAGAAGGCTTTTGTTGCGTCACTGCTGTATTTTTTTCTTCCCAATTTTTATTGTAGCTGCACAGTCTTTTCTTTTTTGCATTATTAAACATATTTGCTGTTTTATCCACATGCCAAATCGATTATAGACTGAACAACGTTCTTTATGTGTGTGGAATTGACCCTTCGCTTAGCCACGCCCTCCTTAGTTACTGTTGCTACGCATGTCAAGCTTTCGAGCCTGGCACGTCTATTGCAATGTGTATGCACCGGTGTCAGACATTCCCAATGAGATATTTAGTCATTTTTTGGCGAACAGGTGAAATATCTGAAAGGGCAAGACAAAAGGGGCTGCAGTATGCATTCTAGGGATATATCCACAACATAATATGCAACCGATTAGAGAATAACGTCTTTAAAATTGAAAAACTAAAGCCTAGGTCCCAGCGCAAGCAGCAGCTGCATACGCTAACCATTCAACACACAAATTGAACGAGGGAGCACTAACACTAATGCAGCTATTTTAGAAATACAAATTCGTTTTTTAATGTCACAACTCTAACCCTATACTACTTTATCCAGACTTGGTACAGGCAAAAGTGACCCAAAATACATACTCTGGCGGAGTTATTTATTCATGATTTTTTATTTCATGTTTATTGTTTAGTTTCCATAAGTTGGGTTTCTTTTTTAATGTAAGCCAGGGCAAGGTCAGTCATCGGCGGCTTCATGCATGCGCGCTTCATCTCCCATCTCCTGCTCTGACTGCAGATGGGAGGCTCAGGCTTCTGATTGCTTTGGCAACACGGTAGCACCCGCTGCTCGTAGAGAAGAGAATCAGAGTAAGAGCTATACGACCATACGTGCTTTCACATCAGTCTCCAAAAGTCTAAAAAAATCTCCAATAAAAAAACAGAAAAACTCGCTAAATATAGCGACAAAGCCGCTAAGTCGGCAACACTGATCTGAATCAATGTGCTGACCGAGCCCCTAGTGTCGTCGGAATACCTAAATCTTACCCGGATACTAATGTAATAATGCTATTTTCTGATTGGCTGTCCGGTAGCTATATGCATTTAATTGATTGGCTGGTGCGAGACAGGTCCTTCTGGACTCTATGGGAACTCACTTGAGTCCTCTCTACCTGTTCCACTGTTCAAAAAATAACGGCGCAACTTGTGGGTGATTTCCTGGCAATTTCTCTGCGTGAGAAATACAATGTCTGGCGTGTGAGCGTGTGAACGGGTTGAAATGCGTGTGTCTCACGCCCAATGCGTATCGCCCAATGTATCTAAACCAACGTAGAGGTGAATAGCGCCACCCAGTGTATTGGAATGTGTTCAGTAGCTCTGTATCAATCCATTATCTGGAATTGATTTGTCTTGGCTTGATGCATAGGGTAACCAATCAGGCGTTAGGTTCTGCCTACCAACTTTTGATGGGTCAGTTTGACAGTTTTAAGTAATTCATGAAGCACTGCGAAGCAGGATCATGAAATGTAAATAGTGAAATAATTAAATATGTATTTTACATAAAATGAATTGGTATTTGAATTAATTAATGACACATTTAAGTAATTATTTAATGGTGTATTTATTTAATGATGTATTTCCCTTTGTATTTATTTATTTCATGGTATATACATTTATTCAATAAAGTCCCTGAAATTCCTCCATATATTTAACAGGCGCAGGCGTTTATTTAACAGGCGCAGGCACTTGCTTAACAGGTGCAGTGGTTGAACAATCACGTTTTGAACGCATGAATTGTGACCCATTTGGCGTTCCATACGTATCACATACAGCGCGGTGTGAACGCGTTCAAGTGAACAATCTCCCACGTGGTGTGCGTTCTTGTGATTGGCTAAAACAAGGAAGATATCTGATTGGTTGCAGATCATTCTCTGTTAAAAAAATGCATTTGTGTGTGGATTCACGTCAGGGGAGTCTCAAAAAGAATCCACACACAAATGCAGTCAAATTCACTGCACACAAGCAGTTTGTAAATCAAGATATATTTTGCTATGTGCATTTAAACAATTTGTATGCATTTGTAAATCTTATGTGCTTTTTAAATTTGTTGTGTGTATTTGTGAATTTTGTACGCATGTATGAATCCGGTGGGTGCATTTGTGAATGTAGTCTGTGCATGTATGAATCCGGTGTGTGGATTTGTAAATCTAGTCTGTGCATTTATCTTTTTTGAGACTCTTCTAGCTCCATATAACTAGGCTTGAACATCACTATGTCAGGAGTTTTACCTAATATTTCTATGTAACTTAGCAGACAAGTATTATAAGTTAGCTAACTAGTAACTAATGGCATACACTGTAATTGTAGTTTAAACTTAACAATAATTGGAGACGAACAACCACTGTTGGTAAACTGACTTTACTTGGCAGTAGTAATCACTAGTAAAAAAGTACTATGCCGTTTGTAGCTAGCAAGCTGTCAGCATTCAACGTTGTCCAAGAAACCTTCTAAATAACTTTTAAAAAATATTTTTTCCTGGACACTTAAACCCATGCCTTTAATTTGATCATTCATGTGATGGACAATGTAAGTGGAAAAGTGAATTATTATATAAAGCAGCTAGCAAAAATCAACAAAGCTGGTTGAAACTCAACAATAGATGACATCATCACTGTGTGCTTAGGTGATTCATAAACCTTAGGTGGCTAAAAAACCTAGGAGTTCTGACACGCTAAGTCTACAGGAGAGTGAAATCAAGCAGGTGTGGGCTAGCGAGCGACTAAGTCGAAGACAACGGTAAAGTTACCAGTGCTTTCTGTTAATACATACCCCATAAAAGAGTGAAACTATTTAACATTCCCTTTGGCCTTCAACATATACATGTTTGCCCCTTTTTGTGCTTTGTAGGTCAACTATGCCAGCCAAAAAAATTAAAGGGGACATACAGATCTTTTTCTCGAAGCACAGTGAACATCAGGCCAAATAACTAGCCACTAGGGCTGTCACTTTTTAGAAAAATCTAATTAGAACGGATATCGAATATCATGCAATGCATTCGAATATATTCGAATATCTTGCCATCTTATCAGTAATGGCATTTATCCGTGCATCTGATTGTTTTCATACCGCCCACACAAAAGAGTCAAGAAAATTCACTTGCAGACAGCAAGTAACATTTTAGCTACACACACAGATTATTTAGTTACTGAGGACTGATAGCTTATATGTATTTTATATTGCTGATTGTTTCGTATTTACCCCATGCGTGCATTTAGTTAAGTCACTCTGGAATCCAAACAATTGACAGCACCAAGGCAAGTATCAAACAGCTGATTTGCTGTTGTTGAGTTTTTCAATGTGGTTGTCAAATAAAATACAGGCAATTCCCCTTGTAATGTTTGAAAAGCTGTTTGGATGAGGTAGTACCACCAGAATAGTTTGCCCTTTTCTGACGGACAGTGTGCAATGTCGCTGATCTTGCTGTACCCAAACTGAGTAAAATCTTCTGTAAAAAACAAGCTAGAGACTCTGAAGTTCGTCTAAATGGATTTATTCCATGCTGTTCGTTATGCGTCGGTTGGGATGGATTGATGGTGGTAACGTGACCAGTATCTGCCCTCAAATGTATATTATGAAGCCCTTTTTACAATTAGGTTTTACCAACAGCCTGAAACCCCACAGAGCAAGCATCAACAAGTTGAAACACAGTGGCTAGGAAAAACTCCCTGATGGGTCAAATTTAGGAAGAAACCTAGAGAGGAACCAGGCTCTGTGAGATGGCCAGTCCTCTTCTGGCTGTGCTGGGTAACTAAAAGAGCTATCTATAATAAGAGGGGTCTGGTCTCCTTCAGCATCTCTACTATATGAGAAAGAGGTGACAGAAGTTAAACTCAATATCCTCATAATGACATATACAACCATTGGAGGTGAAAGGGAAACCTCAATATGTGGTCAATAAATCTGATTACTAATAGGTAAACATTAATAATTAAAACAAGTAAATCATCTTCTGTGATATCCTTTGTGGCATAGAGCCGTACCTGCACACATCGAACATGCTGTAGACAAGGTGAGCCCTCTCCCTTAACACAGGTGGCCACATCTGTCCTCTGGGCATGTGTGTCATCCAGACCGAGCCATCCACTGCTTTGGCTGTCCATCTAACCTGCGATGTAGTGGCCTGAAGAATTAGAGACATGGAGACATTGAACATTAGGGACATTACACTCATGAGCGGTTGTCAGAAGATGTGCAAGTTTTAGCGTTCAAACCGGACACATTAGACATTTCTTAGGCTTATTCCAGTGGCCTATACAAGATGTTCATCGACCGCACGTTGTCAGTCTCAGAGTAGCCAGTCATGATTTGACCGGTGGGGGGTTGTCTTGATGTCCTCTGAAGGCAGGTCTGCTGTCTCAGACTGAAAACAATGGACTATACACAACTTCATCAGGAAAACGTGGGTCCTTTCAAATCTGGAGTGCTTATTTTAAAGTATAGGTCTGCTTCAACTGCCTTCATTGCCTTTGGACATCTAGTTTTACAGCGACGTGGGAATTGTAAGCTTACAAGAAAACAACCTCAAAATAACTTCTAGATAAATACATTTAACAATAGCCAGAAAGGCATCCATTAAAGATCAAAGAGTCACCCAATCAACCAAGTATACGTGCATTCATAACAACCAATGAACAGATGACTTGTTTGTCTCTGACACTCCCCTGAACAGTGGACGGGTGACTTCCCCTTCCCACAGATCATGCAGCTTTTGATCCTTCATTTAAGACACTGCATTTGTGTTTTCATTTTAAGACAGCTAACAACTAAGTGTATTGGACATGAGTTATAATGGTCCCTTGCTAATCTTGCCCCAGATGTCAACTGAAAACCAGTGTCTGCCTAATGCTCTAAACAATTGTTCACTTACTCCCTTGGTGGTTTTAGGAAGATGGATTCTGGAAAGCCCTTCTAGTTCTGCTTCCGAGGGGGCTGGTCTCCTTCACTGTCTCCACTATATGAGAAAGAGGTGACACAAGTTAAATACAATGCCCTTATAATGAAATATAGAAAACCATTAGAGATGAAAGGGAAAACTCAATATGTGGTCAATAAATCAGCTTTCTAACAGGTAAACATAAATAATGAAAAATAATAAAAATAAGAAGGGCGGTACCTGCACTCATAGAACAGGACGTAGGCAGTGTGAGCCCTTTTCTTTAGCACAGAAGCCACATCTGTCCTACGGACACGCTGGTCATCCAGACAGAGCCATCCATTGCCCTTGCTGTCCCTCACATCAGCGATGCCGTGGCCTGAAGTATATTTGAGACATCATACTGTTAAATGCAGCATTCCCTGGGATGTCACTTAACATGCGTGTATTTGCACAATATTGTACCTGAATAATGGTGCTGTCCCAGATGTGAGAGCACACATGACAATCTGTACACAGAATCTGTCTGGTGTCTCTGTAAGAAAACAAGTTAGGACTGTTACAGTGTATATGCAGGAATCTTGAAGTTAATTTTAATACCTTTTCAAGCCTTTTTAAGACTTCTCAATATTTTTTAATACCTCACCACCACTTCATGCTGTAACCATTTACATCAGTGATAAAAACTAAAAAGCATTAATATCCAACCCTTTACTGAAAAACAGAACTGACAGTGCAATTCATAGTGCAAAAAATGTTCAGAAAGTGCACAAACAGCTTTGCTCCTTGCACATCCCTGAGCTAATTAATAATAAAAAGTGCACAGCAATTTTTATTTTTATTAAGGACCTAAACTGTCAAAACAATAAATAATTTATAAAAATAAAGAAAAATACAATTCAGAAAACTTTAAATGATTTGTTTGAACCTCAGAACTTATTCTCTACACTACACTCACAGACGTACATGGTCACAAAACTCTCACTCACAAACGCACACACAAACTCTCCGCATCAACAAGGACTCCAACGTGTTTCCGTTTAAGGTGCTGTATTATCACCGTGGTGCTCCCTTGCCATGTCATGTCGCTTTCGCATATCTTGCAATTAACACACTTTTTATTATGTATGTACTTAGTGTGAAATGCTCCCACACTTTGGATGACTTCGGTCGAACTGATTTTGCCGACTCCGCCACCAAAACAACGTTGCAGCTCCGCACCGCACTCAACTCAATTGCTTTTATCTCCGCGACCGAGTGGCGTGTCGCGCGACACAACGTGTCGATAATGAAATTCGTTCCCAGCTTTTTTAATTATCGATTTTTAACGATTTTATCGATTCGTTGTTGCAGCCCTAAAGTTAACTTACCTAGCCAAGGTACCTAGCCAGAACAGATCTTTAGTATTATGACACTTCTCAAAACACACACATAACAGGTTGAAAATGAAATAAATAAAAATATAGTATATAGATTTTATATAATATATAGTACTAAGCAGGTACCTAGATTGGACACGGTCATCTTCCCAGAATCGAATGTGGACATCAAGCTGTTTCGTTTTTGTTGACTGGTTGAGCGACTCGTCAAACATTAACACAAACTGGCCAGCCTTGTTGATGGTGTTGAACATTGCGGTGCGTTGTAATACGCACTGGGAACGCCAGAGCGTACATTGTGCTTTTGAACTTCCGCCCGCCTGCCCGCTCTGGTGATCTCAGAGGCAATTTACGAACGTTTTTTTTAAAATAAAAATGACTAAATTCACACACTTTTACGATGTTTTTGGGACTGTTGGACAGTTCAACATTCAATATTTAAGACTTTATAAAGCCGTGATAAGACTTTTTAATACTTTTTAAGGGTCTTAATTTTCCCAAAATTGATTTATCACCTTTTAATACTTTTCAAGACCCCGCGGATACCCTGTGTTATATTACATAACTACCTCATCTTCAGCTGACCTTTCTCCCAACTTGTTTGAACTAAATACTGTCATTTATGTTCGATTACTCTCTCTCTGTCTCTCTCTCAGTCTCTCACTTTCTCTCAGTCTCTCTCTCTCTCTCTCTCTCTCTCTCTCTCTCTCTCTCTCTTTGTCTCTCTCTCAGTGTCTCTCTGTCTCTCTCAGTCTCTCTCTCTCAGTGTCTCTCTCGCTCAGTGTCTCTCTCGCTCTGTCTCTCTCTCAGTGTCTCTCTGTCTCTCTCAGTGTCTCTCTCTCTCAGTGTCTCTCTCTCTCAGTGTCTCTCTCGCTCAGTGTCTCTCTCTCTCAGTGTCTATTTTGTCATTCTCACCACTGTGGCTGTCTGCTGCCTTTCCTCCCCATCACTTGGCTTCTCTTGTTCATCTGATGTATTTGATGCTGTTATAAGTATATATTGTAATATACAATAAATACATGTGTATATATAAAACATAGAAATATACTGTTTTAACTTCACTTTACAGTGTTCTTTCTCAACAGACCTGTTTAATGTCAGAAACATTATGTCATACCTGAGTTCACAGGAGAGCTGCCCTCATCGTTCTTCCCCAGTGAGGTCACCCTGTGTGAATCAATGGCATTAAAAATACTACAGTTGTGGTGTGCCTGGATGCATATTATTATAATAATCATGTAATACTAATACTTTACAAATACATGATTACGATTATGATTATGTATTATTCGTATATTCATCATTAAGGGTATTTGATATATTGTTTGTGATATATATCCTTAACTGGCACACAAATGTAAGAAAATGTAAATATTTGCATTCATTTACCAAATTCGAGACATTACACATTAATTTGACACCAAAAGTGCCTTCAATCATTTTTACATTTGTCATTAATCTGGGCAAATCCAGCATAAACCTACCTGGCACCAGGCTGAACAGTGTCACCAAGAAAGCCCTGGAGGGTGAGTTCTTCTGGGATAGAGATGGAGTCATGGAGCTTCTTTGTCTCACCGTCTATTACCAAAACCCGCTTCAGTTGAATCATTAGGACCCTGCTCAGAGAAGCACATGGGCATTTACACAGACAGGCAGGCATTCAGACAGACAGGCAAACATTCACACAGACAGGCAGGCATTCACACAGACAGGCAGGCATTCACACAGACAGGCAGGCATTTACACAGACAGGCAGGCATTCACACAGATAGGCAGGCATTCACACAGACAGGCAGGCATTCACACAGATAGGCAGGCATTCACACAGACAGGCAGGCATTCACACAGACAGGCAGGCATTTACTCAGCTATTTCACTCAATAACAGAATTGGGTAAATTGAAAACAGACCACAGGGAGGGTGGTGCTCACCGTGGCAGTGTCATAATGTGCTTGGACTTGGTCAGGATGGTGCCTGAACATTTCCGGCAATGACACTCCAGAAGAGTTGGCTAAGAGACAAAACACAGCAAGATAAATACTATGAACATTCAATTAACAACAGTGTTCCTTGACATACTAACTTTTGGTTTAAGGTGCTTACCATTAGGAGGTTTTCCAGGCTGTGTGTCAGGTGACTGCTCAGATTAAGGGGCAGGAAATTGCAGGTATGCTGGGCATCCACTACAGCTCCACAGCTTCATGGGTAAAAAGAGGGATGGAAACGTGTCACCTTTCAGACCCACTAATGCTAGCTACCTTACCCTGTGAATACTTCATTTTCTTCTAACATTAAACCTCACCAAGGCTGCATCTAAAGAAGCAGCCCAATCTGGGAATTGTACGTAGACATGTCTGTTACCTGGTACAGGTACATGTAGTATTCATTTGTTATGTATTAATTATGTAGTGTCCATGAGTTACCTGGTACAGGTACATATAGTATTCCATGTGTTACCTGGTGCTGGTATATGTAGTGTTCATTTGTTACCTGGAACAGGTACATATAGTATTCCGTGTGTTACCTGGTGCTGGTATATGTAGTATTCATGTGTTACCTGGTACAGGTACATATAGTATTCCATGTGTTACCTGGTGCTGGTATATGTAGTATTCATGTGTAACCTGGAACAGGTACATATAGTATTCCATGTGTTAACTGGTGCTGGTATATGTAGTATTCATGTGTAACCTGGAACAGGTACATATAGTATTCCATGTGTTACCTGGTGCTGGTATATGTAGTATTCATGTGTAACCTGGAACAGGTACATATAGTATTCCATGTGTTACCTGGTGCTGGTATATGTAGTATTCATGTGTAACCTGGAACAGGTACATATAGTATTCCATGTGTTACCTGGTGCTGGTATATGTAGTATTCATGTGTAACCTGGAACAGGTACATATAGTATTCCATGTGTTACCTGGTGCTGGTATATGTAGTATTCATGTGTAACCTGGAACAGGTACATATAGTATTCCATGTGCTACCTGGTGCTGGTATATGTAGTATTCATGTGTTACCTGGTACAGGTACATATAGTATTCCATGTGTTACCTGGTGCTGGTATATGTAGTATTCATGTGTAACCTGCAACAGGTACATATAGTATTCCATGTGTTACCTGGTGCTGGTATATGTAGTATTCATGTGTTACCTGGTACAGGTACATATAGTATTCCATGTGTTACCTGGTGCTGGTATATGTAGTATTCATGTGTAACCTGGAACAGGTACATATAGTATTCCATGTGTTACCTGGTGCTGGTATATGTAGTATTCATGTGTTACCTGGTACAGGTACATATAGTATTCCATGTGTTACCTGGTGCTGGTATATGTAGTGTTCATTTGTTACCTGGTACAGGTGAGTGCGATCTTCAATCTGAATTCAAACTGCTTCACAGGACAGATGTACGGCACCTGTGAGCCCTTCAGCCTCTGACCCTCCTCCTCCATCTGACACAGGAGGTCCAAAATAAATAGATGGGGATCCTACAGGAAGAAAAAAGTCTGCATCAGAAACTTACCGGAAATAGTGCTGAGGAAAAAGAATGTCAGCGATATAGCGGACAGTATTCAGACTATATGATCATACCAGTTCAGCATCCTTCCTATATTCTCTATATACACTTGACAGGCCGACTTTCAGTCTCTTAAGGATGTCAGCCTTAACGGAGCCCTCAGAAAGTCTCGTCTCGTGTAACTCAGCAAAGCACCTGTTGAGGAAGTAAGGAAATCATTCATTCTGTGCTTACATGTTTGCCTCTAAATGCCTGAGAAGGTATGGAGCTACATTACTGGTGGTTCCCTAATGGCAACAACAGAATAATATATACAGATTTCACTGTCAACGGCATGTCATTGATAACATACTCTCTCCATGTGCAGCAGAACTGTATGCCAGTCCTGAATATAAATAACTTTGTACAGATGAGGCATCATTTATACCTGAGCAGTTCAGACGCGGGGCAGGAACTCCACATGTCCTGCTGCCTCTGAATGTCTCTGCAGAATGCAGGCAGTCCCAACAGGCACTGCAGAGCACAGTTCATGAAGCAGGTGTTTCCTATGTTGGGAAACCTGGAAAAAAACAATGATTTGGGAGACATGAAACCAAAATTCCACAGATCAGGGCATTTTTGCAAAAGGGTTTACAGATATTTGTGTGTCGGGTATTTTACCCAAGGAGCTCGGTGTTGTCTCTGTCATCGCCTGTACATGGCCTAAAGAAAGGATAGAAATGGCAAAGTTGCATGAGCAGTAGCTCAACATAAACTGAATCTATTGAGTCACATAGAATAAACAGAAATTTGTGTTTCAGCACGGAATCATTCGAGTTGCTATTGTCTACCTCTCCAGGGAGACAGAGATGACTTCCTTTGCAGGCACCACCACAGCAGGCACCTCCACCGCAGGCACCACCTCGCAGGCACCACCTCCGCAGGCACCACCTCCGCAGGCACCACCTCAGCAGGCACCACCTCAGCAGGCACCACCTCAGCAGGCACCACCTCCGCAGGCACCACCTCCGCAGGCACCACCTCCGCAGGCACCACCTCACAGGCACCACCTCCGCAGGCACCACCTCAGCAGGCACCTCCTCCGCAGGCACCACCTCAGCAGGCACCACCTCCGCAGGCACCACCTCCGCAGGCACCACCTCAGCAGGCATCACCTCCGCAGGCACCACCTCCGCAGGCACCACCTCAGCAGGCACCTCCTCCGCAGACACTTCCTCCGCAGGCAATACCTCTGCAGACAGGTGAAGGGAAGAGCTGGAGGACAGATTAGAAGAGGATTTGGTGGGGGATCCAGAGTGTGAGGGGAAGGGACTGGGGCCTGACAACAGAGAAAGTGGCGTCAAAGATGTTATAGGTGGCACCAAAGAGGAAGCAAGGAAAATCAACTCATGTTGGAGGTGATTTGTTTCTTTCTTCTTCTCGTTTTCCAAAACCGATGCAGACACCAAACTTTCATCCAATGGCTGGATCTTGTTTATCTGTTCAAAACAATATTGTAGAATATTTCAAAAGAGTTACACATACTTTTTCTTTCTTTCTATCACCTATTTTCTAATTGCAACAAGAAGAAAAGGTCCAACTATGATCTGCATATAAAAAGACATAACCAGTCCAATACTGATCCTGTTTCATTCCTCAACGCAGGCTAACAAATAGTAAATAGACAGGTGAATTAAAATTAAAACCATTGTAATCATACAGTTATACCCTAATGTGCCATGTAGGTTTTTGGACAAAAGTAGTGCACTTAAAGAGTTAAGGTAATCAGACACTATAACAGTTTGTACACAATTATACATAATCGAAAAAACAACGTTAACTGTAATAGAGAAAATTAGTTAGTTACATGAAATCTAAGCTAGACATTTACCTTAATACAACTGCACAATGCTCCCATTTTAACGTTTATGAAGAACATGCGGGGTGCTTCACACTTTATATAGCTTATTAACCATTGTGATGTCATGGACACATTCTGATTCCTTTTGGTTCCATTATGGCATATTGTGATTGGTCAGTGTTGCCAAAACAACTACATGCTCTTAAAATCGAAAACATATGTAATCCCTAGTTTATCCTATTTCATGTCCTTTTTAATAAAACACTTTCCACACGCTCCATGTTGCTAGTCCTTATTGCTTGATTGTGTACATGGTATTACATATAGGCTACCTAAATACTAACAAGTTATAAAACAAGTCATACTCACTTTGCATTAACCATTCGTTTCAAAGGCCTCCAATATGGCAAAACTGAAGAATTTAACTGAGGAAAACCTGATCAAAGTTAGTACGTTGGCGGGAGGACGTGCGCAATATAGAAGAATCATGGCTAGACCATGTGGGCCACAAGCCAGCTCATTATGTTGCTGTTCAGGGACTTCCTAGACCAGGCTACTGACAGGGATGTCACGATTATGTGATACACCTTTATGTGGTTAATAGTAACCAGCACAGCGGTAGTAGATTTTTATTGTTTCATACAGTATTAATGTAGGGGGGAACCAAATTATAGCGGAACCAAAATGCGGGTAGTGTTGCAGCGCAGTACCTAGGTGACGGACGCCTGCTTTTTTTTTTTTATTGAACATATTGCACAGGGGATACAGGCATAGACATAATATACATAGACGCCGCATTTACCGCTATGCCTACTGGCGCTGACGAGAAATGCGGCCGCCATCTTGCGGCGGTCCACCGCTCCACTCAGTGCAATCTGTTTGGCAGGTGCAATGAGCTGTCAGCGCATTCAATTAATCATAACTCACTGAATACACAACTGATTTTCACGTGTTTTTTTGCTGCAAAGGTCATACATGTAGCTATGACACAGGACACATGGTTCAGCGTATTTTAATATTCATAGTGGACTTAACAGTAATATAATATTCTGATATATGATGTGATGTAGGCTATGATAGGTATTTTGCAAATCACACACTATAATTATGATAGAGAAGCAGAAACAGATAGTGGCAGTAAAGTCAGATATTTAATTAGTTGAAAAAAACAATACATGATTATATTATATTCTACTTTAAGCTTTTTATATTTGACACACACACACACACACACACACCACTAAAACCCCTGGAAGAGGACTGTTTTGCAGAGCTTCTTTCTCGTGCTCCTTTTTGCAGTTCAAAAGAGGTGAGTTTGGCAACGTGGTTCAGCCTTAGCTTGAGAAACACAGACACAACCAATGACAACAAGTCTGAATGATGGTTGTCGATGCCAATCTGGGTCTCCTCAATGTGTTCCCCAGCAGAAAAACATCCTTCGTTCCAATCTCCTCTCGGACAATGTGTGTGTGACTGTCGACACCTTAGGAGCTTGGATTGTTGAAGCTCGGCGGATCACCCTCTCTGCAGTCTGCACCTCTCAGAACCTTATAATAATAATAAAAAAAGAATACATATTTATATAGCGATTTACACAGTGCTCACAGCGACTGCCCGACACTGATAATACGGTCTGATAATACGGTCTGATGATACGGTCTGATGATACGGTCTGATGATACGGTCTGATGATACGGTCTGATGATACGGTCTGATGATACGGTCTGATGATACGGTCTGATGATACGGTCTGATGATACGGTCTGATGATACAGTCTGATCATACGGTCTGATGATACAGTCTGATGATACAGTCTGATCATACGGTCTGATAATCCAGTCTGATGATACAGTAATACAGTCTGATAATACAACACTGATAATACGGTCTGATAATACAACACTGATAATACAGTCTGATAATACAACACTGATAATACGGTCTGATAATACAGTCTGATCAAACAAAACTAATAATACGGTCTGATAATACGGTCTGATAATACAGTCTGATCATACAGTCTGATAATACAACAATGATAATACGGTCTGATAATACAACACTGATAATACGGTCTGATAATACAACACTGATAATACGGTCTGATAATACAGTCTGATCAAACAAAACTAATAATACGGTCTGATAATACGGTCTGATAATACAGTAATACAGTCTGATAATACAGTAATACAGTCTGATAATACAGTAATACAGTCTGATAATACAACAATGCTAATACGGTCTGATAATACAGTCTGATAATACAGTCTGATCATACAAAACTAATAATACGGTCTGATAATACGGTCTGATAATACAGTAATACAGTCTGATAATACAGTAATACAGTCTGATAATACAACACTGATAATACAACACTGATAATACGGTCTGATGATACGGTCTGATGATACGGTCTGATGATACGGTCTGATCATATGGTCTGATCATACGGTCTTATCATACAGTAATACAGTCTGATCATAAAGTCTGATAATACAACACTAATAATACGGTCTGATAATACAGTCTGATAATACAACACTGATAATACGGTCTGATAATACAGTCTGATACAGTCTGATAATACAGTCTGTATTACGGTCTGATAATACGGTCTGATAATACAGTCTGATACAGTCTGATAATACAGTCTGTATTACGGTCTGATAATCCGGTTTGATAATCCAGTCTGATAATCCAGTCTGATAATCCATTCTGATACAGTCTGATAATACAGTCTGTGCTGTGTAAATGGCCAATGTTATACCAGTAATAATAGGTTATATTTCTACAATAGCATTATTGCGTCCGTTGTAATCTAAGTGTTATATGACTTATCAAGTCTCAGTTCATAATCGGGTGAACACCGGCCGGTGAAGTAAACATAGCCAAGCTAGCATACTTAGATTTCAGTACAGTAATATCTAAGATACATGCTCCTTCTCTACTCTCTGGTAATATTCTTTTCACAAAACACAACCAATAATACGGAAATATTAAATCTTACTTGTGAAAGGTAATCCCCCGAGCCCAGCTGGCGATGGTCCGCCGATTTAAGCAGGAATATGCTGCACAGTGCTGTGGCATGTATATCTTCTGCTGCTACCAACTAGGAGTTTGACCGCATTAAGATGGCGGCCGCATTTCTTGAGCCCAGCAGCGGATGTGGCGTCTATGTATATTATGTCTATGGATACAGGTATCAAGCAAACAAAAACACAGAAAACAAAAAGACAGAAAAAACTCAGTAAAGCAAGGCATTAATATGAAGGGGATATACTACTACAATAACCACAAATATTACATATAAAAATGTAACCGGGTGGACCATGTGATCAGGCCCCGCCCCTAGCTGTTCAAGGGGTTAAAGGTTGACAGGAAGGGCTGTTCTGTTGGTTTGTGCTAAGATCACCAGTGGAGCAGCGAGGGGATGTGTGTATCAATGCACTTTACCTGGTAGGGTACACTCTTTGTTAATGTGTCTGTATTTCAATGTGTATTGTAATGTGTGTGTTCTTATGTTGTTGTTTTTGGGTTGTGGCAGGTACTTGGCCTATGTCACTGTTTTATGAGGTTAGTTTGTATTTGAATAAAATCTGTTTTTGTACCAAAGCTTATCCTAGTCTGTGCCTCTGTCAAGGAGGGCGAACTTAAGGACTCTGTGTAGAGGTTACAGTTTGGCGCTGAGAGCAGGGTGTTTGGTACATAGACCCGACAGCATAGTGGTAAAACAGTGACATAGGCCGAAGAGGAGGCGGCCAGCAGGAGGTGTGCTGTTGCCAAAGAGGGAACCAACAGCAGTGTTTGGACATTTTTCTCTGGTGGTTGGATATTATTTATTTTTTTGGGGTGTTTTCCTTATATTTTGCGTCTGTCATGTCGGTGGCAGTGCTGGAGGAAGAGCTCAGAAACCTAAAGGAGAGGCTTGGATTGGAAAAGGCTGAGATGGACAAACTCAAATGTGACAATGATGAACTGACTACTCTTCTACTCAATGCAGGAAAGACACTGCACACCCGCACAGACTGCTTCACCCAGGCCTCAATCAACAGCTTCTGGAGGTGGGGTAGGGTATATGGTGGAAGTAGCATATATGCCAAGGGAAAATAATCTGTGTATTCTCTGGACACAAAGGTACCATCTCATTCTATGACTGGTTTGATGAACTACAAAATGTTCTGAGCTCAAAACTCTACAAAGATCATGAGGCTGCGAATTACATTTATGATCATTTGGAAGGGGAAGCTAAGCAGGAAATTAAACTGTGTGCAGCTACTGTTAGGAAGGACCCGAAGAAGGTGCTAGCTGTATTAAAAGATGCTTATGGTCAGGCTCAGTTATTGACTCAGGTACAAAGACGGTTCTATGATAGGAAGCAGAGTGTGGGGGAGAGCCTGAGGGAATATTCACATGCCTTGATGACACTGTCTACTGAAATTAATAGATGTAATGGAGGTGAAGTACTGTGTGGGGATAAAGCTGTCCGTAGTCAATTTAAAGAAAATGTAAAGGATGTTGCTCTGCGGAGGGAGCTTAAACGGCAGGTGAGGCAGGATCCAAATATATTATTTGTTGATTTACGAAGGGAAGCCATTTTGTTTTGGGAGGAGGATAATTCAGGTGGGAAAGTGGCCCGGGCATGCCATATTGATTCAGGTTTGGCTGAAAGTTATGGTATTACCACAAAAAATGCACCTCCTAAGGGAGATACTCTTTTGTTAGAACTTCGGAGGCAGGACGCTAAGCTAGACACCTTATCACAGGAAGTTGCAATGCTTCGTGTACAAGTAGGGAAACGGTACCAAAGACAAGAAGCAAGATACGACCCTTCAGGTCAACCAATCTGTTTTACGTGCCAGGGGGTGGGTCACATTGCCAGGTTCTGTCAAAGTGGTCAGGCGAGTTCCAATAATCCCAACAGTGCGGCACCTCAGTTGAGTGGGGCCCGGGGAGTGGCTAGTCAAGTTTGGGAGCAACAGGGAAACTCTGTCCCACTGTAGTCAGGAGCCAGTCTACAGGTAGGGGGCTACTAGGCTCTGGGTGTCCTAGCGGGTTGCAGAATGAAGTAATGACTGCTTTGGTGGCACCCAGCCCAGTCGTAAGCATATTAATGGGAGGTATTCAGGTACCATGTTTATTGGACACAGGTTCAATGGTTACCACTGTTACCGAAACATTTTTCAGGGAGCACTTTGTGAGTCCCAAGGACAAGCTGTGTTGAAGGAATGTGGGTGGTTGACCTTGACAGCGGCAAATGGGTTGTCAATACCCTACCTTGGGTATATGCAGCTTGATGTGGAGGCTATGGGTAAGGTACTTCCCCAGAGAGGTGTCTTAGTAGTTAAAGATCCGACTGACCCAGCGTTGATCGTAAAAAAGAAAGCAGTCCCTGGTTTAGTCGGTATGAACATAATTAAGGAATGTAATGAGCTGTTGGCATTTCAATTAGGAACTTCAGTAGGAAATCAAGAGGCTAAACTTGTTGCTGGATTTGCAAAGGTACAGTCCTCGGCTAGGTTGGTGCCTGCAGGGTCCATGGCTTTAGTCTCAGCCACAACGATGCTGAATAGACCTACCGCAGGATATGCTCTGGTGGAGGGATTGGGGTTGGATGAAGGGGTACTACCAGATAATCGATTAGTGTCTGCGGCCTATGTTTGGGTAGAGGAAGGTCAGTTAATGGTCCCAGTGGTGAATGTAGGTACTTCAGATATATGGCTCCGGCCCCAGACTCGCATAGCAAGGGTGCAGCCAGCAGAGATGGTGGCAGGGGGGGACCAAGCAGTTATTTTCTGTGATATGGGCCCTGGGGAAGTGCAAATATCGGTGTGTTCCCATGAGGTTAGCCATAATGGCCAAGGCTCCGGCTTATTGCCAGAAGGACTAGAGTTGGAGTGTGCTAATCTGTCCGCCCACCAGGTAGGGCAATTGAAAAAACTTTTAATTATGTATGCAGATGTTTTTACCATGGATGATAGGGAGCTGGGTTGCACTGATATAATCCAGCATGAAATCCCAGTGACTGATGAGTCTCCAGTTCGTCAGAGGTATCGTAGGTTGCCCCCTAGCCAATATGAAGAGGTGAAGGCACATATTAAGCAGCAGTTACAACAAGGGGCCATTAGTGAGAGTTGCAGCCCCTACTCCTCCCCCCTGGTCATTGTCAAGAAGAAAGATGGAAGCCTGAGGGTGTGTGTAGACTATAGGCAGCTAAATGCTAAAACAAGAAAGGATGCATACCCCCTTCCACGGATTGAAGAATCCCTGGATGCTCTTTGCAGGGCACAGTGGTTTTCAACATTGGACTTGGCTAGTGGGTACAACCAAGTAGTAATGGCTGAAAAAGATAGACAGAAGACTGCATTCTGCACACCTTTTAGGGTATATGAGTATAACCGAATGCCTTTTGGCCTCTGTAATGCGCCCGGGACCTTCCAGAGGCTCATGGAAAGAATTCTGGGAGATGAGCGGTTTCAGTCATTGTTGCTTTATCTGGACAATGTAGTTGTATTTTCATCCTCATTTGAGCAGCACCTGATTCGCCTCCAGTTGGTTTTATCTCGATTCCGGAAGTATGGTCTCAAGGTGAAATGGAGTAAGTGTTTGTTTTTTCAGCAACAAGTTTCATACTTGGGGCATGTTATCTCAGCAGAGGGGGTTGCTACTGACCCTGAGAAGATCCGCGCAGTTGCAGAGTGGCGCCGCCCTGGGAACACCAAGGAGCTCCAGTCATTTCTGGGCTTTGCAAGCTACTATAGACGATTTGTGAAAAACTTTGCCCAGCTTGCAGCTCCCTTGCATGCACTATCAGCTCTTTTTCCAATAAAACCGAGCCTGAAAAAGGGTTTGAGCATTCCCTTTGCGCAGGGATGGAACCCAAACTGTGAGTCTGCTTTTGAAACACTCAAGAAGAAGTTAATTTCAGCCCCAGTATTGGGTTATGCAGATTTTTCAAAGCCATTTATTGTTGAGATTGATGCCAGCAGTTTTGTCACAGGACTGTGGGGAAGGAAGAAGACCAGTTGCCTACGCAAGTCGTGGTCTTCGGTCATCGGAAAGGAACATGGAGAACTACAGTGCGATGAAGCTGGAGTTGCTGGCATTGAAGTGGGCGGTGACGGACAAATATCGTGAGTACCTGATAGGAAATAAGTTCACAGTGTTCACAGATAACAACCCACTGAGCCATTTGAAAACTGCGAAATTAGGGGCCATTGAGCAGAGGTGGGTGTCGGAACTGGCACGGTTTGATTTTGATGTTGTGTATCGACCAGGCCGAGAGAATGGAAATGCGGATGCCCTGTCCAGGCAGTATTCAGAGAACCAGAACACGGGGGACCCATCTGAGAGCATGGAAGAAACAGAGGAGGTAACAAGCTCACTGACGGCTAGGATAAGGTCTGGGTACGCAGCGGTGGTGAGTGAGCACGGGTCCTCGTTTAGTTTCCCCGTATGTTCCGCGGAGGGATTGGCAGCTCAGCAGCAAGAAGATCCTGTGATCAGGTCTTTCTTAAAGTACTGGAGGAGAGGGATGAGGCCTGAGAAACGAGAAAGGGCAGAGAAAGACATTAAGACTGTTGAGCTGTTACGTCAGTGGGACAAAATCGAGGAGAGCAATGGCGTACTGTACCGTAGATTTTGGGACGTGCGGCATGGTCAGGTGAAGCAGATGCTACTGCCCCAGGGCCTCCAAGGAGAAGTCTTACAGCGGATGCACGATGGGAATGGGCATCAGGGAGTTGAGAGGACTTTTAAACTGATTAGAGCAAGATATTACTGGCCCGGGATGTACCAGGAAGTAGAACGCTATTGTAAGCAATGTGGGCGATGTATAGTGGCCAAAGCCCCTTTGCCGCGGATTGTGACCGCAATGGGAAGTCTGTTGGCATCAAAGCCATTTGAAGTGGTGGCAATGGACTTCACAGTGTTGGAACGTTCGAGTGATGGTCGGGAGAATGTGCTTGTTTTAACTGATGTGTTTTCCAAGTTTACAGTTGCTATCCCAACTAAAGACCAGTAGGCTACCACAGTTGCAAAGGCTATAGTCAAGGAGTGGATTCAACGATTTGGGGTGCCGCACCAGGGGATGTGTTTTGAGGCAGAGATCATCCAAAACCTCTGCAAGATCTACGGGATCAAAAAGAGCCGCACAACTCCCCACCGGCCACAGGGCAATGGGCAGTGTGAGAGGTTTAACCGGACTCTCCATGACTTGCTACGAACTCTGTCACCAGAAAGGAAGCGAAGGTGGGTTGAGCACCT
The DNA here is from genome assembly GCA_029465975.1 of Dallia pectoralis. Lineage (NCBI taxonomy): Eukaryota > Metazoa > Chordata > Actinopteri > Esociformes > Umbridae > Dallia > Dallia pectoralis. The sequence goes on from CM055728.1 coordinate 4,714,330, forward strand.
GCCAGAGGTAGTGTTCGTGTATAACACTACGGAGCACGCAAGTACAGGCTATACTCCGTATTTCTTGATGTTTGGCCATGATGGGCATTGACAGAGGAGAGGAACCAGGGACCATCGATGACTGGGTCCAATGCCATCAGACACGCCTCCAGGAAGCCCGAGCTAGTGCTAGAAGGCAAATGGAACAGGCAGCTGATGCAAGGAAGCGGATACATGGGCCAGCAACTCGGAATGGCACACTGCCGATTAACCAGTTGGTATACAGGAAGAATCATTCCTTCAGGGGTAGACACAAGATCCAAGATGTGTGGATGCCGATCCCCTATAGAGTAATTTCCCAACCAGACCTTGAAAAGCCGGTGTATACAGTGGTTCCTGTTGATGGATCGAAGGCCCCGAAGAATATCCATCGGATGGAGTTGCGGCCATGTGGGCCGGAGCAAGGCCCCTCTGTTGTTGTGCAGGATTGGCGAACCAGTATGGACACTGGACGATCCACAACCTTGATGGATGCGGATGAGGATGAGTTGGGAGCCGTGTGGGTGGTAAGGCAACACCCGCAAAGAGGACCATCACCTGAAAGCCCACCTACAAGGGAGGCAGAATTATCACTCTCTGTTTCAGGAGTAAGGGAAAAGGGCTCAAGCGAGCCCCTTCCTGGGATCAGTAGCTCATCAGAGTCAGACCAGGCCGAGCTGGAGGTGCCACCTGGATCCCCAGTGCAACTGCGGAGGTCGAAGAGAAATACAGCGGGGAAACATTCAAATCCTACCCGATTGCCAAGGTCTGTGGTGTGGAGCCCGGGGGGGGGAAGGGGGGGGCTGTGTCGGATGGTAGCCCATACCAATAAGCCCACCCTCTAGTATTGGCAGGGATCAGCAGGAACCAGTGTAGGGGTGGTGGAGTTGATCATCTATTTTACTTTACTAATCATCGGGACGATGATCATTTTTGTGAGGGGTGAATGTAACCGGGTGGACCATGTGATCAGGCCCCGCCCCTAGCTGTTCAAGGGGTTAAAGGTTGACAGGAAGGGCTGTTCTGTTGATTTGTGCTAAGATCACCAGTGGAGCAGCGAGGGGATGTGTGTATCAATGCACTTTACCTGGTAGGGTACACTCTTTCACCAAGAACAAGGGATAATTTATAATGAAGCCACAATTTCTTTAAGCAGTGAAGAGGTTTTAACAGCTTTCTTATTTGTAGATAAACAAAGAGAGTCATAAAATAGTTTTAAATCAACACAAAAAAGAATTAAATTAGGCTTAGAATCAGTCACTCTACATTTATGAAGATGAAACTCGCCACATAAAGTAAGCTTTAATCTGTCATCCATCACCTTTGACCTGGAGTCCCAAAACAAAAACAGCACATTCACAACTTCAAAAGTAAAGAGTTTGTAATAAGCAGAAAAAATAAGACCAGCTACCTTCCTCCAGAACTCCCTTGAATTATCACATTCAAAAAACAAATGTGGTATTGTTTCAACATTAGAGTTACAGAAAGTGCAGAGTGAAGAGAAGTCCAAACTAAACCTAGAAAGAAATAAGTTACAGGGATAGTAATTATGTAAAATTAGTAAAGTAAAGCTCCTTCCATTTGTTAGGTAATAGAAACGTATTAATACCAGACCATATACTAACAGTAGGAAGAGAAGGATAGTTTAATTTCCATTTGAGAAAAGCTCTGGGATGACAGCTAAACTTCCCAACAAGAACTCTTCTAATCCAAAAATTGTTACATTTGATATTGGAAAGCTCCAAACCTCCAATAGATAACTTGGGCATTTCACAAGCAGATACATTGTAACTACAGTATGACCTAACCAAATGCAAAAGTTTAGGTGAAATAGACTTAATAACCCAGTTATAAACTTTAGGCGAAGAAACCACTCCAAAAAGGTTGATAAATTCAATGTAAGAATAAAAGCTGCCATCCTTCTTCAACAGATCCAAAACAAAAATTACACCTTTGTCAACCCAATCCTTAATAAAGTTAGACTTCTTTCCACGCAGCACACCCTGATTGTTCCATATAATACTCCTATGAGGGGAAAATTGTGGCAAAAAGCAAGCTTACAGGCCTCCAATGCTTGCTTGTGAAAATTAGCAAGCTTGAACGGACGTTTATTGCATTTAAAGTCGCAAGACAATAAAAATGTTAACCCCCCACGTTTTTCAAAAATGAATTTAGGAACGTGAAACCATAACAAATTAGAATCATCATTCAGACAACGTTTCACCCAGCCGATCTTAAAAACCTGATTGAGAGTACTGAAGTCCAAAGCATTCACACCTCCCTCCAAAGTATTTCTTATCAGAGTCTTCCTCCTAACATACTCAGTTTTATTTTTCCATAAGAATTTAAATAATATAGAGTCGATAGAAGAGCAGGTTTTCGGGTCGATATATAAGGACAAAGCTGGGTAAACAATCCTAGAGATACCTTCAGCTTTAGAAATCAAAATACGACCATAGATACGTTTCTTTGTAGCCAGCAGTTGAAGACATTCTTTAATTTTTTTGTCCGTTGTGACAAATTATTTATGATTCTATCTTTGGGTGATTTACTTATTAAAATGCCTAAATACCTTACCGAATTTTTGACCTCAATACCTTCTATATGATCTTTTTCAAGACTGTGAATAGGTAGGATTTCACTTTTATTTCGATTAATAGTGAGACCTGAAGCATTAGAAAATGTTTTTAAAGCTTCCAAAATGACAGGAACCTGTTTTTCATCTTTTAAGAACAGACAGGTGTCATCCGCTAGTTGACTAATAAGAAAAGTGTGTTCAGCTACAACAATACCCTGAACATCTACACAGCGAGTAATAAAAATATTAAGAAATTCTGTAACTAATAAAAACAAAAAAGGCAAAAACGGACATCCTTGTCTGATGCCCCTGCATCAATTCATTATAATCTAAGAAGTCTAAAACAAGACAAATGTTATTTGCTATATGCCTACCTTTCATGAAGCCAGATTGAGAAACTGAGACAAGTTCTTCTAAGCATGGTTTCAATCTATTTGCATAAAGGGAAGCTAACAATTTATAATCCGAATTAAGTAAAGTAATTGGGCGCCAATTATCTAAATATGAAGAATCTTTGTTAGGCTTTGGAATTAAAGTGATCAGGCTCTGTTTCATGGACTCAGTCAATTCACCTTCCTTTATACAAGTCCTTCAAAAGGCAGTCCATCTGGACCAGGGCTTTTATTGAGGGGGGCTTTCTGGATAATCACATCCAACTCTCCCATAGACAAATCCATCTCACAAGACGATCGATTTTCATCACTTATAATAGGTGTGAATGCATGAACTCTCCCAAAAAAACTATCAGCAAACTGAGGATTAAATGAAGAAGAATAAAGCTGCGTATAAAAATTGGAAACAAAATTAGAAACTCTATCTTCATCTGTGACCAAATTGCCCTCAATAATTAGAGAAGATATTTTCTTAGATGTCCCTCTTTTCTTTTCTAAATTAAAAAAATACGCAGAATTTTTTTCACCGAATTCTAGCCACTTTACTCTGGATCTAACAAATGCACCCTTAGCCTTTTCTGCATACAAGTTATTTAACTCTTCTTTAAGGATGTGCAGAGCTGCTATATCATTTTCATTTGTCTGTTGCTTGCCTAAAATTTGATTCATTTCGTATAATATAGAAGTATACTTTAAGGATTTTGCCATTGCTAACTGTTTACTAAAACGAATAGAGAATTGTCTACACTCGTATCTAAACATTTCCCAATTAGAAGATACTGAGACACCAGGCTTTGTTTTAAATTCTTCAATGATGTTCTCTGCCTCCCCGGGAATCATCACCTTAACGTGGTGGAGAGGTTTGTGTGCCCCTATGAACCTGAGGGCTGGGTTGTCTGGAGCTTCATGCTCCTGGTAGGGTTTCCCAAGGCAAAGTGGTCTCAGGCGAGGGGCCAGACTAAGAATGGTTCACCAAGACCCCATGAAAGATAGAGGGAGAAGGAGCGAGACCCTGCCTGGAGGAAGCCCAGGGCCCTCGTCTGGAGCCAGGCCCAGACGGCGGGCTCGAAAGCGAGCGTCTGGTGGCCGGGTTTGCCACGGAGCCCGGCCGGGCACAGCCCGAACGAGATACGTGGCATCTCTCTCCTCTCCATCCTGTGGGCCCACCACTCACAGGAACAACCGCAGGGGTCGGGTGCGCTGTCATATGGGTGGCAGTGAAGGTGGGGGGTCTCGACGGATCAGACCCGGGCGGCAGAAGCTTGCTTTGGGGACGTGGAACGTCACCTCACTGGGGGGGAAGGAGCCAGAACTTGTGCGTGAGGTGGAGCGATACCAGTTGGATCTGGTGGGACTTACCTCTACGCACAACCGTGGCTCTGGAACCTTACTCCTGGATAGGGGTTGGACTCTGTTCTTCTCTGGAGTTGCCCAGGGTGAGAGGCGGCGGGCTGGTGTGGGGATACTCACGAGCCCACGTCTGAGCACGGCGGTGTTGGAGTTTACCCCGGTGGATGAGAGGTTTGCCTCCCTACGCCTAAGGGTGGTGGGGGGGAAAACTCTGACTGTTGTTTGTGCTTATGCACCAAACAGCAGTTCGGAGTATTCAGCCTTCTTGGAGACCCTGAAGGGAGTCCTATATAGGGCTCCAGTAGGGGACTCCATCATTCTGCTGGGAGACTTCAACGCACATGTGGGCAACGATGGAGACACCTGGAGAGGCGTGATTGGGAGGAACGGCCTCCCTGATCTAAACCCGAGCGGTCGTTTGTTATTGGACTTCTGTGCTAGTCATGGATTGTCTATAACAAACACCATGTTCGAACATAAGGAGGCGCATAAGTGTACATGGTACCAGAGCACCCTAGGCCGAAGGTCAATGATCGATTTTGTGATCGTATCGGCTGATCTAAGGCCGCATGTTTTGGACACTCGGGTGAAGAGAGGGGCAGAGCTGTCAACTGATCACCATCTGGTAGTGAGTTGGATCAGAGGGTGGGGAAAGACTTTGGACAGACCAGGTAAGCCCAAACGGATAGTGCGGGTGAACTGGGAACGTCTGGAGGAGGCCCCTGTCCGAAAGATCTTCAACTCACACCTCCGGCTGAGCTTTTCAGGCATCCCTGTGGAGGTTGGGGGCATTGAACCTGAGTGGGCAATGTTCAAAGCTTCTATTGCTGAAGCTGCGGCGGTGAGCTGTGGTCTCAAGGTCCTAGGTGCCTCAAGGGGTGGTAACCCTAGAACACCGTGGTGGACCACGGTGGTCAGGGAAGCTGTCCGACTGAAGAAGGAGGCCTTCAGGGATATGCTAGCCCTGGGGACTCCGGAGGCAGTTGCAGGGTACCGACAGGCCCGAAGGGCTGCAGCCGCTGCCGTGTCAGAGGCAAAGCAGCGGGTGTGGGAGAAGTTTGGAGAAGCTATGGAGAAGGACTTTCGGTCGGCACCAAAATGCTTCTGGAAAACCGTTCGGCACCTCAGAAGGGGAAAACGGGGAACCATCCAAGCTGTGTACAGTAAGGATGGGACACTGTTGACCTCAACTGATGATGTGATCGGGCGCTGGAAAGAGCATTTTGAGGAGCTCCTGAATCCGACCTACACGCCCTCTAGTACAGAGGCAGAGCTGGAGGCTGATGGAGGGTCATCGTCAGTTTCCCTGGGGGAAGTCGCTGAGGTAGTCAAACAACTCCACAGTGGCAAAGCCCCAGGGACTGATGAGATTCGTCCAGAAATGCTAAAAGCTTTGGGTGGGGAAGGGCTGTCTTGGTTGACACGCCTCTTCAACATTGCATGGAAGTCTGGGACAGTGCCAGAGGAGTGGCAGACCGGGGTGGTGGTTCCCCTCTTTAAAAAGGGGGACCAGAGAGTGTGTGCCAATTACAGAGGTATCACACTCCTCAGCCTCCCTGGTAAAGTGTACTCCAAAGTGCTGGAAAGGAGGGTTCGGCCAATAGTCGAACCTCAGATTGAAGAGGAACAATGCGGTTTTCGTCCTGGCCGGGGAACCACGGACCAGCTCTTTACTCTCGCAAGGATCCTGGAGGGGGCCTGGGAGTATGCCCATCCAGTCTACATGTGTGGATCTGGAGAAGGCGTATGACCGGGTACCCCGGGATCTTTTGTGGGAGGTGCTGCGGGAGTATGGGGTGAGGGGGTCTCTTCTCAGGGCCATCCAATCTCTGTACGCTCAAAGCATGAGCTGTGTCCGTGTCCTCGGCAGTAAGTCGGATTTGTTCCAGGTGGGGGTTGGCCTCCGCCAGGGCTGCGCTTTGTCACCAATCCTGTTTGTAATATTCATGGACAGGATATCAAGGCGTAGTCATGGGGGGGAGGGGTTCCCGTTCGGTGGGCTGATGGTCACATCACTGCTTTTTGCGGATGATGTGGTCCTGATGGCCTCATCGGTCGGTGACCTTCAGCACTCACTGGATCGGTTCGCAGCCGAGTGTGAAGCGGCTGGGATGAGGGTTAGCACCTCCAAATCTGAGGCCATGACTCTCAGCAGGAAACCGGTGGAGTGCCTACTCCGGGTAGGGAATGAGTCCTTACTCCAAGTGAAGGAGTTCAAGTTCCTCGGGGTCTTGTTCGCGAGTGAGGGAACAATGGAGCGGGAGATTGGTCGGAGGATCGGAGCAGCGGGGGCGGTGTTGCATTCGCTTCACCGCACCGTTGTGACGAAAAGAGAGCTGAGCCGAAAGGCAAAGCTCTCGATCTACCGGTCAATCTTTGTTCCTACCCTCACCTATGGTCATGAAAGCTGGGTCATGACCGAAAGAACGAGATCGCGGGTACAAGCGGCCGAAATGGGTTTTCTCAGAAAGGTGGCTGGCCTCTCCCTTAGGGATAGGGTGAGAAGCTCAGTCATCCGAGAGGAACTCGGAGTAGAGCCGCTGCTCCTTTGCATAGAAAGGAGCCAGTTGAGGTGGTTCGGGCATCTTGTACGAATGCCACCTGGGCGCCTCCCTAGAGAGGTGTTCCAGGCACGTCCAGCTGGGAGGAGACCTCGGGGAAGACCCAGGACTAGGTGGAGAGATTATATCTCCACACTGGCCTGGGAACGCCTCGGGATTCCCCAGTCAGAGCTGGCTAATGTTGCCCGGGAAAGGGAAGTTTGGGGTCCCCTGCTAGAGCTGCTACCCCCGAGACCCGACCCCGGATAAGCGGTTGAAGATGAGATGAGATGATGTTCTTAATACCTGAACAATAGGAAGGAATCTGTAGAAGAGAACAATTTAGCTTCCAATACCCGGGGTTTCTCTGACCACCAGTACCAGAATCAGATAAAAAGAGATAGATAAAAGAATGATCTGTGCAGGACAAATACTACTGGACCTAATAGAAGAAGACATAAAGTCTGACGTAAGCCAGTAATCTATACGCGATTTTTTCGAGAGATCTTTACTAAACCAAGTATATGAACAATCTTTATTATGCATAAACCTATAAGCACCCAAAAGAGATAGGTTACTACAAAAATCATTAATAATATTGTTACATCTGCATGCCTCTTGTTTTGGGGGAAATCTATCCAGACATAGGTCAGGAGCTTCATTAAAATCTCCTCCAACTATTACTGCCGCAGATGGGTATTTATTTTTCAACTCAAGAATTTTAGAAGACAGATCCTGATAAAATAAGCTATTTTGTGTGTGATTATTAAAACCATAAACATTAATCAAGATAAAGAAAACATCCCCTAGAAGAATAACAGCAATTATATATCTACCCTCGTCAGAAGAACTAGATTGCAAAATCGAGCCACTAAAATTACGGTCAAATAAAATCAAGACTCCAGCGGAGTGGTTAGTACCATGAGAAAATAAAACCTTACTTCCCCACTGAGTGCGCCAGAAAGTTTAATCTTCGTAACAAGAATGACTTTATTGAAAAAAATATACATCCCTTTTCTGTGACGTACAAAATAAAAATAATGCCTTGCGTTTAGATAAATCACGAATCCCCCGTACATTAAGAGAAAAACAAGAGAGTCTAACCGGCATATGAACAGCAAGTTGACAAGAACAATAAAAATGAACAAGAAGTAGTACTCTACTGTACTACTATCGTAAGTTATTAAAGTGATAGAAAATAAATGCTAAATAAATGGTAAATGCTGCGCTTTTATATAGCGCTTTTATCCAAAGCGCTTTACAGATCCTGCGTCACATTCACCCATTCATTCACTCATTCATACACTGACGACCGCGTCTACCATGCAAGGCGACTGCAGGCTCGCCAGGAGCAGCTGGGGTTAGGAACCGGGGATCGAACCACCAACCTTCCGATTGATAGACAACCGACTCAACCCACTGAGCCACTGCTCAAATAAAGTACAAACCTTGAGACGTATCCGTTATGTCCCTTTGTATATCTTAACATCAATAAATCAATTTCATAAAATTTCATAAATCAATAAAGGGTCCTTATTTGTCAGAGATCGCGAATGTCAAACATTATCTCTCCAAACAAAAGTACTTCAGACAAAACAGTATTGCGCAACCCTGCCATATTACTTTCGGCTTTCAGCTTCTAAAACCATCAGACATCGTCCGCCGAAATCCTCTTTCCATCCACGACAGCATTTGGGCCCCTGAAGCCAGCACGACGACCCTCCTTTCGAGCTTTCTCCACCAAAGGCCACAGCTTGTTCCGTGCTTCCTTCGTCGTCTGCGTCAGGTTCTCGGATATCCTAATCTTCTTCTGTTTGAGCACTTCTGATCTTCTTGCATCAGCCCATATATGATCGCGGTGAGACCGAGAGAGGAATTGAACAATTATCGTGCAAGGGCGTGTATAGCCCAATTTAGGGCCAAGCCTGTGCGCAACATCAATCGAAGACTGCAGAACATCTGCTAAGCCTGGAGACACCTGACGAAAAATGTCCAGTATTATCATCTTGACATTCTCCCCCTCTTCCTCCAACACACCCGAGATCCTCAGATTCCAACGCCTTTTGTAGGCATCCAGCTCATCCACTTTATCCCTTAAGCGTTTGTTTTCTGCAACCAGCGAAGACAGCTGGGAGTCCATTTTACCAGATTTTACAGCTGTATTCTCTGAATATTTCTCAACGGCGTCAATCCGCAAGGTGAGATCGGAGATGAGGACGGAATTTGATGCAACCGACTTCTCGACCTCCAGAAGTTTCTCCATAAAGTCATCTTGTTTCTTACCCAGTCTCTCTATTGCCTCCAGCAAAATGGCATTTGAGGGGTCTGACGCCGGGCGTCTCATTTTCGGTAAAGGGCTTGCCGCCGGAGACTCAGAAAAAGACGTCCAATGAATCCAGATCCTGGGCAGATTTAGAATAATTATGCATACGCTTAACACTTTCAGATTTCGGGATATTGTCTGTCTCCATCATGACGCCACACAGTAGGGCTCCAGTCCACGTGTAGTGCAGCCTTAATGAGGGGAACAAATTAGGAATTCGTAAAACTGAGTATGTTGTCAGGGGGTCGTGAACAAAATTAAAATCAGAGCATTTAGGACAAAATATAGTCTTTAACGGGGAGGAAAAATCAAGTTTTGCACAAAATTCAAGAAAGAGCTCAGAACATGCGACCTACACCGACGCCATCTTGAGCGCCCCCCCACGCCTGCCTTTTCTCTCACAGATCGAGATTTGGGAACAAAGATGGCGGTTCGCTCTTTCACTCACTAATCCTGTGATTCTGTTTCCAGGTTTGTACTTAGTGAAAGAGTGTTTAAAACAGTTGCCTTCTAAAGTGTATGTGGTGTATTAAAACTTAAATGAGTATTTAGGGAATTGTTGATGTGTGTAGCCAAATTAATGAACCGCGTTTACAACCGCGGGAAACGGGTATGGTAAACCCTGGCACATGCAGCTAAATAGTACATGGGATGAATTCGCTAGTTGCACGGGCTGACGTGTTTCTATTTCCGTTTTATTGAGTGTGCGCTCGTACACTTCCGGTGACGGTCCCGCGATACAAGAGACGATAGGAATGATGGCGCTGTTTTACTCAAGATGCCTCCAAGACCTGCCGAAGATTACCATCAGCGATGTACACCGGCTAGTACAAGCGGCAAGCTCAGCCCCGAGGAGCAAGAGGGAAAAGGGGTTCAAGATGTATATATCTAGTTACATCGACAACTATGAAGGTAAGTTATACAACAGCTATCTGACTGGAAAGCTAGCTAACGTTAGCTCTAGTTAACGTTACTGTCTAACTTTGACAACATGACAGGCTATTTGATCCAGTGTAACAGTTAGTGTTTTGATGATGTACGATTAAGTGTATGCATAACATGAATGATGTCCAATTCCCCACAGTTTCAAACAAAGATTCATCAGGGAGAGTGAGCGTCAGGGCTGCCTGTTACAGGTCGATGAGAAAGAGCGAGAAGCCTCAGAGTAGGGAGTAGAAATAAGAAGTGTTCATCAGTTGAAAGCCTCAATCAGGTTAATGTTCTGTGATTTTGATGTGGCTAGTGGAGGTAACGTGTGCTTTAGGATTCAAGTAAGACTAGCTAGCTGACTTGAAAGGGCTAAGTTATATCTTTCTTTTCGATTTGCAACCCTGTGTTGAAAGACAAATTAATGACCTAAACCTACACTTATAGCTTTCATGAAAACCCCAGAAACTGGTTATGACGGCTGCGGTTATTTACTGTATTGGTAATGTTCACTGTTTTACTAACACTATATGAAAGTGAGTAAATTGAGACTGGTGATAAAGACTTATCTATTTAGATGTCCTTAGATTACAGTATTGTGTATGATGCCATTGATAACCTGACATGATTGAGCCTATTATACCTACTAACCTGATCAGCCTGCTCTCAGCTTTCTCATTTTCTGTGTTGTTTTGAAGTGTCCTAAATGTGAAATGACAGAGATTTTGTTTTAATGTGTAGATTGTCTTTGAGGACTGCTCACCAGTGGACATTTCAGTGGCAGAGTATTCATGTGTAGCTGGAACAGCACTCTGCAACCACAATGTTGCACTGCTGTTTCAGACCGCGCACTACTCCATGCTGAACCTGGTTGCTGTACCCCCCGTGCTTAGCTGCACTGAAACAGAGCAGCGCTGGCACAAGCCAAGAACCATGGTATGTGTTCACCACCACATGAAAAACTACTATAGTATTTACTGTAGTAAATTGTACTATACTGTATATATTATAGTTTTTACAACACTTTGTTAATGAATGCTACAGCATACTGTAGTGTTAGCTATAGTGAATTGATAAACTAATAAATACTACTTTACTTTACAGTAAACTGTAGTGTATTGTAATATAATATACCCTATAGTTGTAGAAAACTTAGTACAGTATCGGGTAAAGTAATTTGATTATATTACTATAGTTGTTATATTGCCACAACAAATTAATTAAAGTACTTTACTATAGTAGTTTTTCATGTGTGAAGAGCTGATCTAGTATGTTGCATCAACAACCACTTAAATTAATTTGATAATTATTTTATGTAATTAATAGGGTGTGAAACCAGGCAGAGTGAGTGACATGGTGTTCATTTTCACTAAGCCGAAGCAGTTCACGATTGCTGACGGTGTAAGGTAATATCTATTGTCCTATGTAATTGTACAGCCTACTATACAGTGTCTCATCTCATCTCATCTCATCTTCAACCGCTTATCCGGGGTCGGGTCGCGGGGGTAGCAGCTCTAGCAGGGGACCCCAAACTTCCCTTTCCCGGGCAACATTAGCCAGCTCTGACTGGGGAATCCCGAGGCGTTCCCAGGCCAGTGTGGAGATATAATCTCTCCACCTAGTCCTGGGTCTTCCCCGAGGTCTCCTCCCAGCTGGACGTGCCTGGAACACCTCTCTGGGAATCAGTGCTCTGTTCTCTAAGGTTCCCTCAGACGTGGCCTTAGTCTATACATCACAGTTTTTATTTAATTTTTATCAAGTAAATCATTTAAAAAAAAAAAACATTGCATTCTTATATTTGATTACCTAATTTTGCTACCTTTTGTCCATTTGGTTTTTGTTTCCTGTTCCTATACTATCCTATACTCACTATACAGTGTAACTTAGTGATTGTTGTTTGAGTGTAAAATTGTTATTAAAGTCCTAATTGTTAAATTAAATTATTCAAAGGAGTACACGTTACAAGGCAGTGCGAGGGGAGCTGCCAGATCCAGATGTCCTCAACGTTGACGAGGTGTACAAAGACTTCTTGCCAGACATTGCTCCACTCATCACCACCATGGCGATAAATGCGGATGTCCCACTGGTTGACTCCGCTTTTGGGAAAGTCCAGGAAGGTAGTCCCATATCCTACCAGCATCCATTACCAGTGAGCCGGGTTGTAGTACGCCACCCAGATGCCCCTCCACCACCACCTTTACCTGTAGATGGCTATAGGCTGGAGCCTACCAGCTGTCAGTTTGTCTGCAGTCACCAACAACACTTCCATCTACAGTCACTTGTCACTACAGTAGACATGGCAAGGAAAATAGAAGTTGCCACCAGGGAGCAGAGCAACACTGTGGGGTGGCACCGTGTCAGGAGGCCAAGAATAACATCTTCCCGATTCAGGGAAATATGCCATGTCAGAGGTCAGAGTTCTGCTGAAAACTTGGCACAAAGATTTAAAAAGGGAGTGGCTCAAACGGCTGCAATGAAGAGGGGACTGGCACTGGAACCGGTTGCCATCCAGGAGTACTGCAGAGTAAAAAACACAAATTACTGGCCTTGTGGGTTTATCATCCACCCAGACGCCCCCTGGTTATGGTCATCTCCTGATGGTCTGGTGTTTGACCCAACTGAGAGCCCACCCTTCGGACTGCTGGAAATTAAATGTCCCAATGCAAAGAGCTATGTGGACTGTAGCTACTTGAAAATGCAGAGTGGCACATTGAAATTAAAGCAGACTCACAGCTACTACTGGCAGGTGCAAGGCCAGCTTCTACTTACAGGGATGGAGTGGTGTGATTTTGTTGTTTTTGCAGAGGAGCATATTCTCATACAACATATCTACAGAGACTGTGAGGTGGCAAAAACCATCATGGAAGTTTGAACAAGGTTCTCTGCCACTTTTTTTGCATTTAGAGTTGCCTTTGATTGATATGTACTATTTTTTTTCTTTGAACAACCACTATACTGAGTGCATCATTATTCATATTATTTATTAAGAATCACTGCTGTTATGTATAATAAATAAATATTACCTTAAATGTGCTTCTATGTGTGGTCTCCTCTTAATGCTTTCATACTTTGAGCCAGGTGTGTAAAACAATGCAGAACTCTAAACTTTCCTTAGTTGTTGCCCATCTCATCACCCATCTCATCACCCATTGTGGAGGAGGGGGTTTAAAGAGTTCATATACGTGTAGACAGTTATTTTTAAATAATTACCTTTTTAATAATGTAAAAGCTATGTCAACAAAAGGCTGTTTAATGAATCAATTCTGGTAAGTAAATGTTTAACAAAACTATAAAACATTCATTAGAAATTTTACAAGAAACCATTAGAATTATAAATACATTCATTAGAAACTATTAATAAGCAAAAAGTGAAATGTCATTAATACATGAGTCCAGATTCATTGTCGTGTTGCCCATGCCTTTACCAGTGGTCCGTACTGGTAGTTGACCAGGAAGCAAGCCACATTGAATAACTCCTCAATGCTTCCACAAACAGAAAGTGGTATTTCTCTGTCAAAAAGTGTGTTCTTTCACCCTTCTGATGCACCTCTCCACATGGACCCTCAGACGTGCAATGGATTGAGTCTGCATGACATCCTCTCTACTCATTTGGGTGTTTCTTGAGAGAAAGGCAGGCCGGTAAACCTTGCACGGAGCCAGATTGTCCACAAGGAACCCTTTGTCAACCATAATTGCCATGTCTGGTGTGAGTAGGTTTGCGATGCCAGACATCTTGAAGATCTCACGGTCACTCATGGATCCTGCATAAAGACCAGACACGAATGTAATGGCACCATGGGGCGCCATGCCAATCATGGCCTTGAATGTAGCATGAGACTTGTACGTGGAAAACACCACACTCTGCAACAGGAGAGAGGATGGAGTCTGGCAGAATATTTCAGTGCAGTCAAGCACCACTTGTGTGTCAGGGAAAGCTGAAAACTCTGGTGGAAGGTGAGCTCTGACAGTTTCACGTGGGATCCACAGACGTTGGCTTCCAAGCAGTTGGTATAGGAAGTGTGTCCAGGTGGCAATAATCCTGCTGGCTGTGGTGCGGTGAATGTCAAACCGTTCTGCTAGATCCCTGAGAGGCAGGCCCACTGACAGATGCATGAGGAACAGCAGCAGCTCATCTATGGGTTGAAGTTTCTGTGAAAAAAAGAAACAAGTGTTGCGCCTAGATACTGTTATACACAGTGGTGGAATGTAACTCTGTACATTTACATAAGTACAATTTCATGGTTAACAGTATTATTACAGTGTGGTATTAGTACTTTTTACTTAAAAAAAGGATCTGAATACTTCCTCCACCACTGATGTTTCTACACTGTAGTATTAGTACTTTTATTAAAGTAAAAGATCTGCATTATAATTATTGTACACGACGTGCATACCGTTGTTGGTTGAGAGAACTCAGAGCTGCTGGCAGATGCAGCCTTGGCGTTAGTGATCCGCACCATCTTGGTGTTGACTGCAGGCTCCACTAGTGGAGCAAAAGGCTTGGAAATGTTTGTAGGAGGCAAAACTAAGAATGTAATGTTGTTCATGTTAGGTTTAAAAAAAAAAAAAAATTATTACCTTCCTCAAAATTAAACATAACTCATACATGGGTCAAATATGAGAGATGTACATTTGGTGTCCAAAGGCCATACATTTAACAAAAAAATATAAATATGTGTCAATATAATGTTAAATCACTTAACTCTTACTAGGGTTGCCAACTGTCCCGAATTAGGCGGGACGTCTCGAATTTTGAGCCTAATTAATTTGTCCCGCACGGGACCTCACTTGTCCCGTTTCTTGACTACTACGCTGATCTAACCACTGATTCAACATCAGCAGTGCTGAATCTGATCACGACTAAACTTGAGATTGAGAATGATCACTGACAGGGCGACACCTCACACCTGACCTATCATCATCCAATCACACAGCCTGCCCCCCTCTCACGCGCATCAGTATACGTTAAGTAAATGCGCCCTTCACTAAGCCACGCCCGAAAACCGCCACAGGCCAATCGTGGTTTAGCAACCGTAACTAGGCGCAGGAGGTCTGTCAAGCTTTCGAGCAAGGGAAACATGCCAACGCATTGTGCTTATGGATTGTGTAAATCTGATACCCGATATCCTAAAAGTTTGGACATGGAGGTGGAATTTTTTACTTTCCCAAAACCTAAAACCCAAGGGGAGAAATGCCGGGCGTGGACGGAGGCTCACTGACATACTTTAAAATACTCGTGAGTACCCCAATCCAATCGCGGCTCTCCCGGTATTGGTCTAAGGACCGAACATCAGGGGGCTTGCCGGAGATCTCCAAGGAAATGGTTGGTCAGTTCATTAACAGTACAGTAGTCATGTGCTCACTATAGGTACACTTTATTTGGGCAGCGGGATGTATTACAGAACACACATGCTCTCATTCTTTATACTTTATATTGGTCTCCGCATACGGTTTTTATTTGCTTTTTTAGGGACAACTACTGATGATATGTAAGCAGTAGCCTGGCGCGCTAAAATATAAGCGGTAGAATGTTAGCATTGTAAAGTGGTCAAGCAAATGGCTTATTCCACAAGATTTTTTAGATTATATTCACTTACCATGTTGTGCATGAACATAGCTGATCCTCAATTTGTGTGTTTCCCACTTGAATGGTTAGCGTATGCAGTTGCTGCTTGCGCTGGGACCTAGGCTTTAGTTTTTCAATTTTAAAGACGTTATTCTCTAATCGGTTGCATATTATGTCGTGGATATATCCCTAGAATGCATACTGCAGCCCCTTTTGTCTTGCCCTTTCAGATATTTCACCTGTTCGCCCAAAAATGACTAAATATCTCATTGGGAATGTCTGACACCGGTGCATACACATTGCAATAGACGTGCCAGGCTCGAAAGCTTGACATGCGTAGCAACAGTAACTAAGGAGGGCGTGGCTAAGCGAAGGGTCAATTCCACACACACACATAAAGAACGTTGTATAATCGATTTGGCATGTGGATAAAACAGCAAATATGTTTAATACTGCAAAAAAGAAAAGACTGTGCAGCTACAATAAAAATTGGGAAGAAAAAAATACATGGATTAAGCCCGTCAGCAGTGACGCAACAAAAGCCTTCTGTACTTTATGTCGCAGGGAATTTTCAGTTGCCCATGGAGGTGAGAATGACTTGAATAAACATGCTTCCGCAGAAATGCACAAGAAGGCCACATTAGCTAAAGGTGCAAGCAATATCTGTGGATTCTTCGGGGTAACTACTGTGGAAACTGACAAAATAGCGGCAAGCGAAGCCTAAAAATCATAAACTGTAGGCTAATTTCGCACAAAACCAGCCCAACTTTTGTCCCTCATTTCATAGTGACAAAGTTGGCAACCCTAACACTTACCCTTCTTTTGACCCAGAAATATTTGTGTTGCAAAATATTAAATTAAGGGAGTTACTGAGCTCTAAAGTGTCAACTTGTCATTAATATCAAATCACAATAAAAAATAATTATTGTCTCTATTCTCGGATATAATTAATATAAGGGCATAAGTGACACTCCATTGAACATAAAAAAAGCCTTTTAGGGGATTATAGTTGCCGTTTTATTTTTTGCTACTTTGAAAACCTTATACTTGACCCACATAACACATTGATTAACAAGTTATAAACCAACCTGGTGTAAAAGCGAATGTGCTCGTCCGACCCTGCGAAGCGTTGTATGCCGAAACAGGTTCGCAGCTGTAACACTTCCAGTTGGTGTTGGAGATACCTAATCTTCCGATGCAAGGCTTCATTCTCGTTGGCCATCTCATTTGCCATCACTGCCGTCGCTGGAGTCACACAGTAATCATGATCAGGGGCTGCTGTTTCCATTTCGGACTCTGAGTTTGCAGTCAAGACCGGGGTAAGGCTCTCTGCCCCCGGCTTACACTCCCAAACATTAGGTCTTGGTGTGGGTAGAGCGTACTCATTCCAAGAAAAGAGAACCGGTGTAGCTCCTTTTTGTAATCTCCTTAACCCCCCAGCAGTCACTACGAAGTCTCCCGGCTGAAAATGCCTGCTACACACACGAGTGGTTTTCGTAGGGCTGAAGCTG
>CM055728.1:4732034-4779534 GCA_029465975.1 Dallia pectoralis
GTTAAAATATCCCGGTGCGGAGAGATACCTCCCTGAAATGACTTGTTGCAGGTTGAGATGTCTGCGTCGCCGTCACGCATGTTCAACCGCGCATGTCGATTGCAAGACGGCCAGAAACATGCAAAACGCTATGTTGAAAGAATCAACTTTATTGGAAATGTCGATCCTTAAGTCCCAAAAGACCAGTGGATCCGCGACCCTGACGTCAGTATGGAACGCCATTTGCGTTAATATTAAATAGATAAATACAGCTATGAAATAATAAATATATCTATGAAATTAGGCAATAATTACATAAATAGGTGTAAATATAAATGTATAAATCACTTCATATGTAAATAAATAGGTTTTATTTCAAAATTATGTTTTCCATCAGGTTGAGGACACAAACGCAGAGCGCTTCTCCATACAATGGTTTATTGATTCCCAAACAGGCAAGACAGGCACAGGAACTGGTAACTTAACACTAAACAATCCTAACACTTGACAAACACAAAAACAGAGAAACAACATCAACAAAACACCCCCCTAGAGAACCAGAAACATATAAACAATGAATCCCTGAACACTAGAACCAGAACGAAAACGAAAACATAAATACAGACCCGACCAACAAGAACACGAGAAACATACCTTGACAATGCCCAACACTGACAGACAGGAAACGACAGAACTAAATACAAGGACTAACGAGCAAACACAACACAGATGCGGACAAAAACACAGGTGAACGAGCAAGTCTCTGATTTTCCCTCTCTCAGGATGCGGGGGAGGTGTCAGCACCACCATAAGACGGAGGGACAGGACTCTGTCCCTTACACAATTATTTTTTATTAATTCTTAACTTTATTAGAAACAATTTTGTTGTAAGATACCAGAGCCTAAATTTCCTTTGTTATTTCAGACTTTTTGCATTACAGAATATCACAATGTGTAATTGAATCTCCTATACTAATTACAGACTTAAGGTATGCTAATTACTGACTTAAGGTAGCCTAATTACAGACTTAAGGTAGGCTAATTACCATTCAGTGACTTGGTAACGTATTATTATGTCATGGTAATGCAACTTCTATGTGACAATCCGCGCTGCACACTCCTAACCTAGCTAGGTTAGATTACAGAAGCTAGGTTTAGCTGTGACAATATCCTGAGTAACACATACTATAGATTACAGAAGCTAGGTTTAGCTGTAACAATATCATACTCATAGTTAATGCTATTTTGAGCTAGGTTTAGCTCTAACAATATCCTGAGTAACACATACTTTCACCAGTTAATACTATTTTAAGATAGATTTAGCTGTAACAATATCCTGAGTAACACATACTATCACACCAGGTAAGACTATTTTCCACAGTAGAATATGCATTTGAAAGCCTAGTCACTACCACTGCTCGTTTGATTGCGTGGCTAGTTATTTGGCCTGATGTTCACTGTGCTTTGAGAAAAAGTTCTGTATGTCCCCTTTCTTTTTTTGCTGGCATAGTTGACCTATAAAACACAAAAAGTGGCAAACATGTATATGTTGAAGGCCAAAGGGAATGTTAAATAGTTTCACTCTTTTATGAGGTATGTATTAACAGAAAGCACTTGTAACTTTACCGTTGTCTTCGACACAGTCGCTCGCTAGCCCACACCTGCTTGATTTCACTCTCCTGTGAACTCCTCCCCCTAGGTTTTTTAGCCAATCAAATCAAAATATAGCGTTTCTAGTACCGTCCTCCTGGCGCTGGCGGTCAGAATTGATCCAAATAGCAGCACAAGCCCATAACGGAGTTTGTTAAAATATTGGTGGGGACAATTTTGTCATGTTAAAATATTGGTGGGACAATTTTGTCATGTTAAAATATTGGTGGGGACATGTCCCCAGTGTCCCCCCCTAAACCTATGCCATTGGTCCAGTACATCAGGAGAAGCCAATCAAATTATAGCGTTTCTAGTACCATCCTCCTGGCGCTGGCGGTCAGAATTGATCCAAATAGCAGCACAAACCCATAACGGAGTTTGTTAAAATATTGGTGGGGACAATTTTGTCATGTTAAAATATTGGTGGGGACAATTTTGTCATGTTAAAATATTGGTGGGGACATTTTTGTCATGTTAAAATATTGGTGGGGACATGTCCCCAGCGTCCCCCCCTAAACCTATGCCATTGGTCCAGTACATCAGGAGACGTGGTGGAGGAGGCCAGAGGAAAGCAACAACCCAGCAGCAGGACCGCTACCTCCGCCTTTGTGCAAGGAGGAGCACTGCCAGAGCCCTGCAAAATGACCTCCAGCAGGTCACAAATGTGCATGTCTCTGCTCACACGGTCAGAAACAGACTCCATAAGGGTGGTATGAGGGGCCGATGTCTACAGGTGGGAGTTGTGCTTACAGCCCAACACTGTGCAGGACGCTGTGCAACATGTGACAATAAACAATTTGGTTGTGATTTGAGGTTTTAAAGTCATTCCACAAAAAACATAATGAGTTTTTAAATTAAATTTTCAAAATTTTCAACTTCTATTTTGAAAACAAAAACAAAGGCTGTGCAACATGCCATGGGTGGGCTCTGGAGACAATATGGTAGTGATTTAAGGTTTCAAAGTCATTCTAAAAATGTTGTTAAATGACAATTTCTATTCTTAAAACCTAAAAGCTGTGAAACTTGTGTGTGGTCTTCCTAGGCCTAGACAACCTGCACTTATTGTAAGTCGCTCTGGATAAGAGCGTCTGCTAAATGCGCAAAATGTAAATGTAAATGTGATTTCAGGTTTCAAAATCATCCCACAAAAAAAGCTAATCGAAAAACATTTTAATTAGATCAATGAAATTTTCATCAACCCGTGGCAGGCAAACTTTTGCGATGAATCGCTAGACACTTTGGCATTGACTGTAATATCCATTATTTTGTCCACAGTCTGACTTTTTTTTCAGCTAAGCCAAATGGCTGATAAAGAAGGGGCGAGGGAAGACACAAAAAACTCTCCAGAAAAGTTTTTTTTTTTAGGATCAGAGCAATGTCAACTCAGGAAAAGACATTATTGTGTCCATACGGTATCGCTGGTTATTTTTCTATTATAATTTGGTGAGTTGCTGAAAGATACTGCCTATGTAATTGTACTGTTTATGCAGTGTTTTGCAGACTAATTTGCTGGTTCTCTGATTAATACAGAGGCAAAAGCTACATCTTGTTTTGTGATTAATTTGTTGGTGTTTAGGGTTTTTGGAGATTACTTTATCCTTGGTCTTTTGTATTGATCCCTGACTGACAAGAGATAAGATCGACTCGCAATCAAAATGGTGAAACATAACCTTTACTGGTATGCCTCCTTCCTGGCATCCCTGATAAAATCCCCATTTCAGTGAAATCCGTTACAACGTGTTGCTTCTTTCACAACACATCTCGTTTGACAGCATGTCGCTCAATGCATTTACACCATAGGCTAATGGATCTTATTTTTACTTTTGGAACGATATCTGATCCAGTGTTTTTGTCCAGTATCTGACTGATTCCAATACTAAATATCGGATCAGTGCATCCTTAGTCATTTTTTTAATTTTGGCGTACTTACATGAAATGACAATCTCCAAAACCCCATGTCCACACCACGCAGCGTTCTGGCTAAGTCTGTGAGGGCTTAAGGCTGTCCCACAGTTACATCGTCAAGTGTGCGAGGGCTCTCTTGCTGACATTTTGAGCCCTGCATGCAAACTTTTTCCTCATTTTCGTATACGTTGCCTGAGGGAATTGCCCAGAGTTCACTGTGTTGTGATTTGAAACAACTGGGTTAACAAGGGAAGCCCAGAAGCAAGAGAAAAATCGCGACAAACCAGCCTCTTAAGAGACGGAAGAAGGTTAAACAAACCATGGAAGGAGCAACCGACCCTGAGCTCAACATGGTAAAAAAGTTTACATACACAGTATGTATTAACACAAAGATCACTGATTGTTCATATTGCCAGAACTGCGTGTAGTTTGTCCTATGTTGGCATAACGTTAAGATAATAATTTGAAAATCTATAGTCAGTGTCGTGAAGGTAATGTGACAATTTCAATAAGTCTGGTCCCATTCTTATTTACAGCAATTTGAGCTCTTGCAGCCTCTTGCACTCAATCAATGACCATATGACGTCAATAAAGTCTGTAAGGGTTGATGGCTTCGGGTTTAGGAGGGACATTGAGACCACTAGTCAACATCTTGTAATGTGGTATAATATCTTGGTGAATTCCAGCCAATCACCTAAGCACAAAGTGATGATGTCATCTATTGTTGAGTTTCAACCAGCTTTGTTGATTTTTGCTAGCTGCTTTTTATAATAATTCACTTTTCCCCTTACATTGTCCATCACATGAATGATCAAATTAAAGGCATGGGTTTAAGTGTCCAGGGAAAAATTTTTTTGCATATTTTTTAAAAGTTATTTAGAAGGTTTCTTGGACAACGTTGAATGCTGACAGCTTGCTAGCTACAAACAGGGTAGTTCTTTTTTTTACTAGTGATTACTACTGCCAAGTAAAGTCAGTTTACCAACAGTGGTTGTTTATTGTTGCTATATTTGGATTAATGCAAATGATGTTCACAAATGATTAGCTTGCTTATAAAGTAAGTAACATTCTTTTGTATGTAAATTCATTCGAACTATGTAAGTAGCGAGTTATTAATGAGCTGTTTGCAGATTAGTTTAGCAATTGAAGACATCACAACTGGTTTTATAAGAAGATGAAATTGCTCAAATCATATCTCAATATGAATATGAGTTCTATACTGTGCATACTCTTTAATTCAAACCTAGCTCTCAGGATTAGTGGAATGTCGCGACAGTACTCCCCCCTGATGCGCGGCTCCAGCAGCGTGTCGACCACGGCCCGACGATGAAATGCCTGTAGCAGGGAACGGTCGAACACATCCCTCACCAGTACCCAGCATTGCTCCTCTGGAGGGCCCCCATAGTGCGGAAGAGGCGTGAATATGGCTACCGCAGTCTGTAGGGCAGTCGGGAGATCAGGTATGGGCAGGAAGCAGCAGGCCTTTGAAACCCGGTCCACAAGCACCAGTACCGTGGTGTTTCCTTGTGACAGAGGGAGCTCAGTGAGAAAATCAACAGACAAATTGGACCATAGTCGTTGTAGAACAGGCAAAGTATGTAACTTATCAGCCTGGAGGTTTCTAGGCCGATCACTCTGAGCGCACACCAATCACGAGGAGACGTACATCCTTGGCCAGGCCACCAATATTTATTTAGAGAGCGCACTGTCTGACCAATACAGAGGTGGCCCGATACAGGAGATTTGTGGGCCCAGCAAATGAGACGATGGCAGACATTTAACGGCACGTACACACGTCCCTTGAGACATTGAGGCGTAGATGATTTTTAGCGTAACGGACGCTTCATTTCCATCTCCACACAATATGTGGTTGTGAATGCACTAAGTTCAATTCACTAACTACGGACTTCAAAGTTCTTTTGTACTCAACACGAAAAGTAACAAATAAAAGTCTTGAATCCAAAGTTCTTCGTTTAACCGTTTAATTATGAATTTTCGAAAACATAATATAAAAACTTAGGATAATTACTTTTCTTAAAATTATGTTATACAATTCTGTGTAGGTCAAAAGACTGTGTTGCTCCAGAGTCCAGTAGCTTCTGCCTGATTCGCGGGTTCCTGTTTTTTTCTTCATACTAAGTCTAACAACCGAGAGGGATTTCAAGATGGCGGAGTGAGAGGAAGCATTTTTACAGGCTCCGGTGTTAATCTTCACTTTGAGTTCCCAAAATGGAATAAAACTGGAGCAGCGACCCTCTATCGAATAGTCGTTTAATGCAGACGTAAAATTATTAGATAAGGCGAGTAATTACATTATTGACAGTTTTATTTTGAACTCTATGACCGACCATACATACAGCATGGATACTCTGCACGTGGCGGGTGGTGACGGAGATGTTGAGGAGGAAATGGATGAGATGCTACACCCAGCCAAAAGGGACAGAATCAACAAGGACCATACGCCCATCAAACAGCAACAATTGAAGAAGATGAAACCAAGTAAGGAACCGGAAGATACTTACTCTAAAATATTGCAAACAATGCAGGTTTTGTCTCTGAAGATTGACGAACAGACGGAGCTCTTGAAAAGTTTTGAAAGACGTATTGAGGCTAACTCAGTGGCATGTAAGGTAAACCGTGAAGATATAGGCGCCCTTCAGGAGAAAATTACGGTCCTTCAGCGAGAAAATAGCCAGTTGAAAGAAGCAAGCGCAGAGCACGCTAGATATAAGAGGCGATGGAACTTAAGACTGATTGGGCTCCCGGAAAAAGATGGAGAAGACACAAGAGAGATTACCTTGGGAATCCTGACGAGAATCGTTCCGGTGTC
Organism: Dallia pectoralis; assembly: GCA_029465975.1. NCBI lineage: Eukaryota > Metazoa > Chordata > Actinopteri > Esociformes > Umbridae > Dallia > Dallia pectoralis. The sequence continues at coordinate 4,738,399 of CM055728.1, forward strand.
AATAGAGCGGCTGCGAGAATCAGTGGACACTGTTCACCGGTTGGGGAGGTGACGCGGCTTCAGCAAACTACATACCGAGGCCGATCATTATACAGTTCGGGATGAGGATTGTTAGAGATGATGTATGGAAGAAGTCGAGGGAAGCGAGGGTGTGTAGAGAGATGCACATTCGGTTCAAAGAGGACTTCTCAAAAGATGACAGGGAGGCACGTGCGAAGCTGTGGCTGAGGATCCAAGAGGCAAGAAAGGCTGGCAAACGTGCATTTCTAAAAGAGGGTTATGCCTTGATTGACAACAAGAGAGTGGACCCGGACTGATTATTGGTTGGTCGGCATTGTACATATCTGTCAATTCTATTCAAGGTTTAAAAAAAAAGGGTAATGTTCATAATTATATGATCGCCTATGTTGATGTTGGTTATTTAACTTAACCTTATTTCTGCATTCTTGTTCAAATTACCCTCTAATGTTTAGAGGCTTGTTGCACTGGTATTGTAGTTTGGAGATTAATACTCACTCCTGCGCATTAGTACATTCCTGCGCATCGTTACGTTCGGGTAAGAGTTGATTTAGTGTATTCTGTGTAGTTTAATACTTATTTTCTAAATGTTATCGTTTATTTCTTTAAATGTAAGGGGGCTAAAAGATAGCGTCAAACGCAAGGCTATTTTTCTTTTCTGCAAGGAACAAAAGGCTAACTTTGTTTTTTTACAAGAAACTCATTCGGTTGAGGCTGACAACAATTTCTGGAAATCCCAATGGGGTGATTCTCTTTTTTTCAGCCATGGTAAATCAAATTCGGCAGGGGTTATGATCTTAATGAACAGATTTCCTGGTAAAATTATTGACCATAAATGTGATTCTGAGGGCTATTGGTTAATGGTGGCAATAGAAGTGGATGATGCAAGATACATTTTACTCTGTGTTTATGGCCATAATAATAGGCTACAAAACAAGGCTCTTTTTACAAACTTAACTGAGGGTTTAAAGGAATGGAAAAGACTCTTTCTAACAGATAAAGTTATAATTGGGGGGGATTTTAATTTGGCCCCGGATCTGTGGATGGATCGCCTACCTACTATGAGGCACTGTCATACATTTGACGGGATATTAACGTATTTTATGTCAAATATAAACTTGACTGATTGCTGGAGATTGAGGAACCCAAATGTAAGGCAGTTTACGTGGTATAGCTCTTCTGGTAATGCCTGTCGCTCTAGGTTGGATTATTGGCTGATTTCAAATATCCTAGTAAATGAGGTTAATAAGTGTGATATTTCTGCATCGCCTCTGACTGACCATTGTGTGATATCCTTGGTGCTCTCTCCGGGGGGAAATAGAGAAACTACAAGTACATCATGGAAATTTAATAACACCATACTGAAGGATGATGAGTTCTGTAATTTGGTTAGGCAACTAGTGAACAACATTGGAGATTTGGATATGTCCTTTTTAAGCAAGTGGGAATGGTTTAAATTCCAAGTTAAACAGACCGCTATTAGGAGGAGTAAGCAATAATGGCAATTAAAAGGGCAAGACAGAACGAAATCATTAGTAAAATTAATATGCTGGGCTGTAAGTCTGAATTGTCATTGGATGAAAAGACTGAACTAAACACTCTGCAGTCTCATCTTGATGAAGTTTATATGGAAAAGGCCAAAGGTGCTTATATTAGATCAAGGGCTCGCTGGATTGAGGAGGGGGAGAAAAACTCATTTTTTCAACCTAGAAAAACAAAGGCAAATGAAAGATCAGAAAGTTAAAAGTGAACGATGTTGTTGTTGATGGTCAGAAAGAGGTGGATGGGGAAATTGAAACCTTCTACAGAAATTTGTATAAATCCTCCTATTCTCAGGAGGACTGCAGTATCTTTCTGGATAAAATTAAGGAGAATCGTAAGGCATTGGATGATACCTTTATGCATAGTATGGAAGAGGATTTGGGTATTGAGGAGCTAGATCTAGCGATCAAGGGGATGTCCAAGGGGAAATCGCCTGGTATAGACGGCATAACTGTGGAGTTTTTGTTATTCTTCTGGAGTGATATTAGGAACTTGCTTTATAGGGCCTATGTGGAATGTATTGCAAGGGGGGGCCTTTCTCCCACAATGAAGCATGGCATCATCACCTTGATCCCCAAACCAAACAAAGACGGTCTGTTATTGGATAATTGGAGACCGATTTCGTTATTGTGTACTGATTATAAATTGCTGGCGTTGGCCTATGCAAATAGGCTGAATGAGGGTTTGCAATATGTTATTGACGAGTGTCAATCAGCCTTTATGAAAAATAGAAGCATTCATAATCACACTAGACTGTTGTTGGATATACTGGACTATAGGGAATTCGTTGACACTGAAGCTTACATTTTACTTTTGGATTTTTACAAGGCATTTGATACGGTTGAACATGCCTTTTTATTTAGAGTTTTAGAGTTTCTGGGTTTTGGAGAAAAGTTCTGTAACGTCATTAGAATGCTATATTCAAACATTTATAGTTCTGTATCCCTGAATCCTGGCATGACTCCTAGGTTTGATGTACTCCGCGGGATCAGGCAGGGCTGCCCGATTTCTCCTAAACTCTTTATCCTTGCTACAAACTCGCTCATCTTGCTTATTAAGCATAACCCAAGTTTACAGGGGATTTCTATACTTGATAGGGAGTTTAGGATCAGTCAATTTGCTGACGATACAGCATTACTGCTTAAAAACAAATTCATGGTCGATGTTGCCCTCGGTTCAGTGTCCATTTTTTCTAAAGCCTCAGGACTGACCTTAAACATTAAAAAATGTGAACTGCTTCCTGTTCATTCATCGACAGACTCAACCATTTCGGCAATAGTGGTTAAACAAGAAGTCAAATATCTTGGTATACTATTAACTAAAAACTGCATTAGGAGGGAGGACTTTAATTTCTCTGAACGCTTAGTGAGCTTGAAGAAATCCCTGAGTTTATGGCTCACCAGAGACCTTACTATATTTGGTCGTGTGGCGCTATCTGGAGGTGAAAGCATCTCTAGAATAGTCTACCCATGTCACTCCGTGTACGTGTCTCCTAGTAATGTTAAAAAGGCCAATTCAATTATTTTCAATTTTTTGTGGAAAAATAAAACTCACTATGTTAGAAAATCCCAGCTTGTTAAGGAATGTTGTAAAGGGGGGGTCAAAGCTTTGGATTTTGAATCAATGTTTGGGATGTTCAAGGTCAAGTGGTTAAAGACATATCTTGCAAATGTGAATTCGGTGTGGTTTCACATACCCAAAAATGTATTCAAGAACGTAGGAGGGCTTGATTTCCTCTTGAAATGTGACTTTGATGTGAATAGACTTCCTATTAAGTTATCAAACTTTCACAAACAAATCCTCCATCACTGGAAAATGCTTTTCTCCCACAACTTTACCCCTCATGGGGTTCCATTATGGAACAATAGGGTCATCGTGATTAATAGGAAATCACTGTTCAAGGTTGATTGCTATGAAAGAGGTATTGTGTTTGTGAGTGATATTATCAATGATGCTGGAGATTTTGTGGATTACCAAGCTTTCCTGGGAAGGTATAAATTAAAGTGTACCCTTAAAGCTTATAATAAGATCTGTGGTGCAGTACCCAAGGCTTTAATTCGGTTGATACAAGGCACACTGTCATATGCAGTTATTAGACCCGTACCTACTCTGCCAAATTTAATCATTAACGAACATCTCATTTTGGATGATAGATGTAATAACAGATATATCACTGATGCTTTCAAACGCAACATGTTCCCTGATTACGACAGAGGGCTATGTGTTAGGATACCGAATAGTGATGCTTTGTATGTAGGTCTTGCACACTCTAAATACATTAGATGGCCAGTTTCCCCTAAAGTTAAAGAGACCCACTTTAAAATTCTTAACAGAGTGTACCCCGTAGCTGCTTTTCTTCATAAGAGATTTAGATTTGATGTGGAACCCTGTACTCTTTGTAAGACGGCGGAGGAAACATTGGAACATTTATTCTTCTTGTGCCCTATGTCTTCCAGTTTCTGGACCGATATAAATAATTGGTTGTCACTAAAAGTTGAGAAAATTCCCATCATCACTCTGACGCATGTCCTCTTCTATATGGAGGATGTGGACTCTGGTATGTCGGACTTAGTAAATATGATCTTATTCTTGGGGAAATATCACATTCACTGCAGCAAATGGAGGAACTCAAAACCCTCTTTTGTTTGGTTTTTAAATGACTTTAGATTGTTTTTTGCGTCATTACAAAAGCTTAACCAAAGGAAAAGTGTGGGAAAAATGTGTAGTAGTATAGCCAGAAACCTTTTGTTTTAATGGATATCACGGTCATTAAATGTCAATTCTTTCAAAAAAAAAATGTTCTCTCTGTCACTAGCTGTTGCCTTGTTGAATAATTAAGTTCACACCCCTTTTTCCTCTTTTTTGTCTTTGTTTTTGTTTTAGTATTACATTCTTATCACATTGTGTTTGAAGTCTAAGGAATATATGTTATACGTGGTTTACAATTGTATTGTGCATGATTGGATATGCTTTTTCAATATGTTCCCTTACGAGAGTGTATATGTGGTTTTTAAGTCTAACAACCAATCAAATTACATTTTACTAGATAACTGGTCACCTGATTATATTATAATTTCTAAATTATAATTGCAGCACAGATTTTCTCAAGTTTTATTATTTCCATAGAAATGGCTTCAACAGTGGTAAGGTTGAAACCGAGTAAGGAGACGGCTCGCTGAAAGAACTGACACTTCTCAGCCTTGGCATACAGATCATGTGCCACCAGTCTCTCCATTACCCTGCTAACAAGGGAGACATGTTCAGCTTGTATGGTGGAATACAGCAGGATGTCATTGATGTGTACTGCCACTCATAAACACATCATTTAAAAAGGACTGGAAAACTGACGGCACATCAATTAATTCATAGTGCCCTGTAGTGGTGCTTAAGCTATCTTCCATTTATTTCCCTCACGGATACACACCAAATCATATGCGCTCATGAGGTCTAATTTTGTGAGGAAGCGCGACCCATGCATTGAGTCGATCACGGAAGAAATTACGGGTAGGGCATACAATCCACAATTGGCATGTTGTTAAGTGTCAGGATGGGGCTTTCGAGCAGGTTGAGGACACAAACGCAGAGTGCTTTGTAATATCAGGGTTTATTTTCTCCCAAAACAGGAACGGGTAGCTTAACACCAAGACAATCCTAACACTTAACACAAACACAGAAGAACAACATAATTAACAAAACCTCCCCTTAGTGACAGAACATACAAAACGCAGAACACCAGAATAATCACGCAATACATAACAGGACCAGCAAACGTAAAACAAGAGAAACATACCTTAACAATGACCGACACTGAAAGACAGGAAACGACAGAACTAAATACAGGGACTAACGAGCACACACAACACAGGTGCGGACAAACACACAGGTGAACGAACAAGTCCCTAATTTTCCCTCTCTCCGGATGCGGGGGAGGTGTCATCACCACCATAGAGTGGGAGGACAGGACTCTGTCCCTTACAGAATCCCCCACTTAAAGGCGCGGCTCCCGAAGCGCCCAAAACACAAGGACAGGGAGGACTGAGAGACGGGTCTCGGGCAGGGCACAGAGACGGGCCTGGAGCCCGGTCTGGTGGATGCAGGTCAGGGGACCGGACCGGCGGATGCAGGTCAGGGGACCGGACCGGCGGAGACGGATCAGGGGATCGGACAGGGGACCGGACCGGTGGTTGGGTCAGGGGACCGGACCCGGCGGGAGGATCAGGGGATCGGACCCGGCGGAGGCGGCAGGTGGTCTCAGGTCAGGAGGTCTACCCGGAGGGAGCGGGTCAGGAGGTCTACCCGGCGGGAGCGGGTCTGGAGGTCTACCCGGCGGGAGCGGGTCTGGAGGTCTACCCGGCGGGAGCGGGTCTGGAGGTCTACCCGGCGGGAGCGGGTCTGGAGGTCTACCCGGCGGGAGCGGGTCTGGAGGTCTACCCGGCGGGAGCGGGTCTGGAGGTCTACCCGGCGGGAGCGGGTCTGGAGGTCTACCCGGCGGGAGCGTGTCTGGAGGTCTCCTCGGCGGGAGCAGATCTGGAGGTCGGACAGGAGGGTGCAGGTCTAGAGGTCGACCAGCCAGAGACGGGTCAGGAGGCAGTGCCGGGGGAGTCGGGTCAGGAGGCAGGGCCGGAGGAGACGGGTCAGGAGGCAGGGCCGGAGGAGACGGGTCAGGAGGCAGGGCCGGAGGAGACGGGTCAGGAGGCAGGGCCGGAGGAGACGGGTCTGGAGGCCGTGCCGGAGGACACGGTTCAGGTGGCCGGGGAACCGGCTTTGGCCCGGCAACAGTCCTTGGCCCGGCAACAGTCCTTGGCCCGGCAACAGTCCTTGGCCCGGGAACTGGCTCGGCCAGGATGACGGCCTCGGGCATTGGACGGGGCTCGAAGACAGGACGGGGAACCGGACTGGAGTCAGGCAGGGGGACAGGACTGGAGTCAGGCAAGGGGACAGGACTGGAGTCAGGCAGGGGGACAGGACTGGAGTCAGGCAGGGGGACAGGACTGGAGTCAGGCAGGGGGACAGGACTGGAGTCAGGCAGGGGGACAGGACTGGAGTCAGGCAGGGGGACAGGAGTGAGCTCTGGGTCTGGAGTGAGCTCTGGGTCTGGAGTGAGCTCTGGGTCTGGAGTGAGCTCTGGGTCTGGAGTGAGCTCTGGGTCTGGAGTGAGCTCTGGGTCTGGAGTGAGCTCTGGGGCTGGAGTGAGCTCTGGGGCTGGAGTGAGCTCTGGGGCTGGAGTGAGCTCTGGGGCTGGAGTGAGCTCTGGGGCTGGAGTGAGCTCTGGAGCCGGGACGGACACGGGGACAGACTCTGGGACGGACACGGGGGCTGGCCCAGGCACGGAAACGGGGACTGGCCCAGGCAGGGAAACGGGGACTGGCCCAGGCAGGGAAACGGGGACTGGGACAGACACGGCAACTGGGACAGGCAGGGCAACTGGGACAGGCAGGGCAACTGGGACAGGCAGGGAAACTGGGACAGGCAGGGAAACTGGGACTGGGACAGGCAGGGAAACTGGGACAGGCAGGGAAACTGGGACTGGGACAGGCAGGGAAACTGGGACTGGGACAGGCAGGGAAAATGGGACTGGGACAGGCACGGGGACTGGGACAGGCACGGGGACTGGGACAGGCACGGGGACAGGCACGGGGACTGGGACAGGCACGGGGACTGGGACAGGCACGGGGACTGGGACAGGCACGGGGACAGGCTCAGACACGGGGACAGGCTCAGAGACGGGGACAGGCTCAGAGACGGGGACAGGGTCAGAGACGGGGACAGGCTCAGAGACGGGGACAGGCTCAGAGACGGGGACAGGCTCACTCCGAGACGGGGACTCCGGCTCAGAGTGCACTCCGGGGACAGGGTCAGAGACGGGGACAGGGTCACTCGGGGACAGGGTCAGAGACGGGGACAGGCGTGCACTCCGGGACAGACGTGCACTCCGGGACAGACGTGCACTCCGGGACAGACGTGCACTCCGGGACAGACGTGCACTCCGGGACAGACGTGCACTCCGGGACAGACAGCGTGCACTCCGGGACAGACGCGTGCACTCCGGGACAGACGTGCACTCCGGGACAGACGTGCACTCCGGGACAGACGTGCACTCCGGGACAGACGTGCACTCCGGGACAGACTCCGCGTGCACTCCGGGACAGACGTGCACTCCGGGACAGACGTGCACTCCGGGACAGACGTGCACTCCGGGACAGACGTGCACTCCGGGACAGACGTGCACTCCGGGACAGGCGTGCACTCCGGGACAGACGTGCACTCAGGGACAGACGTGCACTCAGGGACAGACGTGCACACTCAGGGACAGACGTGCACTCAGGGACAGACGTGCAGTCAGGGACAGACGTGCACTCAGGGACAGACGTGCACTCAGGGACAGACGTGCACTCAGGGACAGACGCAGGAGCAGAGTCAGTGGCAGTCTCCAGGAGCGAGAGAAGGTGAGGCGCACGGCAGAACAACCGTGGCATTAGGTACCTCAGCGCTGGATGTGGAAGCACTCCTTGGTGAGCTCGCCACGAGAAGAACCTGCTGACCAGCCCGCTCTCCTCCTCCGGGCCACACCCTGTCTCGTCTATCCAGGCCCGATAGTCCCTGAAGACCTCCCGATCCTCCCGCAAAGCCTCCTCTATACCCCGAGCGACGGCCATCTTGGTCGACGGGGCGGCAGCCATCTTTTTGCTGCGGGGCGGCAGCCATCTTTTGCTGCGGGGCGGCAGCCATCCTTTGCTGCGGGGCGGCAGCCATCTCGTGCTGCGGGGCGGCAGCCATCTCGTGCTGCGGGGCGGCAGCCATCTCGCCATCTCGTGCTGCGGGGCGGCAGCCATCTCGTGCTGCGGGGCGGCAGCCATCTCGTGCTGCGGGCGGCAGCCATCTCGTGCTGCGGGCGGCAGCCATCTCGTGCTGCGGGGCGGCCATCTCGTGCAGCCATCTTGTGCTGCGGGGCGGCAGCCATCTTGCTGCTGGGCGGGCCATCTCGGCAGCCATCTTGTGCTGCGGGGCGGCAGCCATCTTGTGCTGCGGGGCGGCAGCCATCTTGTGCTGCGGGGCGGCAGCCATCTTGAGCTGCGGGGCGGCAGCCATCTTGAGCTGCGGGCGGCAGCCATCTTGAGGCGGGCGGCAGCCATCTTGAGCTGCGGGCGGCAGCCACCTTGAGCTGCGGGGCGGCAGCCATCTTGAGCTGCGGGACGGCAGCCGTCTTTGACTGCAGAGCGGTGGCCAGAACAGCTGGTGGTAACGCAGGGATCAACTGCAGGGTATAGGGGTCCCAGCTGTACTCCCCCTCCAGGTACTCCTCCTCAGGCACCTCTCGGTACTCCTCAGTTTCAGAGCGGAGGGACTCTCTCCAGTCTCGCAGGGCCTTAGAGTCCGCCGGTAGCCACCTCGACAGTGGGGCGGAAGGTCGAGGAGGGAGAGGCGATCCTCGCTGTATCCCGAATCGGCGAAGCTGAATGGTGATCTCGGCAGGCTGAGGGGATACGGGAGTATAGCTCCTCTCGCTCCGCTGTGTCCTCCTTCGGTCGGTCATTCTGTCAGGATGGGGCTTTCGAGCAGGTTGAGGACACAAACGCAGAGTGCTTTGTAATATCAGGGTTTATTTTCTCCCAAAACAGGAACGGGTAGCTTAACACCAAGACAATCCTAACACTTAACACAAACACAGAAGAACAACATAATTAACAAAACCTCCCCTTAGTGACAGAACATACAAAACGCAGAACACCAGAATAATCACGCAATACATAACAGGACCAGCAAACGTAAAACAAGAGAAACATACCTTAACAATGACCGACACTGAAAGACAGGAAACGACAGAACTAAATACAGGGACTAACGAGCACACACAACACAGGTGCGGACAAAAACACAGGTGAACGAACAAGTCCCTAATTTTCCCTCTCTCCGGATGCGGGGGAGGTGTCATCACCACCATAGAGTGGGAGGACAGGACTCTGTCCCTTACATTAAGCACTAGTTCGTCAGTTAATGCATGGGCGCAAGGCCCCGTCCTTCTTTTTCACAAAAAAATAAACTTGGTTTAATAATTATTAAATGCATTGTTCAAATTATTTAAACTTAAAACAAATACATGACCAGTCAATGGGACAGTCGGGAGTGTAGAGGGTGGGCAGTTTTGTAAGACGAAACAGTCAGGTAGCATAAACTGCTTGGCATGCGATAAAACCAGGAGTGCCATCAGGAGGGGTCTTTAGGGCCGGTTGCTCCCACAGTGTGGTCAGTAGGCACGTGTCCTCCTTAATGAAAATGGAAACAAGACACAGTTCCCTACGTCCCTGGCACAATAGTATAGCAGCATACATCTTGAAACTGAGACACGAGGGTCCAATGAAACTCTGGCCCTGATTGGGATAAACCCTGGACAGGGCTCCATAAGCCAGAAAACATCCACCCGTTTTACCAAGCATCCACCAATAAGGGACACCAGTCATCCGCAACCACTCTGGGAAGTTGTAGTTTTACACAGTTACTCGAATTGACATGAACGGCCAAGTAGAAAAATAGCAAGCCAGTCACTCCACCACCCAACTACCAATTGGAGAGAGGATATTCCATGGGAGATGAGAGCCCGTCCTGCAAAGACAGCAGGGCGAGAGTGAATTTCGAGTCCTCCGTTCACCTTTGTACCATGAGCCAGACTACACTTAACCATAGACCGTGCTAAAGAGATTTTTAATAGTGACTTAAATGCTTGCACTGGGTCTACATTTCTAACCCAGATTGGCAGCTCATTCCATAATGGAGGAGCTCTATAGGAGAAAGCTCTACCTCCAGCTGTTTGTTTAGAAATTAGCTACAAAGAAGACCATCATCTTTTGATCTTAAGATAATTTAACAATAGAACTTTAAAGTCTGCCCTAGCCTAACAGAGAGCAAATACCAGGGTAATGCTGTCTTTTTTGTTCTAGTTAAGATTCTAGCAGCTGTATTAGGTACTTATAGGAGTTCTTTTATTGATTTATCGTGAGATCTGTCAACAAGCCTTTTTGTTTATTAGGTCCTAATTTTTTTCTGAATTTAAAAACCCACCGATTGCACCCTATTTATAGTACCATGTTGCCACTCTAATTATTTATAATTTAACTAAAGTCATCTAAATTTTTTTTTAAATGGCTTGTTCTTGTCAGATCCATGAAGTGTGGGCTTTTAGGCAGAAGTGGAAGTAACGAATTACAACTACTCACGTTACTGTAATTAAGTAGTTATTTCGTGTACTTGTACTTTTATGAGTATTTTTTTAAGTCTGTCATTTTCCTTGTACTTAAGTACAAATTAGTTAATGTACTTTCGCTACTTTAAAAATCACATTCGTTACTAAGTACTTGTACAATTTGAATTATGGAGATTCGAGACGCTGAATGATTTGAAGATTCCAAAGAAATTCCGGATGACTAGTGCCTACGGCCGCACCTGGAGGAGTTGTTCACGTACAGAGGAAAGAAAGGAGACAGTGCAGTGCATCTGCAGTGATTTCAGCTCACCAGCTATAAACAGTATTACAAGTTTATACTGTTTATACATGTTTAAAAATCATTTAACATTCTTTAAACAGACAAAATTCCTGTACTATGTGTTTATTCGTATAAAACACAAATTGCCTGGGTTTGATCCATTCATATTTCTGATTTGATTCATTGGATTTGATGTTTATTCAATAAATATCATAGGCTAAAAAGTAATTAGTACTTGAGTATTTTTTGAGAGGGGTACTTTGTACTTTTACTTAAGTACATTTTTATCACCAATAATTTTACTTGTAATTGAGTATTATTTTAGCAACTACTTGTACTTGAGTAAAAATGTTCAGTACTCTTTCCACCTCTGCTTTTAGGATCCATGCAGGAACGTTGACTCACTGTGCCTTCAACTACATAATCTTGCAGAGTTGTGCTTGCGAGTCTCTCTGGCTTGCTTAGAACTAGTGTGGTAGTGCTCTCCTGTTATGCTCCCTAAAGCTTTTCGTATTCATCATCACCACCAGCTGCAAGGACTAACGGTCGGCTGCAGAGCCTCCGTTGTACCAACCTGTGGCACAGTTGGTCAGATTGCTCTTGACCATGCAGCGTTAAAAGTTTACCAGGATGTTGGTAAAAATATAGATGCTGTTGTTCCTTTTTGACCAGGGTTGTGGTGTTGAAGGACCCGGATAGGTCGCCGGAGATGTGGACACACAGAAACGTTTTATTGTGTTCTCATCAATGATAACTGGGTCCTGGATACATCTTTTCAACTTTCTGTAATCCACAATCAGTTATTTGGTTTTCTTGGCATTGATGGCCAGTTTGTTATCTGCGCACCAATCCACTAGGGCTTGACCTCCTCTCTGTAGGCTGCCTTGTCATTTCCCCTGATCAGACCAACCAAGGTGGTGTCATCTGTGAACGTGATAATGGTATTGGAGCTGTGTACAGGGACGTAGTCATGGGTGAAGAGGGAGTACAAGAGAGGGCTAAGCACACAGCGCTGTGGGACTCCAGTGTTCAGGGTCAGGATGGAGAAGGTGAGATTAAGCATGTCTGTGAAGACCCCAGCCAGCTACCCAGCACATGCTCTGAGCACAGGCCCTTGGGACACCATCAGGACCAGTCATGTGTTCACCCTGCTAAGTGCAGAAGATTCCTCTGTGATGGAGAGACTGATTGGGGTGAGCTCCAATTTAATGGCTGGGTCTTTGTTGTCCCTGTCAAAGTGGGCATAGAAGGTGTGCAGCTCGTTCGTAATGAAGACATCAGTGACTGGAGGGGTAGGGTGCTTGGGTCGGTAGTCAGTGATGGCTTGTATCCTATACGGTACAAATTCTGTATGCAGAAAGATGACCCGTCACTGGAACTTAGACACATGGCCCATACCCGAAACACAGCCCCAGGCCATTACCCCTCCTTCACCAAAGTAGGTTGGTACCAATAGCTAGCCACTATGTACTGTGGTAGGCATTGTCCTGGCCTCTTCCACCTCCAGATTTGTCCATCAGACTGCCAGAAAGTGAAGTTCATTACTCCAGAGAACACGTTCCCACTGCACCAGAATCTAGTGACGGCGTGCTTTATACCACTTCAGTCGTAGCTTGGCATTGTGCATATTAAAGTGAGGCTTGCTTACAGCTGCTTGGCCATGTAAACACATTTTGTGAAGCTCCCAACACACAGTTCTTGGATGACATTGCTTCCAGATGCAGTTTGGACCTATGGAACTCTGTGGCTAATGCAGGAGGATTATTTTACATATTACCCGCTTACACACAGGACTGTAAGTTTGTGTGGTCTATCACTTCGTAAGCTGGGATGTTGATGCTTCTAGACACTTTCACTTCACAATTATACAATTACAGTTGACCTGGGCAGATCTAGTAGGGCAGAAAATGTCAGAGACGGACTTTTGGCAAAGATGGAATCTAATGACAGTGTTGTGTTTAAAGTCACTGAGCTTTTCAGTATGAACCATTGTAACCAATGACCCAATGGTATAAGTAGATTTAATGGCTATGGGCTGGATTGTATGCACCTGTCTCTTGCACCAATCTTTTGTTATTTTTTAATGTAATTTATGCTTTTGCCAAACTTATCCGGTATTGGATTAGTTCAACACTTTATTATTTGGCTGTTAGCCTTTTAGTTCAAAAAGTGTCTGCATGAGTTGGTTAATGTACAGGTTATAAACAACATAGATGATAAATGGTGTGTGGCTGTAATAGTAATTTACACTGTAGGTTTATACAATTGTCTGTTTGGCCTAAACAATAGTCACACTTATGACTCTATATAGAGTTTAAATGACATTGTACAATGAGTTTCTGAAATGAAACGAACACCTCAGGACATTTTTATTCAATAAAATGATGAATTATTATGACTCAACTTATTCTTCCAGAAACACCTCAGCCGGCCAGTCAGGTTTTTGCCAATTATTTGTTTCACAAATTCTTGGCAGTCTGACACATGCAGCTACTTGTTGTCAATGGAGTAACATGATTCCTACTGAATCCCGCTGAAGTGAGCACTATCCTCTAGAAGTCCCAGTTGTTAGATTCCACATTAGTTTGACTGACTTGAACCTGCCAAAATGTAATGTTCTTAACCTACTGAGCCTATGTCATGCAAGATTACACCTTAGGTGAGTCAAAACAGGGAGTTATCAGACCAAAGGTTGTATTTATGCTACCATAGAAATACCACCAGGGGGAGTTCTAACTCACTACACTGCAAGATGCAGTTCAAATATACTGTATATACAAATATATAGTTCTAGACAAGATTAGAAATGTAGCAATCACCGCAGCTCTCTGACAAGAGAAGGGGACACATTAAAATGTGCAATATGGCAATCATTACGTCGAAGAAAATGAATGGCCATTCAGTTAATCACATATTGTTGCTATTTCTGATTATTTTATTGTGAACTCTTACTTTCTGTATACGATTGGCCTATGTTGTTATGGTGTGCAGATAGAATCTTAACAAATTATACAGATATAAGCATTTATGCTAGTGGCCTAATACAAATAGTAACATAAGTGATGTCTTTGACAGCTGAGAAAACGCAGGGTAGACTATTTGAAGTGCAAATGAAGACCGGATTTCTGCACAGATCTAAGATCATTTTACACTATCTAAAGTCTACCCTAGGCCATTGAGGGGACAACACATATCGGATCTTGGATCCGCGTTTAGGCTTAACGTCACCCAACAGAGTGTCAAACAAAGAGGGGTTTTCGGTAACCCACCAGCCGCAGACACGGCCATCTCCCGCCCCCCAGCTGCTAAACCTGTCTACCATTGGTTAGAATTCTCAAAGACGGCCCACCCATTGGCTGTCTGTCTTATCAAGAAACGTGTGTCATTCCACCCTGGGATTATCACTTGGATTGTACGGTTGTTGGGTTATTCTTTTATTTAATCGTTAAACGTAATTACGGTGTTGTTGGGAAACTGATGAACCTCTGACTTAACGCATGAAGGTATGTGTTCGTGGATGTCGGACAGCATTATTATTTCCTTACAATCACAGCACCTTTCATGATCTTTGTGTGATCTGAGATTTAAGCTTCCTAGTTGGGGACAGTCCGGACAAGTACCCTGCTGGAGAAATGGGAAAGGAAACGTGGAAACCAGTCGGTTAATAACATATAAAGGAATATGTAGTCTATTAATAGTTAATAACATAAAGGAATATAGTCTATTATTTTGTTAATTGAGTCGGTACAACGGGATTATATCTGCTCTAATAATTGCATTTAATAATATGTATTCGCAGATACAGTTTCAAGCCTACTTTTCATATTCCTACAGATATACAATGTTTACATAGCTTGTAAAGCAGGTAATCCTACTCCACCTTGTCATATGAGCCGCACAGTCAGATGGAATTGGTATTTTCTCACAATATTGGAGAGCTTTTTGTTGTTATCCACCTGCAACAACAATAAATCAGGCGACTAGACTGACCAGTTGGATATATTAAAGTTAACTCAGTTTAAGTGGTAACTAATACGCTTTATCACAATTGCCCAATATGATATTAACTGGGGAGGTTTGCTTTATTTGGGACAATAGATGCAGATAGGAGGTGAACCAGTCGATGTGTTGATTCAGCTGTCCTAGTGTGCTGTTTTCCTGCCGGTCTGATTATTCACATAACATCTGCTTTTGTACTGAATCCGGTGCTCTTCTGGAATACAACCCTCACCAGGCTATATTAGTTCTACGCACAGCAAGCGGTTAGTGAGTACAGGGTTTGATTGGTTGTTGACATAGTTAACACCAGGTTGTCAGTGTGCCACATTCTGCTGTTTTTTTTGGGACCCCAAACATTCCCCTTCAAAATCCTAATCTTAAATCCATAACCTAACCCTTTTTCACATAAACAGTTTACTCATCAAGCAGACAATCTAATCCAGATTGATATACAGTCAGTGCATTCATTTTTACATAATTTTAAACCTAACAAAACTAATTGTTTCTTAACAACAACTAACAAAAAGTCTTTACTGTGAATTACTTTAATATAACAACAGAGAGTTGTTGGTCCCCATGGTCCTCAAAGGGATAGTAAACCCTACACAAATGAAATAAGATTTGTTTGTCTAGAGGGTGTGGTATGTTTCTAATGGCGTCATAAATCCCTGACTGCCCGATAAAGTCACAAATGTGTGTATCCACGCAGCCTAGGGTCAAGGTTGTGTGTGTGTGTGTGTGTGTGTGTGTGTGGGGGGGGGACTTTACCTTAGTCTAGAACAAGGAAACAAACTATTTTCCTATTAGGGGTTAGGTTTAGGATCAAAGTTACAATTAGCGTTTCTTCCAATCTAAGTTTCTGTGTGTTAAGTACTAAGGTTAGGTGTATGAATATCCCCACAAGGATAGTTAATATGTCTGTCAGTATAAGATATACAGTACGCCTCAACTTAAACTGGATATCAGCAGGTATAACTGGAATTCAAATTTTACCCATGAAAGACATATCCCAGTGGTAGGACCAATCAGCAATCTGGGAAAAATATGGTTTTCCATTAAAGCAGCGGAGAAAGAATAAGGCTGTCTCCAACTTTAGGATTTCAGATGTCTGTAGTTTTTCTATTTCCTGCTATGAGTTTTACGTAGGCTTAATATACCACTATTAAAGTGTGGTCCGATTATCTCACCTTCTAATTAAAGGTGTACTCAATTTTACTTAGTAAGCAGTAACATTTCATTTACTAAGTGTTACGTTATCTAACATCTGTGTTAGGTCAACCACACAATTACATGTTTTGGTTGTGACACAGTGGTCCACCACAGAATGCAGTAAGGTTTGTGTAAAGAGGAAAATGCTTCTCTGTCCTGATGCATTGACATAGGAGACGCAGACACATTCTGTGGGCTCAATCATGAGTTTGCTGATGCTGATTTTCTCTAGGCAGGGTTACTTTTTATTCATAGGGGTAGGGAATATGAATGTATGAGATAGTGAGATAACGGACCAACAAAACGGAAGATTCGGGGAAAAGGAAATAAAAGATTGATGTTGAACAGGAATTGTCTCAGGGCTGTGTGTCCAAGTAGTTCCTGTGCCAGCTAGGTCTGTGGTCTGTGACACACCACTGAGGGAAGAGTTGCCTGGGATACATCAACTGTGAAACATATGATTCATTTGCTGAGGAAAAGCAAGACTAGAAGGCACAAAAAGTGTGTGAGAGTGTGTGTGTGAGTGTGAGCAGTCAGAGACGACTGTGTTGTCAGTTTTTGTACATCATTGCTAAACTGCCTCTGTCAGATCTCATTGAGCTGTACGTCATCGCTTATTTTTTCTTCTAACCCTGTCAACAGACAGACTGTCTCAGGGTCTGAATGGATAGTCCGAGAACACAAATTTCAATCTCTGCCTCTTTCTCAGCATCGGGGACTTAATGTGCAGTTATGCTAATTACATCCTGTTTAGAACTCTGAGCACAACTCTGCCAACCCACAGAGAAACCTCAGTTTTTTACTGTCAACCGAAAGCATTTCTTTGTATGGGTGTGTGTGTTATCAAGTCATTTTTAACTCTAATCACTGTTGAGTACTTTCACAACAATCCCTAGGGTGTAGTGCACAGGAACCAGATACAGGCATAATCTTGTTCAATGGGGTTTTATTAAATGGAACAAAACAAACATTCGAACGGCAAAACATATATACTTATATTAAATAAAGTGTGGTATGTAGCGACAACTAAATACAAAAACAAACGTCTATATATAGAAAACATTAGCCAATACAGAGACCTGACATGCCACAATGAACAGTAAACACAAACTGAGGGAACATATATACACTTAATTACTGATTGCGACCTGGTGTGAATGATAATTGAGTATTATGATAATTCACAAGACAATTAATGAGTCCGCGGCTGTGTGAAGACATTGGGTCTACAGCCCACCGTGACAAGAACTAGATATACGAATTAAAACGTTTTAAGGACTATTAAAACAGAACTGGAGTTGTGTTGTTATTGCTATAATGTTGTTGTGATATTTTCTGTCGTGTTATGCTGGCAGATGTTAATTATCACACCTTTTTAAAATGTCTTATCTCAACAAATCCACCAATCTAAATGTTTTTCTCTTCTGTCTCTCGCTCTCTCTCCCTCGTTATGTGTGTGTATCTGCCTAGGTGCTGATGATGAATGTGGAGACTTTGAGCCGGCCTGAGCTCCTGACGCTCCTCAGCATTCTGGAAGGAGAGCTGGAGGCCCAGGACACAGTTATACACACCCTCAGAGTGAGTTCACACAACCACCCAACAGGCTGACACACTAACATACTACATACTGACATGACACACACAAACGCACCCTTAAGGTTAGTAAATACCACCACCTGACAAACTAACACTTTACATACAACTACACTGTCACACAATGGAGTGGGGGTATTTAGAATGTATCCAATTGTATTTCTAAACTAATAAAGTTATCCCAGGGGTGGGAAAGTCGCCTCAGTTGAAATGGAAAACTATAGTAATCTAGACGACTACCATTCTATTTCCAAACTCTCCGTCTTTGCCAAAGTTTTCACAGTGTATACAACCAAACAAGGTGTCATCCTACATACTACACACTCACAAATATAGACATACAAGTGAGTACTAAGGTAGAGTACTAAGATCAGATACAATTGAAAAGATGGGAAATCATCATTCTTCACCCGTACATTGTCAACGTTTTTTGAAATGATACGTTTAGCAACCTTGTGAAGCTGCATAGCACTCTGAATGTGATCGATCAACTATATGATGGTGGGAGCATTACATTTATTGACCAACCTATTTCCATGACCTCTTCTGCATATTTACTTTATGCAAATCTCCCGTGTTTGCTAGGCACTGTCCCATTCAAGGTATTTGGTGTCCCACTAGCACACAATGGTCAAAGTGGTTTCCGGGAGGATCAAGTGTCTGCAGTTGTTTAGTCTTACCTTGTACTTGACTGATTGATTAGGTCACTAGTTACTTTAGATTTCCATTCACCTGTTTGTTTAGGTCTCAAGAAATGTGTGCTCAATCAATCTTTTTTAAGTTATTCCTAATCCTTCAGTGGACAAAATAGGAACTTTTGATCAGAATCAGAAAAAAACATACTTGGCAATCAAGCGCTTTCTGATTAAGATTTTTTGTCCACAGAAGTAATTAACCTAAACGATGGAGCATAATCTAGTGATGGGTTCTCTGGACAACATGACACATTGACCACGTTAGCAATACGTTTTTTCAAATTTATTTTAATAATGGTTATCAGAAGACAATGAAGTAACATACTATTTATCAGGACATGTTCGGCCACCAAAAATAAGACACAAACGTTAAAACCATGAATTCTTGGTCGCTTATCTTGTCCGATTTTTTAAATAATATTTCATTGAAATCAGTCATCTTTTATTAATTTTCATTCAAATACGATTTGATGACCATTCTGATATTAACAAAATGTTATGTCTAATTGTATAGATTGGATGATTACTTTTTTATAACAACAGTTATTCATTTACTGGGGCTTTTTTAATACAAGCGTGCTAGATTCAAGACTTCAACAAATGTTGCAAAAATCCTCCTGGTACAGTTAAATGCAAGCAACTCTAGGCAATGAGGTTTTTGCGAGGTTTAGGCAATCTCTCAACGGATTAATAAGCTGTGGTAACGAGTTGGGACAAAATGTTGCTTTACCTGCGGCACTCCGGGAGCTGGGTTCCCTAAACATTCTTCTATGTCATTCTTCAAAGCCCATTCTGTCAGGGTACTACTTTCTGAGACATTCAACTGATCAAAAGGTATATAACCCATATTCCAGTTAGGAGTTCTGGTACGGGCTAGAAATACGATTTTTACTAACCTAGGTCAGTGGAAAACAACAGGAAAGTGAGGAAACAGACCTCTCAAAGAAAAGACAATGGCAGTGTGTTTTTTCCACTTTGATGTGCCTCTGTGGCTTAGGCTCTACAGGCCTGTGTGCAGTTGCTGATTCATTACTTTTTATTTGCTTTATTTCCAAGCTATTCTGGGGAGATCCATCTATATTTCAATAGCTAGTTACATCTGTGACTCCTTATGTACACAAATGCATGGAGGGATGTAGCGTGGAGAGATGTAGCGTGGAGGGATGGAGCGTGGAGGGATGTGGCGTGGAGGGATGTGGCGCGTAGGGATGTGGCGTGGAGGGATGTGGCGTGGAGGGATGTAGCATGGAGGGATGTGGCGTGGAGGGATGTGGCGTGGAGGGATGTGGCGTGGAGGGATGTAGCGTGGAGGGATGTGGCGCGGAGGGATGTAGCGTGGAGGGATGTGGCGTGGAGGGATGTGGCGTGGAGGGATGTGGCGTGGAGGGATGTGGCGTGGAGGGATGTAGCGTGGAGGGATGTAGTGCGGAGGGATGTGGCGTGGAGGGATGTGGCGCGGAGGGATGTAGCATGGAGGGATGTGGTACGTAGGGATGTGGCGCGGAGAGATGTTGCGCGGAGAGATGTTGCGCGGAGAGATGCAGCGTAGATTGGGGTGTGACTACAGGCTATTAGATTCACAAGAATGCAAGTGCATACTTTTTCACTATGAATTATCTATCATATGCAGTTAAAGACTGAACACAAGCTAAATTGACTGGCATCTCTTCTGTATAATTCCTCATGATTCTGTTCACTATAATTGTGCATGTGACCTTCTAACGACTAACTCGTTTCCACAAATTCAGCATAAGAAATGTAAATAGTATAAATGACAAAAAATTAATAACACTACGTTTTTCCTAGTCTTATTTTTAAAGTGAGAACAAAAGTAGTACTCCCTCAGTAATAGCACTACAAACTTTGTGTGATGGCAGTTTTAGCAGATGCTAATTTTATACTAGCCACAATGCAAATTTTAGCCTTGTTAAAAAATCTTTGATTTATGCTAAATCCATAAGCAAAATACATTTTAATTTCAAGGATTTTATAACTTTCCCTTCGGATTTTTCATTAACACCTTTTGCATGTTAAGGAGGATACCTTTAGGGAAGTGATAAAGTAAAATAGCTTTTCTGGCAATTTGTGGGAGGTGAAGTTATATTATTACTGGACTTCTATGAAATTTCACCTTCACACTTGGTCATGCTGAAATCGCAAGACGAGCATTTAGCTGATGAGCATTTAGCTGGATGAGAAATCTCGTCACGTTTGATATCACAAGATCTCATGGCAGAAGATCTTGTCACACCCCTAAGCATGGAACTAATCTAGCATCAAATGAAAAGTCCCTGATTCCTCCAAAACATTGTCAATAGCTCCAGCATTTCCGTGTTTGGCTAGAGGTTCTCAGTAACCTCTGTCTTCTGGCTTTATATGAGCAGGAATGAAGGAGTGCAATATGAGCCATACTACCTCTTCCTTTGTTGGAGAGCTTCACTTGATCCCAGGGCTAAATGTAATCGCTACTTCCTCCATTAGTCACTCATTAGAGCACAAGCAATATCTCCCTGTCAAGTGTGAGTTAGCTGAGGCACTTGGCTGTATCTAACAGAGTGCTTCTTTAAAAAAGACTAAGCAGTTGACTGCAGCAATCAAAGCAAAGTTCCTTTAATAAGATAGCTAGCTATTGTAGTTTTGTTGGACATCTCCTTCCAAAACTATGGGCATTAATATGTAGTTGACACACCCTTCGCAGTAATAACAGTGTCTCTAGTAATGTTTTGCCCATTCAGTCAAATAGCATTTGTGAGGTCAGGCACTAATGTTGAATAAAAAGGACTGACTCGCATTGACCGCTCCAATTCTTCACAACGGTGTTCAGTGGAGTTGAGGTCAGGAGTTGTGCAGGCTACTTGTGTTCCTCCACACCAAACTTCTGAAACCAAGTCATTATGGACCCCACGTTCTGAGCAGGAAAAGGAAATTGTCTTCCTCAAACTTCCACACCATTATCCCTCCTCCGCCAAGCTTTACAGTAGGCACTATGCATTTCGGTTGCTAGCATTCTCCTGACATCTTCCACTCTCAGATTTGTCCATCAGACGGACAGAAAATAATTCTTCATCACGCCAGAGAACACGTATCCTTCAGAGATCAGTGCTTTAGACCTCTCCAGTTAACTCTTAGCATTGTGCATGTTGATATGAGGCTTGAAACCCTGACACCAGCGAGCAATTTTGTGAATCGCCAAAATAACGCCAAAATAATTAAGGGTGTTCACATATTTGTGGTCATTCACTGTATATTGGCCGAATCCCAAACAGAGTTTGGGTCAACTCATTTAAATTCCTTAACTTTCAATTCTCTTAAATGGTTTTCAACGAGAAACATTTGTGTTTTAGACTAATTCAATTTGCAATTTAACCAAACCCTGGTCCCAACACACATTGTGACACATTTCTTCTCCATCTGCATCGTCCTCTCTCTTTTTATCCGTGTCTTCCTGTCTCATCATGCAGATATACTCGGGGTGGGGGAAGGGGGTGGTCACTTTAGATCTCTGATCTTTTGTCCTTAACAGACGGTATTTTACCCAGACACACAGACACATGAGTATAGTGTATACACACACACACACACACACACACACACACACACACACACATGGCACAAGTTAAGCTGACTTGAGTCTCTTGTCTATTACTCTTAATAAAGGCCCTTCCTGCATTTCATTTACTTCACCATTTGACCATTTGATGTCTGTCATGGCAGATATGGGGTGTGCCAGTCTACTCGGTCCAGTGCCCAGCTCTGTGTCAGGGCCGGTGCATTTTGCTATATCTTTTGCCCAGCTGATGTCTGCTTTGGCATTTTCATCTCATTTAATATATATCTCGTGCAACCTCTCTCTCAATCACTTTTGTCTTTTTCTTTCAGGGATCTTTCAATCCCTCCTCCTTTGTGTGCATACTTCTCTTTATAAACGAGGTTAATCCACTATGCATGTCATTATGAAACAGCTACTTGTTTTCTTCTCCTGATGTTCCCATGGGGGGGAAGGAAAACCAGTAGAGGGAACATTCCTGTTATTATGTGGTACTGCTGCTGTTTGTAATCACTATCTGTTGTTAAGGTGTGTTTCATTAGTGACGGTGTAGGTTCAAGCCTGGACCTTTTTGCTTACTGATGAGTGTCTGGAAAGCCCCAGAGGCAGTGCACTATGGGAGCGGTAATGCATTATCAGCCATACATTCCTGGTGACATATTGCTGTAGTGACAGGCAGCTCAGACACCTAAACAACAAGCTCAGGTAGTGAGGTGTGTGCATGCCTGCACTCACATCAAAAATAAATCTGGATGGTTTTGATCTGGATGGTTTCTTCCACTCTCCAAAATCTGTTGGGAGTATTTCCAATGACACTGGGGTAAAAGCACAGTTGTATACGATGATTTTGGCAAGCAATGCAAGTAAATATATATAAATATAGACAGAAAGACAGTGCCAAGACAAGAAAGTTAAAAAGAGGATTCTCCTAGAATAACCTGAGATGATGTAAGCCTTATTTGTCACTTTGTTTATGGAAAGTCTGTGCCTATGGCTAAATAAAGAGCAACGAGAAACCGGGGAGATGAGAAAGAGATACGAGAAACACAGAGATTGGAGAGGGAGACTCATTATAGAGGCATTAATATCCAGCTGAGTAGAGGAAAACACATTTGTGCTTTCATTGGTTCAGGCAGTTTACTGAAGGTAGACACTTGAACTCAAGTCTGGCTATTAAACTGTTTGTATTGTTCAAAATGTTTTGGTTGCCCAAGGAACACCCACCAAGTTAACTTTTGTTTTTGCGTTGATGTCATTTCCTGTGGTCCTAAAACACAGCATCTATTTTTACCAACTGACATTTTCCCTGGTCTCTTGAACAAAGAGAACTGTCTGTACTTTTCCTATAAGATTGCATGCTGCACCTTTCTTTTTTAGTGTCATAACAAAGACTCAATACTATGACCTAAGGCTGAAAATACAAACACACAGCAAATGGGCTAATCCAGTCTTAGGGCATTCCAAAAATAATTCCCAATCTGGAGTGTTTTAACATGTGTTTTCATGTCATTTTTGTTTGAGTTTATTGCAAATGTTACCTACTAAATAAAGTAAAATAGATTAACCTGAGGAATTGGTTAGTGTAACAGTGTGTGGTATAGCTGGGCAGTAACATATGCCTCTACAGATACTGGCAATACAGAATTGGTTAGTGTAACGTGTGGTATAGCTGGGCAGTAACATATGCCTCTACAGATACTGGCAATACAGAATTGGTTAGTGTAACAGTGTGTGGTATAGCTGGGCAGTAACATATGCCTCTACAGATACTGGCAATACAGAATTGGTTAGTGTAACAGTGTGTGGTATAGCTGGGCAGTAACATATGCCTCTACAGATACTGGCAATACAGAATTGGTTAGTGTAACAGTGTGTGGTATAGCTGGGCAGTAACATATGCCTCTACAGATACTGGCAATACAGAATTGGTTAGTGTAACAGTGTGTGGTATAGCTGGGCAGTAACATATGCCTCTACAGATACTGGCAATACAGAATTGGTTAGTGTAACAGTGTGTGGTATAGCTGGGCAGTAACATATGCCTATGCTCTACAGATACTGGCAATACAGAATATGTTAGTGTAACAGTGTGTGGTATAGCTGGGCGTTAACATATGCCTCTACAGGTACTGGCAAATTACCCTTCAGTTTTACCCAACATAAAATCTACCCGGACTCCTTGCTTAAAAAATAAACTACTTAAATCTGTTAAGTGAAAACGTATTGTGCAAAGCCAACATTAGCTGAGTTGAGCCCACTACCAAATTGAACTGTTTTAAATTACTTTACACCTAGATAGGGTGGATGTTTACATCGCTCAGATGAACCAGATTTGACAAGGTGAACAAATGAGTTGCAGAAACAAAACAACAGCTTCAGTCAGAACATTCACTGCCTTATCAGCCATCATTGGGATTGTTTGTGTATGTTTGCATGTCATGTTGTTTAGCCCGCTCAACTGCATTTTTGTCCTAGCATTAAGATGAGAGTTATAGTTAAACATTACTAATAGTTAAACATTACTTCAAAGACATGGCTACAGTGGAAGCCATAAAAACCAAAACCATGTTGGTCGTCATTCCTTATCTCTGGTTAGAATGTAGGAATGACCAGTCAGGGGTGTGTTACAGTTTACTCATTCAGCAGACTCTCTTGTCCAGAGCGACTTACAGCAGTGATTTGATTATATTTTCCCTTCTAGGAACTGCACTGAAAAGTAGACTGACTCCTCATTTTTACTCTACCTCAAGATGTGCTCACACACAGACATCATTGCCAACATCATAGAGTTTTGATACTGTAGCTGTTCGACGCTAATGAAAAAGCTTCATGTGAGGTCATGTTTCATTGTCCTTAAGGGCATACAAAACAACAGCACTGACTTCTACTACTCAATCAGGACAATAGTTCACATTAGTTCAAATTTACAATTACATTCCTGGGTCAGCAAATACTTCGTTTCTTTGCGTTTTTCCATCAGTATTGTTTTAGCAAGTGGAAATGCATATTCAGTGACTGACTTGCCCAGTTAAAAACATTCCACAAGTTGGCCCTTACGAACTCCTTTGTTGCTATAGCAGTATGTTTAGAGTAATTCTCCGACTTATTCTACTACTTCCATCCATTGAGTTTTTAAGCATTTGTTTGTGTCTGAGCAAACAATATGTTTCCATAGGACTTTATCATATTGATGCTTTTGGCAGTTACATCATCAATCAAGACAACTGTGCCAGATCCTGTTACTGTCATTCATAAGTCATAACACCCCCTCTACCTTATTTTAAATAATTAATAATAAAGTTAGTATGACAGTTAATTCTTGCAATCACCATAGTATGGATTACTGTTTATTTAATCTGTCCACAATAACTTTTTCCCGAGCATTGCCAATTTTGTTTTTAAGGCCAGGTTCTGTAGCTTGTCTGGTGAACCCTGGGAGATACTGTGGGAGATGCTATGGGAGTATGGGGCGAGGGGCTCTCTTTTCAGGGACATCCAATCTCTGTACACTCAAAGCAAGAGCTGTGTCCGGATTCTCGCCAGTAAATCGGATTCGTTCTCAGTGGGGTTTGGCCTCCGCCATGGCTGCACTTTGTCACCAATTCTGTTCATGATATTTATGGTCCGGATATCGAGGCGTAGCCATGGTGGGGAGGGGTTGGAGTTCGGTGGGCTGAAGATCTCATCACTGGTTTTTGCAGATGATGTGGTCCTGATGACATCATTCGTCAGTGACTTTCAGCACTCACTGGATCAGTTCGCAGGCGAGTGTAAATCGGCTGGGATGAGGATTAGCACCTCTAAATCTGAGGCCATGACTCTCAGCAGGAAACCGGTGGATTGCATACTCTGAGTAGGGAGTGAGTCCTTACCCCAAGTGAAGTGGTTTAAGTACCTTGGGGTCTTGTTTGCTTGTGTGTTTGCTTTTCTCAGGATGGTGGCAGGCCTCTCCACTAGGAATAGGGTGAGAAGCCGTGAGGTATGCGGAGTAGAGCCGGTGCTCCTTCGCGTAGAAAGGGGCCAGTTGAGGTGGTTCGGGAATCTGGTAAAGATGCGGCCTGGGCGCCTCCCTTGGAAGGTGTTCCTGGCACATCTAGCTGGTAGGAGCCCTCGGGGAAGACCCAGGACTAGGTGGATAGATTATATCTTCACACTGGCTTGGGAACACCTTGGGATACCCCAGTCAGAGCTGGTTAATGTGCCCAGGGAATGGATCGTTTAGGGTTCCCTGCCAGAGCTGCTGCCCCCTGCGAGCCCACCCAGGATAAGCGGTTGAAGATAAGATGAGACATCCACACCTACCTATTTGAGGAAGTTCTTGAATTGTAAGACAGTTTTTATTTTATTATGCTTAATCAGATGGGGGATCAATTTTAATCTTCAGGTCTCCCCACAGATGTTCAATCAGGTTTAGGTTTTGGCTCTAGCTGGGCCACTCAAGAACATTCACACGCTTTTCCCAAATCTTCACCAGCCTTTTCTTGGTTTGGTGCTTTGAGTTTTTGAAAGATGAATCTCCAAACTTCTCTGCGCTATCCTCGATTTATCCTTCCAACAATCCTGACCAATCTCCTGATTACGGGAAACATTCCCCGAGCGTTGTGTCCACCGCCATGCTTGACTGTAGAGATGGTATTAGACAGTTGATGAGCGATGTCTTGAAGCACTAAGATTTTTTTTCATGCTCTCAGTGTCCATTATTTAATTGTTGTGGTACAATTCTAGGCGGCATCTCATATGCCTTTTACTCATGAGTCGCTTCTGTCTATCTACTTTACCATAAAGCCTGTTTTTGTCTAGTCCTTCTTATTTCTTGTGGCATGAGTCTGGTCAATGTTTTCTGTATGTTTGTGTGAGTTGTTCTTTCTAGGGTTAAAAATAACAACTGCTCCATGTTTAACTGTGATTCCTGTGTACGTTGAGTCTTTGTATCCAAGTCCATGTTCCTGTTACTCTGCTGTTTGTCCACCCTGCCTTTTGAAAAGGCCACAGGATGCATCTTTGGATCTCACTTTGGATCAGAATACTTGATGTAAATCAGATGTTTCAGGGTTTTTTTACTCAATGAATATTGAATGAATTTGCTTCGACATTATTGGGTAGTGTATGTAGAATAAATAAAGTACATTTTATCTTATTAAAATAAATTAATAAATTATAAATGTTGTCTATAAAACATAAAAGCCACTGTAAATATAATAAGTCTGTTAATGGAGCTGTGTTTTTGTTTTGTTGTAAAGCTGATTACTACTTTAGGAACGGTCGTTTATCCCAGAACCCACTGTCAGCCAGTGAATTGGTACTCTTTTCACGGACAGAGAACAATAGCCTAAGGGGAACATAATGCACTGTATTTCTGTAACAGGACACTGGTCTGCCCATACAGAGACATAATGGCTTCCATGCTAGCTGTTGTGTGCATTTTGTGACAGTCATTTAGAGGACACGACAAAGAAAATGTATTTGTGGGTCCAGACTCCAGACGACATAGAGGATGCCGTTTTTATGTCTAATTCACTACGTTCTATGTCAGATCTCCTGCAATGTAACACCCTAGACTACATTCAGATTGGCTCGTAATACATATTAACCATGTATACATAGCAGGCACTTTTTTTCAAACCACTTACAGTCACGCATGTTTGCATATTACCAATGGGTTGTTCCATAATATAACCAGTCCTGGAATTGCTTATTTGCATGTTTTACCCACAAAGCCATACCATTTATCAATGGCGGTTGTATTAGTTATTGCAATGCATTCTAATTGGTCCATACAGAAGCACAGGCGCCAGTTGGTATCAGGCAGAGTAGCGATGGATATTTAGAGGATGGTTGTTGGTTGGAGTTTTAGAAAGTGCTGTGTCCTCTCATAGAGAACTACATGGTGTGTAATTATGCTGCGAATCAACCCGAGTCTATGGGAAACCTCCACCCCGGAACACCACCATCCCCTAAGCTAGAGCTGGTGCACACACACACACACACACACACACACACACACACACACACACACACACACACACAAACAAAGCAAAGGGGGGAGCCAGAGAAGCAGTGGATTTAAGAGAGAGAGAAAGGGAAGAGGAGGGAGGCTTGAGATATTGAGAGAAAAAATGGGAGAAGAGGGAGACAGAAAGAGATAGAGGTAGGAGTGAGAGAGGTTTCCTGTGGAATGTCGACGTACCCGTAGAAGAATGCATTGTTGTGTGTGTGTGTGTGTGTGCGTGGAGGGGGTGGAGTGCTGAACAGAGTGAAGGGAGACCCAGAGAGGCCCTGGCCTGGATCCTAACTGTCACTGGCATGTTACGTCTCTGACACCTCCATCCCTCTCTGACCTATTCAATTTACCCACGAGGTCTCGTAACCAATCAGATCAAATCTGGATACGATGTGAAAAGATCTGATGGGATTTGTCCAATCACAATATTATTGGGAACATTTCTGAATTGAGCTGCATGTGTAGGGTTAACTCAAAAGGATAAACGAATGGGAGATAAATGAATTGCTTTAAATGTTGCAATAAACCAATGGACACACACACACACACAAACGATTACTGAACCAGTCTGTAAGTGTGAACCAGTCTGTAAGTGTGTACCAGTCTGTAAGTGTGAACCAGTCTGTAAGTGTGAACCAGTCTGTAAGTGTGAACCAGTCTGTAAGTGTGTACCAGTCTAAGTGTGAACCAGTCTAAGTGTGAACCAGTCTGTAAGTGTGTACCAGTCTGTAAGTGTGAACCAGTCTGTAAGTGTGTACTAGTCTGTAAGTGTGTACCAGTCTGTAAGGGTGTACCAGTCTGTAAGTGTGAACCAGTCTGTAAGTGTGAACTAGTCTGTAAGGGTGTACCAGTCTGTAAGTGTGAACCAGTCTGTAAGTGTGAACTAGTCTGTAAGGGTGTACCAGTCTGTAAGTGTGAACTTGTCTGTAAGGGTGTACCAATTTGTAAGTGTGAACCAATCTGTAAGTGTGAACCAATCTGTAAGTGTGTACCAGTCTGTAAGTGTGAACCAGTCTGTAAGTGTGAACCAGTCTGTAAGTGTGAACCAGTCTGTAAGTAAGAACCAGTCTGGAAGTGTGAACCAGTCTGTAAGTGTGAACCAGTCGGTAACTTGTGGTTGTGAGTGTAACAATACACTCTCTCGCAGCACCCCACGACCCTCTGCTGCTCCTCTAGGAGGGGTTAACATCTGCCCCCAGCAGGGGTGTTTGAACTGCCTCACCCCTTTTGTGTTGTTGGGGTGGGGGGAGGTAGAGCATCTGTCACAACCCACGCCAACAGAACACAGCGCAGTTTAGTCATGGACCACAGTTTTAAAGGGTTAAGTGGTTGTGGTATTGTGTCTTCTAGTATCATTGTTTTCTACATGCTGTTGCAATATGCACCTGGGTGTATACATCTTGTTAGGATTAACAACGCTTAGTGTTTTAATTCCGAGTACTGTTTTGTGCTTGCTCATACTATTTGTGATATATCACAGTGCATTGTGTGTTATTCTTGGCCACAAGGGTGGTGGGGCCCATAATATTCTCCACAGGCAGACACTCAGAGTAATACACACACAATATGGATACACAAGTGAGCCATATTCACTGGACATGCCTTATTATCTATATGAGCCCTATTCACTGGACCCGCCTTATTTTCTATATGAACCATATTCACTGGACCTGCCTTATTATCTATATGAGCCCTATTCACTGGACCTGCCTTATTATCTATATGAACCATATTCACTGGACCTGCCTTATCATCTATATGAGCCCTATTCACTGGACCTGCCGTATTATCTGTATGAGTGTACTGACTCTCCTACCTGTCTGTTTCTTCCAGGCCCATCACCGGGACTCGTTCGTCCAGGAGCGCTACGGCCAGTATGACCTCAGCGACCCCTTCTTGGCCCTGCAGAGAGATAGCCAAACCATGGACGACTGGTCCCCCTCAAACCGCTCAGACACACAGTCGCACCCGCGGGGCAGCGCAGTTGGGCCTAACCCTCTGGCCGTGCTGAAGCTGGTCATGGCTCACTGCAAGAGGATGCAGGAGAGGATGATGGGACAGCTGGCTTCAGCAGAGAGCAGACACAGGAGGGTAAGGTGGCATGTCAGCACACACACACACACACACACACACACACTGATGCTCAAGTGACAGGTGATGAGAGCAAATAAAGTCTACTCAGCCTAACACCCCTCCCCTTTCCTTTTACGAGTGCATGTGTGTTTATCAGAGCCCTAGTCTTTGTTCCCTGGGGAGGCTTCGGTTAGTTGCTGGTGATTGGGGTGACACAATGGGCTGGTTCTCCAGACTCCAGGGACTAAGACAGCCACTCCCAGTACTGAGAGACATAGGGGGAGAGGCGACTGTGAGAGGGGGGCAGAATAGCCTGGCTGAGGTAATGTGCTCCTACACACTCCGAGGCACTGTGAGGACTGTGGGCACCGTGAGGACTGTGGGCACCGTGAGGACTGTGGGCACCGTGAGGACTGTGGGCACCGTGAGGACTGTGGGCACCGTGAGGACTGTGGGCACCGTGAGGACTGTGGGAACCGTGAGGACTGTGGGCACCGTGAGGACTGTGGGCACCGTGAGGACTGTGGGCACCGTGAGGACTGTGGGCACCGTGAGGACTGTGGGCACCGTGAGGACTGTGGGCACCGTGAGGACTGTGGGCACCGTGAGGACTGTGGGCACCGTGAGGACTGTGGGAACCGTGAGGACTGTGGGCACCGTGAGGACTGTGGGCACCGTGAGGACTGTGGGCACCGTGAGGACTGTGGGCACCGTGAGGACTGTGGGCACCGTGAGGACTGTGGGCACCGTGAGGACTGTGGGCACCGTGAGGACTGTGGGCAACGTGAGGACTGTGGGCACCGTGAGGACTGTGGGCACTGTGAGGACTGTAGGCAGGACTCAATGCTCTTGACTAGCTATTTGTTTACCAACTGAGAGGTCACTTGTCAATATGGGTTTACCAACTGAGAGGTCACTTGTCGATTTCGGCATGTCAGGGCAAAAGCGACCCAATCAATAATTAAATAGATTTGTATGCATTTGATATAGAGTTAACAGAATTGTGTTAAAGGTTGAATTGTGTAGTCTGATTGGTTCTCTCCTGCTTTCAATGACAGGTGATTGCAGATATGGAGAAAGAGAAGCGGCTGCTCATGTTGGAGTCAGCGCAGAACAGTGATGTCACCTTCATGCTGGAGAAGGAGAGCGAGAAACTTCTGCAGCGGGTGTGTGTTGGTTTGTTTACGCACCTGTGTGTTAGAAAACATTGAAGGAAGAAGACAAAGACACTGGCCGAACAAATTCGATTGAAGCACATCTGTGTCATTCCTTTCCTCATTCCTTCATTTCCCTCTTCTTCCTCACTGGTCTTCTATAAGAGCCATGACATAAGTCCTTGTGACTGACGGGAGTAGCCTCAGTTCTCACTGACTGGAGACCTTTTGTGTGCTATGCAAATTGGGTGGATGGGCCTAGGCCGACAAAAACACAAACACACACAGACAAAAACACACAGAGACACACACTCACACATACACAGACTGGGCGGTCCCATCGGAAATGGGAGGAAGGGGCTATTGTTCACATTATGAGCGCAGGAAAGGCTGAGATAATGATTCTCTCTGACCAATCAAGGTCAGCACGTGCGCGCACACAAACACACCCGCACACACACGCACACACACACACACGCACACACCCGCACTCACACACACCCGTACACACACATAATTAGACACTTCCTGAGTGGTCCCTCTGTAATTGAGTGTCCAGACGTTTTCTAATCTGTTAATTTGAATTTTCACAGCATTTATTTATTTAACTTAAATTCAAATTCTAAAGATAGATGCTGGTCAGGAAGTCTAGCCCATAGACTTATTTAAATAGAACCTTATGTTCAGAATAAAACTTTAATATCGATTGCCCTGGATGCAGGAGTATGTGGGGATTTCTTCTGCTGTTCAGAAAGGTTGAAAGCGTTGTCATTTCCGTTCTGCTGCTGTTTTTTGATGCCCCCGTGTGGTAAGATGTGGAAAGACTAAAAACAAGTTTATAAAATCTGCTAGGAGAGTTGGTAACTTTTATCTTCCTGTTTCTAGCTGGAGGCAGAGCATGCAACAGTTCAGAGGCTGCAGAAAGAACAGGAAGAGGCGGTAGGCAAGGCAGAGGAGTCTCTCTCCCAGCAGCAGCAGCTATCGTCCGCCCTAACACTGGAACTCCAAAGAACCACAAGCCAGGCCCTGGAGGAAACCCAGAGGGCTAACCAGCTCTGCCTGCAGCTCCAGGAGAAGTGCAGCACAGCGGAGAGCCTGAAGGAGGCCCTGGAAGCAGAAAAAGACCGAGCGGTGCGACTGGAGGCCAGAGCCGAGGGCCAGCTGGCTGAGTTTGACACAGAGAGGGAACAGTTGAGAGCCAGGATCAGACGAGAGGAGGAAAGGAGGAGGGAGCTGGAGAGAGAGGTGGAAGAACTGAGGAGAAGTTTGGAGGCCAGAAGACAGGAAGGAATGGCGGAGAAAGAGCAGGAAAAGCAGGCAAAACAGCTAAAAGAGTTTCCTAAATCAGCGATGGTGGCGCCAGCAGCAACTGCAGAAGTTTCCATCGGGATCCAAACAGAGCATGATGGAAAGGAGAGCAATGCCCTAAAGGTGACCCCTGTGTCAAAGGTCAATGGGCATCAGCCTATCTTACCCCGGGACTCTGACCCCCCATTGGAGGAAGGGGGCATTGAAAGCGTTGTGGTAGAGAGCGGTCCCGGTGTGAGCCTGCCTTCCCCTCTCCACACGCACCTTCCTCAACAGCATCCCCATCATCCGCATAACCTCTCCCCCTCCAGCACGGCCTCATCCTCCCTCTCGTCCTCCCCGATCTCCTCACCAACGCTGGCGAAGCGCCTGGTCAGCCCTGGTGGCTTCATAACATCATCCTACCAAGCCGGGGTCAACCAGCGCTTCCACGCCGCCAGGCACAGGTTCCAGGCACAGGCCGAACAGGAGCAGCACCAGCAGGTAAGCTCAGCTCCGCTCTCCCCCCGGGAACTGTCTCCAACCACCACCCCCGTCCCTCTACTGTCGGAGTACAGCGCCGCCAAGCAGTTGGCCCGGAACACCGTCACCCAGGTCCTGTCTCGCTTCACCAGCCAGCAGGCAGGAGTAAAGCTCCCTCCACTTAACAGCTCACCGTTTGGCACAGACTACCGGAGCCTCGCATCATCTCCTTCTGGGGGGAAAACATCCCCCGGAGGACCCTTGTCTCCAGGGATACGTTCACCTCTCACCCCGCGTTCTGAGCGATGCCACCCACCACCTGTTGCTAGAAAGCCTTGCATGAGCCCGACACCGGGATCTCCCGGCCCCACAGCCAGGACCAGTCTCTTCCCAGAGCTGACGGGGGGCTGTGGACTCAGCAGCAATGGTCAGGAGGAAGCTAAGGAACCAGACCTGGTGCTCTCTTCTGGTAGCTAACAGCTAAAGGTTACTGCGATCAGATATACACTCCCCAAATAAAAAAAAACCTAGGATCAGTACCTGAATGAAGCTTAATAACGTTAAGGCAATGTTTAAGGTTAGTCCTGCTTGAATTTTGGCTTAGAAAGGACATGACCTTTAAATGTTGAGGGCATTACAAAGTTGTTCTACCGTGGTCCTCCAGCAGGCAGAAACTGCAAATGTCTATCACTACTTCTACACTTTCTACGGGCTCTATTTTTTACAGATGGAAGAAATGAAAGCTTAAGCACTACCTAGAAAAACATATGAAACACTGTCTAGCTTAAATGACTATATAGCAAATTGTATCAGATTTATAAGAATACTTTTATTTAGAATTTCTGTATTGTATTTTTTTATTCATTTTTTTCTATTCATTTCTATCCTTGTTTTTCACAACTTGTGTTTTAAAGGGATTATAATCGATATGTGTTCCTAATCTCCTAACCGTCAGAGGGGTGATCTAACATAGTAATAACTATGGAATCTGTTGACTGTTGATATACACTGATGAGCCAAAACATTATGACAGGTGAAACGAATAATGTTCTTCATCTTCTAACAAAGCCACATGTCGTGGTCTGGAAAGTGTAGATGGTTAGCGAACAATCAGTTCTCATAGTCAATGTATTGGATGTAGGAGAAATGGGCAGGACTAAAGACCTGAGCGACTTTGATAACGGCACGTATTGTTACGGCAGGTGACCGGGTCAGAGAATCGCTGTGGTGATTACCTGTAGACAGTAGTGAGGACAACAACGGCCATTCTGTCTCGTTCAAATCCAACAAGTCACTTAAAATGTTGATGCTGTTTACAGGTGGTAGGTCAAACAGTGCATCACACCTTGTTGCGTATGGGTCCACAGACTGGACAAAATGCCCATCATGACCCCCGTTCACCTACAATGGGCACACGACAGCGTCTGAACTGGACCTCGGATGGGCGCCTGGTCCGATGAGTCCCGTTTTCTCTTATATCACATGGCTGCATGCGTCTGTACCGCTAACTTGGGGAAGTGATGGCACCAGGATACACTGGCAACGATATGCTCTGGGCAACGTTCTAGCATTCATGTGGACGTCAAATTGACACGTGCCACCTACCAAAACATAGTAGCAAACCAAGCACACCCATACATGGCATTGGAATTCCCCAGAACACTACACACATTGTTCTGGAATGGTTTGAGGAACACGGTGGAAAGTTCAAGGTAATGTCCTCGCCTCTAAATTTCCGAGAACACAATCCTATTTTACATCTATGGGATGGGCTGGTCAGGTCATTGGCGACTCAATCTCGCAATTTACAGGACTTGAAGGATCTGTTTGTCTTGGTGTCAGATACCACAGGACACGTTCAGGGGTATTTTAGAATCCTTGCATCATGGGTCAGTGCTGTTTGGGCTGAGTGCAGACAACCAGCGGGATATCAGGCAGTGGGTCATAATGTTTTGGCTTATCAGCGTATGTATTACTGCATTATTGTTGTTATATTTTATTGTACCTTACCACTATATTTCGCAATACCTGCACAGAAAGTTTTATACAGATTACATGTTTCTTATTTACTCATGTATTTTAGATTTCACACGTTGACATTTGAAACATAGCACAATGATAAAGCACAATGTTGTAAATAATGTTCAGGCTTCAAACACTCCCCAGCATTGTTTACGTGTTGTATTTCTGCAATATTCTTCCTAAACCCACAATCATGTATTTTTGTAATTGTAGCAAACTTTTTTTACAGTACCCAAAGTCTGAGTGAATTGGTTGAATGGATCAAGACATATTGTGTGGACACTGCAATGATGGTTTGATTGACATGAATCTGTCAGGTCTTTCAATTGCTGCATGATACCCCATTAATGCTACATGTTGGGTTTTACATAGACTAGTAAATACACTGGAGGTTTTGACAAGGATAGGGAAGCCATTTCTAAGACATACCTACCACAGAACTGGAAAAATAAGATGGCACTTATAGGGTCCTCCACACTGAGTTGCCATCTTGGGTAAAGCTGAGTAAAAAGGCTGTGAAATACTGCATTGTTGTTTATTAACTTGATCTTAGAAAAAGCTAATCTATGAGGTGAAGTTGTTAAACGGAAGTACACATTTTCTATCAATAAATAACTATTCTTAAAAAGATACTCCAATTATTGGCAACGCTGCATTAAGTACTTTCTGCAAGCTGCCCATGCCAAGATAACATCACTGAGTCTTCTACTGTTCAGCCAGAGGAGTTTTGGCCATCTCTCAGAGTTACTCTCGGTTTCGTCCTAAGTTTCGACCCTATTAGGGAGTTTTTACTTGCCACTGTGCATCAACACTGTAGTTGCTTGCTTTTTTCGGGTTTCAAGCTGGGTGTCTGAAAACACATAGACTATTCAAAACAAAATGTCTCCATGCACGTGGACTCTCTCCTTTAGCTCACCCAACAGGATTCCAAAAAGGGGTTAGGTCAGGGAACAAGAATGGACCTTTCAAAAGCTTTCTTCTGTGGTTGGTGAACCATTTTTCTGTGGCACTAGAGGAATGCATTAGATCAATGGCCTTTTGGCAGATACAACGGCAATCTTGTTTAAGCAGTTGTAGCCTCCTAACAGAGACTAAAATGTCCAGATACTTGACAAAGTTCCTAATGCCATATATCCTAACCAGTTTTAACATGGAAAACAGACTCTGAATGCCACATATAATATCCACATCACTACAGTGCACAACGAGGATTAACTACAGGCACTGACATTACATTTCTTGACTGTTTTGACTATCCTGACTGTTATAACATACAAATAGTTTGTGGAAGTGATGTCTAATTCAAATTTAGGAGACTTAAATAGACTTAATCAACTTAATCATCCTTCCAATTGTTTTCAATTTCACAATGATTGCTATAATATTGCCAATCTGTATTTTCAAGCATGTTATAAAATATTGACCAATTTATAAAGGTAAACAATTCGTCACGTTTAATTTGTGCTCTCTTTGTTGTTATCTGTATTATAATATGAATAGTGGAGTTTGATATGTGATACCCTATAGAAACCAGAAGTCATGGACAATCTAATCTCCCAGATGAACTTTGATAAAAAAATATATTGTAAAAGACATCTGTGGTGCCAAACATGACAATGTTTTTGAAAAATGCATCTTCTCCAAACAATTCTACCTTAATAAAAGGTTAGATTTAAAATGTCAAGAGATTTTAGAGTTTAAGATCAAGCTGATAAAGACTATTTCTTCATAGACCTTTTCCTCATATTCACCAAGGGTGCCAATGCAGGCAATCTAGAGAACAACAGAAAAACCAATACAAACTAATTTTTTTATTCCGGTATGACTATATTTTATCTATATGAAATCAAATGTAGTTAACTGTCATACTTACTTACAGGCCTTGTCTTGTCTGTAATAATGAATGATGTAAAGTTGTGTTTTATAGTTCAGAAATCTTCCCAGACCTTTTGATATAATGGAAACTAAAATATGTGAAATAAATAAAACATATATATAAAAATAAATTTAATGAAAAGCTAATATTTACATACTGAAATGCATCCCAAAGGTTTTTCCGTTACCTACATTACTGTTTCATAACATAATAACCTAAATCAATTTCTCAATAAGAGTTCCTTAATTATTCAAAATGTACACTGAATTGTATGTGTATTGTTTCATGTCAGACCAATATTGATGTTCCATTTCCAAATAAACATTCCAAACCTTACTGCTAGCACTTAAACCACATTACAGTCCGAGGCAGTAAGAAACCATTCTGTTATTTAGGGAAAGATGAGCTAGAGACATATATGACTTACTGCTTACTTACTTACTGCAGAATTAACAGGACCAGTTGAACATTTGGAAAAACCTACTAATTTAAAGGTATTTCTTTGTAATTTCTGTACTATTTTCCTCAAATCTGACCGGTCAAGACTAAGGAAATATTAGACTAGTGGAAATCTGTCTTTAGGTCTGTGGTCCAAATTTGATTTTTTTCCCACCATGAAGGATGAGTAATGATGGTGATTTATTTAGAATGGTTTGTGCATAGTAGGGATATATATTTTAAATACAATGACCCAGAAAAAAAATGTCATCAGGGCAAAGGGTGGCTACTTAGAAGAAACTAAAGTATGAATAGATTTTTGTTTGGTCTGCACTTTTTGCTTACAACATGATTTTACAAGTTTTTTTCAATGTTTTGAGGTCTTCAATATAATTGCACAATTGGGAAAAAAGTCAAAATTAAGAAATAGCTTTAAGGGAGTAGGTTTCTCCAAACTTTTGACAAGAATTTTGATCAAAGCAACATATTGAAAATAAAGGCAGACAGGCTAAGATTCACTGATTTATTTGTACAATAACTGGGCCAGTACAGCACAGAATGTTTCATCGGATCTGTCTGCAACAGCAGTACAGTGTATAGAATAAATGATTCCGGGTCAGCTGTAATCATTTTGAGCAGGTGTTTCCTTGATGAACAGGGGTGTGTCCATTGGGAACAAAGGTTGCAGATATTTACAGTACAGAACACACAAAAGCCATATTTCAGCAAATTTCAGCACATAAGTATGTTGGATCTAAACAATGTACATAGATTGAACTAAACATTCCGTAACATTACACCCTCCCGAACAAGTCCTAGTTAAAACAAGGTATTAAAACGGTATGTGTACAGTTTGCCTTTACCCAAGGAGAGGTCTGAATATTCCGGAAGGACTAATCTTAAGACTCAAATGATTAAAAAAAAACCTGCATAGCAAAATATGGATCGGAATATACATTGGAGAAAAATGAGCTTTTTATGGAGTTCTTTTCCACAGGAAAGAGATTTTGGCAAACAAATGTTGGTGGAAGTACCTTTTCCTTGGGAGAGAATACAGCAATGGTTGTTTTGTTGCCAAGGTAAGACAATTGATGATAAACAGGTTACAATACAGACTTTCGGCTACAGTATCCTTCGTTAGCGCAAGAAGAGAAAATGCAACTGGAATTGAGTAGATATAACAGAAACATTTCTCTCAAACTTAACCCCAAAAAACAAGAGTGCCAGAGCAGAGCTATGGCCACTAAACATTTTGATGAAACATTCCTTTTTATCACTGGCTAATCTAATATCCCTGCGAAAAACCGTTCAAAGTGCATCCGTTCCATTCTTTAGGTCATCACTGGCATGTACATGATCGGTTTACTACAAGGACAGAAAGACGTATATACACAAATAACCAAAAGAGGGCCCTTCGGGAGGCTGTTCACAAGAGAAACAACTTTGAAAACCATGTTTATCAGACACAAACCTTTCTTTAACTTTTTTTTTATACAAGACAAAACTCTCCTCAAACCTGTCAAATTTGCAGCTTTGTTTACCTTGTTCTTTTTTGCCCCAGACTGCGATATTCTGTATATTGCTTTGGTGTCCTTGCACGACTGATATCAATATTGTGTGTGTGTGTGTGTGTGTGTGTGTGCTGCCAGCCCAGTGCTGTATGTCTTTGGTTCACTACGCGTTCTGCATCTCTTTGCCGATCTTGTAGCTGAGGATCTTGTTCCAATCGATCTTGGTGCGCGTGACAGGAAGCTGGCGACGCAGGGCCTTAAAGGTGGTGTCAGACATAGTCTGGTAGTTCTCACTGATCGCAGTCTACACAAAGAATGAGAAAGTGGTAAAGGAGTGCACTGCAGACATAAGGCACAAAACAGGATTCATCACTAAAGATGAGATAGGCGAGGATGCTTACCTGGTAATCATTTTCAGCATTTTCAATGATATCTACAAACTCCTTGGCAGTCTGGCTCTCATTCTGTAAAAATGGGATTTCAAAAAGAGTCACATTTCATCATTACCTGAACTGACCTAACTGGTTCACCACCTACCAATTATTCTGCTTTTTGTAAAACATTGTTATTAACAGTTTGCTTCCGTTTCAGGTTCAAATTTGAGGAACAGATTGTAATTCCCCAGATGAATAGGTGAATGCCTTTTATGTCTCTGCAGGCATTTTACAAGAATAGACTATTTAGTGTTTGTCGATGTTTGATTGCTAGTTAGCAATTGCACAAAGTCTAGATGGCCAGTTAGCAAGCTAGCTGTTCCTTTAGATTACTGCTAGTTAGCATTGATTCTTGAACTACAGTGAAGGAGGAAATAATTTGATCCCCTGCTGGCTCTCACTGACAAAGACATGATCAGACTATAATTGTAATGGTAGGTTTATTTGAACAGTGAGAGACAGAATAACAACAACAAAATTCAGAATAATGCATTTCAAACAAGTTATAAATTGTTTTGACCCCTTTGCAAAACATGACTTAGTACTTGGTGGCAAAACAGGACGCTACAGGATTTCAGTCCTTCACGACGTAGTGTGTTACCAATTGTTTAAGAGAGTGCTCCAAATTTCAGCTCGTTACCTGTATAAAAGACACCTAGGAGCCAGAAATCTTGCTGAGTGACAGGGAATCAAAAACTTACTTGCGGTATTCAGAATTTTGTTGTTGTTATTCTGTCTCTCAATGTTCAAATAAACCATTAAAATGATAGACTGATCATCTCTTTGTCAGTGGGCGAAACATCCAAAATCAGCAGGGGATCAAATACTTTCTTCCTTCGCTGTATGCCTTGCAACACTGCAAAAAAATGATTGGAATTTCCTGCTTGTGAAAATAATGTGTGTTATTGTCCACTTACAGTCACTGTTATAGACTCCTCCACTTCCTTATGGCTGACTAACTGCACATTACCATCTTCATAGTAGTGTACCTAGACAGAGACAGGAAAAAAATAACAAATTACTAAGAGTTTGTAGAACAAAAGAATTGCAGAACCCCATCCTTGGACATTTTGTTGGTCAGCATTTGTTTTGGAAGTTAAAATCCTACCTGTATCTTCAACACACCCACAACCTGAGCGGTAGATTGACCAATGGTGAACTTCCACTCTGACCTACAGCGCCCGTTCCTGATAGACAGAAGTAAACACAGTGTGCATTAGAGAAAGATCTCAGTTCACATTGACCATTCACAACTTATAAAAACAACCATAAATAATGATGCAGGTATATGTATTATAGTTATACCAGAAGTTTTTGGGTTGAAACTGGTGACCTTCGATGCAGGCGATGATGGTTTGCTGGCCGTCCACTGTTTTCCCATATACCTGCAGGACGTATTGCGGGATTAGTCTGTAGGCTGATTAGTGGCTTGAATTAACGTCAGAGATCAAGTAATCACAAAGGGCATGGGTTTGCCGGTGAGCTAGCTGATGTTAGCTAGAGACACAGTATTGTTTCTGATGTTAGCATAGTTGACCACATGGTTATACTAATGTTTACGTTACCAGTATTGTTTCTGATGTTAGCGTAGTTGACCACATGGTTATAATGTTTACGTTACCAGTATTGTTTCTAATGTTAGCTAGCGACACAATATTGTTTCTAATGTTAGCGTAGTTGGTCACATGGTTAAAATAATGTTTACGTTACCAGTATTGTTTCTGATGTTAGCGTAGTTGACCACATGGTTATAATGTTTACGTTACCAGTATTGT